>BTHU01000003.1:34472320-35672320 GCA_036184795.1 Tokudaia tokunoshimensis
TGTTATCTCTGTTTCAACAGTTCATGTAAAAGGGGGTGAACCCTTTATATGAATCTAGAGTTAGATCAGCTTACTCTGAAACACATGGAAAGCAAATAGAAATTCATGTTTAGCAACCCACAGAAAAAGAACATACTGAGTTGGAAACCTACTGTGTCTTGACAATGCATACATTTCCATCTTTTTAGGAGTGTATTCTCACACACGCACAAGTCATTACTTGGTGCACTTTGTCATCATGGAATTTTCAGTCAACCACCAAAGTTCCTGTCTGTGACTATTGTGTCTAAATTTCATCATGACTTTTATGTGAGCTTCTTTAAGAATTATTTTCTGTTACCTGGGAATGTGTCTGCTTCTGTTCTGAGAGTGCCTGCATGCTAAACTCTCGCTCACTCTGCTAACTTTAGACAATCCTTTAGATATTGTACTCATACTTCAAATGAGAAAGACCAGATGATTTCTACCTTGTATTCAGCCTTGAGTCACTGTCTCCAAAACAAAAAAAAAAACAAACAAACAAAAAAAAAATTGAAAGAGGAACCAGCGGGGCTTCTCTGCAATAACAGTGCTTATAGTAACTTTTTGACTCTTATATATAACAAAAGAATATAAAATTTTGTCTTACTGATTCTTTATGACAGCGTCGTGCAAGTCAGTGTGTATTTGATATTTAATAAATGAGAAAACAGAAGTCCAAGGAAGTTAAATATCATCCTCAACATATTTACACAATAAGTGGTAGGCAGTTAGATACTCCCAGAATGCATGACTATGAAGGAGCGGAAGAAAGCAGGCTGAAAAAATGCAATCCAGTAAGCAGCATTCTTCCATGGACTCTACTTCAGTTCCTGCCTATAGGTTCCTGCTCCTCTTGAGTTCCTGCCCTAGGATAAACTATAAGCTATAAAATGAAATAAACACTTTCCTTTTCAAATAGCTTTGTCTATGGTATTAGTAGCAACAAAAGAAAAAACTAATATAAGAAACAAGGCAAGGGTAAAAATAAAAGCCATTGAAAAGAGGAAATGATGTGTGGGTTTTCAAAGTCTGGAAAAGAAACCATTCAGAAAATGTTATCTAATCTCAAATACAGAAAAAAAAAACCAAAAATTAAACAACTAAGCAGCTATCTTGCTGCCTGATATTCTAAAAGAGAAATGTTTATATAGCAAAAATTCAGTAGAGCATGGAAAATGAATGCCAAATGCATATTCATTGTCAAGTCATTTCTGTGATATTGGTACTGGTAAACTATGTACAGAAGCTTAAATCACTAGCTTGCAATTTATTCACATTGCAACAGACTACTACAAAATGGCTGCAAGTTGATGATACCTTTTCTTTATCTGTGATTCGATCTGGGTTAACCAGTCACATGGCTTGCTTGGGAGAATATTCAGAAGAATCTGTAAATTAAAGACTTAAATCCTGAAGGGATGCTTACCATACTTTTACTCTTTGACTAGACTTCAACTTCACCAAAGCAAATCAGGGCAAGTCTTATGGGACAAGGAGAGAATCTAGGATATAAAAAGTGACTTTAGCCATTACAGACGATACACTGGATGTACAGGAGAGATATCTTAGAACCTCAGCCTAATAAAGACCCTAGCTAGCTACTGGCAGTGCCAGAGTAAGCCGAGGCAATAGTGGAATGAGCAGACATGAAGAGCCATCTAGGTCTTGGCAAAAGATTAAGACTGAAGAACAAGAAGGTATAATGAACACATGGTAATGTTTACTTCTGGAAAGGCTTTGGTCTGTGAGTGTAAATGTGACATCTCAGCACAATCAGCATATGCATATCCATCATCTCTCAAAGTTTCTTTTGGTCCTTTAGTAATAACTCTTCTGATCCTTCCCCATAACACTACCATCAGTACCAAACAAATGAGCTGCTATCTTGTATTAAAAATTAATGAACATTTTCCTCCAGTGTTATTGGTAAAATCATACACTATGTCTGGTTTGGGGTGATAGGTCGACTTCTTCATGTAGCTTATTTATTTTCAACTTTTTCTGTATTGTATTGGTAACTCACTTCACTGCATTACAGAGTGTGACTCTGTCTTATTGATATACCAGAGATTGACTCTGTGTTTACTCATTAATGAACTTGAGGCAAAGTACAAAGACAGGGAATTACAGTGACATGGGAGAAAAATGAGGAAGACGTATGAGGCTCTGCTCTGGGGATCTGATCTGCTTTTGATATTGAAGAAGGCAGGAAACTTCAAATCATAAATGGCACACAAAAAGCATGTTTCCCAAGAGACAATGTGTCAAGGAGAGTAAGTAAACTGTAGTGACCCAGGTTCTGATGCTTGTTTTCACTCTTGCAGTGAACTGGATATTTAAGTATCCTCCATTTGCAGGTTGAAGTCCTAACCCTCAGCTTGCTGATATATCAGCACTGTTCTCTAGGTGTGACATGATACTTGCTGTCTTGAAATTAGAACAGCTGTGAGTACTCAAAAATTTGGCCAGCAAACACTCCTTTTTGGCAGAGTGAAGCTGTATGAGACATCTAAGGACACCGCATATGAAGTACATGAGAAACACAAGAATGTCCGTCCCTGAGGATGTAGACACAGTTAATGGCTAGTAGTAGAAGGTTCTCTTTCAGCAGTGGGGGCTACTTATAAATTGCTCTTACTCCTATAATGGACCCCTATCAACACTGCTGTAACTATATCTATTTCATCACATTGATTCACAAGATTAAACTTGGGTGGAATAATTTTCTTCATCCCTCTCTGTTAAATAGAAATTTGTTCACACACCTGTCCAGGGGTGGAGCAGGGATACAATAGTTGATGAGTTTGAAAGTGGAGAGTTTGGATGAGATCAATGCCCTCATAAATAGAGAAAGAGTCTGAAGCTCTCTTTTCATCACCATGTGAGGATACAGCACACAGCAAACCATAATGTAAACTATAAAACTAGGAACAGAATCAGCAGCAGAATGGCCTCTGGACACTCACTTGTCACAACTTTTAGAAATAAACTTCTCTAATCTGCTTGTCCTTGGTGGTTTGTTATAGCTTTTCTAGCTGGCTAAGCTCTCTACCAGCATAATGTTTTGTTATTTTGCATGTTTTGAAAAATTCACCATAATGGATTCTTTTTTTTTTTTTCCGAGACAGGGTTTCTCTGTGTAGCCCTGGCTGTCCTGGAGCTCACTCTGTAGACCAGGCTGGCCTCGAACTCAGAAATCCGCCTGCCTCTGCCTCCCAAGTGCTGGGATTAAAGGCGTGCGCCACCACCGCCCAGCCATAATGGATTCTTTATGTGGTATGTGTATGAACTTTTTATTGGGGTTTATTATAGATGGACATTGTCATAATTGTATGTTCTTGCAAGTAATATTTTCAATTTCAATTCCAGACTATCTATTATTAATGGATAGAAAGACAACAGATTTAAATATGGAAACACTGTCATATAACCTAGAAAGCTCATTAATTTTGTATAGGTTCATTAGTATTTTCTATATAAACAGATTCTACAGAAGGAGTTGTTTCTTCGCACCTTTAGATCTGGATGTGAAAACTGTGCTTTCATACTGTTTATCTCATCTTTGCTGGGGATAGATTCTCTAGCATGAACCGGGGGAGAAAGGACTGGACAATTGGTTTCCTGACAAACTCAGTTGTTCCTCACCAGAGATTAGACTCTTCATTCTGTTTCTTTTATTGTTGTTGTTGTGGTGGTGGTGGTGGTGGTGTTTCTGCTGTTGCTGTTGAAAGATCTGTCTAATATTTTTCAGTAACTGGTGAGGTCTTCATATTGTAACAGAACAGATTAAAATTATAGAGGAAATAAAAGTAAATTTATGAAAAAGAGAACAGTTTCCACAGGAATCAAGAGCTTTCCTTAATGGAAAACTGCTATGTAAAGAAAACAAAGTCCCACCAGATTCATCCCTTGACTCACATCCCCTATCAATCACATGTAAACCAATGTTCCTTTAGTGCTCTATCTCCCAGGAGCATCTTTCTTTTCCCTGTTACTACATCAGTAAGGATGTAGGATGACAGAGAATGTCCCAATCCTTCAAGAGACTTCCACTGGGGAAAAAAATATTTCTTGAAGCCTATAAATTTTCTATTTACAACCTTATAAATAAATAAAACAAAATACACAACAAAAACAAATTAAATTAAAAAATCAGACTTCTCAGCCTTCTAAGATGAGGGTATAAACTGTGTTTCGGTAAGGTATATAGTCTCTATACTATTTTTCCAAACTCACACTTGAATTAAGCTGTATCTTCTACTCCTCACTGTTTTCTGGTTTGATCAGGTTGGGGCGTGGGTCATATGACCTCCAGACAATGTGAGGGTAGAGTAGATTTGAGGTCTCCTAACACACTAGATTTCGGCGACCATTTCTGGAATAGTAAAAGTATATTCTCATATCCCACTGAATCATATTCTATCCTTCTCATAAAGGATTTACTAAAATGCTAAGAATGTTAGCATCTTATTTGTAAGGTCCTGGAGTTCATGCTTTTTTTTCCTGGCATTACCATAATGACTTCATTCCATGGGCAATGAAATAGTCTCCCCTCTTAGAGTTTTTTATAAGCTAAGGGAGGTTCATTTCATTCTTTCTTAAATCGTCAATGGAGTTCATCACTGAAGCCAATCAACTTGAGGGTCCTCTATGGAAAGAAATGTAAAGCTAAAAACTCAGACACTTAAATTCATATGAGACAATTTAGGTGGACCAGCTCTTCCTGAGCCTTAGAAGCTCATCTCTCAGTGAATTTTATGTAAGTTGTCAAGTTCATTTTCATTAGTTGCTCCCAGTACTTCGTTGTTCTTTCAGCATCCGAAGGCCTCATCTCTAACCTTCCTGCTGCTCATTTGTGACTTCTTTAATTTTTTTTTCTGACCAGTCTTTCTGCACTTGTCACAGCTATTGATCTCACAGCATTCTGTTCCATTGATTTTTCTCTATTGTTTTTCTGTGTTCCATTTTATTGATCCCCTTGTTCCTTTGTTATTTACTCTCCAGCTTAATTTGGATTTAATTTCCTTTCCTTTTCTTTACTTTTAGCTGACTCACCCACTGAACTCTTTTCTAATACAGACCTTTACTTTGAATGGCTTCTTTGTACGCAATGATGTGTTGTCTACTGCCCACATACATTGTGCTTTTATTTTCACTTAGAGAAGATAAGCTTCCTGATTTTTATTGCAAGTTTTTGCCTTGACCCTTGGCTTGTCTAGAAGTCTGCTATTTAGTTTTCAGATGTTAAGAGTTTTCTTGATATCCTCAAATTTATTTCTAATTCGATTTGTCTTTATTGTGATTTTGTTGTGTTATATAGCAATTAGGTAAGTAATAAAGATTTTTATACATTCTGTGAAAATGTTATAGACACTGTGCCAGTGTTAGTTTTATAAGAAAATAGGAACTTAACACATAAGTTAGGGCATGCATAAATTGTTAATTTTCAAGAAATATGGAAGGTGAACTCAGTAGCAGAAAAATTGTGTGAATTCTAGGAAAGCACTGAAAATATGTGAGTTTCCTGCCACATGTATACCGTTGACTCAAAATAACTTAAAATTCGTTTGGAATCCTCCTTTTTGCCTCTTGTGTGCACATTGCCTGGCTGAAGACAAATATTCCATGAGAATTCTCAATTATAAACCCAATTAATAAGATGATAAAATATAATCTAGGAAAAATAGTTTATAGGCCTTAAGGATTTAAAGAAACAAAGGAATAAGATCATTTAAAATCTCCCTTCTACTAAATACTGAACAGTAAGATAAGGATTCAATATCTCTTTCTTGTCTTGCCAAAGGCTATCTTCCTGAGCCTTCCTAATATAGTGGCCATACTGGGAGAAACCAGATAAACCAGCATGATAGATGTCTTAGCCAGTATTCTATTGCTGTAAAAAGACATCATAACCCAGTAACTCTTACAAAAGAAAACATTAAATTGGGGCTTTCTTCCAGTATCAGAGGTTCAGTCCATCATCATCTTGGTGGGCACATGGCAGCACACAGGCAGACATGATGCTAGAGACAGTGAGAGTTCTGTATCCATAGGCAGCAGGAAAAGAGAGAGAATCACTAGTCCTGGCTTGGTTCCTTGATGCTCAAATCCCATCCCCAGTGACACACATCCCCCAAAGAGACCACATCTACTCCAGCAAGACCACAACTCTTAATCCCTCTCAAGTATTGCCATTTTCTGACGACTAAGCATTCAAATATACAAGCTTATGGAGAGCATTCTTATTCAAACCAGCATAGTAGACTAGGTATTATAATGGTTAATATTACATTTAAAATTTAAAATTACTATGGAAGAAGAAGAAGAAGAAGAAGAAGAAGAAGAAGAAGAAGAAGAAGAAGAAGAAGAAGAAGAAGAAGAAGAAGGAGAAGATGGTGCCTCAGAATCTCAGAATGTAAGCCCCCCACTACAGTATACAGGCTGTATTCTAGCAACCTTCCTATTTTTCTTAGCTATTGAAGACTATTTTTAAGCTGACTGATATTACAATTTTTTTGTTCCTGCGAGATAGGTTCATAAGGTTAACTGCTATTTCTGCTTTTGAAGTCAAACTTGCTTAATCTGCTCAAAAGAAGACTTGGAAAACTGCAAGACATATATGTTTAAAAAAACAAACAAACAAACAAAAACCCTACCTTCTTGTGGGGTTTGCTTTTATAAGCCATGGGCAGATATGGCTAAGCACTGAATTTTGAGAGTACACTCAGGTACATTCCTGGCCCCACATTTAATGCCAGTACCTAATTAAAAACCTCTTATTAAAATTTATTTACGGTCATTGTGAGACTCTCAGCAACTCTAGACCCAAACTATTACACACACTGGTATTTTTTACCACAGTGCTATAGCACATGTCAGAGTATTTCTTTTAGTTGAGTTCTCTAACTGCTCTGCACATGCAAATTGCATGCTGTGCAAAACAAAAAACAAAAAATAAACCCCCCCCCACACACTGCTCCATAATTCCCCTAGTTCACAAAATAACAATCTGTACATTTAAAAAGCACTTCCATGCACATCTTCTCATTTGATTTTTGAAATACTTCTCAATTTTATCAAGAAAAACATTACAATTTCCCAAACCTTGTAAAAGTTGTTTCATATTTTGTCATAACATATCAAAAATATTAAATTAACCCCATATATCCAAGTTATGATTTTGTGAATATATTGACTTCAAATTTTTTAATTTATTTCTCAGCTTCCCATTATTAATTCTGAGTTATTTGTCCTTCTCTGATGAATGACAGTTTTCTCTATATTTCTCAAGCTTTAAAACATGAGATTGAATCCATTTTTAATATAGTTTTCTCTAGAGATGGCTAGCAAAGCTGATTGCTCTCTAAAACTATACCACAAGTACATCTTACAGTTGATGAGAGCACAAAGAAAAAAGATTAATCAAAAGAATCAACTGATTTAAAAGAATTTTTATACAGCTAGCATTTCTAGGTGTAAAATTTATTTCTTAAGTTTTTAAGCTAAAGATTTTTAACTACCTTTCTTGAGAAGTGAATGTCATTGTAAGATTAAGAGTTAGGTTGACTGTGTTCATAACAACCTTATTTATTAATAGCCAGAAGCTGGAAAGAACCCAGATGTCCCTCAACAGAGGAACGGATGCAGAAACTGTGGTGTATATGCACAATGGAGTACTATTCAGCTATTAAAAACAATGAATTCATGAAATTCTTAGGCAAATGGAGGGAACTAGAAAGTGTCATCCTGAGTGAGGTAACAGAATCACAAAAGAACACAAATGGTATGCACTCACTGATAAGTGGATATTAGCCCAAAAGCTCAAAATAAACAAGTTACCATTCACAGACCACAGGAAGCTCAAGAAGGAGGACTTAAGTGGAGGTGCTTTGGTTCCTCTGAGAAAGGGAACAAAATACTCACAGGAGCAATTATGGAGGCAAAATGTAGATTAGAGACTGAAGGAAAGGTCACCCAAAGACTGCCCTACCTGGGGATTCATCCTATAAACAGTCACCACGCCCCAACACTATTATGGATGAAAAAGAAGTGCATGCTGAAAGGAGCCTGTTATGATTGTCTCAGGAGGGGCCCTGCCAGAGCCTTACGCATATAGAGGCAGATGCTAGCAGCCAAACATTGAACTGGGTGTGGGCTCCCCAATGGAGGAGTTGGAGGGCAGTCCCGAGGAGCTGAAGGGGTTTACAGCCCCATGGGAAGAACAAGGATGTTGGCCACCCAGATGCCCTAGGACTCCCAAGGACTAAACCATCAACCAAGGAGTACACATGGTTCCAGCCAAAAATGTGACAGAGGAATGCCTGGCGGGCATCAGTAGGAGGAGTGGTCCTTGGTCAGGTGAAGGCTCAATGGATGCCCCAACAAAGTGAAATCGGGGGTGGGGGGAGGTGAGAATGGGTCAGGTGGAGGGGCATATACTTGGAGGCAGGGGTATGGAAGGAGGGGTTGGGAGTTTTAAGGTGGGAGGAGGAAACAGGGAAAGGTTTTAGCATTTGAAATATAAATGAAGATTATATTCAATAAAAAAAAAAGGTTGAGAAGTACTACCTAGTAGTTTCACTAACTCAGAGATACAAAATAAAGTACCAAATGACAGATGTGACAAAGGGGTAATCAAGAAAAATAATTTTATATTTTTATAACACAAGAAGTGTTTATGAACTTTTCTTGAAATGTAAATGAAGAATATATTCAATTAAAAAAAAGAAAAGAAAAAAAGAAGGAAAAAAAAAAAGAGCTAGGCTAAAAAATGCCTTGCAGAACTTTCTGGTTTGTGCTTGCTTTGGTAACAATTATAAATGCTATATTTTAAGATTTGAATAGTAAATGAAAAACAAAATTGAACTACAGTAAATGGTGTCTAAAATTAATTCTAAACTTAAATGATGAAAAACAAGCCCCATATTAATCTTTACTGATTAGATACTTTAGGAAATCAAGCATATATAAAGCTTCTGCTATTATAACATTGCCAGATTTTAAGGTACATGAAGAGTAGCTTTAATAGGATAAAGATATCATTTTTACATGCATTATTATATGTGACCTTGAAATAAGATGAATAATTACTAGACCATTTTTATTAGAGCATTTTTGTTATCATTTTCTGTGAAATTGAGTTCATTTTACGTGCGATTTTAGGGAAAGTCTTTGGCCTTGAACCTTGGTTCTCTACCTTCAATTTTGTAATAGCAGATAATGACCAATTTAGTGTATATGTTGTTTTTAGAGATGATGTCAATTTCTGTCATTAAATTTTTCCTACAGCCTGGCTTTGCTGATTGCATTTGCTTCAGCTGAGGTTGAGATGACCTTCTGGGGCACACAGTTCCCTCAGTAAGCCTCAGTCTGTTTACTGTGTAGCTATAAAGGTTTATTTTGAATTCATAACATAAAAAGAGTTATTTGCTAAGTATTTTCCAGAGTCCGTACTGTTAGTTACTATTACATAACACCTATATCAGGATAAGAAATATTATAGGGGAATTTCTCATAGGACATACATCTAACACAGCGAGACAAATGTTTTTGTGTAGGTTTTGTTCTGCTTTGTTTTTGCTGGACAGTTTTCTAATGGAAATGGCTTGAGTTTTCAAGACTGTTACATAACATTACATATACAAACTCACATAAAAAACAGAGCACACAATTTCATGGATTCATAGACCTTTCTTGAAACTTAAGGTTGATCCATGATTCCAGATAAAGCACTTTTTATTGATGGAATGTACTCTAAAGTACACTGATAACCTAGTAGACCTACATTGTCAAGCATGTTTGGCTCTCTAATTAAATCTTTTATATTATTAGGTTGTGTTGACAGTTTATGTTTATTCTTGTAGATGTTGCCATCAGGATATTTCTATCCTAAATTATAAAAAGTTAATTATTTTAGACTATGCCTTGATCTAACAGATTCCGTTTTACAAGCAGCATTTAAGGCTAGTTTGAGGATGAAGGGTAACTCTGCACCTTTATGGACATATAAACACCAGCATCTGCTTGACATCATCCATATGGCACAAGCTGATAAATAATTTTATGCATTGAAGTAGAATGTATACTACCCTATAAATTCATCAAAATAAATTGAGACTATTGGAACCCACAGGTGTATTAAAATCATATCAGAAGAAAAACATGCCTGAAAATTTAACATACACATCAGAAATACCTACACCAGGGTTCCAGGAATGGGGGGATACCTGACACTGTAATAATGACACTCCTATTGAACTGTCATCTGCCTAGCTGATGCACGTGCCAAGGGACCAACAGTCATAGAACTTCTAGTAAACCCAAGGACTTCATCTCAGCATGATCCCTGCTATTGGCCTATTATATTCAAATTCCCTTCCTCTATATGCTTGTTTCTCCATCTGGACATATCATCCATCTGTGTATTAGTTTGTCTAGAGCCAGGCCTGCCCTTTACTTCTCCATCCTACATCACACCTCACCTCTTCAGGTTCACTTTGACTTTGTAGTCTGACTCTGAGAGCAGTAGCAACAGGAGATTCATTATCTTCTTGCTGCAGAGACTCACTCTCTCTCTCTCTTATGAGTTACTTCTCTTGCTCTCTGTGATAAAAAGCAATGAACCAAACATCATCAACAACAACAACGGCAACAAACATGATCAAGAGCAACTTAGAGAAGAGAGAGTTGTATTTTGGCTTTTGGTTCCAGAGCGATGAGTCCATGTGGGGGGTGGAGGCATGGCAGCAAGTGGCAGCATAGTAGTAGGAGCAGGAAACTGAGAGCCCACGTTCTCAGAGATAAGAAAGAAGTAGAAAGAGTAAACAGGAAGTGAGGCAAGACTATAAACAGTCAAAAGTCATCCACTGACTTAATTTTCCAGTAAGACCTTCCTAGTCCTACCTATTGGGGGAAGGAAGTGTTGAAATATCTACTTGTTGGGAGGCATATTTCATTTGAACTACTATACTTCGCCATCAGTTCTGCTGCTTGGAAGTCCTTAACACCATTTGACTTCTACTACCATTTCTTTGTAAGCATTCTGTAATCTACACATCTGCACAGATGTTTTGATGTCGATGTGTCATATGTGATCTAAGAGTTAATTGAAGGGGGTGATAGTTCCTTGCAAGACTTCCAAGACCAAGTTCTCAGCACAAAGGAGATTTATTTGCTCCAGAGGGACAAAGGTCAAGGAAGAAGAGACAAAGACAGAAGATAAAGGGCTAAGGAGAATGGGGAAGGGAACAGGGGAGAGGGGAAAGGGATGTTTGTCCCATTGGGAAAAGGACTGCCTCTGGATAGAGATAAAGACATGGGCCATAGGCAAGTGGAGATGTATAAAGTGGAAACCTGTGTTAGGATGACATGTTTAATTTCAACTGGGCTTGTTTAGCCAAATCAAAGTTGGAAAAAAAAAAACAACTCTATTGACCAAGCCCGCTCAGTCAGTCAACAGGTTCTCCAGCACAGGTGCGAGGATTAAAAGAAAGAGACAATTAGACAAAACTGCAGCATGACCCCAGTCAATTCTGAGACTGAAGGCGGGTTTAATAATTTCGAGTCCACTTTTTATACCAACTTAATTACATGCAAGAATTAAGATCAATAGTGATACAGTAAGGAACAAGCAAGACAGTAAACACAAAACCATCAATGACAGTAAGCAAAATTCTGTGATGGTTGTTACAAAGGGCTTATCAGAATGACCAAAATTTCCTGAGCCTACTTCCTCATCCAAGCCCAAGACTGAAGCCTGCTTTCTCAACTCGTTCCACCCTAAGATGAAAATTCCTGCCTTTACCTACTTCTCTATTATATCAGAATGTCAAATTCTTGCTTGAAGCTCTTGTCTTTGGCCAATGTGAGGTTCCTGCCAGGCAGCACAGTACCCCAATAAGGCTCTCCACACTGTATCTGCTTCATCCAGAACAGTGAAGGAAGTGGAATCCTGACTTGCCTAACAGCTTTGCCAACAAAGATGTAATAGGTTCTGGATCTGTTGTTACTTGATAAATTCTGATAGAATACAGAGACAAATATGTTTGTCTATATTTATCACGTAGACCATTTTCAATAGTGGGAATGCAGTTGGGCACACTATTAGTAGTCTGATCTCTCTCTCTCAATGTCCTCAGAGAAAGAATTTCTAATTTCAGAAACAATATATTGCTATAGACATTAAAAATGTAACTGTAACTCTTGGGCATTGGATTATGATTTAGTTTTAGAGTTTTCCCCAGACGGTCTTCCATTGCATAGACAGTCCTTCACTGAGTGCTTTGAACATTACCTTATTCATCACTCCATGCTACACAGACCTTTCCTTTTCCATATTTCTCTCACTGCTCTAATTTGGGCACAGCCCTATAAATAGGAACAACATCTTACATCCCATTCAGAAATGATCTTTTTCATTTAAAATTGGGAGAATTTGCTTTTTTTTTATTTTTTTTTACTTTAGAGGAAAATAAGTCAACTGTTTTCATTTTTTTTTTTTTTTTTTGCCAAGCATCAGAACAGTGGTAGGATGACACAGACAATCTGAGTTTAAACGCCATCCTCACGATTTTCAACAATCCTTAGAAAATGTTGTAATCTCTGAGGGTTTCCATTTCTCAACCATTAAGCGAAGAAAACAACTCTGCCAAGTTTCTCTTACTTGCTACACACATGTTCCAATTCTTTTAATCTCAAAGGAATTTATTATGTGCTGTTATAATTGTAGACTTTGAAGTTCTGAATTGTTAATATACTTGGCAAAGAGTATTACAGATAAAAATGTTATAGATTAAGATCTAGGTCCAATTCAACTCTAAGAGTATCCAGTATTTTTATTTTAAACATACTAATTTTTAATACAAATTTATAAAAACACATCTAGAATGAGACAATATACACTCTTAAATTCAAGTTAACAACTAAATCAAAATTAATTAATAAGACCCATAGCTAAAAAGAAAATATGTCCTATATTTAGGTATTTCTCCCACTTATGGTCATCATTCTCAATTGTCTAACCAGGACCATCCATGATAGGAGCATAGTATTGTGGGAAGTTTTACGAAAATTGCGGTTTTCTCTGATTTGGACATGTATTGTGCTTTCCTTTCTGTAAACAAATGCATTAGATCAAAGAGAATTTCCTGTGAAGCTGGGTGGCTGCAAAGTGAGAAGTCTACATTGTGTTTTAGCCATTAATCGGATCTCTTCACAATCTTAAAGCACTGGGAAAGAACAGGGGAAACCCATTTCTCTGGGGATTCCCTTCTGATAGAAGAAATAAAGTGTTCTCTCAAGGTTGAAGCCCTAACATTTCACCTCAGGCAAGGCAAGATGTCACATAGAGCTAGGGCCTCACCTGGGCCTACAGGAATATGGCACACTGATATATTATGTGAGACTGGTAGTTGGGAGAAAGTATGGACTTCCTCTCATAAAAAAGACAAACAAATAAAAACAGAAACAAAACAAAAAATAAAAGCAGAAAACTTACTATTGTTGAGATCAGCCACAGAGTGGGTGAACTATGTGTTGACAATATTAAACCCACAGACTGTTAATGTTGCTTTTATTTCTTCTGAAAAAGTGACACAATGTAAGCTATACCCAAGTTTTATGACTACATGGCTAGGGCTGAGAATGGAGCTTTTCTGGTTGACTAGTCCTCGGCCTAGGCTTGGAAGCATCTAGCCTCCATACAATCTAATCTTCTGCAAACCCAGACTTTGAACACTTCAGCTTCCAGCCTCTGTCTGATTACCTAAGCCTAGAAAGTTGCAGCCCCCAAGACTTATGTTCCATAAATTCACCCTTCCTAGTTCTTTCTGAACTCTGGCTGGGTGGTTCAACTCAGCTCTTTTAACTCAAATTCCTCTATAAGCTGACGGATTCAATCTGGCTTCTCTTAGCTTCTCAGTGAATTGCTCTACTTGGCCTCAAACTAACTCGTAATTTGTTTTAATCTTCTGGTCTGTTCTCAATCTCTGGCTTCACCTGTCTTTGTTGACCTGCACTGAACTTCATGAATGCAGGAGTGAACTGGGCTCCACTGTTCTACATTCACTGCAGTGACTCCCAACTGACTCATCTCTGAGCTCACTGCCTGTGATGTCTCTCCCTGTAGTGTTCTTAAACAGCTTTTCTCCTGACTTATCCTGTCTCTCACTCATTCGGTCAAATATTTTCTCTGGATTAAAATTCTTCTACAGCAGATCATGAACAAATTGAAGAATTTTCACTAAAGAGAAATCTAATTTTGTGTGAGAAGTCATTCAAGTAGTCTGAATCCCTCCATTATTTTTCTAGAAAGACACATATGAAATGAAATATAGGGGAGAAACTTTATGACAGTACAGTCAATTAATTGAAAGGAAAAATAAGGCTCTGCCAGTGCCTAACAAATAACAGAGGTGTATGCTCGCAACCAACCATTGGACTGAGCACAGGGTACCCAATGGAGGAGCTAGAGAAAGGACTAAAGGAGCTGAAGGGATTTGCAACCCCATAAGAGGAATAACAATATGAACCAACCAGAACTTCCAGTGACTAAACCACCAACCAAAGAGTACACAAGGAGGGACCCATGGCTCCAGCCGCATATGTAGCGGAGGATGTCCTCGTCGGACATCAATGAGAGGAGAGGCCCTTGGTCCTATGAAGGCTCGATGCCCTAGTGTAGAGGAATGCCCGAACAGGGAAGCAGAGTGGGTGGGTTGGTGAGCAGGAGTGGGGGTGGGAGGGGTGGAGGTGGTGGGGGGTGGAGGGTTGGGGGAATAGGGGTTTTCAGAGGGGAAACAAGGAAAGGGGATAACATTTGAAATGTCAATAAAGAAAAGAAAAAGAAATGAGAAGTCTTCATGCTCTAAGATGGCAGCATTAAATGAAAATTTATCTACTCACGATAGTGAGTATCTTACCCCCAACGCCAGAGCCTATTACATGCTTTTTCAAGGAAGAGTACTTGGAGTCTAGACAGGAGGGTGCTTCCATTGCCCAAGGATCCACAGAGCATTTCTGGTCTGGAGGCTGAAGATATCTTGTTCACCTAGACCCGTGATACTTGCAGTGTAGTGGATCTAAATCAAAGACATACTCGCTCAGTTTCTATGTTACAGTGTCTGTTTGTTGTTTTAGCTGGCATTTGTGGCAGGTGTTTTTGTAGAGGTGAGCTTCTCCCTTAACCTGGGATTAAGGAACGCTTAGGAGGGCTGATTTTTTTGTGCATTCCCAGTGTGTGAAAGATAGACTTCTGTGAGCTATGAGATAAAGCAGGCATTAGGAGAAACTGAGAGCTGCATCTTAAAAACAGGGCTGGTCAGTTCTTTCAGTTCCAAAATCAGAACATTCATGAACATTCTTCCTTACACTACCACCACTATGTTCCCATTTGTAAGCCTCCAAGCCACCAGAAATTAAGCTACAGAATTGGGGCAGGAAGGAGAGCATTGATTGTTGTTTTAATGTTTTGAAGAATTAGAAGTATTTGTGCAAGTAAGTAGGATTTCTTTTTTCTTTTTAATCACAGGGCAGACTAAGATAGATGTTTAGCAAAGAACGTGAACATCATGGAAGCACTCAGCACAGAATTGTTAGTACAATCAATGCAATCTATTCTATTCATATGAAGCTCCTTGGTAAGCTACACGTTTTTAATATATTAACTTAATTTACCTACGTTTCCTACAACTGAGTCTGTATTAGAAACAACCTATAATATACTTATTAATTCTAAATTCTAACTGTGCCTCAGATCAATACTTATTATGGGAAACTGGTCATTCTGTACTATAGATTATAAAACTAATGAAACTGACTACAAGATAATGTCCTAACTTGTTTGAAACTCATCCAAATCCTTACTTTTCTCATTCTGGAATTTACCTTGGCAGGAATGTATTCTTTGTACTATTAACAACTTAATGATTTAGTGAAATACTCCTCCACAGTCCAGACTGATTCAAATGGCCATTCAAAGAAATTATTAATCCTTTGATAAGTCAGTGTATAACTGAGCCAGAAGTTTAAGAGCACCATCATGTGGGCCATCCAGAGACTGTCCCACCTGGGAATTCATCCCATATACAGTCATCAAACCCCAACACTATTGTAGATGCCAAGAAATGTTGAAAGGAGCCTGATATGGCTGTCTCCTGAGAGGCCCTGCCAGAGAGCCTTACAAAAAAAGAGGCAGATACTTGTAGTCAACAATTAAACTGAGCCAGGGTCCTAGATGGAGGAGTTAGAGAAAGGACTACAGGAGCTGAAGGGGTTTGCAACCTCATAGGAAGAACAATATCAATCAACCAGACTCCCCAGAGCTCCCAGAGACTAAGACATCATCCAAGGGATACACATGGCTCCAGCTGCATATGTAGCAGAGGATTGCCTTGTCAGGCATCAATAGAAGGAGAGACCCTTGGTCTTATGAAAGCTTGATTGATGCCCCAGTTTAGGGAAATCGAGGGCAGGGAGGTGGAAGTCAGGTAGGTGGAGGAACACCCTCATAGAGGCCGGGGGAGAGAAGATGAGATAGGGGCTTTCTGGAAGGGGGAAACTGGGAAAGGAGATAACACTTGAAATGTAAATAAAGAATATATCCAATAAAAAAATTTAAAAATCACCATCAGGAGATAATATGAAGAGTGTTGATGAGTAGAATAATATTTTTAGTCAACACTATTAGAAAATTATCAATTAAAATGTGTGAATCATTGCTTCATGCAACTTTAGACCCTAAAGCACATACTGAACACATGTGCTTTTTGGGACTAAAATATGTAAAAATCTCACTTGTTACTGAATAATTATAGAGCAATTAGACTCTGCTTGGTAAACATACTTATTCCTAAAGAAAAAATTCCTAATTCTTAACATGCCAAGTTGCAATGTTAATTTTTAACTAAGTAGGAAATGGAATACATAAAATTGCCTTCTGTATTTGAAAATTAGGGTTATTTTCACATGTTTGGCATTCTTATACTACAAAACTAGACATTTATTTTTGCTTATTGAAGCAAGAACTTTGAGATGCTTGCGATGGCATCTTTTGAAAAAAGGAATGGTACAGAAACCCAAAGTTTACAGATGCCTGAAATTATTATTCTTGACATGTTAACAACTCCTTCCTGAATATATTAAAGCACAAACATGAAAGAGAGAGTCTAAAGGCAAAATAAAATGAGAAAATTAAACAGGAATGCTGGTTACTATATTAGAAAAACCTTATATGGTTATTGTTAATAATTTTAGACCAATCATTTTACCTTTCAATATTATAATAGGAAACATTCCATTTGTTGTTTTGGATTAACTAGAGACTAGTCAGTTCAGACATACTGTCAAGTTCAAATATCACTTTGTTTTATGCATGAAGCTGAAGGTTAGGAAGGAAAAACAATGAAGTGAAGACAAAGCTTTGTTGTGAATCTTCATATAAAACTTTGATTTTTAGATTTTATCATGAACTTAAACATTGATAAGCAAAAAAAGAAAAAAAAGCAAACAGTAACAGGGTGTTTTTAGTGTCAAAACTAAAGCACAAAATTTCTTCAGCAATTTATTATGTTGTGGGACCCTTTATTATCATTAGGTAGATAATCAAGTGTTCAACCAACATATTTTAAAATATTTTATTACTTTTTCAATAACTATATACATTTTAATTTGAACACGTTTCTCCCTTCCCTAATTTCCTCTCAGATCCACATCCCCATTCTATATCTGTTTAACTTTGTGTCCTTATTTATTGTTTGAACCCATCACGCCCCATTAGTGCTGGCCTATATGATTTTTGGCACATAGGCATGCTCTAAAGCATGTTAGAATTACTAGGAATAACATTGACTTTATATCATAATCTCAAACTCCAACTTTTTCATAAATTGGCTAGTTTAGAAAATCTTTTTTTTATTTATTTTCTAAGTTTTTTTTAATTTACATTCAAAATCATTTCCCCTTTCCCGTTTCCTCCCTCCCTGAAAGTCCCATTTGAGCTTTAGTAAAGTTTCTTTTATGAATGTGGCTACCCTTGCATTGGAAGCATAAATGTGCAGAATTGAGAATTCTTGGTAGATTTTTCCTTTGATGAGTATGAAGTGTCTGTCCTTTCTTAGTGTTTGTCTTTGACACTTAGGTGCCTTTCCTGTATGCAGCATAATGCTGGGTCCTGTTTACGTATCCAGTCTGTTAGTCTATGACGTTTTATTGGGGAATTGAGTCCATTGATGTTAAGAGATATTAAGGAATAGTCATTGTTGCTTCCTGTTATTTTAGATGCTATTTTTCTGTTTGTGTGGTTTTCTTCTTTTGGTTTTGTTGAAAGATTACTTTCTTGCTTTTTCTAGGATGTAGTTTCCTTCCTTGTGTTGGTGTTTTCCATCTATTATCTTTTGTAGGGCTGAATTTGAGGAAAGATAATGTATAAATTTGGTTTTGTCATGGAATATCATGGTTTCTCCATCAATGGTAATTGAGAGTTTTTCTGGGTGCAGTAGTCTAGTCTGGCATTTGTGTTCTCTTAGGGTCTTTGTGAGATATGACCAGGATCTTCTTCTAGCTGTTTCCTGAAAGGCTCTGCCAGTACCTTACAAATACAGAAGTGGTTGCTCTCAGTCAACCATTGGACTGAGCACAGGGTCCCCAATGGAGGAGTTAGAGAAAGGACCCAAGGAGCTGAAGGAGCTTGCAGCCCCACAGGAGGAACAACAATATGAACCAACCAGTACCCCAGAGCTCCCAGGGACTAAACCACCAACCAAAGAGAACAGATGCATATGTAGCAGAGGATGGTCTTGTTGGACATCAACGGAAGGAAAAGTTCTTGGTCCTGTGAAGGTTCGACGCCCCAGTATAGGGGAATACCAGGACAGGGAAGTGGGAGTGGGTGGGTTGGTGAGCAGGGGGAGGATGGATGGGATAGAGTGTTTTTGGAGGGGAAACCAGGAAAGGGGATAACATTTGAAATGTAAATAAAAAAAATCTAATAAAAAATAATTGCTAAGATTAAAAAAACAAACAAAAAATACACTTAACCTAAAAAGAAGAAAAAAGAAAAGAAAAGAAAAGAAAAGAAAAAAAAAGTCCAGTGTCAAAACCATAAGTCCTGGTTTGGGCTGAATCATGACCCCTAAAAGCATAGTGCAACTCCCTATGCTGCTGAATGTAGCAGTGTCTGAGCAATGTCTCTGTCTCTTCACCCTGCTAACGTCACCAAGAATCTCACAAGGAGAAAGCAGGCTATTATTAAGATTAAAAGTACAAGGATTCTTATAACGGCATCCTTGAAATCCATTAGGGCTAACATTAGACCAGTTTCAGTATTTTGTAACAATACTGATCACAGTCACACTGACAAGCATCCTCTTCATGCTGGAGTCCTTCCACTGATTGATGTCTTCTTTTTTAGTTCTTAGTTTATTTATTTATTTACTAACTTTCCAAATTCACGCTGCTGGAGTGATACCACCAAAGGTCTGAGACTGAGGCCCCAGCAGTCACTGAGCATCTGCCCTGGTGCTGCAGATGTGGAACACAAATGGAGCTTTGAACAGACTCAAGATAAACATAGCTTAGCCTTTCAGAAATTAGAGAATTATATAAAACAAGAATGTCATACCTGGCTTTACATTTCCCCAAGTTTCCATAAAATAGCCAATGAACGTTGGGCTGTTAGAAAGACAAACAAACCTCTGAGTACTAATTGTTCAAATATTTCCCCTCTTCCCCCCAACCATTTCCACTTAAAGTACGTGTTGCTATGCCTAGCTGGCGTACTTGTATGAGGCACTCTGCAATGTATTCATACCCTCTCAAGTAGTTACTGTGAACCTCCTATCCGCCAGCTCTTAGAGTGAACAAAACATAGTCTCCTTTTCATGCTGTTCAGTCTAACAGAAAAACCCTCAGAACAAATCTTAAGAAAACATAGTATAATAGACAACAGCAGCAACAATATAAAGCAAGCAACATATTTAGAAACTAGTAGCCATAGAGGGTGCTTCTTTATGAGGGCAGTAAGGAAAGCCCTGTGCTGGTGACATTTTAGAAGAAGCCCAGCAGATGTGAGAAAGTGAGACAGGCAAGTTTGGAGGTAAAATATTATACGCAGATGATGGGAGGAAGTCCAAGTTGTTTGGCATGCTGGAGCAGCCATAAAGAGGTTAACTGATGAAGAGCAGTAAGAAACAATATATAAAAAGTCATGCAGAGAAGTGGGGAGTGGTGAGAAGGTCCATAAGAATTGTAGCGTCTTCTCGGGGACATTGATTTGCATTGTGCAAGTGATGGTAAATATCCAATGCTTGTCTAGGAGAAACTAGTGATCCATCACTAAAGTTGCTGCACGGAGAACAAGCTAGAGTTGCACAAAGTCAATCTGAGCAAAGATGGGAGCAAGTTCTTGAGGTGTAGGTGGACACTTGGACTAGTAGCAGCAAAGGCAGAAGAGAAGCAGAACAATGTTGAAGAGGAGTCAAAGGTTCAGATAAAATATATCTGTAGCTCTAATATGAAGTATGAGGAGAGAAAATATAAAGGATGTGGCTGAAAATTTTCATCCTCCACCCCCCCCCCCGAAACTGTGTGAAGAAAGCAGTATTTTGTAGGTTAAAAGAATGTGGATTTCAGGGATAAGTCGATCATCAAATTATTGTGATTTCAACTTCTCAATTTTAAAGTACTCTTTAGGAATACAAAAAGAGTTGGTAGAAGGGGACAGAAATCAAACAGCGGTAATACAAGGCACTGGGAAGATCACAGAGTATGACATAAGGAAGAAAAAAAAATGAAAGCAAATTAAAGAATTGTGAAACAATACAATTAAATCACTTAATTATAAGTTCAAAGTATCATCCAAATATTTGAATACACATTAACTTTTATGAACATAGTTATATGGTTTATAATACAAACCTGTATTCTGAAATTGTGAAAGTTAACCTCCATAGATTATGGAAAATTTTGTGCTTAAGACCATAAAAAAGACAGAAAAATGTCCTTACTTTGGAACTATTACATCATTAGCTCTTACATCTTTTTGAATTAAGCATAGTTAGATGAATACACTGCTTTGTCAGGTAATAGTGCAGAAAGCAAATTAAATCATCACTTCAAAATTGCTCTTCTGTCCTAGCCACTCACGGGATTTTACCTGAGAGTTTCCAGAAAGTCAAAAAGTTCTCTCTGCAAAATCCAACTGAGAGCAATTAAAGGACAATATTTTCCTTATAAACTTGAAAGAATCTAGTGTTAGAACCACCATGAAATCTTATCCAAGGTTGTACTGAGTAATATTTGTAGAAAAGGCTCACAATTTTTCCTCAAAAGAAACACTGTAAAATAATTGCAAGCTTATACTTAAGATTATTTGTTAATGACTACAAAAATGTAAGAGAAATATCAAGTTGCTGGACCTCTACACATCTAATCAAGTTGTTAGAAAGGACTATAAATATAGCCCCCTTTAGTGAAAGGGTATTTGGAGATAGGGTTTTTAAACTAGATTTAATAAATAAGAACGAAGTTTTAAAACAGTACAATATATACTATGAATGACTTTGTGAAGCTATAAGCATACTTTGTTCTCATAGTAACAATTAAAATAAATACAGATAAAAAAAGAATAATTTCAGAACTTTGGGATGAATTTTCTCCCCAAGTAATTCAATGCAATTTGCAGGACTTATTTAGCTGTAAATACTAAAGTGAATGATCTTTGTTAGGCTGTCTCCTTTTCACAGTTAAATACATAAATTAATTTTCAAGTTGCTATAATTTAGGTTCAGGCAATATCAGAGAGAAGGATGGCGCTAACTAGAAACAAATCTGTGCTCAGAAGCAAGATGTGCAACTCATCATCTTCTCAAAAGAGCCAGCATCCCTAATGATTTCCTCAATAGCCTATCTTAGGACTCAACTTGCATCAGTGCCATAGTGTGCCACTATATCATCGGAACCTACTTGTCAGATGGACATTAAATGCATATTATTTGGAATAGCCCTGTGGAAGTTCAATTTCTCAAAAGTAAGAATAGACATATGGCTATATATCTACTGGACTCATATTTTATAAATTCTTTTGAGACCTATAAAATATTCTTGGAAAAGTTCCAAAATTTATATTATGATAACTGTGTGTATCCTCCCAGTCTTGACTTCATGGGGTCTAATATAAACAGGGCTAGGTATTTTCAATTGGGATGAGGAATTGTAGATAATTTCTTACACCATGACTTTACCTTCAATTATAAGGTAATTTTGTAACATTCTGAATTTACTTCCTGATCTCTACTTTGAGTGGCATCACAGGAATCAGTAGACAGAAATGATATTTTGCAAGGAAATCACTTTACATGTAAATGTGAACATTCTTGCTCTGTGCTATGATCTATAGATAAGTGCACTTAGAAGTGGCTGGATCACTCATGGACATAACTAGTCAGTAAATTTATGACTAGAAATTTTCAACATGCCTAGACTCAGCCTGGAATCAATCCTGTTCTTATAGTATATCTGAACCATCAGAAAGACCCACAACTGGACAATGTGCAGAGAGTGAGAGACTTTGGAGCACTCAGTCCTAAGTGAGTGGTTTCATTAAACCTCTCCCCTGAGGACTCAGGGAGCTGCTTAGAAGAGGCAGAAAGGCTGTAAGAAATGGATGGGGTGGGTAACTGCAGGAGTAACACACATATTAACTCATAGAAACTGTGACAGCATGCACAGGACCTCCACACATACAAGCCAGATGGGGTCACATCACTGAGAGGGAGAAGAGGATGCAGGATCCCAACCTTCACCAAGAAGCTATCTCAAGTTGGCATCTTCTTACAAAGGAAAAATTTGTTTTCTCCAATGGTGTTTCACTGGTTATTTTAACTATACTGTAGATAAGCTCGTGTCCAGCAATAGATGGCCAACACAAAATAAACTCAATGGTACTCTTGTTGTAGTTATTGTTTTGCTAGCCTATTTGTTTTCTAAGATGAATGTAAGAAAAGGCAAAGGGTGGGAAGGTAGAAAGGCTCTAAGAGGAGTTGGCAAGGTGTAGTTATGATCAGCATATATAAAGTGTATTGTATTAAAACATTTCTTTTCAATATATACATAAAGAATATTAAATAAGAATAAGTTCTCTTCTGTGAGAAATAACACTTTGAGAGTGAAAATCAAAGGCAGAATGGATAGAAAACCCAAAGGAATAAAACAGATACAAGTTACTCCATTTGCTTCCAAATAAACTTATATTGTAAGCAAAAATTGTGAATTCAAAATTCCCTAGTGCTCAATCACTGATCTAGATGATTGAATTGTTTCAGAAGTATTTCAAGGGACCACAAAGTTGATTTAGTTTTGAGGATTTGTTCTTGGGTTGTTTAGTTATAACGTATATTGATCTTATTCTAAATAACATATTGCAGAGAAAAAAAGGAGAGAGACAGCTTTGGCTACATGTATGAATGTTTCCTCTTGAACCCACCCATAGCTTGAGGAAGGTTAAAAAAAAAACCACCCTGAGTACATCACATCCCGCCATCCTGGGTGACAGGATTTCCAAGGGTTTTGTCCTTTTCTGTAGCTTGTCTTACCTTGGGAGTTTGTACAGATCTCTAACATTGAAAATAAAATCAAACCCCAAGTAGATGGTGTTCCCATAAGAGACAAGCAAGCATTCTGCTGACTAAATGGGAATGAAGGGACCGTGAGAAGAGCAGACAGTACAGGGAACAAAAGCAAAATCTAGGAAACGGATAAAAAGTGGGTTAACATCAAGCCATAAGGATGAACTGGTCCTGAGGACAATAAGCATAAAAGTATTCAGGTATGGCATATACGAGCATCCATGGGAGAGCCATCAGTGTTTCTAAGCTAAAACTCTTGCTCTTAGCATAGATATCCTAACCTTGTGCTCATCCATGTGTCATTTGCTTTTCAGAGTGAGGGAAAAATTCCCTATGCCCATCTCTCTCTTGTTGCCTTCTTTCTACACTTATACTCAATGCTTTCCCAAAGGATCTTCACATATCTGGGCATAATATCTTTCAGGAAAATAACAAGGCATATATCTCTGTGTATGTGTTTTTAGCTATGTTATCTGTAGGAAGAGTAGAAGTGAAACTTACATTGGCTTTATAACAACTTCTGTCTATACAACAAAACATTGGCTTGCTCAATTTTTTTAATGAAATCACAATTTTGTCTTATTTCTCTGCATTCAAATACAACTTAAATATGGATAATATAGCACATTATCATTAATCTTTTATACCCCCTTGCTAAGGTGAATATAAATCATACTAGACAGAAAATAAAACATCATAAAATATAAAGATGTGCAAAGAAGATTATTATATGAATATTTATGGTATGCCAGAGAGGGCCAAAGACTTTAAATTGGATGCTTCATTTACTCTTGGCATGAGTCTTCACCTCTACCTTATAGGTGGAGTATAAAAAATATGTTTTGAAGAGAATACTTAAAAGTTAACCTCTGGCTCATAATAAGAATAGGATTTGAATAAAGGACAAATTTCAAAGCCATGTGTTCAACCTTGGTATCCAATGAATCTCAGCAAAGTTGAGGAAATCTCCTAATGTTAAGGAAACCTACTAAATTAGATGAAACAAAGCATTCAGAAGATATAATGCTTTTGAACTGGATGAATCTTCAACTTCCACTTTTTTTTATTTATTTACTTTATATGTATGTATGTATGTATGTCTCTTAGTTTGGGTTTCTATTATTATGAAGGTTCACCATGACCACAGCAACTCTTATAAGGAAAACATTTAATTGGGGATGGCTTTACAGTTTCAGAGGTTCAGTCCCTTATCAGCAGGACAAGAAGACTGGCAGTACATATGCCAATATGGTGCTGGAGAAGAAGCTGAGAGTTATACATCTTGATCTACAGGCAATAGAAGGAGAGAATGACCTATAATGACTATAGCTTGAGCATATAAGACCTCAAAGACTGCCTCTACAGTGACACACTTCTTTCAACAAAACCATATCTACTCCAAAAAGGCCACACCTTCTAATACTGCCAGCCCTTATAGCCAAGCATTCAAACCCATGAGTCTATTAGGGTCATTCCTGTTCAAACCACCACAGTATGTATGCATTTTCTTATTTGACAGAATCTCACAAAGGCCAGAATATTACAAAACATTAAGTAGCCCAGGCTGACCTCAAACTTCTAATATTCCTTCTTTTACCTTCTGAGTGCTTGAATACCAGGTTCCACACCCAACCCATACCCATACCCACACCCAACAGCAGCTACTGCTTTGGAAAGGATGTTTTTAATTAATTTTTATTTCACTAAATATTAATGAACTTTCTGAATATAATAATAATAAATATCAATTCCTTATTTATTCTTATGTTCTCTTTGGAAAGGTAATCAATCTTACTCAACTTTTATTCCTGGATCTGTTTAGTGTTTTGTTTTTTTTAATCCAAGATTGAAAAGTATTATTATTTTTTATTCTCTAAATCCCCTTCTGATGCCATTCCTGTGATAGTTGAAAGTTTTGCTTTGTTTTAGCCAAATGATTATGCAAAAAATGCCTGATTTTCAAATTGGTCCTGTTTCAGAAGGCTTTTCCATAGGTCAGCTCGAAGGTTGGAACATTCTCACCCTTATATATGAGGATGTAAGTAAGAGCTTGATTCCCAGGCCAGTTATTAAAGCCTTGAGAACCCATCAGAAAACTGAATTACAGTATTGTACTGTTGGCTTGTGTTCCAATTCACTGAAGCAGATCATTAGTGATTCAAAGCAGTCAAGGAAAAGGACAGATGCAATTAAGGGCATATATAAGATAGAGCTTCTCTAGCCACAGTAAGAAATAACACATGAAAGTAACCTTCAAGGATATTCAATGCAAAGTAAGATGCTGGATTCCCTGCTCTTGTTATAAAATTCTGCTCAGTAGCTGCTGCAGCTGCTGACTTCATGAGTATGGACACCTGCTTCCTGCACATAATCCACAGTAGAGATGGATCAGAAAGGAGCATTGTTTATGAACAGAGAGATGAGAGGGGGGATCATGGTGGGGAGTGGGCAAGACTTTATCCATTCAACAGGTCACTTGTTTGTGAAAGATCTCCACAGTGGAGTGTGCGTGTCACAGCAAGGCTGTAACCCACAAGAAAGGGGTAATTCTAGCTACTCCCTTTTTGAAAGCATCTTGCTATGAGAAGGTGGAATGGAACTCACAATAATTTTAACTTCCTTAATGCTAGAATTACATGCAAGTAGTTATATGGCAAGATGCCTGGGTAGAAGTTGAAACTCACGTACCTTTGATTAGCCTATGTATTTGAATTAAAGCACGAAAGTAATTAAGTCCATTTAATATCTATACTCCATTGAATACAAGTTACAAACTTGGTCTCTATTTCTTTTCTATGTATAGTCTTTGAGGTATGGGGGGAGCAAGGGAAGTCAGTAGTGGTACTCTTTCTTAAAGTGAATTCCTTTTGTTGAAATATGTTTATAGGACATGATAGAAGATGGTGAATTTTTGCAAAGCGGCAGATCAATAGACTAATTTCACCAGCTGCCCAGAAGCCTTCTCAGTGCATTTCCTTCAAGTGCAATTTAAAGGAAAACTAAACAAATAAATGTTTCAAACAAGACATACAGATAGTAAATGGATATTAATATTAGAACGTAGGCCGTAGCTTTTATGATTTTGTCACTGAAAATTCATAAAATTTAAACAAACTAACAAGCTAGTCTAACTTATTAAAGTCTTTGCAAATTGGTAATTTTGGTAAATGTTGAACATATTTATAGCTAGTGCAAAGATATGATATTTAATTTCTTTTAAAAATAACTGATTAGCATGAGAAATATAAAACATGTTACTGAATTTTGGCAAACATAACTGATAGAATCAAAAGAGAAATAACTTAATAGTGTCAAGATTTACATATCTTTGTAAGATATCTTTATCAGTTATCAATAAATAAAACCAGGTACCAAAATGCTTGGAACTCAGTTGTTCTAGTATCACCAAGACATGGTGTTAGACCAAGGTTTATAAAGAAGTGACCAATCACATTGCTCCGAAGGTGTTGTTGATATTCACATGAGCATATTAGTTTATTCTGATACACATGAAACATGAGAAATCCAATAAGTCAACAATATTTCTACATTAGTTCGTAGTTGTGGAGAATTGAATGTCAGAGTTCTCTGCGCAGGGCACCAAATCCATTTGTTAAGCTGATAAATCTCCATTTGGAGAACTAAGTTTATCATGCTGGCAGTAGCTGCAGGACTAATGTCCCATTTCCTTCCAGAGCTACTCTTTCACTCCACAGACACCTGTATTCCATGTCAAGTGGCTTCATCCATCTTGAAGCCTCCAATTGTTCAGTAAATTCCTCTAGTTATTTGCATTTGACCTTCTATTAATCAGAGAACACCTGTGCTTTTAGAGAACTTACATAATTAGGTCAGCCTGGGCCTGAAAACTTTAAATTATATAATAATTAAAACATGCATGTCTATAATGGCATATTTAATTTATTAGTTTGTTATTCTAATGTATAACTTCACATATTTAAGTTATTGAATATTGGAAAGCCTAAGACGGATGTACTCTTCCAATAGTACTCTGCCTTTTTGAGAAGTTGTTTTAAGAGTGTCTATATGCAGAATATTTAGGTTTTAAAACTGTACATTCCCTGCTAGTTCTTGATTCGCATAGTTAACTTACAGTATGTCTGAGTCTGGCAAACAGGAAGCACTTTCTAGAGACTTCTTTCTGTTCTCTTTCTTCCACATCCCAACCCTGAGCTTGCCTACATTGTGCAGTAGAATAAAGAAAATGTTCCATCCAGAAAACTGTGTTCCAACTAATTCCTTTCCCGCAGTAGTCCCATTGTTGCCACAAAGTTAGGAAGCCTTGGTTCAAGAACTGTCTGTCTATTAGAAGTAACTCTAGCTCACTATATCATATTCTATTCTGAAGAAATTCATTATTATAAAACATCTTGAAAAAAATTCTTTGTTTTCTGGCCAACAAAATTATACTTAAGAACATTTCCATCATTGGTTGAGAAGATTGACATGTAAGCAGCGTGAGAGTCAAGTTCCTGCTAAAATACCTGGGGTGGCTTCCTAGAACTCCCCTTCTTTGTCACCCCATAATCCATTTGCAGGAGTCATACTCATGGATTACAGAAAGGCTACTTATCTGTTCTGTAACACATCAAGTATCTCATGAGTATGAACCATCAACCCAATGTCACATATTAACATGGTCCTGAAAGTGGCATTGGTCAGAGGTAGCCCTGTTTTTATACTGGTGACATTGAATTTGTAGTACTTTGGTCAGCCATAATTAATTAGGTATGAGAAAGTTAAATGTTGTCCATGTTCATAAAATCTTCCAGACTTAGTTTTTAGTCCCAGTATAGCCCGATTCCAAGTTTGATGGTAGTACTTTCTGATATCTTGATGTCTAAGGCAACAAGGTTTCTCCAGCATCCCTCTGCCAACCTCCATTCCTAGAGCTATCATAAGCAGTGCCTTGTGATGTCTCAGCAGTTTTTAGTACAGTTGACTGGGGACAATCTTGCTGAGTAATCAGGCTTAAGGATGTGACCCTCCTTTATTCTCCAGTGGTTTGAATACAGGATTCTCAGCCCCTGTTTTCATACTAGTAGGAGGCTTCAGTATGGAGAATGTCAACAAAAATAATCAGGAACCTAGTACAGATAGGACCCATGGAACACAACTGACAAACAAGGAGGAAAAACAAAATTTCATGTTGACCCAGGTCACATGCTGGAAGGAAGCTGGGAGTCTGCTTTTTTGAAAGGAGGATTTCCTCTCCTCCTTTCTCCGTATCCTTCTCTGGTCTGTCATAATTCCCTCACCCCAAAACCTACACCTTGTCTCATAAAACCTACTTCATGGGCATATTGAATTCTCTCCCGACACAAGTTGTTATGACTTTGTATAGTCTTTAGTGGAATGAAAGACAATGAAGAGATGGTAGAGACCCTTAGAAAAGAGTACAGTGAGGAGAGCCTCTGAGAAAACTCCCCATCCCATCTCATATTTTGTTTTAAATGAAGAAATGGAGGGAGACAGTATTGTTCCATTGATCGCCAGGAGCTGAATGAGGAGGTGAATGTGAAAGAGTCCTAGCTGGAACCAAAAAGTTTAGAAGTCTCCAGCTTTTCCACCAACAACCTTGCCAGCCTCTAGCTTGGTAGAGCCAAAGAATCAAAACTCTGTACAGAGATTTAGCAATGGAGTCATGTCTAGTCACAAGGACACTGAACTTTTACCACAGATGACTTTTCAATTAATTGCAGTAAATTCGACTGGTGTGTGAGGCATATTTTCTTTGCCCTGGTGGCACACGCCTTTAATCTCAGCACTTGGGAGGCAGAGGCAGGCAGATTTCTGAGTGAGTTCCAGGACAGCCAGGGCTATACAGAGAAAGCCTGTCTTAAAAACAACAACAAAAAAAGAAAGAAAGAAAGAGAGAAAGAAAGAAAGAAAAAAAGAAAGAAAGAAAGAAAGAAAGAAAGAAAGAAAGAAAGAAAGAAAGAAAGAAAGAAAGAAAGAAAGAAAGAAAGAAAGAAAAGGTAGCAAAAAGAGAAACATCACTGGATACAGCGAGCAAACCAGTTTTTATTTTACTCAACCAGATGTAAGCATATTCCATTAGTAGATACAAAAAGAATGGCTTCCATTTTGATGTACTTGTTGATTGTGTAAGAAGAAATCTCCAAGGATCTGAGAATACCTTGTAACTCAATAGCACAACTCAAATGCACATTCTGAGGTGATGTGCTTATCTGCACTGTCCAGTGTAGTGACCACAAGACATCCATGCCTGTCAACACTCAATTCATGGACAAACAGACTAAAGAATAGCATTTTAATTTTATTTCATTACAGTTGACTGCACTTATATTTAAATCATTGCATACAACTGGTCCCTACAGGATGACTCAGCTCTAGACAAAACCTAGCAACCAACACTCTGGTTTGAAATCTAGTTCAAAATGATTCATATTCAGAGATGTGAAAAGCTTTTTGTTGATTTTCAGCTCTTACTTTATTCTCTTACTCCAGCTGGAAGTGAATCGCTGCTTTAGAGTAATTTCAAAATTGTCCTTCAATCTGTTCTAGCTAATGAGTAATCATACCCTAGCTGTAGTTCCTGAATGAATCACAAAGCTCCTGGAGAGAGAAGTAATACAATCTTAGCATGTATCTCTGATCGTGATAGCCCATCTTAGACATTTATTGCTAGAATTGTTTTGGAAAGAGCATGATATGTGCATTTAAACAAATAAGGATAATTTAGACCAGAAAAGTAAGTAGTACAAGCCCAGAAAAGTAATTTGTAGCATATACTGCAAGTTGTCCTGCTGAGGCTCTGTGGTGTTTGTGGCTCTCTCTCTGTGGATTTTCATGTCTCTCAGTATACTTAGGCGTCTCTCTGTCTGTACGTATTTCTATTTTGTCTGTGTATGTACATGCATGCATCTGTGTGTTTCTGTGTGTGTCTGTGTGTCTCTGAGTGTGTCTGTGTATGTCTGAGTCTCTCTGTGTCTCGCTGTCCTGACATACTTCTCTGTGTCTGTGTTTGTATATGTGAAACTATGTAACTGAAATTTATATGCCTCTGTGTTTGGGGATATGTGTGTTGGCATCTGTGTGTCTTTGTATCTGTATCTATGTTATATATATATATATATATATATATATATATATGTTTAAGTTTGTCTATCTCTGTGTGACTGCGTATTTATGTATGTGAGTGATTGTGTATGTGTATATGTGTGTACATGCTATTAATAAACAGTGGCTCATTTTTACAGGAAGTAGATACTTTACAGGAAAACCCAGATTTTTTTCTAGGTGTGGCAAAACTCTACAAGCATATTGGTACTTAAGATGGTCACTGGAAAACATGGGAGTTTTATATTAAATTCAGACATCTGAAATAATTTTGAATAACTCGTGAGAACACTACAACTCGTGAAAAACAGTACAACTAATAAAATAAATGTTAGTCAAAGTGAATCTATTTTAATTAAAATAATTCATTGCCTCTTCTTTCCTTTCTAATGGAATACTTTGCTAATCAGAAATTTAAGTGATCTGCAGTTCTTCTTCCACCCCAACACACTAAAGGTTTAGATTACTCCTGCCAGAGTGCAGTATTATCATTCTTTTAAATGAGTTTTGTTAGGAAGCAGCAACAGCTGAGTAAGCAACAATAAAAGGCCCATGAAAGGAGAAGACATGCAGAGGCAGCGGTTGCTCCTGAGTTGTTGACACTGGGGGTGGTGATGACCATGACCACCACCTTGCAGGTTGTGGAAGCCCTAGCTATAATGAAACACATCCATTATAGGTGAACAAAGTAGAGCAATACTTCTAACTTTTCTAATGGTACAACCCTTTATTATATACAGTTCTTCCTGTTGTGTTTACTTTCAACCACAAAACCATTTTGTTGCTACTTTATAAATAATTTTTGCTACTGTTGTGAATCATAATATAAATATGTGGTATGTGGGATATCTGATATGTGACCCTTCTGGGTGTCATACTGCACACTCTGAGAACCACAGGTCTAGAGGAAGAACTTCATGCTGTAGCAGTGGTTCAGCAGTTAAGGATACTAACGGTGGTACCAAAGATCCCTGGTTCAAATCCCAGACACTGCTTCTTGGCTTACAGCCATCTTATCTGTAGAGGAAGAACTTCATGCTGTATGAGGCTTTCTAATAGCAATGCAGACAGTTCAGTCTGTTTGTGCACAGTATAGCATTTCTCGGAGTATCACAACACACTCCCACAGATAAGACTTTTGCCTTCATTTAGGGATTGCTCTCTGCTGTCTATTGAGGATGTTCTTTTACGTTTGTTGCCAGAATTCTACATCCAATGACTTCCACTTCCTAAAACATATTCTCTACGACTAATGTTATTAAAAAAACATTATGCAGGTCATAGAGCATTATTTTTTACATTAGTAATTAAAGATTTTCTCATACATATATAAAGCATGTAAATCTTTGGTGGCATGATTAAGATTAATGTCCTTATTAAAATAGACTTCAGAGAAAGCTCTCTCTATTTTGCCTTTGTACTTTCCTGACATGTAAGAACAGAGTCTATCCCTGTGGAGGGTGGGAAATGAGGGTGCCATTTGGAAGCAGAAAGCAGATTTCTCTAGGTATCAACAATGATATGGACTTCTGCCCTCCAGAAATGTAAGGGAGTAAAGATTTGTTGATATTTTTTAAAGAAAGAAAAACATTTAATAACATTTAATGTTTTTTCCTTATTAAATAAAAATAATAATACACAAAATACACATTTATGTGTTATTTGGCAAAAATATACCCTACGGTTTTATCTTTGACAGAAATTCTCAACAATTTTTTCTTTTTTCTTTTTTTTTTCTAATTATTATTTTTATTGGATATGTTCTTTGTTTACAATTCAAATGTTATCCCCTTTCCCAGTTTCCCCTGCCTCCCAGAGAGCCCCTATCCCATCCTCCCTACTTCTATGAGGGTGTTCCTCTAACCACCCCTCTCCCACCTCCATGGCCTCAATTCCCCAACACTGAGGCATCTATTGAATCTTCATAGAATCAAGGACCACTCCTCCTACTGGTGCCTGAAAGACAGTCCTATGCTACAAATGCAGCTGGAGCCATGTGTACCCCTTGGTTGATGGCTTAGTCCCTGGGAGCTCTGTGTGGTCTGGTTGGTTGATATTGTTGTTGTTCCTATGAGGTTGCAAACCCCTTCAGCTTCTTCAGTCCTTTCTCTAACTCCTCCACTGGGGACCCCGCAATCAGGCCAATGGTTGGCTGTGAGCATCCATCTGCCTCTGTATTTGTAAGGCTCTGGCAGAGCCTCTCAGGAAACAGCCATATCAGGCTCCTTTCAGCAAGCATTTCTTGGCATCCACAGTCATGTCGGGGTTTAGTGACTGTATATACAAAGAATCCCATGTGGGACAGTCTCTGGATCGCCTTTTCTTCAGTCTCTGCCCTACACTTTATCTACATATTTGCTCCTGTGAGTATTTTGTTCCCCTTCTCAGAAGAACTGAAGCACCCACACTTTGGTCTTCCTTCTTCTTGAGCTTCATGTGATCTGTGAATTGTATCTTGAATATTCAGAGCTTTTGGGCTAATATCCACTCATCAGTGAGTGCATACGATGTGTGTTCGTTTGTCATTGGGTTACCTTACTCAGTATGATATTTTCTAGTTCCATCAATTTGCCTAAGAATTTCAAGAATTCATCATTCTTAGTAGCTGAATAGTAATGCCATCGTGTAAATATACCACATTTTCTGTATCCATTCCTCTGTTAAAGAACATCTTGGTTCTTTCCAGCTTCTGGCTATTATAAATAAGACTGCTATGGACGTAGTGGAGCATGTGTCCTTATTACATGTTGGAGCATCTTGTAGGTATATGCCCAAGAGTGATATAATTAGATCCTCAGGTAGTATTATGCCCAATTTTCTGAGGAACCAGGAAACTGATTTCCAGAGTGGTTGTACCAGGTTATAATCCCACCAGCAATGGAGAGTTCCTCTTTCTCCACATCCTTGTCAGCATCTGCTGTCACCTGAGCTTTTGATCTTAGCCATTCTGACAGGTGTGAGGTAGAATCTCAGGGTTGTTTTGATTTAATTTCCTTAATAACTAAGGATGTTGAACATTTCTTAGGTGCTTCTCAGCCATTCAATATTCCTCAGTTGAAATTTTTTAATAGGGTTATTTGATTCTCTAGAGTCCAATTTCTTGAGTTCTTTGTATATATTGAATATTAGCCCTCTATGGGATATAGGATTTGTAAAGATCTTTTCCCAATTTGTCGGTTGCCATTTTGTCCTATTGACAGTGTCCTTTGCCTTACAGAAGTTTTGCAATTTTATGAGGTCCCATTTGTTGACTCTTGATCTTAGAGTATAAACCATTGGTGTTCTGTTCAGGAAATTTTCCCCTGTACTCATGTGTTCGAGGTTCTTCCCCACTTTCTCCTTTATAAGTTTCAGTGTATCTGGTTTTATGTGGAGATTCTTGATCCACATGGACTTGAACTTTGTACAAGGAGATAAGAATGGTTCTATACAGCCCTGTAGGAGAAACAACAATATGAACCAACCAGTAACCTCAGAGCTCCCAGGGATTTAACCACCAGTCAAAGAGTACACATGGAGGTACCCATGGCTCTAGCCACATGGGTAGAAGTGAATGGTCAGGTCAGTTATTAATGAGAGGAGAGGCCCTTGGACCTGTAAAAGCTCATTGCTCCAGGGTAGGGGAAATGCCAGGTCAGGGAAGCAGGAGTGGATGGGTTAGTGAGCAAGGGGAGGGGGAGGGGATATGGGATTTTCAGAAGGGAAACTAGGAAAGGAGATAGCATTTGAAATGTAAAAAAAAAATCTAATTAAAAAGTTCATTTCTGGGTCTTCAATTCTATTCCATTTATCTTCCTGCTTGTCTCTGTACCAATACCATACAGTTTTTGTCACTATTGCTCTGTAATACAGCTTGAGGTTAGGAATGGTGATTCCCCCCAAAGTTCTTTTATTGTTGAGAAAAGTTTTTGCTATCCTGGGTTTTTTGTTATTCCAAATGAATTTGCAAATTGCTCTTTCTAACTCTATAAAGAGTTGAGTTGGAATTTTAATGGGGATTGTATTGAATCTGTAGATTGCTTTCAGCAAGATGGCAGTTTTTACTATATTAATCCTGCCAATCCATGAGCATGGGACATCTTTCCATCTTCTGAGATCTTCAAATTCTTTCTTCAGAGACTTGAATTTCTTGTCATACAGATCTTTCACTTACTTGGTTAGAGTCACACCAAGGTATGTAATATTATTTATGACTATTGTGAAGGGTGTCGTTTCCCTAATTTCTTTCTCAGCCTGCTTATCCTTTGAGTATAGGAAGGCTACTGACTTGCTTGAGTTAATTTTATATCCAACCACTTTGCTGAAGTTGTTTATCAGGTTTAGGACTTCTCTGGTGGAATTTTTGGGGTCACTTAAGTATACGATCATATCATATGCAAATAGTGATATTTTGAGTTCTTCCTTTCCAATTTGTATCCTTTGAACCTCCTTTTGTTTTCTAATTGCTCTAGTTAGAATTTCAAGTACTATATTGAATAGATAATGAGAAAGTGGGCAGCCTTGTCTAGTCCCCGATTTTAGTGGGATTGCTTCAAGTTTCTCTCCATTTAGTTTGATATTGGCTACTGGCTTGCTGTTTATTGCTTTTACTACGTTTAGGTATGGGTCTTGAATTTCTAATTTTTCCAAGACTTTTAACATGAAGGGATGCTGAATATTGTCAAATGCTTTTTCAGCATCTACTGAAATTATCATGTGTTTTTTTTTCTTTGAGTTTGTTTATGTAGTGGATTACATTGATGGATTTCCTTATATTGAAGCATCCCTGCATATCTGCGAAGAAGTCTACTTGATTGTGGTGAATGATCATTTTGATGTGTTCTTGAATTTGGTTGGCAAGAATTTTATTGAGTATTTTTGCACCAATGCTCATAAGGGAAATTGGTCTGAAGTTCTCTTTTTTTTTTGTTTGGTCTTTGTTAGGTTAAGGTATAAGTGTTAGTGTGGCTTCATAGAACGAATTTGGTAGTGTTCCTTGTGTTTCTATTTTGTGGAATAGTTTGAAGAGTACTGGTATTAGGTCTTCTTTGAAGGTCTGATAGAATTCTCAACTAAACACACCTGGTCCTGGGCTTTTTTAGGTTGGGAGACTATTAATGTCTGCTTCTATTTCTTCAGGGGTTATGGGACTGTTTAGATGCTTTATCTGATACTGTTTAAACTTTGACACTTGGTATGTGTCTAGAAAATTATCCATTTCATCCAGATTTTTCAATTTTGTTGAGTATAAGCTTTTGTAGTAGGATCTGATGATTTTTTGAATCACAGTTTCCACGGTTTCCATTGTTATGTCTCCGTTTTCATTTCTGATTTTATTAATTTGGGTACTGTCTCTGTGCTCTGTGGTTAGTATGGCTAAGGGTTTATCTATCTTGTTGATTTTCTCAAAGAACCAGCTCCTGGTTTTGTTGATTCTTTGTACAGTTCTTTTTGTTTCTGCTTGGTTGATTTCAGCCCTGAGTTTGATTATTTACTGCCGTCTACTCCTCTTGGGTGCATTCGCTTCTTTTGTTCTAGAGCTTTCAGATGTGCTGTCAAGCTGCTAGTGTAAGCTCTCTCCAGTTCCTTTTTGGAAGCACTTAGAGCCATGAGTTTTCCTCTTACCACTGCTTTCATTGTGTCTTCATCTTCATGAAATTCAAAAAAGTCTTTAATTTCTTTCTATTTCTTCTTTGACCAAGTTATTATTGAGTAGAGCATTGTTCAGCTTCTATGTGTATCTGTGTTTTCTGTTGTTTTTGTTGGATTTAAGACCAGCCTTAGACTGTGGTGATGTGATAGAGTGCATGAAATTATTTCAATATTCCTGTATCTGTTGATACAGGCCTATTTTGTGCCCAATTGGAGAAAGTACCATGAGGTGCTGAAAAGATGGTGTATTCTTTTGCTTTAGGATAAAATGTTTTATAAATATCTTTTAGAGTCATTTGGTTCATTACTTTTGTTAGTTTCACGGTGTCTCTGCTCAGTTTCTGTTTTCATGATCTGTCCATTGCTGAGAGTGTGGTGTTGAAGTCTCCCACTATTATTTTGTGGGTTATTGATGTGTGATTTGAGCTCTAGTAAAATTTCTTTTCTGAATGTGAGTACTCTTACATATGGAGCACAGATGTTCAGAATTGAAAGTTCATCCTAGTAGATTTGTCTCTTACCAATATGAAGTGTCCTTCCTTGTCTTTTTTGACAACTTTTGGTAGAAAATAGATTTTATTTGATATTAGAATGTCTACTGCAGCTTGTTTCCTGGGACCATTTGCTTGGAAAATTGTTTTCCAACCCTTTTTCTCTGAGGTAGTATCTGTCTTTGTCACTGAGGTACATTTCCCATTTGCAGCAAAATGTTGGGTTCTGTTTACATATCCAGTCTGTTAGTCTATGTCATTTTATGTGGGAATTGAGTCCATTGATGTTAAGAGATATTAAGGAAAAGTGATTGTTACTTCCTGTTCATTTTGTTGTTAGAAGTGGAATTATGTTTGTGTGGCTATCTTCTTCCGGGTTTGTTGATAGATTACCTTCTTGCTTTTTCTAGGCTGTAGTTTTCCTCCTTGTGTTGGTATTTTCCATCTATTATCCTTTGTAAAGCTGGGTTTGATTTTAGATCCGAATCTTGCTTTTCCAGTGTGATGGTGTATCCATCACTTGCTCTGGTGGGAGAACTGGGTTCTGATGATGCCATGTTACCTTGGTTTCTGTTGCTTTTGTTCTTAAGCTTGCCTCCTGCCATCTGATTACCTCTAATGCTACCTTTCCTCGATATATGTGACAGAGGCCTGTCCTTCCTGTGATCCTGGTTGTGTCAGGACTCCTCAGAGTCCAGCTGTGTCTATGGTCCTGTGATTCCGGGATCCTGTGTTCCTGAGATCCTGGGTATGTCAGAGCTCTTGAGAGTCAAGCTGCCTCTGGGGCCCTGGGATCCTGGTGTGACCAAGCTTCTGGGATCCTGTTATCCTGGGCATGTTAGAGTGCCTGGGAGCAGAGGGTCCTCTGGGTGTTGCAGGGCTGGCTGGGGAGTTCACTCCCAAAATAAACCAGCCCAAACTGGAAGGCATTTTTTCCAAATTAATTTATATTGCTGCTTCACAATTTTACAATATTAGCCAAGGAACTTAAGAACCAAAGTGGTACCCCTCCCTGTAATTTAGCTTATGTTCACGTTTTATGGTGTATAGAAAATGCCTTTTTTGAGAAAATTTATTTCTTTTTTTATTTGAAATACATTTCTCTGATAATTTACTTGTCAGTACTTCATAAATAATTAAATAACTAAATCATAATAGCCAGTATTCTTATATTGACACCAACTACATTCTTATAAATGGTCAGGTCCTTTTTAGGCAGAAATACTTTTGAGCATTTAACATATTAATATCCAGTCAGTGCTAGCTTAATTTTGTAGTTAAGTGTTTGACAAGCCAACAAGCCAGACATTTGAAATATCCATACCTTCAAGACAGTAGACAGAACTGAACTAAGGAGCAACCCTAGGCTCTGAAGTTCTCTGGTGTTTTATGAAGCACACCATCAGCATATTAATATTGCTACTGACCATTCATTAGGGGAGTTACTGAATTTTCCTGGGTCAGTTGCCAAGTCAACTGAAAATTTGTCTCAGTTTTGCTAGGAAAGTGTACTTAAAAGAATGGTATCTGAAATTTCCAAACCCATCTTGGTGTTGTTTTGAGCTGCTGTCTAATCAGAAGTACTTTCCTCCATCATTTGTTTTGAACCCAATTTGTCATAGTGAAGTTGGCAGGAATATGGCTTCAGTATCCTGATAGATCGCTTGGAAATTGTCCTCTGGTAGACACACGACAGTAACTTATAGGTTGTCATCAAGATGGCCTAATCTGCATTAATTCCTAATAGTTCTCTATAAGGATGGCTTTAGACCTACATTGGAAAGAGTTTTCCTGAATCCTGCTTGTTTGAATGTATGTTTAAAAAAAACATAGTAAAATATTGTGTTGGGGTAAATATTGTTCTGAGGTTTATTATTCCGCTTAGACCATATAGATCCCAAATAAAAGACACAAAGACTTTAAATTTATAATAAGCATTAGAGCAGTAGAGCTGGGCAGATATCAACCCTCCATGCTATTTTGTCTACTTCCTTGTCATTAAGCCCAAGATATAACTTGCCATATTCTGCCTGGGCTGCTCCTCATGAGGTCTGCCCTCATGGTCATGGATCACTATCTGTGCTATGCTGACTACTTTCCTCTTCTTCACTTCATGGTTCCTGCCTGAGACTCCATGCAGGGGATCCAAAACCCCACTGACCTCTCTCCTGCCCAGCTTCAGGCTGTAGAAGGCATCTTTATTAACCAATCATGGACAAATTTGGGGGGCAAGGTTTATACAAGAAATGTTGGTATTTATGAGGATTTTCTTGTCTTAGAGCAACCAGATCTTGGGGTATAGAATTTAGCAGTTGAATACAAACAGCATCAGACCAATCCCCTACAGTCTTGAGGGATGGGAGTTGAAATTTGATGATAGTTTCATCATATGTAATAACTACTTCAACAATTTCTATTGATAGTCAGATGGACTAGATGCTGTGGAGAATACACACACATAATGGAAGATGTGTTGCCATAAAACTGACAATAGGGAAGGAATAAACAGCAGATGCTGAGTGCTTAATTTATTTTAAAATTTTGAGGGAATATGAAATCTGAGTTAAGTATTAGCTGTGGTCTTAAAGGAAGGAGAACAAGAAGAAATATTTCTTCATGTTTCTACGTATTATGGAATTACACAGATAAATGTATTCTGTCATGTATACAGTATGTATATATGTTATACACACACTCATGTTGGATATATATGCAAAGAAACAAACAGTATCTTTCTGGAGTTACCAATAATTCAGTGGCAATTGAAACTGAGATTTCTAAAGAATCTGTGGGAGCCAGGCTAAAATAGTAGAGCCCAGGAGCAGATGGCAGAATTGCTTTGAATTTCATATTGATTTTGAATTTTATTTATGGGAAATGGTGATAATTGCCATGCTCTATACACAGTGACAAAGTTTGAAAGTGACAGGCAGCTTGTATTTTGGTATATTAATCAATGTCTGATGTGCAGGCAGAATAGTAGTTTGATCTAAAAGGAGGCAGAGTAAAGTTGATTGTTCAATTAATGAGGAGACAAATAGATGTCATGTAGGGGTGTTTTAGATAAAAGATTGGTAGAATTTTTAATGTACTAATTATAGCTAAAAAAATAAAAGAATCAAGGATAAACCTAGGATAATATATTGTCAGAAGCCATCTAGGAAAGACTAATGCATGCCAATGAGTTTTCTAGAGATGGTCCACCATTGTGCATGACTTGAGATGGGTGAGCTCTGAGATGCAAAGTCACCAGAGACTTCATTTCAGGATTGCTTTTTGCTGCTGATATGCCTTTCCTGTCACTATTACATAGCCTAATGATACCTGGGCACTAGCCCACCATATTTAGATTTCCTGAAGATTATTATGAAGATGTGTTCTTATGTAATAATGCTGTACAAATGAATTGATGATTTCACAACTCTTGATAATGATTTCATAGAATGTTTAAACTAATAAAAGCAATCCCAAGCCCCCTGCAGAATAAAGCTTCAAATAAAGCTCTGAAAACCTTCATGTGTCATGGGCTAATTGCACTAGGAGAAAAAATTAGGCTTGAAACAAATTTGTGATCAAGGTAAAACATTCATTCTAGGTCAGATCCAACATCATAGATCAAATATTCAGCTAGATCAAAAAGAAAACTTCTCCAAACTGAAGAAAGATATACTCATACAGATAGAAGAAGGAAAAAAACCATAACAGACAAAACCAAAGTTCTCCATGGCATATCATAGTTAAAACACTTAACAATATAGAACAAAGAGTATTAAAGCAGCAAAAGCCAAAACTTTAAGACACATATAAATAAAAACTTATCAGAATAATAGCTGATTTCTCAGTGGAAACTTTGAAAGCCTGAAGTTTGTGTTAAATAAAGTATTCCATATCTTAGAATGTAGGATAATTAAACTCTGGGCTTCTCTGGGCCACATTAGACAACAAAAAATTATCTTGGGTGACACAGTAAAAATAAAATTTATCACTGGAGACCAACTGGTCAGTTGATTCACTGAATACATTTTCTCCATTCCTTACATTTTATTTAGGGGAATTATTTACTTTTTATAAGAATAGATACATATTGCTTGTGAGATTTTGGATTTTTCTCATGGTGCTCTAGTTCACACCCCTGCACTAGAATTTATATGATATAAGTTCCTTTGAAAGTCTACATTTAATGCTGAATCCCAGTAAGTAAACAGTAAACATGCCTCTAAGAACAAAGTGTGGAGGTAAGATTGCTCCACAAATGTCATTCATTTTCAATGACCCAACTGAGTTTCTTTTTCTCATCCCTGTCACTTTGAGATCCCTTCCCTGTAAAAGGAGAGACTGTCATTACGAAACACACCACAATCTTTGTTGAAACTTTTTAATAAGCAATCATTTCTCAATTTATCCATGTTGCTTCTATATGTAAACAGAAGGCAAGAAGTGAAGCTAGCATATTGTCAGATTTGTTTTCTCTTTTCTTTTGGACAACATAAAACAATGAGACAGGTAGGGACATATATCATGCCCTGATAATCCCTTGATAACCTCTTGATAGACCATCATGTTCCACTGTTGTACTGTAACAAAATACCACCTACTATATTATTTCTAAACATTAGAAATTTGTTTTACACAGTTATGGAAGATGGGAAGTCAAAGATGAAGGGATCAGAGCTTCAAAGTCTAGAGGGGCTTACTCACTCCTTCCACAGCCTTGCCTCTTACTATGTTACACATGATTGTAGGTGGAAGACACAAAGAGACCCAACCAATTTCCCATAGTCTTAGTTTAGTACCATTTCAGTGTCTCAACATATATTTAAAAGAATACCTGTGAACCAGAGCTTACACATTGTTGGTTTGGATGTTCAATGGAAAGGGGTAGTGCCCTTTGTCTGGGAAGGTCTTGGTGGCCAGGCCTTGATGTCTAGAATCTTCAGAGATAATGTTACAGGTTACAGACCAGGAATGAAGAATTTATGCCCTTAGTTTTATGAAGATGACCAGTATGTTTCCTTTTGTCAACTATTATCAGGTTCAAGGAACCACAACACTCAACCTCACTCTTCTTCCTCACATATCCAATATTTAATCACACTAGAATATAGAAGCTCATTTTCCTTTCCCTACTTTAAGGCAATAGCAAAAATTATAGTGTACGGACAACGAAGTCAACCTGAAGCTACTGAAGATTCTGGTCATTCTTTCTGCCTCATCCTGTTTCCTGAAACTCCCTCTTTTACTCCTTGACTCCATGACACATCTTATTTTGCATTTGCCCCTAATACTCTACCTGAACATGTAGAGAATCCCATAATTGTGGAATCTATTCTTCAAGGTTCTTATTGAACTGGTGCTATTTCAGCCTATTCTAGGGATACGCTGCATTCTATCAGATAGCATTTTGCTTTGCAAATCCTGAGAAATTTTAGATTCTAGAAAATGTTTAGAGCCAAGGTTTTTAGATAGATTGTGGCCCTTCATTTACCAAATAAACTAAAGAGACTTAGTAAGGATAAGGATATGGCTGTTGCTTACAACCACCACTTCTTTCCAGTATGCATTTACTCTTCTTTTAAATGCTTAGTCTTTCTCTAACCTATGATTGACCCACACATCCTGCCCAGAATTTACTCTTTAAGACTATTGATCCTTCTGTTCAAAATATTTGCATACACATCTAAGAGGTATGATCTCCATCCCTAATGATTTTTTTTATTAATTATGATTTGTTATAATATATTTACCATGCAAGGTGAAGATTTGAGTTTCTATTACCAGAAACCCCATGAAAAGCTCAGGGTGGCAGTGTATACTGTGATTCATAAAGGCAAGTGACTCCCTGGACCTTACCTGCCAGTCAGTCCAGCACAAGAGGCTAGCTTCGGGTTCAGTGAGAAATCGTGTCTTAAACAATAAGAACAACTGATGAAAGCTCTTAAGATAGACTTCTTCCCCTACAGGCATGAACATACATAATCATTTGTGTCAGTACCCACCAGAGCACTCACACCCTACCTAAAGAAACATAAAGCAAACCATCTTTACTATTAGCCCAAGATAATCTAAAGTTTTCTCTTGTCATGCTATTGCAATTGCTCAGAGGAGGTAGACAATGGTCACTGTAACAAACGCTGCCCAGCTTAATGTATTTTTGTCTACATTTCTCCAAAGGATTGCTCCTGTGAAAATAACATGGAGTTTTAATGTTATCTGGCATTATAGCTCCATCAAGTGGCAAAGTCGACAAGAAACTTTCGTAATTTTCTTAGTTCGGAAATGCCTTGTTTAATTTTTATGCTGCAGTTTTTCTCAGGGCCAAATCAAGTTTTAGACTGTAACTAAGTTTCTCCTCATTTATGAGCCTCCCCTGAGTTCTTTTTAATTTGGAACTTCTGAGAATTTCATGTATGAACAGATACTATAGATTTTTGTGTGTGGAAATGGAAGAATTCCTATTGTTTACATTTGGATTCTTTGAATAGCTGTAAGCTTCTATTTGCCAATGGATGTGTCATGACTGAGCCTCAGATCCTTAATGACTTGTGGCCGGAGGAATCAACTCCATGGCCTCTGGCTTTCTCCAGATGGTTGCTCATTTGAAGTCTATGGTATGCACCCAGCATTACTCAGAGCATCAGACTGAGGCAGAAAGACTAAAAGAGGAAGAACAAAATGCAGGTCTTTTATTTCGCAACTTAATTCTCAAAGGAAGATTGCTTCACTTTCCCTGATCTTTTCATCTGTCAGCTATAGCCACTTTGTACAGCCCACTCAGGAGGTGGGATCCTTGGAGTCGTCTTGGAGTTATTCCACAGGTTCCCTTTCTAAAAGGAATACACAACCTCTGAAATTAATTTTCCTTAAAATTGTTTACTCTAAAAATAATAATTTTATTATGAACAGTACAATTTAGTATGTCTAAGGTAGCATCCAAATGTTACCAAATATATACATGTCAATTATTAATTCTATAGTCTTTGAAAACTCTTATTAGGTTAGAAGTATTGTTACTTCAATTATTTTAATCTTTGAGAAATTCCTATATGTAAACAATGTTTTTGATCATTTTCTGTCCCTACCATTACCCTGTAACTTCCCTGTTTCCTCCTCATGTACTGTTTCTAACTTAACACACTCTTTTTATAATCCACTTAGTTCAGTAATTGCTGTCTACATGACCACAAGTTTAGGGTCATCCATTGAAGTATGGACAACTGGCTATACATATTATATAAATTTAAAAATTTTTAAATATCATGTATTTGACCCACTAATGGGCTAGTCAAATTACTTAGCAACTCCCATAAATATGTGAGGGCAGAATCTTAGATATTAATAATTATAGTAACACCATATTGTAGAATGTCTATTTAAGATTTTCTTTTTAAAAGTATGAGCAGAGTTGTAAGCTAAATTACTTTATCAAAAATAATAATTTCTACTGCATAGACTCCAAACTTGAAAAATATTTTAAGCTATATTTATTAAAATTTGGTTAAACAGTTGAATTCCTATAGCATCAATAGTGCACATTAACTTTTAAAATGTGCAACGACTTCAACAATTAAACATTGTTGAACCATACTAGGAAATAAATCATTAAAAAAATTAAAAAGAACATTTACGTTTTCAGATAATACCATTGCAATAAGAGTGATTTTGCTTTGATCTATAACCAGAAGAGGGCATTAAGCAACTGTCATAAGAAGAAAACCATTTGTGGAGAGACTGTTCTCCCATACTAATGAATTATAGCATACAAGAACTATATGCTGAAATTTCTTAAAATTTATCAGATGAGTCTACTTTAAGACTACAGTTTTCTTCTGAACTGAGAATCTCATGAATGAATGAATTAGTTTTACAAATAGCACTGTATCTGATTACAACCAAGAGTTTAAGACAGAAGAGTACATTATTGTCAAAATTCAGTGTTCTAAAAACGGCAACCAACAAATTGGGAAAAGATCTTTACCAATCCTACATCTGATAGAGGGCTAATATCCAAGGTATACAAAGAACTCAAGAAGTTAGGCTCAAGGGAGTCAAATAACCTTATTAAAAAATGGGGTACAGAGCTAAACAGGGAATTCTCAATTGAGGAAACTTGAATGGCTCTAAAGCACCTAAAGAAATGTTCAGCATCCTTAGTTATTAGGGAAATGCAAATCAAAACAACACCGGTCAGAATGGCTATGATGAAAACTCAGGGGACAGCAGATGCTGGAAAGGATGTGAGGAAAGAGGAACACTTCTCCATTGGTGGGATTACAAGCTGGTAAAACAACTCTGGAAATCAGTTTGGTGATTCCTCAGAAAATTAGACATAGAACTAAGTGAGGACCCAGCTATACCACTCCTGGGCATATACCCAGAAGATGTTCCTACATGTAATAAGGACACATGCTCCACTATGTTCATAGCTGCCTTATTCATAATAGCCAGAAGTTGGAAAGAACCCAGATGTCCTTCAACTGAGGAATGGATACAGAAACTGTGGTATATATGCACAATGGAGTACTATTCAGCTATTAAAAACAATGAATTCATGAAATTCTTAGGCAAATGGATGGAACTAGAAAGTGTCATCCTGAGTGAAATAACCCAATCACAAAAGAATGCACATGGTATGCACTCACTGATAAGTGGATGTTAGCCCAAAAGCTCAAAATAAACAAGTTACAATTCACAGACCACAGGAAGCTCAAGAAGAAAGAGGATTGAAGTGGGGGTGCATGGGTTCCTCTGAGAAAGGGAACAACAATATACTCACAGGAGCAATAATGGAGGCAAAGTGTGGAGCAGGGACTGATGTAAAGGCCATCCAGAGACTGCCCTACCTGGGGATTCACCCTATAAACAGTCACCAAACCCCAACACTACTATGGACAACAAGAAGCACATATCAAAAGGAGCATGCCATGATTGTCTCAGGAGGGGCCCTGCCAGAGCCTGACACATACAGAGGCAGATGCTAGCAGCCAACAATTGGTCTGGGAGTGGGGTCCCCAATGGAGGAGTTGGAGGGTGGTCCGGAGGAGTTGAAGGGGTTTACAGCCCCACGGGAAGAACAACGATAGTGGCCACCCAGAGGCTCCAGGACTCCCAGGGACTAAACCATCAACCAAGGAGTACACATGGTTCCAGCCAAAAATGTGGCAGAGGAATGCCTTGTCGGGCATCAGTAGGAGGAGTGATCCTTGGTCAGGTGAAGGCTAAATAGATGCCCCAACAAGGGGAAATTGAGCGGGGAAAGGGGGAGTGGGTCAGGTTGAAGGGCATATACTTGGAGGCAGACAGTGGGAGGAGAGGTTGGGGATTTTTGGGGAGGGGGGAAACCAGGAAAGGTTTTACCACTTGAAATGTAAATGAAGATTATATTTAATAAAAAAAAATTCAGTGTCCTAATAGAATCCTAGGACTTTCTTCTAGAGTTATTATGAACAAAGTTGGAATCATAAAGTGGCTTTTACCAAGGTTGAACTCTCCTCCATTGTCCCCTTTGAGACCAGGCTTTTTCTCTTCTCAGTCTTTCTTATGTCATATGATGGGAACAGAAAGGAACATGGTGGCTACTTAGTGGCATATTGAAGCCACTGCAACTTAAAATGTTTTTAAATGTTGATCTCATTTTATAATTATTTGTATGTATATGTGCTTTTGTGGGAGTGAGAAATGGTGTTCGCATATCTGATGGTGCCCATGGTAACCAGAGGAGGGTATCATTTTCTCCTGGAGCTGGAGTTACAGGCAGTTGTGACCCACCTGACTTGAATGTGAAAACTAAACCCTTCTGAAGTAGCAGGTGCTCTTTCTTAACCACTGTGCGATCTCTCCAGCCACAGAACAGGAAAATTTTTTTATCTCAAATAATGTTTCTGGTAAATATTTTCTCCTTTTCTAAATAGAATCTAAATGACTCCCACAAGTACCTCTTCACCCTATGACCACCTCCACCACCACCACCACCACCACCACCACCACACACACACACACACACACACACACACACACAAACACACACACTACACAGTATCATGCACATACACAAACACACTATAAAAGATTTAAACTTTAAAAAAAGATTTGAACCTTAAAAAAGCAGACTGATACTAGAAAAAAAAGATAAAAATCAATAAAATAGAATATAGTATGCAGATATTAACGTCCCGTGGTAACAAGCACCCGAGGGCAGAAGCAGGTGGGTTGCTGTGATGTGGTCTAAAAGAAGTAGGAGGGGGAAACAAAAGAGAGCGATAAAATGTTTGTGACAAAAAAGTGAGACCAGCTGTCAAGAGGGTTCCACAGATAAACACTCTTGTCACAATGCCTGAAATCTGAGTTTGATTGCTGAGACCCACTTGGTGGTATGAAATAATGCCTCTGTAAATTTTCCTCTGAACTCCACACATGCTGCATTACATACACTTGTGTATATGTGTGAACACACACACACAGACACACACACAGACACACACACTATTTTTTAAAATGAAAGACTTTTGCTCAATTAAGAAGAACATCAGGGTAGGATGGAAGAGGGCTATGTGGAAGGTAAGAACAAACTATTATGATGTATGAAATGTCACAATGAAGCATTGTGTTTTAAAATTAAGATAGGGTAGCAAAATACTGTAACTAAGGGTTTAAGATAGAAGGGTAATTTATTGTCAAAATTCACAGGGTCCCAAGAGAATCCAAGTAATACTGGCTTCAGGTAACACTAAAGCTAGAACATGGCAGTCCATTTTTCTCATACATAATATTTCATAAATGAATCTTAGGACTTTTAATATTAGCTGGTTAAGCCGAGAGAGACAGAAACTTGGTAAATGCCCGCGTGGCTGTATGATGTAGGTCTGTAGGCAGAGTGGTGCTGACTTTCTTCTCATGGCACTCCTATAGGTAACAAGAGAATTAGCCAATGGAGTTAGTGTTGCTAATCATTGACTTTCCTATAAAGATTATCAGTCAGTTCTGCTTAACCACATGTTCTGTTAACATTTTAAAAGAAAGACAACTTGTTCTAGCTGTAGATACAAGACGATGTCGGGAAGGATTGGTGATCCATTTCAGTCATTGCATATCTGCCTGCCACAAAGCCAGAGGCCCACCCTTAGCACAGTGACCCGAGGAAAAGGAAGCCATCAGTGTTTTTCACCACCTGACAATGAATCAACAATAATCACAGATCCAATCTGCATTTCCAAATTCATTCCTGAGATTTCTGTCCTGGAGCTCTTTGTTGAGGTAGTCTCATTTAGTAGAAAAGAACTGCCTGTTTCTCCTTAAATATTTAGTTTTAGATGCACCAGTAACAAAATAAGCAATGAGAAAATATGGCAGTCAAAAAACAAGAATTCATGTTTGTCAGAGAACAGTAGGTTGATCCAAATTGGCTGAACTGCATCAGGGAAAACATCATAACTTGTGATATATTCCATAGTCCCTAAAACTGAAAGAACACAGTTTTTTGCTTTTCTTTTCACATGTAGATGTTGACTCTTTCACCTCTACTACAGATTAAGTCCTCATGTATGTTCACTGTCCCCAGGATACACTGTATCCTTACTACCGTACTGCTATGTCTTTACTTGAAGTTCTTTTTGGGTTGTTTTCTTCAAGTGTCTGATAAATCTTGGCTGGTTGAAGTTATTCTCAGATTTTTTTTTTCTTCAAGTATTGAAACTCTTATGTTCCCATCTAAATATGATGGTATTTCATGTTTAAGTTTCAGACTTCAGACAAAGATCTGTGGCTGCCAGGTTCTTTCTGTATCCACCAGTTCTACCTGTTACTGGGTCCTCCTGGCTAGCGTACCCCACCCTTTCTTTACCCTGAACTTCTCCAGACCAGGGAATGGGCTGCCTTTCCCCCAGCGGCCCTTCCCTATATAATCCAACCATTTTGGTTACCTGGTCCTTTTTGTCTACTGTCTTTTTGGGACTCCTGGCTGCTGTACCTGGTTTTCTCTTTCCCCACTTCCTTTCCCCTCCTTACCTGGTTCAGGGTCATGTCCACTCTAGACTTTTCCAGATGTCCCTGCCTCTAGCTATGCTCTCCCACACATAGCTACAATAAACCTTCTCCTCCACCATGCCTGGGAGCAGTCACATTCCTTCCTTTTCTCATTTACATAACAGAATATAAGTTGTAGTAATAGTTACTGAATGATGCCTTTGTGCTGTATTGTTCTAGGTGTAGGCAAGAGGGTGTTAAAAGCAAGACCGAGACTCTAATCTTAATAATCTTACTTTCTGATAATACTAATATTTAGCATGGCAGACAAAAGAATAGGAAAAAAGATAAATATAAACATAAATACAATTCTTCCCTCTCTTTCTCTTTCGCTCCTCCCTGCCTTCCTTCCTTTTTTCCTTTCTCTCTTTTCTTCTAATATACTATGATGGACCCTGCAAACAAGCCTCCAGAATACATTTCTAACACCAAGAGGTGGTTATGCTAAGTCAAATTCACTTCCTACTTAGCATTTGTATTTTTTTGTATTTTTTTTAATTTTCTAAGTTTTTTTATTTATATTCCAAATGATTTCCCTTTTCCCATTTCCTCCCTCCCCAAAAGACCCATAAGCCCCCTTCCCACTCTCTGTTCCCCATTCAACCCCCTCTCGATTCTCTGTCCTGGCATTCCCTTACATCCAGTCTTTCCAGAACCAGGCGTCTCTCCTTCCATCTTCTTGGAAATCTATTGATATGTGAATTGTGTCTTGGGTATTCCGAGATTCTGGGTTAATATCCCCCTATCAGTGACTGCATACTATATGTGTTCTTTTGTGATTGGGTTACCTCACTAAGGATGATATTTTCCAGTTCTGACCATTTGCCTAAGAATTTCGTGAATTCATTGTTTTTAATTGCAGAGTAGTATTCCATTGTGTAGATATACCACATCTTCTGAATCCATTCCTCCGTTGAGGGACATCTGGGTTCTTTCCAGCTTCTGGCTATTATAAATAAGGCTGTTATGAACATAGTGGAGCATGTGTCCTTATTGCATGCAGGGGAAGCCTCTGGGTATATGCCCAGGAGTGGTAGAGCAGGATCCTCCGGGAGTGTCATGCCCAGTTTTCTGAGGAACCGCCAGACTGCTTTCCAGAGTGGTTGTACCAGCTTGCAATCCCACCAGCAGTGGAGGAGTGTTCCTCTTTCTCCACATCCTCGCCAACACCTGCTGTCTCCTGTGTTTTTGATCTTAGCCATCCTGACTGGTGTGTGATGGAATCTCAGGGTTGTTTTGATTTGCATTTCCCTAATGACTAAAGATGTTGAACATCTCTTTAAGTGCTTCTCAGCCATTAGATATTCTTCAGGTGAGAACTCTTTGTTTAGCTCTGTACCCCAGTTCTTAATAGGGTTACTTGGCTCTCTGGAGCATTTGTATTTTTAATTTGTGATAGTTCCATCCAATGCTGATGTTCTCTGGTGCCTCACCATGTGACTGTATTTTTGGTCTCTTCACCTGGCCTAACCAAGAGCTCCAGATCATTCTTGATTTCTTCTAGTTTAAAAATGTATCTCTGTGCGCTATTTACTTGAGTCAATTCTAGATAAATTCCCAACAATATATATCAATTTGATAATGGCATTCTAAGACTTTATGAGATTCAGGACAAATTAATGCGAAACAGAATAATCATTCTATTAGATTCCTTTGAAGAAGTCTGATACTAGGGTTTAGCATGTCATATAATGTGTTCATATGCTTAGCCTTTTCTTTGTAAACTTGCCTGCCCTGATATTCTATTAACGATCAATCGTCTGTAAACAAAGACATGTAATGGATGAGTAGGAGCTTCTTGACCACTGTTAGACACACCCAGAATTGCTGCTCTGCAGGAGAAGACTTCCATCACTTATGTAGCACCAATGTAGTAAGAAAAACATCATCAAATGAAAGCAGAGCACAGTGGTCTTACAGAATAGTATAGGTAAGTAATTTGGCATTAAATGTGTGTAGGAAATATTCAAGCAAGACTTATTATTTTCTTTTCTGTAAAATTTATCCTTTGTATGTAGATCCAAAGAGACACTCACAGCCTTTTCATCAACCTCCTTTCCCCACAGCTTATAATTGTTTTTCCACTACCACTTCATTTCCTCTAACATGCACGTGTGCACGCGCACGTGCTCACACACACACACACACACACGAACTCACACACACACACACGAACTCACACACACACACACACACACACATACACACACACACACACACACACACACACACATACACGAACAGAGGAAACTATTTGTGTGCTCTATCCAGTAATAATCCAAGTGTGGCCAGAATAGATGATTTGTTCATTTAAAATAGATATCAGAGTGTTATACATGCATTTTTGATGGGAATTAACAACTCGAATTTCTGTTCCCTTGAAGGCATAAAATGCAAGTGCAGTCCTAGGCAGTCTGTGTATTTGCTTCACAGGGTCACTTGCTCATGTAATTATTAATGTTTATCCTCTTCTTTTCTCCACAGGAAAAGAAATGTCAGAATGGCATAGAGTCAGAAAGCAAATTCTATTGCCCAAACCATACTGTTGAATATGGTTTCCTTATACATCTAAATAAAAACAGTCACAATTCTGAGAAAATATAATGTCCTTTTATATAATTTAAAGTGTGAAAAGGATAGTACCTACAAAAAAGGATACTTTAACATACATTATAATTTATTTAGGAGTCAATTCCAAGAACTTCACAGCATGAATAATGAGGATTTCCCAGCCAAAGTTATTTTATGAGAACAGTAGAAATGAATCCCCTAAGCAGACAGTCAAAATGATGCTATGTTGAAATTTTACCTGGTTGGCTTTCATTCCAGTGCAGGAGATGTCACCTGTTCAAAGTGTTTTGGATGCCTGATGTGATTAGCAGGGATTCCTTTACAACATCTAAGAAGATAAATTGCTTTTGGAAGAAAACAAAAGTTTTATCCGGAATGATAGTCCCACAACCAATGAATGGGTGAAATTAATCAGCTTCCACATCAAGACATGTCACTAGAAATCATCTGGGTACAAATCATATTGAACCCCTCTGTCATTTGTTAGTCCAAAATACAAAAGCAGAAATCTGAGCATGATAATCTTAAACTATGAGAAATATATTATGAAATCATTTTATACATGAAAATTGCAAATTCAAACAGAAGTTCTAGAAAGTTTTGAATGCATTTTGCTTAATATGGCTTAAAAATTGATTGTTTTGAAGTAGGTATTTAAAAGAACAAGAGGGTGAAATGTACTGAAGACACATGTATGCTAAGTACTATATCACCTTTTCTGAAGAAAATCAGACTTTGAATTAGGTAATGGGATTTATTTCAGTATGGGGAAGGTAATTCCAAATACTAACCAGAAATTTGGGGTAGTTCTCTAAGTGTTTATATGGAAATACTCTTGCTAGTATCTAAATATTAAGAACAAGGATAAAATTAACTTGAGGGCAATCTGAATTTTCTCACCTACTACAAATAATTCCACTTGAGAAGGTTGAGAACACAGCAAACTTTTGAAGGCAAATAAATTGCCAGAAGTAGTCTCTGTATCAACTACCATCCTCAGTAAATGTATATAAAAGTTTTAGAAAGATAAGACATATGGGGGTCCAAGCATTACAGCTAACAGGGAATGGGGCTGTGAGAGGCAAGAAGGGAATTCTGGTTCAGCACTAATTAGTTACGGGCAGATTTAAACTTCTAGAGTCTGATACCAGGCAGTTTATTTTAGACATATTTAAGTACAGTAAAGTTTTGGAAAAAAGTTTCCTGGTAACAATTATCTCAGTACCATGTATTGAACAAAGCTTAAGATATCACTAAAAAGAAACCCCTTTGCAATGTATAGGACCTCTTTCACAAAAGTAGTTTTATAGTTTAAAGGTTCTGACCAAGATAGTATAGAGGCCACCAGGGTATAAAAGTACAAGTTACATCTCTCTTAAGGATGTGTTCTATTGAATGAAAAGCACTGATCAAGATAAAGGTTAAGGAGGAAGAATTTGTTATAAACATAATAGTCTGGGAGATGCAGATGTGGCCTAGTCTTACAGATATCATAAATTACCAGATTATTAACAATATCCATTCCCAGTCTTCAGGGTGGAAAATAGGTATGTACCTTCCTTCTGTTGAAGAGACAAGCCTGTGAGCTTAATATTCCTGGTTTCTCTAGTACATAGCTACGAACAGGAACACGTCATGCACTCTATAGATGTATGTGCTATGCAGAGCAGAGCTAGAAGAATAGAGGTAATTTAACCCACTAGAGCACGTGAGTCATAGGAATTGAACACTGGGTTATCTACATGGTTAGATTTTATTTTTATTTATTTTTATTGTTTATTTTATTTATTTACATTTCAAATGTTATCTCCCTTCCCAGTTTTCCCTCCTCAAACCCCTACCCCATCCCCCTAACTTCTATGAGGGTGCTCCCAAACCCACCCACCCTCTCCTACCTCACATCTAGTATTCCCCTACACTGGGGCATCAAGCCTCCACAGGACCAAGGGGCTCCCCTCCCATTGATACCAGATAAGGCCATCCTCTGCTACACATGCAGCTGGAGCCATGGGTCCCTCCATGTGCACTCTTTGGTTGGTGGTTTAGTCCCTGGGAGCTCTGGGGGCTCTGGTTGGTTGATACTGTTGTTCTTCCTTTGGGTTTGCAAACCCCTTCAGCTCCTTCAGTCCTTCCCCTAACTCCTCCATTGGGGTCCCTGTGCTCAGTCCAGTGGATGGCTACATGCATGTGTATCGGTCAGGCTCTGGCAGAGCCTCTCAGGAGACTGCTATACCAGTCTCCTGTCAGCAAGTGCTTCTTGACATCAGCAATAGTGTCTGGGTTTGGTGTCTGCAGATGGGATGGATTCCCAAGGTAGGGCAGTCTCTGGTTGGCCCTGCATTCAGTCTCTGTTCCACTCTTTTTCCCTGTATTGATTTTATTGTGACTGTGCTTCTTCTTCTTCCTGCTTCTTTCAAAGAAAGAAAATATTTTACTTGTTTGGGTTTTTTTTTTTCTTTTTATAGTAACCCATAGTTATGAGACTTTAGATATTTTAGAGAGAATGTGACTTCTAAAAAGTCATTGGATATTTTAAAAAGACCAAACTTTTAAAGTATTTGAGTAAAGACTGGGAATTTTAAAGTTATATTATGTTATATATTGATATTTATGAAATCATGGGGATACAAAAGGAAAAAATGTTATGGCTAAATATACAGTGATGTATATGTCAAGCAAACAAGGAACCCAGTGTTCTGGTTAGTTGTTTGTTAACACAAACTAGGGTAATCTAGGAAAGAGGACTCTCACTTAGCAAAATATTCCCATTACATTGGTCCATACCCAAGGTGATAGGATATATTCTTGATTGGTTGATATAGTAGGACCCCTCCTGCTGTGGATGGTGCTATCCCTGAGGAGATGGTCCCAAGATGTGTGTGTGTGTGTGTGTGTGTGTGTGTGAGAGAGAGAGAGAGAGAGAGAGAGAGAGAGAGAGAGAGAGAGAGAGAGAGAGAGAGAGAGAGAGAGAGACACCAAGTAAGGCACGGGGAACAAATTAGTAACTAGCACTCTTCTATAGTCTTTGCTTCAGTTCTTGGCTACTGCTTCCTGTCTTGAGTTCCTGTTATGATTTCCCTCAGTGATATACTGTGAACAGGACTTGCATGATAAACTAAACTCTTCCCAGGTGCTTTTGGTCAGTATTTTATCATGGCAATAGAAAGTAAACTAGAATATGAATTTAGTATCAATAGCAACTTTTTGTTTTGTTTTGTTTTAGTGAACTTGTCCACTACTGACCCTTTAGAATTTAGCTCCACACTAAAAAATGCTCCAGAAATGCTAAGACATAACTTATCTAAATACAAGAATCCACTGACACCTTGCATCCACTTCTTCCTACTAGGGGACCAAGGCACTGATTCTGAGAACATTTCACTTTAACACTGTCCCAGTTCTTGTGTTAGTGAGAAACCCTTTACACAGGAGGACCCACACTGCACAAATGGAAACAGCATTCAAGAACTCAAATCTTATACCTCATGTGGACATTTATAAGCTCTGTCTACTCACACATCAATTATTTGAGTTATTGAATTTTAAATATTTATTATGACCTCTTCTTCATGTCTGTTTATTTTTGATGGTGGAACGAATTGACAAATATAGAGAAAGGAATTATGTTGCATAAAAGGAGACAGAAGAGAGAATTAAAGTTCATTGTTCTACAGTGAACAGGTTTCAGAGTAACCCCCAGAAAATATAACCATATGTTAGTCAGAAGCATTCCTAACAAGAACATCTAACTCAATAATTTATTTTCAAGTAAGTGAGAAGCTATTTTCCAAGAAAGCATAGCTAGGACTAGGATCATGATTAAGGTTAAAGCCAAGGAAGAACAAGATCTCAGCTAGAGATTTTTCAATCTTATCCCAAGGGAATCTATGACAAACTTTTGTGATTATAATATTATAATTATATCTTGAGATAGTGGATTGGGAGGTTAGGAAGGGTTTATTAAACTAATTCTGTTTATCAAAAGACGATTCTTTAAAGAAGATGATATCCTTGAACTGCGACCAGTTAACACCCGCATCCTCTGGACAGTGTGTACACCAGCTAGGAACAGCTGAGAGAGCACCACACTCACCCACTACAGCTCTGTTAGTTAGGATTTCCATTGCTCTGAAGAGATATCATCAGCATGGAAACTCTTATTAAAATAACAATAATAACAACAACAACATTTGGTTGCGACTGTCATGGCAGGTAATATGAAGGCTAGCATGCTGCTAAAGAAGGAACTGAGAGTTCTACAGGCAGCAGGAGACTGTGCTCCACACTGGCCATCGCTTAAGCATAGTAGATCTAAAAGCCCACTCCCACTTCCTCCAACAAGGCCACACCTCCTAACAGTGCCAGTCCCTACAGGCCAAGCATGCAAACACAAGAGTCTATAAGAACTACACCTATTCAAACCCCACAGTTACTGACTCCTTACCTGTGGTATCCTTTCATTCAGAGCAGTCTGTGCAGCAAGAACTTCTGCAAGATGTACCTTAGTCATGATTCCAGGGAAATCTTTTAAAAGGAGAGCTAGTAGTTTGGATTTCAGCTACACTTCTACTTTGAATGAGATATAAGATATTCACCATGACCACGGCCTATAATACATTTTAGATTGCCTCATCTGTGAATTCTCACTCATTACAAGTTCCTTTGTTACTTACCATCCTCACAAACACATGATTGTTAAAATTCAAGTTTCATTTTTTTGACCGTTCCTAGAAATCTCAAAAGGCAGTCCAAAGGATCACTCTAGGACTCCAGCTATATTCTTATCTGCGGCTGCCATTCAGCAGCAGCAGTCCCACATTCTTGTGATTCCTGTGTGTCAGTGTGGCAACTCTCTACTGACTTTTATATTGGTTTGCAAACTCCAGAGCAAACAACCAACAACAAAAGTAGGAAGCTCAGTGATCATCCTCTCGGTGAGTTGGGGTCCCTAGATACAGATTCTAAATATATAGGAACTCAAGTAGAAGGTGTTTAGATGGATTATATTGATCTCTGATAATCAAAGTTAAACTTGTCAATTATCAAGCTGGACCCTATGATCCCTACTGGTGAATGTTCAGATAGTTATGGTATCTGCTTTTCGATGGTGAAGAAGAGATCAGATACTTCTTCAAGATGTGATTTATAGTAGAGCTAGCAGATTGTATTGTTTCTAAGTGATATAATATGGCAATATGATAAAATGTGTTTTCATTACCAGAACTGATACAGCAAATTACCATAAACTAGGTGGTTTCAAACCAACATAAATGCATTGTCTTCCAGATCTGGAGATTAGTGACCCCAAATCAAGATATCATTGGAGCCATGCTTTCTTTGAGATTTATAGAAGACCATTTGGGACTTTTCTGCTTCCTATCTATTTCTGGTAATAGTTGACGTTTTTTGTCTTGTAGCTTTATCATCCCAACTTCTGCCTCCACCATCACATGGCTGCTGTGTTTTCATATGGCTTTTCCCACCCTGTATGACTTTATCTTCACTAATTATATCTGCAAAGCTCCTATTACCAAGTGATGTTCTAGAGAGATATGAAATTTGAAAAGCAACTGTTTAATGGACATGGTTGCTACTTCCACAATTATAATAGTGAGACTAAAATAAGAAGTCTGTTGAAAAATTCATAGGACAAGAAAACCAGCATTCTTCAGGAACTTTGGAGATTATTAAGAGAAAAAGGAGGGTCTAACTGATAGCTATCATGACTCTGGAGACTGGAGCCCCAAAATGATAAGGAAATGAATTTAATACTAACCTGAATGTGAATGCTGTGGAATAAATTCTGTCCCCCAAAACAAATTGAAATTCTAACCCCATTATCAAGAGTGAGATGTTGTTTAGAACAGGTCATTTTAGATGTCATGCATTATCTCAGTGAAAAAAACTGTGTCTTTAATGTAGTATGACTAATATCTCTGTAAGAGTGATATTTGGAGAGAATTATATATGACAGTTGGTATAGAAATTAAATAATGTGTCTATAGACAAAGGAAGGGCAAAGGTTTTGAGGACCACAGTGAGACAGAAGATACAAATAAGGATTTCTGCTACAGAATTTAGATAGAGCATAACCCTACTATCATTTTGATTTCAAATTTCTAATCGCCAGTGCTGGGAAATAACCCATTTCTCTTGTTTAAAGCAATCCACTTTTTTTGCATTTTGTTATGGCAACCCTCAAACTAAATATTATAAGCTTTGACATATGTTCCCCAGTCATGTCTTCAAACAAAGATACAATAAAGGTCATAGTTTCATTGGACCTAATAAGATGTTGACCCTATGCCCTACCTAGCAGGAGCGATAGCATTAGGCACATATAGTGACAATTTAGATTTATTTATTTATTCATTTATTATGTGTTTTGCCCAGATGTATATATGTGCATCCTCAAAAAAGGACGTCTGATCTCCTGGAACTGGGGTTATAAATGTTGCAAGCTGCCATGTGTGTGCTGGAAATGGAGATCAGGTTCTCTGTAAGAACTTTTTAACTATCTCTATAGTCCCATATAACAATCTTTAAAAACACATTTTGTCCCAAATGCCAATGTACTTCTATCAACATATGCCATCTTCCACCTGGTGATTCTATGTGCCTTTAAGAGATGGGATACTTCTTCCAGATGTAATTTATGATAGAGCTAGTGGATAACATGGATCATCTTTCCTGAAATTTGTTTTCTTGGTTCAAACTACTGTTTTGTTTTGTTTTGATCTTATCTTAGTCATGGTTACTATAACTGCAATGAAACACCGGGACCAAATAGCAAGTTGGGGAGGAAATAGTTTATTTGGCTTAGATTTTCAGATCACAATACATCATTGGAGGAAATCAGGACAGAGACTCAAGCAGAGGCTGATACAGAAACAATGGAGGGGTACTACTTATTGGCTTGCTTTCCATGACTTGCCTGTATTGGTGATTTATGATAAGCCAATGACTTTAGCTCTGGCTTCCAATCCATTTGAGTTGAAGAATGTATCAAAAGTCAAATCCATCTGTAAACCTCATGAACAACAGGACTAAAAGGCTCTGCTGTTCATCTTGATCTAGGCTTCATTCAGACAGAGCCTTCAATTTAGATCTCACACAATTTCCCAGAAACAGTTAAGTAGGTGTGCTTTATTTACAGTGCCTTTGTTTTCAGTGCATAACTTTCACTCCTTCATCTGATCATATCACAATCAGTTCCTGAAACTATGTTTCAAGTGTTCATGTCTCCAAGTGACAAATTCTTTCTCAAGTTCTTCCTTTGATCCAACCCCAATCCATTGAAAATACTTTCTTTACTGCAGTCAGTTAATTATCATATGAATTTACATAACCTCTGGAGACACTTGACTTCCTATTGCTTAAGTCAGTTATTTCTTTTAGAGAGGAAGCTGGTGGTGCTTCCTCAAGTATTGTGCAGCTGGGAAGGGGCAGGGCACCAGAATCCACATGTTGCTCTCTAGAAAAAGCTTCTAGCAAGTGTCATGGAGTAAAGACTCCTCAAGCTCCTTTCTTCTGCGCATTCTGAATGCTGAATAACTCTTCCTGGAAGATGAACTCAAAGTGATCCATTCAAACTTCTGTTTTTACCCTTAGGAATACTCTGACAGCTTATTGATGTCAACTACTACCATACCTTCTTGCAATAGCTGTCATATTGGGAGAGTTCCTTTTAATTGTTTCTTTTTTAAAAATGAAAATGCTCTTTTTAGTTATCCAATCTTACACCAGGATAATTCCCACTTCACATCTCTCCTTCTATAACTCATAAAGTAGCAATCGTCACATTTGCCTATTAGGATATAATGTTGACTGTTTATTTTCACTTTTAAATAATAAAATGCCTTTTAAACTCTGAAACATTTCATTTTGATTAAAACATGTAAGTGTGTATTCATTAACCAACCTGAGTTGTTTTCTTTTTGTTTCTCTCTCTCTCTCTCTCTCTCTCTCTCTCTCTCTCTCTCTCTCTCTCTCTCTCTCTCTCTCTCTCTTTCTCTCCCCATCTGTGTGTGTGTGTGTCTGTATGCCTGTGTCTGTGTCAATTTCTCATATATAAAATGCAGGGCTTATTTTCAAACATGAAGTGAGAATCTAATTCAGAAATTCTTACCTTTCATACATTTTCTGATCTTTTAGAATTTCTGAGACTTGTTATATAGCCCAGGCTGATTCTGAATTTTCTTTGCTTTTAGAGTACTATAATTGTAGCTTTAAACCATGACCAGGTTTGGATGGAAATTAAATAACTCTGCTTTGTATATTTCTAAAAATATAGAAAAATTATCCTCCCCTTTCTGACCCTTTTGTTAGTGTGATATTTGGTTAAATAATATGACTGCTTTACTAACTATGAAGATATTGTAATAGGTCTTGGGAAAATATGCTTTTTTTCTTTTTCTTTTTAAATTTGTCTTTGAGACAAGGTCTCATGTATCCCGAGCTGGCATTGAACTCATTGAATAGCCAAGAATAGCTTTGATGCCCAGTGTTTTTTTTTTTTCCAAAGATTTATTTATTTTATGTAAGGACACTGTAGCTATCTTCAGATGCACCAGAAGAGGGAGTCAGATCACTTTACAGATGGTTTTGAGCCACCATGTGGGTGCTGGGATTTGAACTCAGGCTCTTTGGAAGAGCAGTCAGGTGCTCTTACCCGCTGAGCCATCTCTCCAGCCCAAGAATAGCTTTGAATTCTTTCATCTCCTCACCCATCTCCCACTGACTGCCTTAAAAATGGCTGCCATTAAACTTTCTATAAGTTTATGTTTAACATAACTTAACATGTTTCTACATCATTAAGCAAATCACAAAATACTTGGCACCAATAAGATATATTTTAGGAGAAATTTTTCTGGGCTAAAGGCATTAGTGATTAACCCTGAGTGATCAGCAATGCATGATATCACATTAAGGAAAAATAAATAAATAAAAGCATCCCTACTTGGAGTCATTTAACAAAGAGAAATATTTGAATTTGTCATCCTCCCTGTATTTTCTGTCCTCTTCTCTGTCTATTGTATGAGTCTGAATCTGAGACTGCCTAAGGATTTTCTTCTGAATCTGACCTTGTGTCTGTGTCTGTCCCATATGTCTCTGTGTGTCTCAGTAGGTCTATATGTTCTATGTGTACTATGTGTCTGCATCAAACGAAGGGCTCTATTCTCTTTTTTTAGTATAAAACACAGAAAGCATTACATGGTGAAGACGTAGGATACTTTCCAAAAGCCTCCACTCATTTCTGCCAATTCCCTTCTTCCTATTCCAGAGAACACTTTAGCATCTCCCTCTCCCTCTCAACCTCTCTCTCTCTCTCTCTCTCTCTCTCTCTCTCTCTCTCTCTCTCTCTCTCTCATCTCTTTCATGATCCAATGTGTTTCATTAGGATTTCTTACAAGAGCATAAATGAAAATATATTTATATAACTGAGGGTCCTACACAATGAATAGACCACTAAAGAAAATGTTTCAACCATTCCCATTAGTCATTAATTGCATATAACTCTTCAGGGGGTGCTGGAACCCCATGATTTCCTCTTCACTTCATGACACAATACTAATGAGATCTAATTTTCATATACTTTGTACCAATGATCACTGTTATTGTAAACTCAAGAATGCAAAACCATGCCATGTTTAGAAGTCAGTGTTTTATATAATCACCACCTTTCTTTATATCCTTTACTCCTTATCCCCATCTATGATATTCCTTGAGCCTTGGAGGGATAGTATGGATGTTTTAGGTATGGTTGAACCATAGACAGCCATTTATTACTAGACATTTTAGTGAATTTATACAGTTACCATTAGCAAATTTTCTACTGATATACAGCAGTAATTCTAGGTTTTGTGTGTTGATTTTTCATAGTGAAACATTGGTAAATTTGATAACATTTTGAAAATTTTAGTGGATTCTTTTCTATATATAGCATGATACCTCTAGTAAATTATAATTTAGGTATCCCTTAGTTTTCTTTTGCCTGACTAGAGTAGCTGAATTTCTATCACTCTGTTGCATAAAATTATTATAGCCAGGTTTGTTGAGTCTTGTCTGTAATCCCAGATTTCCAAACTGTGAAACAGGATGTTTTCCAAGATTTGAATACCAGTTTGGTATGAAAAGTGAGGCACTGCAGATATATCTTATTGATAAAGATATCACACACTTTGCACACAGAACTTGAAGGAATGAAGGTGTCTCTGACCTGGAAGCCGACTCTTCAAGGACTCACTTTCATAATATTCCAAGGTACTATGTAAGCTGAAAAGGGATCAAGACAATTAAAATTCCTATCACCCAGCTGTGGCACCTATGAACCTCAATGATGACCAGAAAGGTAGGGTGCTCCTAAGGTGTAAAAGTAGCATTTACGTCTGAGTAGTAACCAACATTTGTCTAATTGGTCTGCTCCAAGAAGAATAATTTCCCTGAAACTTGTAACCTACCCAACTACCCATTTCTAATGAGGTCATAAATCTTATAAGAGACCTTGGAAATGATCTTTACCAACCTTACATCCGACAGAGGGCTAATATCCAAGATATACAAAGAACTCAAGAAGTTAAACTCCAGAGAGGCAAGTAACCCTATTAAAAAATGGGGTACAGAGCTACACAAAGAGTTCTCACCTGAAGAATATCTAATGGCTGAGAAGCACCTAAAGAGATGTTCATCATCCTTAGTCATTAGGGAAATGCAAATCAAAACAACCCTGAGATTCCATCTCACACCAGTCAGGATGGCGAAGATCAAAAACACAGGAGACAGCAGTTGTTGGCGAGGATGTGGAGAAAGAGGAACACTCCTCCACTGCTGGTGGAATTGCAGGCTGGTACAACCACTCTGGAAAGCAGTCTGGCGGCTCCTCAGAAAACTGGGCATGACACTTCCGGAGGATCCGGCTATACCACTCCTGGGCATATACCCAGAGACTTTACCTGCATGCAATAAGGACACATGCTCCACTATATTCATAGCAGCCTTATTTATAATAGCCAGAAGCTGGAAAGAACCCAGATGTCCCTCAACGGAGGAATGGATTCAGAAGATGTGGTATATTTACACAATGGAATACTACTCTGCAATTAAAAACAATGAATTCACGAAATTCCTAGGCAAATGGTCAGAACTTGAAAATATCATCCTTAGTGAGGTAACCCAATCACAAAAGATCACACATGGTATGAAGTCACTGATAAGGGGATATTGACCCAGAATCTCAGAATACCCTAGACACAATCAGCATATCAATAGATTTCTAAAAAGATGGAAGGAGAGACCCCTGGTCCTGGAAAGACTGGATGTAGGGGAACGCCAGGACAGAGTAATGAGAGGGGGTTGAACAGAGAAAAGAGGGAGGGAAGGGGGCTTATGGGACTTTCGGGGAGGGAGGAAACGGGAAAGGGGAAGTGATTTGGAATGTAAATTAAAAAAAATAAAATTAAATTAAATTAAAAAAAAAAAAAAAGAAGAGACCTTAATACTCCACTTTCTTTAACCTGTATAATTCCTAACTACATTCTAATAATTTCTCCTTATACGCACAAATAACTGGAGCTCTCTCTTTTTACAGTAAACAGAGTATTAAAAAAAATAAAGCCACAACTTGTGAAAACTGCAGAGAATAACTGCCTATGGCATACCCAGCTCCAATTGATACATATGCAATTCTTCCCTCACATCTGGGAAGAAGAGGCTTTAGAAAAATTACTAAAAGTCAGAGGACCAGGAAGTTTGCTGCAAGATTTTATCTTCTACATAATGACAGGGAAACTATAAACATGAAATCTCAACAACAGATACACAAACAAAACAATGGCACCACCAGTTGGCATACTAATGTAAAAGGGAGAATTTTCATAGGGACTAGGTACCATCTATCCTATGTGTCATAGATTTTGCTGGTCAGCATCTATTATTGCTTTCTAGTGTTTTTAAATTCCTAGTAATAGTAATGTATTTACTAGATGTAACTGTTGTATGTGAGGCTTACTGCTAAACAAGCTCAGCCTTTCTAGCCCTTTCTGAACTCCAACCAACTGTCTGGTTCAACGTAGTTGTTCTGCCTAAAAACTCCTCTTCAAGATGACTGATTCAAACTGTCCTCTCTAGACTTTTCACTAAATTGCTCTACTTGGAAAAACTGCCTCTGAAATCCATGAACTGAACTGTTCTGACTGCACTGACTATATTGACTGCATGAACTGAATGGAACTGACTAGAACTGCATGAGCTCAACTGAACTCAACGGCACTCAAGTGAACTGCACCCAACTGCACTGAACTAAACACAACTGAACTCCACTGCATTTCCTGAACTGAACTGAATTGCATTCACTGAACTGTCCTCCCTCTGGACTCTGTGCTAGTCTTAAGTAGCCTTCTTTCCTATCTGTTTTGTGAGAGTTGGCTCTATCCTATCTCTGACTCATTCTGTCAAATCTTTCTCTGATTCTTCACTTTGTCTGTCCCTCAACTGTCAGGAGTCATAATGGGACAAGCTAATATACTAGCAGGTTATCATCCTGAAATGCCTGTTTCAGATTATTATGTAATCTGCGACAGGTGAGCCCTCATGAAGCAAGGCTGTTAAGGACTAATTTAAGGAAAGATTTCTGTTATTAATATGCTTTTCCTGTTATTATTAAACATATATAATAATCAATAGGTAATAGCACACCGCTTTGGAGCAGATCTCTGCAGATCCACGAAGATGTACTGTCTTAAAGTGATGCTAAGTAGACAAATAGATGACTTAAATTTTAATGATGACCCTATAAGAATTCCTAAAATCATATCTGTGATTATTAAACTCTTTTATAATGGGACTGCTACTAGGTCCTTTTCTTTTCTTTTCTTTTCTTTTTTTTTACAAGTAGGCTAATTAAAGACTACATCATTGTTTTTGTTTGTTTGTTTGTTTTATTTTCTATATTTTTATTTACATTTCCAATGATTTCCCCTTTCCCAGTTCCCCCTCCCCAAAAGTCCCATAAGCCCTCTTCCCTCCCCCTGCTCCCCAGTCAAATCCCTCCCGCTTCTCTGTCCTGGTATTCTCCTACACTGCTACATCCAGTCTTTCCTGAACCAGGGGTCTCTCCTTCCTTCTTCTTGGAAATCAATTAATATGTGAATTGTGTCTTGGGTATTCCGAGTTTCTGGGTTAATATCCCCTTATCAGTGACTGCATACCATGTGTGTTCTTTTGTGATTGGGTTACCTTGCTAAGGATGATATTTTCCAGTTCTGACCATTTGCCTAAGAATTTCGTGAATTTATTGTTTTTAATTGCAGAGTAGTATTCCACTCCTGGGCATATACTCAGAGGCCTCCCCGGCATGCAATAAGGACACATGCTCCACTATGTTCATAGCAGACTTATTTATAGTAGCCAGAAGCTGGAAAGAACCCAGATGTCCCTCAAAGGAGGAATGGATACAGAAGATGTGGTATATTTACTCAATGGAATACTAGGTCCTTTTCTGATAGTCAAAACTGCAATGAGAACTCTGCCAGTTTCCCAAGTGTCACAAGTTAATTGCTCTTAGATGGCAACCAGACTTTCTCCTACTCAGAGCACATTCCAAGAAGTTGTAAAGCAATTAACCAAAGGTCATAAAAAGGGAACTAATGATTTATTATAGGTGCTAGGACAGAAGATAAAATATTGACTGGGTTTATCCATACAAAACTTCACTAATAACTTAGTTATGGTTTTAAGTTTTCAATGAACTTGTGAAAGACAAGTGATAGATGTTTAGCTAGATAATTATTCCTAATGGATATGCATGTAAACCTTCTCTGCAGTAAACTTCTATTTCAATTTATGATTTGGTATTTTGTGTGAACTTGTGATGAACTTTGTAACATGTGATCATGTATTCTGAAAGATGTTTAAGGACTGAGGACAAAGAGTCAGACCAGAAGATTTTAGGTGAGAGGAACAGAGGTGAGAAGAACTGAGCTAGAGAGGAACTGAACTGAGGCGAAATTTTTAGTCAGAAGAGAACAGATTAGAAGGAGAATGCAGAGTGGAATAACTTAGAAACTGTAGGTAACATAAAAAAACTAAAAAAGCAATGTACAGAATGCAGAGGGAAAGAGAAAAAAAGAAGACGTTGCAGAAAGCAGAAGGAGCAGGTGGGCTTCTCCTTACCAAGGGACAGAACAGGTCCCAAGGTAAGGACAAGGCAGGCTTAGTCTTATTAAAAGGAACAAAGATTTTCTCTTATAAATGTGGATTTAATTCATTTAGCATTAAAAGGGTGGAAGCCTTTTCTTTCTCAATGTAATAAATATTGGAGTTCATTCTTCATCCAGAATGAGTGAGTTCTTTCTGTACCGGTGCTTGGTATTTTGCTCCATATGCATATGTAAGTATGGATGTGTATGTAAGTATGTAATTGTGAGAATGTATGCATGTGTGTTTGTGAATATGTAATTGTGAGAATGCATGCAAGCTGGGCTCAGCTGAATTTGTGTGGAAATGTGTAAATGAAAGCATTTTATGTTTGAAACTGTATATGAACTTATGTGAGATTATGCATATTCACTTATGTAAAAGCTTTTCTTTCTGCGAGAAATATTCTCTTCTGGTTCAATAGAAGTTTATTGCACTAAACTTCCCCATAAACTGGCAATCAAGAGGCATCTGGACAATATGGAAAAGGCTCTAGCAACTAATCATTTACTTAATCTCCTGCTGTTATAGGATGAGGTGCTAAGTGCCTGAGACTGCAGTCTCTGGGTTCAGAGGAACACAGAAGGCAGGTCACCTACATTAGCATAGTAACTTAGACTTAGATAAGTAAACTTTTTATTATACAGCAACCCTAAATTTTCTGTAAGACAGTCTTACCCCATAATTTCATAAGACAAAGTCTTATCCCCACTGATGCTCTTCCCACCTCGGCTGCCTCAAGAAGAACCTACAAGAAAGAAGAAACCTCCCAGTTGGGGCTGGCTCCCAGCACTCAACTAGGTGTCACCTTCAAACATGGTTGCTTTCTTTTACAAATTAACTTTTCCTTCATTGTTATGGATTAAATATTGTACTAAGGTGAGTCTGTATTGGAATAAACTCCAGAGAATTTAAAGGTATATCATTCTTGCATGATCACACAGACCTACAAGGTCTTAGGGCATGGTTCCTTGCTGGAACAGCCATGTTGCTAGATTGAAATTCCTCTACATTCCTGTATTTGTTTTTTAATAGGTTGAACTTCAGTTTAATTTTTATGAAAAGAATGGAAATCTGAAATCAATGCTAATAGCACATTTTTAAAAACTTCTTGTTGAATCTTTATGAGTTTCGCATCATGTACTCCAATTCCACTCATCTCTCTCTGTCCGTTTCTATCTGCATTCTGCTCTTGCAACCTCCACCACTAAAAGAAAATAAAAATAAAAATAAGCATAGAAAATGTCTCATAGTGGAAGCTACAGCTTTAGATCTATAAGACTGACCCTTTCACGTGTTCCAGCAGAGTTCATAGATGAGGTAGATATTGACATGGGCTAACTCAAAGCCCTGAACCTGTGCTTGGGTGGTAGCTATATTGGTAAGCTTTCCCACCCTCCTACCACAGGGGTAAGCTCTGTAGCATTGCCAGGGCTAGCTTACCCAGTACTGCATCCATCAAAGGTCAGGGGTAGCTCTTCTGTATAGAGAGTCATATTGGGGTGTCATGTCACATGGCAGGAACTTGACATTGACCAAGGTGAAGCCTGTGAGCTAGAATTCCTGTGCTAGCCATAATCCTGCTACACCTAGGGTGGAGTGAAGGTGAAGTTCATTTTTCCTCCAGGTCTACGAATTCCTGAATTAAGCAGGTGACCCACCCAGCTGCACAAGCAGCGGTGTCAATGCCAGTGAACAGCCAGACCAGTTCTGCAGACCTGTTTCCAGCCTTTGGGGGGAAGGGCTTTTTCTCCCGCCTATATATATTTGGAAAAGTCCATTAAACTTTGAGCCTTTAGCAAGAAATATAGCCTTGGCTTCATATTTCTCTTGTCACTCCGTCCAGAGAACCCGATAACCTGTTTGTATGAAACTGCAGGCGGTTTCACTTCTGCTCTCAGGCCCTTGGGGCCAGCTCACTTCTCATGCCAGGTGACCTGCACCTATGCCACCAGAGCCAGCCTACTCTGACTCTGCTGCCCAGGTGAAATGCAAGACCTGATCTCCCAAGTGCTGAAGCAGGTGAGGGACCAAGCAATAGCTCTCATTCTTATGACCTAGGGCCTGCTCTCCAGGGTATTATAGCTGCCTAGAGGTCAGGTCAGCTCTGCATAGCCCTTGGACACTAATGTGGTCCCAGGGAGAAAGTCCATACCAGGGACATCTGCATGGTCTTTAGTGATAATATGTATCATGGACATTGACACAGATCAATGTCCTATATTGTACTGTATCTATATGGCCATAGACCCATATATGGCCCCCAGTGAAAATGTGGGCTGGGACTTCATCATGCCATTAGGTGATAGGACAGGCTACTCACTACAGGCTATTCCTCTATGCCCTCATTTCTTCAGTTCTACCTCTCTTCATAATGCTCAAACTCTCAGCTTCTCTTTCTATTCCCATCTGTCCACCATATGCTAGTATACTGTAGTGGCTCAGGATGTAATCGGACCACACAGCTGGAGCCTCTGGGGTGCCCTCTACCCTACTGGGCTAATTGATAGGGAGAGCCTCTGGGTGTCCTCCTCCTTCTTGTAATTTTTTTTTATTTTCGATATTTTTTTATTTACATTCCAAATGATTTCCCCTTTCTCGTTTCCTCCATCCCCGAAATCCCATAAGCCCTTTTCCCTCCCCCTGTTCCCCATTCCACCCCCTCTTGCTTCTTTGTCCTGGTATTCCCCTACATCCAGTCTTTCCAGGACCAGGGGTCTCTCCTTCCATCTTCTTGGAGATCTATTGATATGTGAATTGTGTCTTGGGTATTCTGAGATTCTGGGTTACTATCCCCTTATCAGTGTCTACATACCATGTGTGTTCTTTTGTGATTGGATTACCTCACTAAGGATGATATTTTCAAGTTCTGACCATTTGTCTAGGAATTTCCTGAATTCATTGTTTTTAATTGCAGAGTAGTATTCCATTGTGTAAATATACCACAACTTCTGAATCCATTCCTCCATTGAGGGACATCTGGGTTCTTTCCAGCTTCTGGCTATTATAAATAAGGATGCTATGAACATAGTGGACCATGTGTCCTTATTGCATGCAGGGGAAGCCTCTGGGTATATGCCCAGGAGTGGTATAACAGGAGCAATTAGACAACAAAAGGAGGTCAAAGGGATACAAATTGGAAAGGAAGAAGTCAAGCTATCACTATTTGCAGAGGATATGATAGTATACTTAAGCAATCCAAAGAACTCCACCAGAGAACTCTTACAGCTGATAAATAACTTCAGCAAAGTGGCCATATATAAAATCAACTCAAGCAAGTCAGTAGCCTTCCTATACTCAAAGGATAAGTAGGTTGAGAAAGAAATAAGAGAAATGATACCCTTCACGATAGCCACAAACAATATAAAGTATCTTGGTGTGACTCTAACCAAACAAGTGAAAGTATGACAAGAACTTCTAGTCTCTGAAGAAAGAAATTGAAGAAGACCTCAGAAGATGGAAAAATCTGCCATGGTCATGGATTGGCAGGATTAATATAGTAAAAATGACCATCTTGCCAAAAGCAATATACAGAGTCAATGCAATCCCCATCAAAATCCCAACTCAATTCTTCATAGAGTTAGAAAGAGCAATTCAAAAATTCATCTGGAATAACAGAAAACCCAGGATATCTAAAACTATTCTCAAGAGTAAAAGAACTTCTGGGGGAATCAGTATCCTGGACCTTCCTGTAATTTTTTTAACTCTGAATTATTTAAAGAGCTTTATTAAAGCCCAAATACATTGGGTTTGATTTATTAACTGATCTATAACTTTATTTTGTTAGGATCAGAAAACATATTCTGAAAATTAAGACTTTAAAATCTCAGATAAGGACCACCGTGATATGTACCTTTAATTCCAGCATTGGAGAGGCAGAAGTAGCATAATCTCTGTGAATTCTAAGTAAACTAAGGGTAAGCTAATGAGACCTTATCTCAAAACAAGCAAGCAAGCAAACAAACAAACAAACAAGCACAAAGAACTCTGAGGTCTATTCAAATGTTCTTTTTCCTTTGGGTGCCCTATGTGTGCCTGAGGACAGTTCATGCAGTCCCAATCCGATGCCTAGATATGTCCCACTTTTCCTATTTATTCTTTACTAAAGAATAAGTGAGAGAAACCTGTGAAGCTCCCGCCATAAAAATATAATTTGACCAATTACTTATTTAGCTGTTCCGATTGCTTCATAGATACTGAAATTATCCCATTAGCTCCATGATATTTAAAATTGTTACATGTTTCTAGTAAATTGAACTCTTTTTAACCTTCTCCATAAAAAGTAGAATCTGTTTGGAGTCTATTTTGCTTGATGTGATTTGGTTTGTATTTTTCCTAGCATATTCTATTCTATCCTTTAATTCCAACATTTTTATGATATGCTGCTTTTTTCTTTGTGTTTTGTTTGATTGGCTGGCTCTTCAGTTAGTCTTTCCCTAATATCACAACCACTGTAGATTTCTCTGATTTTATTTTACCTTAAGTTGCATTATGGAAATTGAGCTCCTATAGTTCAATGAGTAGTTTAATTTCTCATTAAACTATAAAACTCAAACAAAACAAACAAACAAACAAAAACACTGCTTATTTTTCTCAACCTGCAGCTATACCCTACCATTTAATCCACATTTCCAATTATTATAATAAAAAATAAAAAACTAATTACAGTGTGAGGCCAGACACATGTACCATGGTATGTATATGGAGGTCAGAGGACAACATGGGGAAGTCAGTTCTCTCCTTCCTCCAAGTGGATCCTGGTAATCAAACTCAGGTCTTCAGGCTTGACACCAGGTGATTTGGCACAGTAACTCATCTTGCTACCACCCTTGACTTATAGTCTCAATGATATCTTTTGACTGGAACATTTAAAATTTTGTTCAAGTCAAATTTACACTTTTCATTTACACTTAGTGTTCTCTCAGTCCTACCCCAAAAAGCACCTACTAGAAGACTGAAAGAAATATTTTTGTTTTGTTCTAGGAGTAAAATACATTAATTTGTATATGCAAATATAAATCTTAAATCACTCTGTCTTTTTTTAAAGTACAAGTGATATTTCTTTATTTATTCTCTGTAAGTAAAGACATGAATAATGCCTTGAAAATATGAACAAAGGAGGTCCCACTGAAAAAAAAGAAAGCTATGAATTCAGACTCATTTTTTTTTTACAAAAGATCTAATGTATATGTATGCATGTTCTCCCTCTTCCTCCCTTCCCCTACAACTACTTCTAAAATACATGCCACTGCCATTGTCTGAACACATACTTTCCTAATGGCAAAATAATATTAAAACCTGTGCCCTGTAACATATCTATTGTAAAAAATGTGCTGTGTTGACCTGGAGTCCTTTTCATAGATATCCAGGAGTCCTATATCTGGGTCATGTGGTAGATTCATTTCTAGTTTTTTGAGGAAGTTCCCTACAAGCTGAGTACTCACACTGAAAAAACTTATACAAGTTAATTTGATGGGCAAGCACACAATGTCAGAGTGGAAAAGCAAAGATCAAGGTTCAGAAGTCAACTTCCTGTTGCCATCTGCATAGCAGTAGCTGAACACAACAGAAGGTAGTCTTGCCATCTAGGTGTGGGTTAAGTTAACTAGATGCCCACTGATTTTATTTCTCCTCCTGGTCATACAGGAAGGCCATATTTCAGATAGGAAAATTTCTGAAAGAGAAAATAATGTTTTCTTTTCAAATAGTTTTGTGTGATAAATAATCTAATATCTCTCTTTTAAATTATTTTACATTTTTTTCAGATCTAGTCCTCTAAGTGCTACTTAAAAATCTTTTCTTCATCTCCAGTCAGCTACCTTCCACATGTCCAAAACTTTAGTCACTCCAAACTTGCTGTTTTTCTCGGCCTGTTGACTAATATTCTGGCTGCTTCTTGCTCAGCAATGGAGGCTATACCACACATCTCCATATGTGTCATGAGGTTTTTACTTTGTCATTATCACTTTGTCTTTACGAATATCATAGAGAAGTAAGCTTTCCTTTTTCCCTCTTTGTTCATCAAGTTTCCCTCTGAATCACCAAGGGATTCATTCTAGTGTATGCTGCAGACACTAAACCAGCACATACTCAAGTCCTTATATAAAGAATTTGCATATAGCCTACATAGTTCCCCATGTTTTAAGTTACTTATGGACTACTTATAATGACCAATAAATAACATATAAATGGTGACCATGTTTTATTTAGGAAGTGATCACAAAAATAATTGTACATGCTAAGGACAAACACAAGCTTTATGAGTTGACCTCATTTTGGATCCTCAAATGGATTAATTGAATCCATCCTTGCAAAATCCACAGACACAAACACCTAGCAGTCAACTTTCACTTTTCATTATAATGTATGCTCCCATAACATTTAATATGACTATTAACCTGGTTGGATTTAGTAGCTCTTATATGAATTTGTTTTCCCTACTCTCTCTGTCCCCCTTTATTTTTACCACTTTACCATTTCCTGAATAATGCTTTATTAAAGTCGCTTTTCTAGAGACAATGTGCCCCCTTTACAGAGTCACTCTAGGCTTAAAGCCGTGTCATTTCACATGGCCTGTGAAAGGTTTCTGTTGTGGGAAATATTAAAAAATGTACCTGCCAATGCTACGGCCCCACTGGGCCATGTTCTTGCTCTAGTACCGGCACCACTGGGCCACAACACTATGTCCAGGCGGGGTCCAGCCCGCTCTGTCCCACATTCCAATAACCAAATAGATCTGCCATTCTCACGGTTTGATAATACAATACCTAGTAACCCAGTAAAAACAAGACTCAATGCTTATAGTTAACCAATCAGATTTATATATTGATAAATTCTCAATACACAAGATGCCAATACAATAATTTCAGAACCACTTGTTAATGTTAAAGTCTTCCCACCTTGATCATACAAATTATCCCAATATTCTAACCTTTATGATACCACAACAACCTGTGGCTGGTCATAACCAGGCTGATTCACATCCGCCGCTATTTTCCTTTCTCTCTCTCTACCCCAATTGCTTCCTGTCTCTGCAACTCTTAGCTCTGCCTCCCTTTTCTCTGTCTAATCACAGGCCTCCCACTGCCCTAATTGGACAGGGAACATTTTGCCACAGTCGCAGCTGTATGGACCCCTACATCCTTCCCCTTTTATCTGATATATTTGTTGTACATTTTATACAGGGTGAACATTCCTAAACTGATCAACATGAAACAGAAATGCCCCAGATTCTAAAGTTGTTGACCATGCATTTCAAACCATAGTGGAATATTCAGCACCTGACCTAGTACTACAGGTTTTAGTGGAAACACCAATACACTGGAGATGATGCGTTGAAGCCATTTTTTTGATGCATATATGTAAATGTCGCATTGAACCATGAGAATCATTCCCAAGATGTGTTTTAGTATCCCAAAACCTAGAAAGAAAATGAAATTTCTAAGTACTTTAAGCCCCAAGTGAAATTAGTCCCTGATTAACAACATAAACGTGCCTACATATCTTAAAATATATATAAATATATGAAAATGTCTTCATTTTTTACTTTTAAAATGTATAAATTCTAAGCAAATTACAAGAAAATAGTGTTTACACCTTGCCAGAAATTCAGTACTTCTGGTGCATTTTTTTTCCCCCAAAGCTATGTTTCTGTTAGTGGTGATGTATTTTCAAATTCAAATGTTAAATTCATTATTCTGGTACTGTGAATATGATGGTAAATTCCTTCACTTTTATTTGTGTTTGTGTATGTGTGTGTGAGTATGTGTGAAAATATAATTTATTCTCATTCTTTTTTTACTTTTTTTATAGAAAAATTTCTTTATTTACATTTCAAATGTTATCCCCTTTTCCAGGCTACCCCTGCCCCCAAAACTCCCTCTCCCATCTCCCCTCCCCTGCTTCTATGAGGGTGTTACCCAACCCACCCACTCCTGCAGCTGCACCCTGGCATTTCCCTACAGTGGGGCATTGAGCCTTTACAGGACCAAGGGTCTCTCTTCCCATTGATGCCCAACAAAGCTATCCTCTACTACATATGCGGATGGAACCATGGGTCCCTCCATGTGTACTCTTTGATTGGTACCTGGGAGCTCTGGGGGTGGGTCTGGTTGGTTCATATTGTTGTTTTTCCCATGAGGTTGTAAACCCCATTCAGCTCCTTCAGTCCTTTCTCTAACTCCTCCATTGGGGACTCTGTGCTCAGTCCAATGGTTGGCTGTGAGCATTTGCCTCTGTATCTGTCAGGCTCTGGCAGAGCCTCTCAGGAGACAGCTATATCAGTCTCCTGTCAGCAAGCACTTCCCAGCATCCGCAACAATGTCTGGGTTTAGTGTCTGTATATGAGGTGGATCCCCAGGTGGAACAGTCTCTGGATGGCCTTTCCTTTGGTTTCTGCTCCATACTTTGTCTCCATATTTCTTCCCGTAATTTGTTCCCCCTTCTAAGAAGGACTGAAGCATCCACACTTCGATCTTCCTTCTTGAGCTTCATGTGGTCTGTGAATTGTATCTTGGGTATTCTGAGCTTTTGGGCTAATATCCACTTATCAATGAGTGCATACCATGTGTGTTCTTTTATTCTCATTCTTTAAAAGTAGTTTGTGGCTGAAGAGTTAGTTCACTGGGCAAAGTCTTTGCCTTGTGAGTATGAGGGCTGGAGTTCAATCCCAAGAAAAGCTGGGCATGGGTCATGTATTTATAATCTCAGCATTGGGAAGTTGGATGGGAAGATCCCTGGGGCTCACTGGGTAGTCAGCCTAGCCTAATGAGTGAGCTCCAGGTTGATGAGAGACCCTGCTTTAAAAATAAGGTAGAAAATTGTCCTAAGGAATAACACAGTGAGTCTTGGGATTCTGCATGCATGCATACTCATGTAAGTAAAACATACATACACACAAATGTACCACAGATACACAAATAAATTTTCAGTTCATTATTTTTTCCTAGATCAGATTCTATGTTGAGCTCAGTATTTCACTGTCAATTTGCTCCTGCTGTAATTTATTGTCAGAAAAAAATCAATAACTATAATGATTATTTCTCCATATATGGTATGCTTCATCTTTTTCCAAGTGGATTGTGGGTTTTTCTCTTTATATTTTTTTCAGTAGTTAGATGTCTCTAAACCCAGTTTCTTTGTTCTCTTTGGGATATTCATCCTGATTCAAGTTCACTAGCCTTTTCAGTATTCAAATTTGGTATTTCAAAAACCCATGGGTGGTTTCTGCTATTTTTTCATCCGGATAATTTTCTTCTTTCACCATTCCCCCCTGCAACTCCAATGAAAGAATACGTTTGATGAGTTTATGTTTCTTCACGCTTTTTTTGCTCCATTCTTTTTATTTTATTTTATTTTTAATTTACATTCAAAACCATTTCCCCTTTCCTGTTTCCTCCCTCCCCGAAAGTCCCATAAGCCCCCTTCCCTCCTTTTTGTCCCCATTCAACCCCCTCTCGCTTCTCTGTCCCTACATCCAGTCTTTCCAGGACCAGGGGTCTCTCTTTCCATCTTCTTGGAAATCTATTGATATGCGAATTGTGTTTAGGGTATTCCGAGATTCTGGGTTAATATCCCCTTATCAGTGACTGCATACCATGTGTGTTCTTTTGTGATTGGGTTACCTCACTAAGGATGATATTTTCAAGTTCTGACCATTTGCCTAGGAATTTCGTGAATTCATTGTTTTTAATTGCAGAGTAGTATTCCATTGTGTAAATATACCACATCTTCTGAATCCATTCCTCCGTTGAGGGACATCTGGGTTCTTTTCAGTTTCTGGCTACCTGAATGCAATAAGGACACATGCTCCACTATGTTCATAGCAGCCTTATTTTCTGCTCCATTCATTTGCTCTCCTCTCCCTTGAGCTCCAGTGACAATTGCCTTTTGATATTGTTCTTCCTGGCCTCCGTGCTGTGTTGTGTGTGAGTGGGTTTTCAATTCATTTAAATATTTTCACTGAAACAGTGGCTTCAATGGATATATTTTCAAATTTGTTGGATCTTCCCCTTGTCAACTCCAGTTGATTTTTAAGGCTTTTCAACAAAAATGTTTTTGTTCTTTTATATTTTTTCTTTGTGAAGTCTTTACTTGGCTTTTGCCTATGGTCTCTGTTTACGTTCAGGTTGCTATCTTTGCATTTATATTAAGCATACATTCTCTTTATGACAACAGATAAAATCCTCTAAAATCTTTTTATATCAACTTTATTAGGTATGTCATTGTAGAGTAGCTTTATCTTCATAATAATTTATCTTAATAATGTTCAATATTCTATTTCAGATGGGAGAAGGAGGGCCTCAGGAAGTTTCATTTCTCTCTGAGATGCTATTGGCAGTTTATGGATGCTGAATGAAGGAGAGATATTTCCTTCAACAATGTAGCCAGTGGCAAGCTGATCAAGTTCCAGTAAATAACTACCCAATCACCCAATATGGAAGTAGGAGAACTAGTTGGGCAGAAGTGGGAGGGGTGACGTTATAAACACACACGAGTCATGTTTGTGGAAAATGAATTCAAATCATAGTGCTGATGTTGAATTATTAATAGTTCAGACTCTTAGTTGAGGTATTATCTTGTACAAACATGGTTTTTGTTTGGATGAGTTGCTTTTATATTTGATTTATTAGTTGGCAGCCTTCGATGATTATTAAAGGATTTGAAAACGTTTCTTAGAGGACAGAAAAATCTCTGTACAATTTAACTGGTTGGCTTGGGATTTGCCAATATGGATGTGATGTATTCTAGGATTGAACCAAAATTTTTGTACCTGTCTCCCTCTTCTCAGTTTTCAGCAGCTCTGATTGTTCACAATTATGTACTCTTATTTGTCAGGTTCATAGAGATGACAGGATTTCTTCAGGAGGATCATCTATGCTGTGATGAATGTGTATCTGAAGAAACCAAGAAAGCAGAACACATATGATGTGCTGATGGGCAAACAGATAAAACACACTGGGCTGATTCAAAAAGAGACACTGCAAGTATTTTGAGATGGTAATGATGCCCTAGGTAGAATCATAGTGTGGCTTTATTTGCTGACAGTATGACAATATCATACCCCTTCCCTTTGCTTTCCATTGCTTCTGGAGATAAGTTAGCAGCCACACAGACCTTTGCCTCTGTTCTTAGGATTGCCTATCTTTGTCATTCAGGAGGCACACTATGATACTAAAATGTCAAACTCTTCTTACTTATCTCTGCTCTCTCTACATGTGAGTTTGGGAGCAAAAGGATTTTAGTTTTACCAGTTGACACAAAAATCGTAGCACTTTGAATGTTGAGGCAGGAGGATAGCTGCAGTTTTGCAACTGTCTGGTAAATTTGGGGCCATCCATGGCTTTATAGTGAGACCTTGTTCCAAGATATTTGCACACGTAATTTCTCACATTTCTCTTTAGATAATACATTTCCTTTATTCTCATTCTTTCTGGGACTCTAGTTTGCCCCACTTCCTGCTCTCCAGATGCCCCTACAAGATGTCCAGAGTTTCGGCTGCGCACACTGGCCACTTATGTGCATGGCACACTCATTCCCTCATCCTCTCCCGCTGCCCTCCCCAGGACCCTCTACATCCCTCCAGCCATTCCAACTCTTAGTTTCAGCCCATGTCTTCAATTAAGAACAAGCCCTATGCATGACTCAGCCTATTTTGTTCTCTACATCTGAACAACATACTTTCATATTTTCTTTGTGTATCATCCTCAACTTCCTCTAAGGCTTTATGTTTTTTGCTTAATCAAAAATTTCCTCAGCTTCGCAGTTTTATTATTGACTTTTGTATGCTTGGCTGTTTAATACTGACCTATAGCCAGATTTGTGACCACATTTTAAGAATGAAGTAAGTGCCCAAAAGATGAGAAGGCAGTGAAATTGCTATAATTGTTATGAATCACATGGGCACATCCAGCCCACTCTTCTTTTGCCCACTACCTAAGCTCAAGTACGTTTACAATTTCCTTTGTCACAAATTTCATGGTTTAATGAATTCTGTGGTTTAATGAGTTCTAGTAATCATATATTTTAAGATTCACATTTTGAACTTGGTAAAATGTGTTCTGCTACATGGTATTTGTGAAACTACTTAAAAATTAATTCATTTCCCATTATGTATTTTTATGACTTATCAGTTATTTTTAATTTATATTTTTCATGTAGTAACTTTCCTGAGAGCAGGCATAGGAAATGCTATGGGATAATCTACGCAACAGGACACATGCAGGTATGGCATATCTCCAAATTTCCTCACACTACTTCACTCTAAAAACATCTGCTCTCCAGCCCTCACCTCACACAACTGTCTATCTGCTGCTTTTCCCCCCAATTCCACTAGTATAACCCTGTTACTTTTTGCAGTCCCACATTTTGCTTAGCATAATGAATGTAACAGTCATTCAAATCATGGCATTTATCAACAGTTCGCTGCTTTTCCAGCATTATATGGAGGTATCATTTGTCCATTGAAGGACCCTAATTTCCCATTTGGGACTGATAAGAATAGAGCAGGTACAACCATAGGCACTTTGTATGGATATAAGTGTTTATTCTTTTGGACTAATATATAGGAATGGCATTTCTAAGCAAATGGTAGATGTATGCTTAGCATTATAAGAAACTATCAAAATGTTTCACAGAATGCTATACCACTTAACATAATCATTAGCAGTTATAAGTGATTAATGCTTCAGGTTTCTTCTTAGCTTAACATTACCAATAAACACTGGTGGTTCTTTTGTCATATTTATGCCACATCAATTATAATGCATGCAGATAGAGCATGCTAAATAACCCTTGAGCCTTTCTAGTAATAGATAAATCATCTGTGATATTTCAACACATTTCTGATTTCTCTTTTATCTTTACCATTACAAGGTGCCTGGTTGCCTGTTCTGAATGGTTCCATCTACATAATAGTTTATGGAGCTTTGCCCCAGCCTTGTTTTCACCCTGTCAATGAACACACACAATAAGTAGAACCATTATTCAGCTATACTCTAAATTTTCATTAACTGGCACTCAGGGCACACAGTACAAAAAGGTTTTTAAAATATATTTATATTATATGATATATTTATAAAATATATTTTCATATCAGCACAAAATTTCCCAGTCTGTTTACTAAGAATATCAGTGATGTGGAGTATTAATAAGATAATTTTAGGGATTTGAAGTAGCAAGTATGTTTGGTAAAATTTGGAATGACGTAACTATGTTTCTTCGCTTTTTTTTTTCAAAACAGATTTGTAAGTGTCCTGTTACTACATACTTCTTCAAACGTCTTTTCATCTAGAACTGCCAAGGACCAGTCTCCTCATGGAGAAGGGTTCTGAGAGAAGGGGTGTCTGGGAGCCATGAAAAGATCTTCTCAAAGTCAAATCAAAACTGGATCCAAGCTGACAACCTGTGTTCTGCTTGCTATTCTAAGAGATTCCTCTGTCCATGTCCTGCTTGCTTGTGTGTGTCTGTGTTCTCCAAACAGTTCTTTCTTTCTTTTTTTTTTCTTTTTTTTTTTTTATTTTCTATATTTTTTATTTATTCTCAATGATTTCCCCTTTCCAAGTTCCCCCTTCCCAGAAAGTCCTATAAGCTCTCTTCCCTCTCCCTGTTCCCCATTCAACACCCTCCCACTTTTCTGTCCTGGTATTCCCCTACACTGCTACATCCAGTCTTTCCAGGACCAGGGGTCTCTCCTTCCTTCTTCTTGGAAATCAATTGATATGTGAATTGTGTCTTGGGTATTCCGAGATTCTGGGTTAATATCCACTTATCAGTGACTGCATACCATGTGTGTTCTTTTGTGATTGGGTTACCTCACTAAGGATGATATTTTCCAGTTCTGGCCATTTGCATAAGAATTTCATGAATTCATTGTTTTTAATTGCAGAGTAGTATTCCATTGTGTAAATATACCACATCTTCTGTATCCATTCCTCCGTTGAGGGACATCTGGGTTCTTTCCAGCTTCCAGCTATTATAAATAAGGCTGCTATGAACATAGTGGAGCACGTGTTCTTATTGCATGCAGGGGAGGCCTCTAGGTATATGCCCACGAGGGTATAACAGGGTCCTCTGGGAGTGTCATACCCAGTTTTCTGAGGAACCGCCAGACTGCTTTCCAGAGTGGTTGTACCAGTTTGCAATCCCACCAGCAGTGGAGGAGTTCTTTCTTTTTATCTTAAAGAAATCACTGGATAGCTCATCTCTGTGCAGAGCACAGGTCCCATTTTTTATACATCTGTCCAGTCATTTATTTACTCCAGATTTCCTTCTATGATATGAATCAGCATTCAGTAACTCTGGCTCTTATTTTTTTATTTTTTTAGATTTTAGTTTTATTTATTTTATATATGTGAGTGAGTATACTGTCTCTGTCCTCAGACACATCAGAAGAGGTCACTGTATCCTATTACAAATGGTTGTGAGGTACCACATAATTACCTGGAATTGAACTCTGTACCTCTTTAAGTATGGTCGGTGCTCTTAACCACTGAGCCATCCCTCCAGCACCTCCATCTGATATTTTTTATGTTTTATTGGATATTTTCTTTATTTACATATCAAATGTTATCCCCTTTCCTGGTTCCCCCTCCTCCCAGAAATCCCCTATTCCATACCCCCTCCCCAGCTTCTATGAGAGTGTTCTGCCACCCATTCCACTCCCACCTCCCCACCCTCGATTCCCCTACACTGGGGCATTTTTCCTTAACCTTGCAAAAGAATTCAGAGATCTGTCTAGCCTCATTCAGTCTTGGGTTGACCTTGAACTCAAGAATCTGCCTGCCTTTGTATCTTTCTGAAAAGCTGGCTCATAGTACAGCTACCTTTGTTCCGGTAGATTCATGAAGCCCCTCATAATTCATACTGCATCCTTATACTTTGCATAGTTAAAAAATTATATATATTTTGAACTCATAAATTTAGAGTTCTTTCTGATACCCTTAGGGGCTGTCCTGAAGGTCACAGTGTTTACCATTTTCCTGAGACATAGCCGCACTCTCAACTCCTGGACTCCTAATTATCATGGAATCATTAGGGAGGACATTCCTCAGTGGGATGTGAATTTGTGTATCTTATTAAACAAACAAGCTTTATGCTCTAGCAGCCTTCACATTGAGGAAGGTTCACACCAGGTCCCAGTTGCAGGAACCATGTCACTTTGTCCCCACCAGGGTCACACCAGGCTTGGCATCTCCTGGAGGCTCACACTGGGACCCTTTCCCAGGAGCAGCAACCATGTCACTCTGTACCCACCAGGACCACGCTGGGCTCAGCAAAGGATCCTTTCAGATCACCATAGAAAACCTTGCCATGGGGACTAGGATTGAATCAAAGAGAACCATCAGAGGAAAATTCACAAAAGCACTTCCTCCAGGTGAGCACTTATCTGACTCTACTCAGTGTGGACGTTCTGAGAATGGCATTACAAACTGTCTGTAAAACACTAAGTATCTGCCAGAGTAAAGGAGGTTGGTAGAACATGTTTATAGCCAGGGTATTGGTAGCTAGCACTGATGCATAGCAGGTCATAACTGAGTGTCAGAGACAATTTACACAGCAGCTGCCTCTCAGGAGTTCTGGCTGTAAACAACATGTCTATTGTTACTTCTTTTCCCCAAGCTTTCTATAGGCTGACAGGAGATAACTCTTAGAAAAATGAGCATTTCAGCTCTCCCACCTGGAGCATCTGAAATGTTAAGTTCATTATGTTCAATTCATACGGTTGTTTTCAAAGTACTGCAGATGTAACTATGGGAAACACTCTCACCATTTTAAGGTTATTTTTATTGTAATTTTGAAGTTAAAATTTAATCCCAATGTTTCTCTCTTCCCTTCCTCCTTCCAAACCTTCCTATATATGCTTCCCCACTCTCTATCAAATATATGGCTATATTTTTCACTAATTGTTATTGCATGCATTTTACATGCATATTGAGTGTATATATATATATATATATATATATATATATATATATATATATGGCTCATAGGCATTATAGTGAAGTTGCCTCCCTCCTCTGGAGGTTTGCAAGGGGCCTTCTAGTACTGTGAAAGTTAGGAGATGGTGTTAGCTGACACAGACAACACAAGTGAACATATCAAACTGAGTGGAGAAAAGCCCATGAGTCTACAACCCTAAACAAAGAACTATAGACAACTAAAGAACATTGGGAACAGGAGATGTGGCATTCCCTAGGAAAGAACACAGCAATCGATTGTCCAGTGCCAAATGGTCAGCTCTAAAAATATATGTATATGTGTATCATTATGTAGACTGCTCTAAAAATGTGTGTATATGTTATCATTATATGGACTGAACAGGTTATATTTAGGTACATATATATATATATATATATATATATATATATGTGTGTGTGTGTGTACACACACATATTTATATGTGTTCTTATAAATAACCTTATTTAGTTAACTGTGTACTTCTTTGTAGGTATTCTGGACCCTGAAAATAGAAAAGGTATTCATCTATGAGTTTACTTGAGGTAGGGGAATAGTAGACAGCAGAGAATAAATTTATCAACATTTATTGACTGCAGAATATCTCTGTGTCACAATTAAAGGCTGAAAGTTTGATTTTTCAGAGTTTGTATTCTATATGACTTGTTCCAATGTCCATTTATCTTTCCCTTGTAACTTTTGATTTTTTCCATGAAGCACAATGTCTAAACTGAGAATAGACAGAGATACAAAATACTATATTATCACAGGAAACAAATATATGTATGTCTGCTGGAAAGAAGAGGTCATGAGATCTCAGTACAGATGGTTATGAGCCATCATGTGGTTGCTGAGAATTGAACTCAGGACATCTGGAAGATAGTGCTCTTAACCTCTGAGCCATGTCTCTAGTCTATGAGATATCTGTAAAAGGCAGAATTATTTGAATTAAATGAAATGTTATATTTTATATTATAGTTCAGGATATTGTTGCATCTTTGACTCTCAAACTAGGCTGAAAATTCCTCTAAAGTTCTTTTACTAATTAATTAAGTAATTTTCAGTGTATGAGTACTTTCACTTAATATACTTCTGCATGCAAGAAGAAGGTATCCCTTGAGTCCCCATGTAGTTACAGAGAATTGACTTTAGGACCTCTAAAAGACCACCCAGTGCCTTTCTTTTTAATTTTTTATTGGTTATTTTATTTACATTTCAAATGTTATCCCTCTTCCCGGTTTCCCCTCCACAAACTCCCTCTCTCATTTCCCCCTTCCCCCTCAACGTGATGAGTTTTAACCAACAGCCATGTAAGTTTTTATGGACTCTGTGGTTATCTTGTCTAGATCCTTTCTCATGGCCTTTATTGGACCAGAGGATAAATGTATCTCCTCATATAATTCCAGTTCAAGTCCAAGTCTCACAATAAGCCATTTCAATAAAGGGCTATGTAGGTTTTTATAGTTTCTGTAGTTATCTTGTCTGTAATCTTCTCCATGGTTCTAAAGGCCAAGCAGAAGGCCTATTCTTCTGTTTTGTTTTATTTTGTTTTGGGGTTTTTATTTTATTTTATTTTTGGTTGTTTTGCTTTGGTTTGGTTTTTTCCTGAGACAGTCTATCACTGGCCTAGGACTTGACAAGTAGAGTATGCAAGTGACTTTCTCTTGGAGTAGTTTGAACAAATGGAAGCCCAAAGTTGATTTCTCTACTTCCTTCCCTGTGTCTTCCATTGGTCTAGTCTGTCTTCTAGCCTTTCTGCTGCCCCTATGTGTTGTGTTATAGGTGTGATCTGCCCATGCCAGTGCCTTTGAGTTGTGCCCACATGCTGTTTCTGTCTGTAACAAAGGGCTGTGCTCTGTATTAACTGAACAACACACACAAAAAAATGGTACAGATAAGAAATGAGGACTTTTTTTTTTACAGACATCCTTTACAGAGTTTTACAAGTTGTACAAAGTTTTTTCAATGACTCCAACTCACCCAGAACAGCACTCACAACCAAGAACAGAGATCAACCTATGTGCACATGTTGCTTCTGACATTTAGAAAATATTTGTTGCATGATCTCTTTCTCTTTGCTGATTTCTGTGAACGCCTTACAAAACACATTTATAGACATGCTATTCGAGGTCAGGCCAATGGAAAAGGACATAAATTAAAACTAAAGCTATTCATTTATCTTGAGTAGTAAAGATTGATTACGTGTGCGTGCGCACACACACACACACACACACAAACAAAACTAAGGTGTAGCAAGTTTGCTACATTCTTCTTCTAAAGGTAAATTAAGCTTAAACAGGTAATCATATGATAAGATAGGATGTTATGTACATAGTCTTAAATCTAAAGGCATGTTGTTATTAGCTTGGTTGGCAAAAGTTTAGTCTCTTTGGTGTCAAGAGATAGTTTCAGGAAAATATATCACCACACCCTAGTCAATGACTAGATGGAAGTATTATTCTAATGGCCTGCTTTAGAAGTCCTACTTCACACAATAAAAGAAAAGCACAATCAATCCAGGTGTGATACATGCCTTTAATCCCAGCATTTGGGAGGCAGAGGCATGCAGATCTCTGAGTTTGATGCTAGCCTGGTCTAGAGAGTAAATTCCAGAACAGACAGGACTATTCCGAAAAATTCTGTCTCAACAATCAAACAAACAAACAACCCCCACCCCCACCAAAGACAACTAACCAAACCAAACCAAACCAAACCAATAAAGCACTTAACAACTTTTAGGACATTTGGTAATATTATCATTGTAATTTTAATTATAATATTTAGTGTGAAAGTCCACAGGCTTTTCACAACAGGAACATGAAGCTAATATTGGTGGACTCAAACCCTGATATGGACTTTGCTCATATGTCAGTTACTTGCACGTCCAATTTAAGTTTCATTCTATTTAAAAGATTTAGTAGAGTGACATTTATTGCATTAGTATTTGGTTTAAATTTAATTGTGTTCATCACTTTTCTATTGCTTGGACCATTTGGGCTTCCAGAGATAAAAAGTCCACCTTGTCACTGCAGCCTAGCAGCAAGTAGCAGACATAGCAACAGGAACTGGAAGCAGAACGCTCACTTCTCGAACTGCTTCAGAAAGCAGACAGGACGAACTAAAGATGGAGTGACTCTTTAAACTCTCAAAACCCATTCTCAGTGATAGAATTCTCCCAGCAATGTACCCTTCCTAAACATACCAAACTGCCATCTACTGGGGCCAGGTATTCAAATGGCTTAGAGTTTTGGAGATAAACAATTCCAATAAAACAAAGTTAATATAGATAGTGGGGTTTATATATATATATATATATATATATATAATTTAATATATATGTATAATTATAAAGTAAAAAGTCAAATTTTGATTTTCAACTTTAATTTCCCTTTGTCATAATATTTAGCATATTCATAGGTTCCCAGGATTTAGACAAGATCATCTTAAGGGGGGGCATTATTATACCTGCTAAAAATATTTTTCATCAAATTTATTTTGAAGTAATTAGTACTTCTTTCTCTCACATACACACACACACACACACACATACAGAGGAAAGGAATTGAGAATCAAAGTGTAGGCTAGGCAACATGTGCATTTTCCAGGTCTTAGAATAAAGACTCTAGGACATAATTTCATTTGCTCAGATTGTCACACACTGTAGAATATACTTTTTCCTCTAATTATGCCATGTTGAAGATAATATTTTTATTTATAATAAATGTTCTGAAGAAATACTGGCTAACTTCTTATTTTCTTAAAACATTCCTTGACTCCATTGCCCATCATAACTTGTATTAATAGCAATGAGGATTTCTACATGGTTAATCTTAGGGATGCAAAGGGGTTTTTAGGGGATTTTTTTGGTAAAAAAAATCCAGTCTTTCAATGTCTTCAAGTAATAATAATGCAACATTTTAATTTTGTTATATATACAATGGCAACTCTGCATAAAATGATATAAAATATCTCTCTAATAAGAGTTAGCAAGTATTCTGGGCTTGTCTCTAGCTAACTTTAATTAGTTAACACAGGTATTTTCAGACCTGATTTGCTAAAATTCAACTAGTAGGCACTGACTTATATAGAGCATTCTGCCAAATTTATGTGAACACCATGACAGCATATTAGAATACAGTTTAGTGAAATAAGAGAATGGAGAAATTTTGAAAAACTTTGTCAAGGACAAATTGTCAGTTTCCCAAAGAAACATGTATCATATATAATTCTCCTCACTGCAATGATTTTAAAATTCATCAAAGAATTCTATAATGGGTCTAAGTTTTATAAGCAAATAATGTATCTCACGATTAAGTCAATCATTTGTATCTGAAATCCATTCGCTTATCTGTTAATTAGACATGTTCTGAAATGGAACTTTGCTCCTCATACATGCTTGGCAATTACCCCATAGTAGAGTTCAGAGAGCCACATCTCTTTCAGCCTCATGGGACTAGCAACTGCTCTACCATGGAACTCATTGGGCTGAACCTCTTGCATCTCACTGAGATTCTCATGCTGGCCTTGAACTCACTCTGCAACCCAGGCTTACCCTGGTCATGGAATTTTCCTAATAAGGAGTTGATCAGAATTCAACAAAGTCTGAATATCTTAGCAAAAGACTTGCTCCCTGTCATGTACACTATGGGAACTCTATGAACGTTTCATCAGTTAACAAGTAGGGGTGAATGGAATATTCTAGACTGTAAGTCTAAGAAATAAGTACTCAGAAAAATCCAGTTAAAATTTATATATAAATGTAAGATGAAAATACTTCTCTGTTTAGTTCTACACTCCATTTTTTTGATTGGGTTTGCTCTTTCTGAAGTTAAATATATTTATGTTTGTTAGAGAAACCAAAAGAATGGTGTTTTATAGCCACACTATAGACAAATATTCGATGATTAAATTCACTTGCATTTGACAGAACATTGAGTTTTCAGTCTACAAACACCTCGATGCTAAGTAGGAACTGTGGTGATAGTGAAAACAAGTTTAAGGTTGTTGCAGCTCTTCAGTCAAGTGTTTGAAAATGATTGCAATAGTGCAATTAGACTTAACTTTGAGTTCTTCCATCTGTCAACAGAACACAACAGGTAGACTAGAAAAATATATATGCTCACTATGAGATCCAACAACTTTTGGCCATCTACCACAACAAGGACTTTTTCCTTGGATTCCTATGTATCCCAGGCTGCCTTTGAACTCACACTGATTCTCCTACATCAGCCTACCAAGTGATGGGATTATCAGCGTTCACCACCACATAAATTCTACATAGGGTTTGGGGTTGAATTTAAGATTTCATGCAAACTATATAAACACTATAGCATTTTAGCCATATTGCTAGCCCAGATCTTTTAAACTAACAAAGTTTTGGTTGGACTTTTTCTCTATTAACATAAAAATTTGTAGTATAAAAAACAAGTAGAATCTTGTCATAAAGTAGAAAAATGATTGTGAGTTTGAAGTAATAGATTTGAACCCAAATCTCCCTGTTTCATTAAATTTATTTAAAGAGAGATTGAAAGAAAACTTTATAGATACATAGGGTGAGTGATACTTTATGCGGGGTTCTTATTGTATTTCAATTTATTCTTTAAAGGAAGGAAAGACCAAACAAAAGAAAGCTTAAAGTAGGCATTATCTATGTCCTGGAAACTATAGTCTTCCATGGATGTATATAAATCCTATACAATATAACTGATAAACATGGTATTTAATAGCCCATAAATTTTCAAAGTAGTATTTTAAATGCTAAACATAGAAAACAAATCAAATCCTTATCTTACAGAATTGACAATAACTAGATTCCCACCTGGTCACAAGATGATGACAGAAGCCTGTGAGGTTGTACTTCTTATCCTTAAGGGATCACCTTGAGAGAATTCCAGGAAAGTTTTGAAATAGTTCTCTTTGGACTCTTAAGCACAGAAAGTAATACTCCAAATGGAACAATAGGCAACTCCTCAACGCCTTTCCCCCTGTGTCGCTGCTGAAACCTGGCTCACTCCCACATGCCGGAATTTCCTGTAGACCTTTGAAGAACAAGTTTCCTCATTGTTCCACACCAGCTTCTTCAAACAAAGTCATAGTTGATATACAGTACACAGCTCTGACATTCCTTAATCCTCCTAACTCCTTTCACCTGCGTGATGAATGAAACCTTCCCTGTGTTTAATAAGAAGGTTGTTTTATGGTTTATAATCTTTCCCACTAAATTTTCTCTTTCCCCTGTAGGTTTTCCTAAAGAAGCTGACTCTGTATACTGCTGTAATTTTCAGGTCCTGCCTTCAATCTTTGCTTTGGTTTAGCATGTATTCCAGAGGCAGTGCTAGCACCCTTGTAGGGTCTTGTCACTGAGCTCAGAGATCATGACTCTTCCCATGAACTTCTCCATTCATGAAGGATCTTCCTCATTATCCTTTTCCTAGAGTCCTTGCTTTTGAATCTAAAATGCTTTAGTCTCCCTGTAGGAGACTTCCTCCTCTGTGCTTTGAACATCCAAGGTTCATAATTTCTATTCTTTCCCCTATGTCCTTCACCCTTCTATTTCTTCTCTCTGAATGCTCATGTGATTGTTCACACTAAAAGGCACATGTTTTACAACAGATCATCCTTACTTACCTGCTTCTCCCATTTCTGCCCTCCTTCCAGCGTTAACAAATGCCAAGATAGTCTTCTACCCTTCTCATCTTACTCCCTGCAGAGCTGCCTTTAGTTAGCCCAGGAATCCGCTTTACCCTCGGGTGCCATGCATGCTCTTTACCACCATCTCCTTTTCTCCTTCACAAAAGGATCTGGGGCCTGAGTCTGAGGCCAGTTGTTTCTGTATGTGCTAGCAATCATTTTTTTTTAAATTACTTATATTTATCAGTAGTAGTAGAAGTAACAGTAGACATTGTAGTAATAGTAGTAGTACTGTAATAATAGTAGTAGTAGTTGTTGTTGTATTAATAGTAGTATTTGTAGTAGTAGTAGTAGTAGTTGTAGTAATAGTAATTGTTGTAGTAATAGCAGTAGTAATAGTAGTAGTAGTAGTAGCAGTAGTAGTATTTTGCAGTGCTGGATATCTAACTCAAGGAACTGAACATATTGGCAAACATTAGACCATTGATCCATACCCCCTACTTCAGCTTCCATTTATAATATTTAAATATGCCCAATGCTTCTGTTTGGGGAAAGTCCATAATAAACCAACCCAAAACAACAACACATCCAGACCTCCTTAGAGATCACAGTTGTCCATTTGTCTTTGTTTAGTACGCATATTCTTTTGACACATAACTTATGAGTGCTTTATTTCTTTATGTCTTCACTTCTTCATTTCTGAGAATGAGCTCATGTAGTGCATAGTGCCTATCAAATTCCTTTTGTTGTCTTTACTGTTCCTAGAATGCTTCTTGATCACTGAGACCACATTTGGATTTAAAAATTAATGACAGCTGTGTTTTGTAACTATGTTTGTATCGATATCTTTTTTATTATTATTTTCTATATTTTTTTATTTACATTCCAAATGATTTCCCCTTTCCCATTTCCTCCCTCCCCAAAAGTCCCATAAGCCCCCTTCCCTCCCTCTGTTCCCCATTCAATCCCCTCTCGCTTCTCTGTCCTGGTATTCCCCTACATCCAGTCTTTCCAGGACCAGGGGTCTCTCCTTCCATCTTCTTGGAAATCTATTGATATGTGAATTGTGTCTTGGGTATTCCGAGATTCTGGGTTAATATCCCCTTATCAGTGACTGCATACCATGGAAACAGAAGGAACACTACCCAACTCATTCTATGAAGCCACAATTATGCTAATACCAAAATCACACAAAGATCCGACAAAGAAAGAGAATCTCAGGCCAATTTCTCTTATGAACATCGATGCAAAAATACTCAATAAAATTCTTGCAAACCGAATCCAAGAACACGTCAAAACGATCATTCACCACAATCAAGTAGGCTTCATCCCAGGGACACAGGGATGGTTCAATACAAGGAAGTCCATCAATGTAATCCACTACATAAACAACCTCAAAGAAAAAAGGCACATGGTCATTTCATTAGATGCTGAGAAAGCATTTGACAAAATTCAACATCTTTTCATGTTAAAGGTCTTGGAAAGATCAGGAATTCGAGGCCCATATCTAAACATAATAAAAGCAATTTACAGCAAACCGGTAGCCAACATCAATCTAAATGGAGAGAAAGTTGAAGCAATCCCACTAAAATCAGGGACTAGACAAGGCTGCCCTCTCTCTCCATATCTTTTCAATATAGTACTTGAAGTTCTAGCTAGAGCTATTAGACAACAAAAGGAGGTCAAGGGGATACAAATTGGAAAGGAAGAAGTCAGACTATCACTATTTGCAGACGATATGTATTTATATCTTAATAAACACACAGGAATCATGTTTTTCAAAATGGTACTGATTGACTAAATAAAAGGTGAAGAGAATGTTATGGACTACTGTAGGTAAGAGCACATATCATTTCCTGTGAATCCACAGAAACCTATGCCAAGTAAGATATTTTAAAGAAGTTAATTTCTGCTAGTCATTTATTAGAAAGCCTATGTTATCATTTCCTTGAGTGTCTTCATTGGTAACATAAAACAACTATTCTAATCACGTCTTGCAACTACACATTGAAATTATATGAATGCTTGCCCCATGGTAAGTAAAAGCTAATACTTCAGACTGAGCAAGGAAACACTGCCATCCTTTACTGTCCTTTCTGATTCTTTCCTTTGAAACTGCTTAAAATAGCTATGAATGTATGAGGAGAATCTAGATTTATTAAACTTTCCCCCTTCGCCTATTTCTGTCTTTTTTTTCTTATCATAAGGTTTCTCTGTGTCATAGTCCAGGCTGTCCTGGAACTTGCTCTGTAGACAAGGTTGGTCTCTAATTCATACAGATCTATCTGCCTCTGTCTTCTGATCACTGGGGTTAAAGATGTGCATGACCACACCTGGCTCTCCCTCTATTTCTAACAAGCAAAACTATTATTTATGCCTTCTGTAATGTCTCTGGGGTAGATTAGAATGATTATGGGAGATGTTAGAGAATCACAGTAGTATGTCAATAAAACTATTATGATCTAAAGGCTTTAGTTTTCAGCAAATGTATCAAGAAATAAAAATAAAAAAATAATTAGAAAACTATCCCATAGTGTTTGAGATTCATTCCACTTCAATCTGGGATTAGACAGGATTCTATATTTTACTCCTCAGATGATCAGTTTCTTAAAGTGGCCAAGTGATCACCAAAGAACAAAGGCATTGCTCTGACAGGCACAGGCTCTGTGGAAGGAATGCTATTGTAGGTCTATTGACTGAGTGTTTCTTTAGATCAGGGGCGTGGAGTGGAGAACTGACGCTGTCAGCAGTCTTGGCAGATCAAACAGGACAACACTCTCAAAGCTTCCCTCCACCTAGGCAGTATCTTTACAGTAGAGTAAATCAAAAATGCCATTTAGTCATCTGTAGCATTGTGACACTCATGGGGAGCCCAGGTAAGAAAGTTGTGAACTTATGATGGGAGGGGAAAAATGTTCATCCCAGGAAACTATAATAAATTCATGCTTTGAAGGCAAGGGGGTGACGGGAATGCCCTGACATGTGGCATGTCCACATTATCGCTGCAGAAAAGGCAAAGACCTGGGAGGGATATTCTTGGCTCTTTTCACATGACCAAACATGAAAAGACATACACCAGTTGTATTGCCTCACTAGACTTGTATTTCCTTAAACCACGTCACATCGTGTTTTGCTTGCTTTAGTAATTGAGAAATGCTTTGTTTGCCCTACGTTTGAGCTCAAATGTTTGGAGTCCCCTGGTTAACCCACATAGATATTTTGGTGTATCCTCTGATGCACAGATACTTAACCTTGCTGGCTAGGGTGAGGTGACATTTGGTAATCATTGTGGAATTTTATAGAAGAGCGTGAGTAACTGAAGACAATTATGGAATAGTTATAAAGTCTGTGCTCCCCAGTATAGAACTCAGGTATCTAATCCCATCATGTAAAAATAACCACCACATTCAAATGTCAAAAACTTAAAAATAACAAGCTGATGGCCTATGAGTTCTTAAAGCTCTGATGAGAATTTCAACTGCCCATAAAATTTTCTAGTAAGTTCTAGGAAAGGTTTCAACTGTAAGGTTTCCTGTCTTCTGTGAGGGCTGTGTTCTCTCTGCTTAACCAATCCAGTTACTCACACAACTCATTTCACTCTAATTGCTCATTTTTCAGTTTTATCAGGTCCAATAATATCAAGTCTAAGATCTGGGAGGAAAGGCTGGAGAAAGTGAAGGAAATGTGGTTGGATATAGAGCCCTCTGCTAAATTTGTATCTTTCCAGGCCATTCTTATTTTAAGACAGAATATTATTTAAATAGGTCAGACACATAAAATTCTATACTCAAATGTATAGAAAGCAACCAGGCATTTTCATCATTACTAACTCTATTTAATACCTCTTATTCTAAAGGTAATTCCTCTTCCTCGGGTTGTCAGAACACAGTGAGCCAATACCAGTGATGGTTCAAAATCCCTTTCTACTCTCAAAATTCTCAGGATCCATGAGTGTTGTCTCAGCATCTCTCGTGATGTATGACAAAGGATCCACCACATAACAGCATTTCATTCATTCTCCTCTTTTTGTCATTTTTTTTTAACATTTGAAATAGTTCATTTGCTTTTTTTCCCCTAAATCTTTATTTACCCTGGCTAGTTTTCATTTTCTATTGGCTCATTACTACGTGATTTTGAGTCCTCATCTTCAAATGCTGCCTGTTTTTCAAATTGCTGACCTGTTAGAGTCGAATGTCATCTGTTCCATCCAAAAGATCCTAGTCTAAAAGGTGGGAGAACTGAATAATTTCAGCAGCAATAGAAAGGCTTTGAGGCTCCATGATGTATGATATCACAATTGTCCTTGATGAGAACAGGTTTTGTAGATTTAGCTAGAAAGCATCACATATATTAGAATATAGCTAGAATACGATATTGTAGTAAGATCCTAGGCATAAACAAAGGCATGAAAGTGAAGGGCATTCAGAAACACAAGATAACATAACAGATAACAGTACACAAACAGTTTTTAAAAGAAGTTAAAATGAAGAACACTGATATTTTGTAATTCAATTACAATCACTTTAGACTGAGTACTTTCTCAAGGGTGCAGATATCTTGGCACTACATATTTTTGAGTATTAGGAAAGTTCTTCAGTGGCATGAAAGCAAAGAAATATTTAGTAATCCATTGCCCACTTGGACACCCACATAGTTATATGGTTTATTTCTAGCCAATAGTCATCTATTCAATTTAGGTGTCTAGTTTAAAAGATGACAATTAACAATTGATATCAAGCTGTCTGGTGCCCTGAGCAGACCTTGGGTGCAAACTCCACATCCAGTCCCACAACACCCAGAAGAAGCTTCACTCCCAAGCACTCTAACATGCCCAGGATCATAGGATCAAAGGTGAAGAGGACACAACATCTGCCCCAACACCAAGAGTAGCTGGGACCAGTGGGACCCAGGCACACAGGAACTCTGCCCAACCAGTTCTGCCCAACGAGAAGCTTGGTCACACCAGGATCTCAGGGTCACAGAGGCAGCTTGACTCCCAGGAGCTCAGACAAAACTGAGATCTCAGGACAAAACTGGGATCTCAGGATCACAGGATCCCAGAATCATAGGATCACAGGATCACAGAGTCAGCTTGACTCTTATGAGTTCTGACACAATCAGGATCACAGGAGGGACAGGTTCCAGCTGGATGGGCAGGTAGCACTAGAGATAACCAGATGGCGAAAGAACATAAGCAACACAAGCTTAAGAAGCATAAAGAACACAAGCTTCAGAACATAAGCAACAGAAACCAAGGTTATTTGGTATCATCAGAACCCAATTCTTCCACCATAGCAAGTCCTGGATACACCATTACACCAGAAAAGCAAGATTCAGATCTAAAATCACTTCTCGTAATGATGATAGAGGACATAAATAACTCCCTTAAAGAAATACAGGAGAACACAGGTAAACAGCTAGAAGCCCTTAAAGAATTACAGGAAAACACAATCCAACAGGTGAAGGAAATGAACTAAACCATCAAGGATCTAAAAATGGAACTAGAAACAATAAAGAAATCACAAAATGAGACAACCCTGAAGCTAGAAGACCTAGGAAAGAGATCAGGAGTCATAGATGCAAGCATCACCAACAGAATACAAGAGATAGAAGAGAGAATCTCAGGTACAGAAAATACCACAGAAAACATACACAACAGTCAAAGAAAACACAAAAAGCAAAAAGTTTCTAATCCCAAACATCCAGGAAATCCAGGACACAATGAGAAAATCTAACCTAAGGATAGTAGGGATAGAAGAGAGTGAAGATTCCCAACTTAAAGGGCCAGTAAATATCCTCAACAAAATTATAGAAGAAAACTTCCCTAACCTAAAGAAAGAGATGTCCATGAACATACAAGAAGTCTACAGAACTCCAAATAGACTGGACCAGAAAAGAAATTCCTCCTGTCACATAATAATCAAAAGCAGTAAGGGAAAATGTCAAGTAACATATAAAGGCAGGCATATCAGAATTACATAAGACTTCTCACCAGAGACTATAAAAGCTAGAAGATCCTGAGCAGATGCCATACAGACCCTAAGAGAACACAAATGCCAGCCCAGGCTGCTATACCCAATAACACTCTCCATAGATGGGGAAAACAAGTTATTTCATGACAAAACCAAATTTATACAATATCTTTCTACAAATCCAGCCCTACAAAGGATAATAGATGGAAAATACCAATATAAGGAGGGAAACTACACCCTAGAAAAAGCAAGAAAGTAATCTTTCAACAAACCCACACAAACATAATTCTACTTCTAACCACAAAAATAACAGGAAGTAAGAATCACTTTCACTTAATATCTCTTAATATGAAAATTAATATTACCAACATATCCTAATCGATTGAAATTCAAAAATATGAGGAATTAGAAATTTGTTGGCTGTCACCCAGTGGTCTCTCTAATTTAGTAATTGGAGAAATATGACCAATATTGCACAATCCATATACACTTTCTGCTTGACTGTATGTGACAGTTTCTTACTATGTACCACATAATGGTCTTGAAATCATGATTCTTCTATCTCATCCTATTAGTAGGATTGTTTATTTGATGTTTTTACACTATACTATGGTTTTTATAACAGCTTACATATTTCAAAATTATTTAGACAGTCAAAAGAAATGTAGACAATTAATTTGGGAGATGGCTTGTAAGAGAACAACAAAGAATGAGACTGAATGTTTTACTTGATATTTATAATTATTGCATCAAATTTGAAGATGACCTTATAAGTTACTCTTTTTCTGAGATGAATGCTTCTCAAAATCATTACAGCCAATCTTACTCTCACCTAATGTCTGTGCCACCCTCCAAGCAGAACCATTGTTCATTGAAACAGTTGATGAATGACTTCATGGATAGACAATCTTAATACACATACCATTTCTTAAATCAATGTAACCTGTTCTCTGTGGGCTGAGAATGATGACAATCACTTAAGTCAAATAGCTTTGACCATAGCAGGAAATCTGTATCTAAATAATTGTACCTACAATTCATTCCTTGGCTCAACAGAACTGTCAACTCTTAGCTTAGCTACTATGGAGGTGAAATCCTTTGGTGATGTGAGAGACTTTGAAGTACAGCCTTATGACAATGAACTCCAATGTCTAAAATTTGTTCTTACTTTGGGTTTGTACCACAGTAAGAGGCAAGATTTTAAGCTCTACTGAAAACAAAACAAACAGGTAAATAAAAAGACTTTATCTTTTTATGTTCATTTAATAAAATGTCCATCATTTTTTGATTGGTATAAAAATATATATTGTGTTGCATATAATAAAAAATAAAATTAAAATAAAAAAAGAATAAGGTATCAGGACCTCTCTTTCCTAGAAAAGTTAGCTTGTGCAGGACCATTTTGGTGTCATATAACTAAGGAACAAAAAAGTACTGATATTAAACTATAAATAAATTCTGTAAGATATAAAATACGAACATTTTGTTATGCCAGAAATTGAATAAGAATTATAGCAGTTTGGGTCTGAAAATTTTTCTTGGGCCTATTGAAGGGGAGACAAAATACTCAAGGGAGGAAATATGGAGACAAAGTGTGGGGTAGAAACTGAAGGAAAGGCCATCCAGAGACTACCCCACCTGGGGATTCATCCCACATACAGACACCAAACTCAGACACTATTGCGGATAGCAAGAAGTGCTTGCTAAGAGGACCCTGATATAGCTGTCTCCTGAGAGGCTTTGCCAGAGCCTGTCAAATACAGAGGCAGATGCTTGCAGCCAACCATTGGACTGAGCACAGGGCCCCCAATGGAGGAGTTAGAGAAAGGACTAAAGGAGCTAAAAGGGTTTGCAACCCACAGAAAGAACAACAATATCAACCAACCAACTAACTGCCCCCAGAGCTTCTAGGGACCAAACCACCAACCAAAGAGTACACATGGAGGGACCCATGACTTCAGCTGCATATATAGCAGAGGATGGCCTTGTTGGGCAATGGTCCTGGGAAGGCTTGATGCCCCAGAGTAGGGGAATGCCAGGGCAGGGAGGTAGGAGTTGGTGGGTAGGTGAGCACCCTCATAGAAGCAGAGGTAGGGAGGATGGGATAGAGGGTATCCAGAGGGGAAACAAGGAAAGGAGTTAACATTTGAATTGTAAACAAATAAAATATCCAATAAAATAACAAAAAAATTAATTATTTTTTGTTTTATAAATAATTTTGCTGCTATTACCAACATATTGATGAATAGTGTAAGTACATTTAATAAATTCTAGAATTTTCCTAACTTCTCAAAATGATTAATCCTCTAGACTGAAAGTGTTAAGTCATCAAGGTTTATCTTCCATTTGCCCTATGCAATGTTAATTGGAAAAAGTTAGCGTGCTTTCACTGGATTTTAAGTCCTTAGATTAATCAAAGATCATGCTGGACTGAAGACAATTATCTTATGATGTATGCTTTGTAACATTTTTATTTGTCTACTTATTTGTTTATTCATTTATAATTTAATTTTTTATTGAAAATGGATTCTTTTGCAATACAATCCATCCCAGCCACAGTTTCCAGTCCCTCCACTCTTCCCAGTTCTACATCACCACCTCCTCTCTCTTCGAGATGTACTCTCCTCTGTGCTTCCCTTCAAGAGTCAAACAGCCAAACAGGTCAAAACAAGAAGCAGTAAGACAAGGCAAAAGTCCTCATACTGAGGCGGGACAAGGCAACCCACCAGGTAGAAACAAGTCATCAGAGCAGGCAAAAGAATCTGAAATGCATCTCTTCTCATGGTAAAAAGTCCCACAAAAACGCCAAATTAACATATACACACAGAAGACCAGGTGCAGACCTATGCGTGCTAGGTGTGTGCCTCTTCAGACTCGGTGAGGAGTTGATTTGGTGAACCTTGTTCTCCTGGTGTCTTGCATACTCTCTTGACTCCTGCTGTCTTTCCACTTGTTCCATGGTGTATCCAGATCACCAAGGAGAGGGAGCCTGTGGAGAGCTCCAGTTCAGACTCTTGCTCCACTTAATGTTTGGCTGTGGGTCTCTGCACTTACTCCCATCAGTTGCTGGTTGAAGTCTCTCTGATGCCAACTAGACAAGGCACCAGTCTATGAGCATAGCAAAATAGGAATCATTTCATTGATTTATTGTTATTTTTTGGATGTCTTCTTAAAAAGATGTCTTCAAAGTCTATTTCAGTTTACTACATCTTTAGGGATGATGGAACATGCCCTGTTAACTGTATGTACAGTCTGTCTTATGGAATGGTGATACAATTGATTCATTCTGCTTTAAAAATTCAAGGACAACACATTTTACTTGAGCATATGGGGTTTAAACTATGGCATAAGTGCAGAGAAAGTTTCTACATCCCAGAGATATCTGAACATAAGTTTTGGTATACATTCTTCATTGATAATATAAAACAAGCCAAGAGTAATTAAGTCTTGCCTTCTTGAATGCAGTGTATTCTGCTATGGCTGAAGCATACTACTTAGAAGTAATATTAATAGCAACAGATTTAGGCCCTTTTAATGAAAATAAGAAAGTACCATTGGACATTATGAAGGACTTAGTCATTCAGGTGTAGGTAATAACAGACTTACAATGGTAAGTTTTATGTTCTGAGAAACATAACCTAAGTCCAAAATACCATAAGTTGAAAATGAATTTGAAACTCATCCAATCATCAAAGCTTAGCAACTAGTGCACCATAGAGCATTGGTTATTAATGCCCACAAACTCTGGCTGACTTATAAGCAGCTCCTGGAAAGAGCATCAAATCACTCATTGCTAGCTCATGGAAGGCTGAAATTCAAAATCTGAAATAGTGTTTCTATTGAATGAAAATGCCTCCTGCAGCATCATATCATTAGAAAAAAAAGTTAAAGGATGATTACGTTTTTCTGCCTGTCTAATATTTTTTTCTGGTGTACTATAAATTTATGATAGTAGCTCACAAATGGAAGGACATGACTACTTTGTTTTATAAAAGTATAAGTACCATTAGTGTGGCTCAATGAGACATCATATGACTCCTCTCGGCTTAGATCCATCACTTTTGGGCACAGAGTTTCTAGATGCCAGGAATCTCCGAAGTGAAAAATGTCTTTTGTTTGTATGACTGTTGGCTTCTCTGTGCAGGTATGTCTCACATGGGTGCAGGCTGCTGCTTATCCTCAAACGTGATCTCAGCGTTTCCAGTGTCACTGCCTCACAGCTCCTTATAACTATCTACAGATAATGGACCATGGCTAAAGAGTCGTTTAATCATCAATGAATAACTGTATAAACAATTTTGATCCTGTAACATGTTTTGTCAATTATTTCAAGTATGTAACTTAAAAGAAATCAGTTTACATTTCAATTTCTGCTTTTATAACTTCCTTAAATATTCTCACTGTTTGATTTTTTCATTAATTTATTTACTTATTCACTGTACAAACCAATTACAGCTCCCATCCCTCCTCTCCTTCCATTTCCCCCTCCCTATTTCCCTCACCCTTTTTCCTCAGAAAAGGGGTATCCCCTCCCCATGGATACCAACCTACTCTGGCACATCAAGTGGACTAAGTGCCATCTTCTCCCACTGAGGCAAACAAAGCAGCCCAGCTAGGAGAAAGGGATCTAAAGGCAGTCCCCATCCCAATTATTAGGGAACCTGCATGAAGACCAAGCTGTGCATCTACTACTTGTGTAGGAAGCCTAGGTCTACTTGATGCATGCTCTTTGGTTGGTGGTTCAGTCTCTTTGAACCCACATGGACCCACATTAGCTGGCTCTATAAATCTTGTGGTATCCTTGACCCCTCTGGCTTCCCCAATCCTTGTCCCCTCTCTTCTACATGACTCTCTGAACTCGGCCTAATGTTTGGCTATGGGATTCTGCATCTGTTTCCATCAGTTGCTGGATGAAGTCTCTCAGATTACAGTTAGGCTAGGTTCACATCTGCAAGCGTAGCAGAGTATCATTAACAGTGCCAGGGGTTGACTCTCTCCCATGAAGTGGGTCTCAAGTTGGGGCAGTCATTGGCTGGCCATTCCTTCAATCTGCTCCATCTTTATCCCTGCACATCTTTTAGGCAAAGCAAATTTTGGATCAGAAGAATATGGAGGAGTTGGTGTCCCCCACCCTCCTGCCTGGCTACAGGAAGTGGCCACTTCAAACTTTGTTTTTGGAGACAGTTTCAATATATAGGACTGACTGGTCTTGAAGTTTAAATTCTCCTGTTTCTGCTACCAAAGTGTTAATGGTCACAGTTATGTGTCATTTCAGACAATTCAATAAACATTTTTTAGAGGAAAAAAAAGGAGAGAAAATTTCTTCCCATTATCTGTAAGCTGCCTCAATGCAGAGTAACCCCTTCAAATAGAGAAACATTACATATAGTTTTATACTTCAGTCTGACTTTATTGATGGTGCTAAGGTTAAAACTCTACATGACCAAAAGCTTAACCCATTTTTACTTCTACTTTGCAGAAGCATCTCACCCCAACGTGTATGTCTGTCTTTTGTCTTAATTACTTTATTTTTTAATTATATCTATAAAATGCTTACATCTGAGTCTGTGTTTGTGTACACATGTTCAGTGACCCACATGGTCCAGAAGACAGTGTTAGATACCTTAGAATTGGAGTTATAGGGGGTTTTGAGCAAAGTTGCCCAATATAGGTGTTGAGAACTAAGGTAAGTCCTCTGTAGGGGCAGTTTATGTTTTTAACCAATGAGCTCTCTCTCTAGCCATGTGTGTGCAGCTTTCTAAATCTCCTTGTGCATAGGGAGGCTTTTCCATGCTCCAAATGCCTAACAGAACTTGAAGCTCTGCTTCCTTCTCAGGTGATCAGTACATTATTTTGTTAACGTGATACTTTGCCCCCTGCAGCATCCAACTATGCATTTGCCCCGTAACAGTTTCTATAAATACCTTCTCAAAAGGCATTTTTTTCTATTTTGATGACTCAGAATTGTTTGCCAAGCACCATCAGTTCATTCTGACAGTTTATCTGTGGGTTGACTTTTTTGTTTTGTTTTGTGTTTTTGGTTTGTTGGTTTTGTTTTATTTTGTTTTCTTTCTTTGGCAGCAGGTGGGGCTTGCTGTTGTGGAGGAAGGGCCTATTATTATTATGACTTCCACTTTATTTTTGAGCTCGTTCTATTGAAAGTAAGTGACCGAAAGTAGAATTATAAACATTTTCTGATAAAATTGAAGATTTACATGGAAACTATTTCTTATAAAATTGAAAAAATATATGGAAAAACATTAAAATTGAAGATTATCATGGAAAATTATACAGATAAAATGGTAGGCATAAAAACATTTCTAAGTTCATTGAAAGTGAAATTATAAACATTTTCTGATAAAATTGAAGATTTACCTGGAAAATATCTCTGATAAAATTGAAGAAATATATAAAAAATATGTTAAGATTGAGTATTTCATGGAAAAATTATAAAGATAAAATGGTAAGCATAAAGATATTCCTATGTTTTTTGAAAGTGGAATTATAAACACTTAGGAATATTTTAATTCCTACCAATTTATCTGTATAAATTTCTTCAATTTTATCAGATATATTTTCCATGTAAATCTTCAATTTTATCAGAAAATTTTTTACCTCTACTTTCAATCAATTTAGGAATATTTTTTATGCCTACTATCTTATCTGTATAATTTTTCATGAAATAGTCAGTTTCAACGTGTTTTTCTATATATTTCTTGAGTTTTATCAGAAATATTTTCCTTGTAGATTTTCAATTTTATCAGAAAATGTTTATAATTCCACTTTCAATCAACTTAGGGATATTTTTATGCCTACCATTTTATCTGTATAATTTTTCCATGAAATAGTCTACCTTAACGTGTTTTTCTTTATATTTCTTCAATTTTATCAGAGATATTTTCCATGTATATTTACACAATTAAAAACAATGCAATTAAAAAACAGCAATTAAAAACAATGAATTCATGAAATTCTTAGGCAAATGGGGAACAGGGGGAGGAAAGAGGGCTTATGGAACTTTCAGGGAGGGGGGAACTGAGAAAGGGGAAATCATTTGCAATATAAATAAAGAATATAGAAAATAAAATTAAAAAAAAAAGAAAGTAAATGACCATGGGTTACTCTAGCTGTTCTGGAGGAATGGCTTGATTCGGGTGCAGCCTACATTCCAGCATGCCAGTCAGGCAGGAAAACAGAAGGAAGTGAAACCAATATTCCAGTCATGAAGGAAATGTGCTGTTTTCATACTTCAGATACCTTTCAACATCGACCCAGCAGAAAGAAGCCTTGAGGGCAACATGAAGCCCAGCCTACAACAGAGAGTGTGATGAAGATGGGGAGGGACATGGGAGACTGTTCCTTTACTGCAGGCTATGCAGAGCATCCCTTAGGCTTTCTGAAGAGATGTGCACTGGCTCATTCTAAGAAAACATTCAGAAAGTGAGGACCATTTATTTGACTTGGGTATTGAGTGTTGGCGCACATCAGGGCCAGCAGCTCTGAACTGTAGGGAAGGAACTGGAAATTGTTACTCAGTGTTTGGGGAAGGTGTGATTCTTAAAAAGCCAAGGTATTAGGGTTTGCCTGGGTTCAAATAATTTTGCCAGACTTAAAAATGAATGCTGAGGTTTCACCTGTGTTAAATTCATGACAAATGGCATCTCAGTTACTACACAGTGTGGTGATTATAGGTAAAACTTCTTTTTAAAATGTGCAGGTTTTGTGTAGACATAAGGTTTCCACTCCTTTGTGCAAGTACCATGTACTACAACTTTGTGATTACATAATTAGCATGTTTGTGTGTGTGTGTGTGTGTGTGTGTATGTGTGTGTGAAATTGGCACACTGACTTGAAAAGTGGCTTTGCTATTTTATAATCCCCAACCAGTGTGAACAGTAGTTCCTCTAATGTCACATATTTTCCCTGTGTTTAATGTGACTTGGGTTTCTTTTGCTATTTTAATAAGTATGCAGAAGTACCTGTGTGCTCGAGGTAGTTTGAACTTATGTGTACTTTTCCCAAAACTACACTACTATAAGTACTTAATTTGTAGTAATTCTTGAAGTTATAGTGTCAGTGTTCTGCCTCCATACTTGTTCTACTTCAGAATTATATTGGCTATTTTGGTTCTCCTGCCTCTGCTGATGAACCTTAGAATCAAGTTGTTAATACTTACAAAATAACACTGAGAATGTTGCTTGGAGAGTATGTAACCCATAAATGAAGTTGAGAAGTAGTCAGATTAAGGCAATAGTCCATCTTCTGATCCATGCAGTGGATAGGTCTGCCTGGTAGAGTGGTTGGGCAGGTAGTTCCAAAGTGAAATAATGACACACCAAAACAGAAAGGCAGAAAGAACAACCAGCGTTAACAGAACGTATAAAAATAAATCCAGGAGAGGTATTGTTCTAGCTGACCTTCCTGTTGCAATATTAAACACCATCACCCAAAGTGACTTAGTCAGGAAGTAGGTTCTTTTACCTTACAGCTTATAGTGAGTTCATCTTCCGGGGAAGCCAGGGAAGCAGCTTAAGGCTGAAACCCGGAGGTGGAATCTGAAGCAGAAACCACAGAGGAATGCTGCTTACCAGCTTCCTTCCCCTTCCTGTTTCCTACTTTTCTTATCCATCCCAGATTCACCTGTTAGAGATGGTATTGCCAAAACTGGGCTGAGCCCTATGATATTAATTAGCAATTAAGTAAATGTCCTACAGATACGTTCCCAGCCCAATCTGATAGAGGTAATTTCTAAATTGAGGCTTCCTCTTTGCAGATGACTCTAGTTGTGCCGTGCTGACAAAAAAAAAAAAAAACAAAAAACTAACCACTACAGGCCCTTTGATGTATATTCACAATTTCTCTTTTCTAGAGTTACTAAGGCTAAGACAATGTAAAAGGAGCATTAGCTCTTGCCACATGAGGTCCTTTTAGAGCAGACTAGAATCTTTCTCTCCTGACAATCAGATTACATTTATCTTCATTGGGAATGCATAGAATAAATAAGGACATATAAAAGTTTTGATTTTTAATAAATTTAATACACATTATGTTTCTTTGGCAGAAAGAGGAGGTAAGGATGTAATGACTGATAATACTAAGTCTTGAAAACATTAATAAAGTAACATGCGCATGTAAAGACAAATACTGCATAATCCCACTCATGTGAGCTCAAAAAAATTTGAACTTATAAACCACAACAACAACAACAAAAAGATATATAAGGGAGAGGGAGAGGAAGGACTAGACAGATGTTGTTCAAAAGGTGTAAAATTTCAATTATATAAGAGGAATAAGTTCAAGAGATTTGTTGTTCAACACAGTGGCTATTGAAAATAAGTTCCAAGGGATTTAAATATTCTTATTACAAAGCGGGATGTACAGAGATTCATGTTAACAAGCTTTACTGACCCACTTTCTGTGTAATTCTTTGCAGAGTAAAAGACTTTCTGAATAGGACTCTGGTTGCACAGATATTAAGACTGACAATTAATAAATGGGACCTTATGAAACTAAAATGTTCTGTACTGCAAAGACACCATTATTCCAGTGAAGAAGCAGCCCACAAATGGGATAAATCTTTATCAAGTATAGAGCTGACAGACAGTATCTAAAATATACATCACACACACACACATTAAGGAAACTATATACAATTATAAAATTGGGGCAGGGAACTAGTTTTCAGAAGATGAAAAACACAAGGCTAAGAAGCATTTTCTGAAGTCCAGCAGCATTAGCACTTAAATACATGCAACTTTCTGAATGTATTTAGCGTTGCTCATATGTATATTGTTTTAGTCCTTTAAAATCAATCATAACACCCAGTACTAGATAACCAATTAGGAAGTCTATCCTCAGGAAAGACTACTCAGAATCCTTTAGTTGTCTGTAATATGTTGTCTTTCTGTGAGGCAAGGTAAGATTTCATTCATTACACATTAGCATGTCTCTTGATGTCTTGTTTAGATAACTGTTGTTGAGGTCTCAGAGGTGAAGCTTCTTTGTCACTTCTAGAAGTCACAGCCTTGCAGCAGATTTTCTGGTCCTCTGGTTCTCACGATCCTTAAATGCAGGAGTTGTGTTGTAGATGTATCCATCGGAACGGGGCATTCTAAAAACAGTTCTTCTCTGCATTTGACCAGTTATGGCTCTTTGTATTGGAATGTTTCTGTTACAATGGAAGCTTCTTCAATGGAACTACACTTATCTGGGGGTATAAGGGTAGGTATTTAGAATGGAGTTAGGAATTATACTGATTTAGTAAAGGACTAATAGTAGGTTCTTATCTAAGAACCATAACTGGATAAATGGCTAGATTTCTACTACTAGGCCGGTTTCCCATCTGTCGAGTAGGCTTTATGTCTAATTAGAGAGCTCTTCGCTACCACCCAGATACGAGTGCCACTTTTGGGCTTTATGGATTCTTGCAGTATTGGCCATTGTTCTGTCTCACAGGCTTCACATATGATTATAACTACTGGTTGCTTTTCTTCCTTGGCAGCTTAAATAGCATATTATGGGACTATGAAAGTTAGTCCTGAGGAAGGGGGCTTCCAGATCACATCCAGTTTGTATCCCTTGAGTCCTATGTCCTGAAGGCATGCTGTCTTCAGTAACATAGGTTCACCTTCAACCTCTGAGAAGCAATCAAGTGCGATGGCTCTAGATTAAATTATTTTGGGAATTTCTTAGACTCTCCTGACCAAAAACTAAAGAAGGTGTTTTTCATTAAAATAGTTTGTTCTCCTGGGGTGAGCATTCTCAACCCCAGTGGCTTAACTTGATATATGTGTATTTGTAATATATATGTGTATGTGTATGTGCATACATACAAGCACATATTTTAAATGAAGTTTGCTATATATTATTTCATATAATAAAAATGTATCTTTAAATACACATAAAGAAAGTTATATGTGTTATATATAATATCAAGTAAGTGAGAAATAACATAATTTCGTATGGGCTTTTCAAATATTCTTTATGATGGTTTTCCTCCTCTTTCCTTTTGCTTCTGTATTGACTTCCCTGTCCCATACACAGTTGACATCCCCTCATTTACCCCAGTTATCCTTTCATGTAAATTGTATCCTGATTTTCTCCTCTAATGCTTCCCTCTCCATAGGATCCATGGAAGCTTTTGACTCTCCTGGTCTCTGTGGTTTCTCCAGGTCATATACTCACATGAAAATTTAGAGCTATGGAAACACAGATGAGATGAAACTTATGCTATTTGTCTTTCTCTGTCATTTTACATGACTTAACAATGATCTTTTCTAGTTCTATCTATTTACATGAAAATTACATACTTCAGTTTTCCTTTACAGCTGAATAGTTTTCTGTGGTGTATACATATATTATTTATTCATCAGTAGAAAACTGTATAGGTGATTTTCATCTCCTAGCTGTTATGAATGTGGTAGAAAAGTAATAAACAAATTTGAAAGATGTTGGGTCCTTTGGACATGTGTCACCGAGTGGGTCAAATGGTGGATTTCTTTTCAGCTGTTTGAGGACTCTCCAGATTGATTTCCAGAGTCTATACTAATGCCACCAACAGTGACTTAGGGTTATCTTCCTCCCCCCTCTTTAGCATTTGTAGTATATTATTTTGTGGGTCTTAGTTAAGATGAAATCTCAAGGTTATTTCAATTTGCATTTCACTTATGTCAAGGGATGATTAACATTTTTGAGTTATCTTTTCTACTTTTATTTCTTTTGAGAACTCTCTGATCAGATCCATAGCTCATTTTTTATTCTGTTAATAATTTATGATAGAACGGTATCTTCACAATGTTAAGTCTATCAATCCATAAGCATGGGATGCATTTATATTTTCTAGAGTCTCTCTAAATATCTTTTTCAGAGATATAATGTTTTAATTACAAATGTCCTTCATCTCTTTCGGTAGGTTGAGTCCTAGATAATTGTGCTTTAGACTGTCATGAATGAGACCTTGTCCATGACCTCTTTCTCTGTTTGGATTTTACTGGTGTATAGAAAATTGTTGTATCAATATTTTATAAATTGATGCTGTTTCCTATTACATTTTTGAAATTCTTGATCATTTCTAGAAGTTTCCTGGTATAATTTTAAAAATATCATTTGCAAATAAAAATGGTTTGACTGCTTTGTCTATGTACCTCTTTAATTCTCTTCTTTTGTCTACTGATCCAGATAGTACTTCCAGAACCGTGATGAAATGGAGTAGGGCTTTGTACAGCTATGTCTCACATCTTAGTGTAATAGGATTTCTGCAGGCTTTTCTCTTCCCAGGATGATGTTGGTTGTGGGCTTGTCATATGTAGTTCTTACTAATGCTTTATATGTAGCCTTTACTAATACTGAGGTAGGTTCCCTCCATTCCTGCTCTCTCTGCCACTTTTATAATAAATTTTCAGTATTGAGTTGTTTTATCTTCTATGAATTGTGCACTTAGGAGAAATGTGTTTTCTGTCAGCTTCAGGCTTTATTTCATTATGGTCAGATTGGACTCATGGAATTCTTTCAGTCACTCTGATATTTTTTTTAAACATTTTTTAAAGATTTATTTATTTTTTGTTTATATGAGTACACTATAGCTGTCTTCAGACACACACCAGAAGAGTGCATCGGATCCCCTTACAGATGGTTGTGAGCCACCATGTGGTTGCTGGGAATTGAACTCAGGACCTCTGGAAGAGCAGTTAGTGCTATTAACCTCTGAGCCATCTCTCCAGAACACTCTGATATTCTTAAGATTTGTTTTGTGTCTCTGGATATGGTCTATTATAGAAAAGTTGGGATGAAAATATGTATCCTTTGGTGTTTATGTGGAAGATTCTGTAGATATTTTTCTATTAAGAACATCTGATCTATGATCTCATTTAATTCTGATGTTTCTTTGTTCATATGACTTGTTTATTGGGAAATAAACTGACATTTAAAATCTTTTATCATTAGTAGGTTAATGTTTATCTGTGTCCTTCAAACCAATATTAGGCTTTTTTAATTTATAAAATTGGGCACAACAGAGTTTGTGCACACATATTTATGTGATGTTTTGCTGTTGACATTTTCCCTTTATTAGAATTATTAGAATGAATGTTCCCTTGCTCTTCTGACTGGTTTCAGTTGAATGTCTATATTGTCAGATATTAGGATATTCATACATCCTTGCTTCCTGGTCCCATTTGATTTTAATAATTTTTTCTATATCTTCATTCTAAGATGTGCCCTAAATTTGAGGAAGTTTTCTTTTATGATCTTGTTGAAGATGTGGTCTATGCCACTGTTCCAGGAAATTTTCTCCTTCATTTAAGGCTATAATGTGAAGATTTTGTCTTTTTCTGGTGTCCCATATTTCTTTCATGCTCCTTTCTATGTTTTCAAAAGTTTTTATGTTCTTATATTTATATGGTTTTTGGTCTAGTTCTTCTGCCTTATCTTTGAGTCCTAATATTCTACTTGATACAGTATACTTGTAAGCCTTTCTTCTGAGTTTTCTAGCTGTGTTACTGAGCTTTTCAATTCACTCATTTTTGTTTCAGTTTGAATATTTTTTTCAATATTTCTATTTATTAAATTTAGTTCTCAAACTCTGCATTTTCTTCATTCTTTTCAGTTTTGTGTTTCTTGGACATTTCTCTGGCATTTATTCTCTTAGAATTCATCCTCTTTAAGCTATTCAGCTCCTTATGTGTGCCTTTTAAACTCCTTCCTTCCTTCCTTTCTTCCTTCCTTCCTTCCTTCCTTCCTTCCTTCCTTCCTTTCTTATTGAATGAAGTTAATGATTATTCCTTTTGAGTTATTTTTTTTCCTGGGGTTCATCTAGGTAATTCTCAAATGAGAACATTTCTATAGAATTGGTGGATTTGGAGGGCATTCTATCTTATCTTTCACTTTGTTCTTATGAAGAAATTTGAGCATGAGGACTTCTTATATTGGTTGTATGTTTAAAGTGTACATAGCAGAGTTGGCTGATAAATAAGATATTCCTCTTGGTTTGAACCTGGAAGTTAAGAATCGTGGAGATTTTGGCTTACCAGCCTGAATTGGGCTATGTTTCTAGGTCCAGGTGTAAGTAGGAGAACTGGGGAGAATATATTTGGTGTATGGGAACCGGGAAGGATACTGTTAGGATTAGGTCAAGTAGACTCACAAGCTGGATCAGAGCATATGGTGTATAGGCCTGACTGGGCCTGAAGAATGGACCTAATACAAGCAACCAACTATGGGAAGACCTGTATCGAGAGCAACATTAGGTTATATGTATCTCTGCAACATGTGGTTGAGCCAAGGTCTAGGAAAGAGAGTCTAGGAAAAATACATGTTTTTGTTTGTTTGTTTGGTTGGTTTGGTTTGGTTGGTTCAGATTGGTTTGGTTTGGTTGACCATCTGTTATTGGACAATCATTTAAGAACTCATCCTTGAAAAAGATAGATTCTTCCTCTTTTGGTATCTATAATTGGGGGTTTCAGGGACTGAATGCAGGGTATCAGGTTTGCATACCAGGTGTTTTTCCCTTCTGAGTCATCGTTTCAGTCCAGAGCATGGATTTTTTTTTTTAATTGAACCCATGAATTCTTTTTTATAATATTCCTTCTTTTTATTTAAATTTTCTTATACTCCTTATTTTATTCCCTCCCTGGGCCACCCTTCAACTGTCCCACATCTTATACCTCCTCCCTGCCCCCTGTCTCCACAAGGATGTCCCCACCCTCTGACACCCCCACCCCACCAGAGCTCTAACCTCCCTGGGGCCTCCAGTCTCTTAAGGGTTAGGTGCATCTTCTCTGATTGAACCCAGACCTGGCAGTCCTCTGGTGTTGGGGGCCTCATATCAGCTGGTGGTAAGCTGCCAGGTTGGTGATCCAGTATGAGAGATCTCTGGGGTCCAGGTTAATGGAGACTGCTGGTCCTTCTATAGGGTCACCCTCCTCCTCAACTTCTTCCAGCTTTTCCCTAATTCAATCACAGGGGTCAACAGCTTCTGTCTATTGGTTGGATGCAAATATCTGCTTCTCTTTCAGCTGCTTGTTGGGTCTTTCAGAGGGCAGTCATGATAGGTTCCCTTTTGTGAGTTCTCCATCGCCTCACTAATAGTGTCAGGCCTTGAGACCTCCCCTTGAGCTGGATCCCACTTTGGTCCTGTCACTGGACCTTCTTTTCCTCAGACTCCTCTCCATTTCCATTCCCACAGACAAGAACAATTGTGGGTCAGAGTTTTGACTGTGGGATAGCAACCCCATCCCTCACTGAATGCCCTGTCTTTCTGCTGGAGGTAGGCTCTACAATTTTCCTTTCCCAACCATAGGGCATTTCATCTAATGTCCCTCCCTTTGAGTCCTGAGAGTTTCTTACCTCCCAGGTTTCTGGTACACTCTGGAGGGTCCCACAGACTCCTACCTCCCAAGGTTGCCTGTTTCCATTCTTTCTGCTGGATCTCAGGGCTTCAGTCCTTCTCCCCTAACCAATACCAGATCATGTTCCCCTCTCCCCCAAGTATCCTTGCCCTATCAGTTCCCTCCATCTCTCCCCATTGTGATTACTTTCTTCTCCCTCCAAAGTGGGACTGAGGCATCCTTACTTGGGCCCTTCATCTTGTTGATCTTTTTGAGTTCTGTGGACTGTATCTTGGGTATTCTTTCCTTTTTTATTTTTGGCTAATATCTACTAATTAGTGAGTACATACCATGCATGTCCTTTTGGATCTGAGTTACCTCACTCAGGATGATATTTTCTAGTTCCATCCATTTGCTACAAAACTCAGGTTGTCCTCATTCTTTGTGTAAATGAACCACATTTTCTGTATCTATTCTTCGGTTGTGGGACATCTGGGTTGTTTCCAGTTTCTGACTATCACAAACAAGGCCAATATGAACATAGTGAAACATGTGCCCTGTGGCATGGTGGGGCATCTTATGGGTATATTCCCAAGAGTGGTATTGTTGGGTCTTCAGGTAGATCTATTTCCAATTTTCTGAGGAACCTCCCGACTGAGGGAAACAACTCCCTTCACAATAGCCACAAATGATGTAAAATATGTTGTGGTAACTCTAACCAAACAAGTGAAATATCTATATGACAGTAACTTCAAGTCTCTCAAGAAAGAAATCAAAGGAGATCTCAAAAAATGGAGAGATCTCCCATGCGCATGGATTGGCAGAATTAACATACTAAAAATGGCCTTTTGACAGTGATGCACAACAACCATTGAGGTATCACATTCAGAGAGCCCTGGTGGACTGGTGAATTCATCATGTAATATGCTGATCATTTAAGACAAATTTTTTCCATCGATAAAAAAATCCCAGTTACTTACAGAAAGAAGTGAGCTGGTATGTACATGAGCCCAGGTCATCCTCTTCTTCCTAATGGATTGAACGAGATATAGATATAGGTTTGTTATAATGGTTTTTGACTCACTTGGAAGAAACTTGAAAAGGCACCAGCCTATGCTTCCTTTTTCTCTGAAATTTAACATATGTACCTTCATACCTAGCTTATTTTTCAATCTTGATGTGTGTGTGTGCAAGTATACAAGCAAGTTGGTATGGGAATTCTGGAGGCAAGAAGGGAGCATCAGATCCTATGGAGCTAAAGGCAGCTGTGGGTTTTGAGATCTGAACTCTGGATTTCTATAAGAACAGCAAATGCTCTTAACTGCTGAGTCATCTTTTCAAGTCTTGGAAATGGATTTAAATTCAGCCTTGTACCTATTCATTAGTCATGTGATATGTGTTAAATACTGATTCAAAATATGTCTGATAATTTCACAACTATTATTTCTGTATGTAAATTGCTAAATATATACCAAAAAATAAAACTACTTAGCCCATACATAGCACTCAGTAAATTCTAGTAAACAAGAGTTAGTAACCATAATAGTAGCAAAAGAAAAATATCATTTATGCTTCTGTATCTATTGATATTAGGGAATTCATTAATACTTTCATCAATACTAGTTTTACTCATTTGTACTTCAGATCTTTATGGAAATTATTAACTTACTTATACTGGCTTCTATAAAAATTATTATTGTAACATTTATCAGCTCATCCCAAAAAGATCTTCAGAATATGAAATTGAGACAGAAACGCTGGTGAAAGTGAATGTGCTGAGCATATTGCAAATATTTAAGGAAGAGTTTAAATGCATCTCAACTAACTAAATTCCAATGATAACTAAGTAACAAAAGTGAAGCAAACCCAGAGCCATATAGAGTTATTTATGTGGAAATACATAGGAATACTAAACCAGTGAAAGCGAAAGTAAATATTAACAGAAATTATGTGCAAGGATTAGAGTTTTCAAATGTAGGGGTTATAAAAAGCTTTAACACATCTCATTTAAAGATCCATCTCAAAATGTAAAATGTTCTGTGTAAAACTTAGTCACAATAATGTCCCATCATACATCAGATGAGTCAACTACAATTACATAGCCGAAAAATGTTTCTGAATACAAAAGAAGCCTCCTTGCACTAGTTAAGATTTCTACTTGTCTTTTTTTTAATTATTTATTTTATTTTATTTTTTTTTAATTTACATTCCAAATCATTTCCCCTTTCCCGTTTCCTCCCTCCCCGAAAGTCCCATAAGCCCCCTTCCTTCCCTCTTTTCTCCATTCAACCCCCTCTCGTTACTCTGTCCTGGCGTTCCCCTACATCCAGTCTTTCCAGGACCAGGGGTCTCTCCTTCCATCTTCTTAGAAATCTATTGATATGCGGATTGTGTCTAGGGTATTCCGAGATTCTGGGTCAATATCCCCTTATCAGTGACTGCATACCATGTGTGATCTTTTGTGATTGGGTTACCTCACTAAGGATGATATTTTCAAGATCTGACCATTTGCCTAGGAATTTCGTGAATTCATTGTTTTTAATTGCAGAGTAGTATTCCATTGTGTAGATATACCACATCTTCTGAATCCATTCCTCCGTTGAGGGACATCTGGGTTCTTTCCAGCTTCTGGCTATTATAAATAAGGCTGCTATGAACATAGTGGAGCATGTGTCCTTATTGCATGCAGGTAAAGTCTCTGGGTATATGCCCAGGAGTGGTATAGCCGGATCCTCCGGGAGTGTCATGCCCAGTTTTCTGAGGAACCGCCAGACTGCTTTCCAGAGTGGTTGTACCAGCCTGCAATTCCACCAGCAGTGGAGGAGTGTTCCTCTTTCTCCACATCCTGGCCAACAACTGCTGTCTCCTGTGTTTTTGATCTTAGCCATCCTGACTGGTGTGAGATGGAATCTCAGGGTTGTTTTGATTTGCATTTCCCTAATGACTAAGGATGATGAACATCTCTTTAGGTGCTTCTCAGCCATTAGATATTCTTCAGGTGAGAACACTTTGTTTAGCTCTGTACCCCATTTTTAATAGGGTTACTTGCCTCTCTGGAGTTTAACTTCTTGAGTTCTTTGTATATCTTGGATATTAGCCCTCTGTCGGATGTAAGGTTGGTAAAGATCATTTCCCAGTTAGTTGGTTGCCGCTTTGTCTTTTTGACAGTGTCTTTTGCCTTGCAAAATCTTTGTAATTTAATGAGGTCCCATTTGTCTATTCTTGATCTTAGAGCATAAGCTATTGGAGTTCTATATTTTGTATAAAGATATGTAAAGATAAAATGCCATGTACTAAGCTAATTGGAATTTTTATTTGTAATCAAGTTTTTAAAAAATAAATAAAATTTGTATTATGCAAACATTAGAAAAACTATTATTTATGTCTATACCTTGATCTTGATCTAGATCTAACTCTATATCATCTATCCTTATGTACATATTTATGTAGTTCTCTATCATATATATACATATATATTCTACATGTTAATAAGTAAAATGGCAAGTAAACAATAAATAAATGACTAAAACACACATAAAAATATAATTGGCAAATAAAAAATAGCTTTTCCATTTTTAACAAAGAATTTGAGGATGAGATATAGTCTTTGCTTATTAAAAAATAACATAAGCTTCTATTACAAACATGGTATCTTGGGAGATTACAAAATAATTAAACTTTGTTGAATTTAAGTCCTGGGTCTTTCAGTTATATGTGGTTCTTATATAAACTATTAGCCTGCCTCACCCTATTTTTGCAAACATAGCCATGAAACTTTTCTTTCTGGGATTATGATAAGAAGTTCATAAGTTTTGTCTTTTCTTATTAGTAACTGCCAGAATCTGACACATAACCAACACTCACACATTGTGCTTCTTAAATGAATAGTAAATGGATGTTGTATGTGTTGAATCTGAGTCCACTCAAAAGGCATTCTATCAGAACTTTTGTTTTCTGTAAACTAACCAATCTACAACTCCATCGGAAAATCAATGGAATGATGCCTACGGCCTTAAAGAAATGAAATAATGCCTATGGCCTCATGATCTCATAGTGCCCTCCTGTCAGTCCTCAAGGACCAGCTGAGCCTCCTGACATATCTAGATTCCCTATGGTGGCTCCACTTAGTGTCCCTAACAAATGTGCAGGAGTCATGCTTAATACATTTCTCCTACTTCATGGTGTATTTCTTCCTTGTGACTTACCTTTGCCACATTTGTCTCTGTCAAGACTTTCCTGGATAATGAATGGCTATCTTGATTTATTTCCACTTTCAAAGCCAAATTTAAAACAGAAAAAGCATAATAAAAGTTACAGCATTTAGTGTGGTGAACGTTTCTGAGCAAGAAACTTTGATTCCAAGATGAGAGTTTAATGAATAAAGACAGTTCCTATCCAGCCTAAGTACCAACCCCTGGGACCCACAGGCAGAAATGAAAATCAACTCCTTCAAGTTGTCCTTTAATTTTCACATATGCACCATATATGGCATACGCAAACATACAAAAACATAAATTAAAAACAAACAAATGTAGTAAAATTATCTTAATTATAAAAACTATAATATTAGTATTTTGTTAGAGCAGCTTGAATGGAACAAGACTGATTATAAATGTATCAACAATCATGACAAATATAAGAACAGTAAGCAAAAACATACTTCACAAGGACCTATAAACTTAATTATATAATATTGCAAAATAAAACATTGTTGAAAATTTATATTATAATTTCTAAACTTTTTTTATAATAGTTTTTTTAATAGAATTAATATTGACATATTATTATTAATAATTTTGAGATGGGGTCTCAGGGTTTTTTTTTTATTTTATTTTTTTAATTTACATTCCAAATCACTTCCCCTTTCCCTTTTCCTCCCTCCCCGAAAGTCCCATAAGCCCCCTTCCCTCCCTCTTTTCTCCATTCAACCCCCTCTCCTTATTCTGTCCTGGCGTTCCCCTACATCAGTCTTTCCAGGACCAGGGGTCTCTCCTTCCATCTTTTTAGAAATCTATTGATATGCGGATTGTGTCTAGGGTATTCCTAGATTCTGGGTCAATATCCCCTTATCAGTGACTGCATACCATGTGTGTTCTTTTGGGATTGGGTTACCTCAATAAGGATGATATTTTCAAGTTCTGACCATTTGCCTAGGAATTTCGTGAATTCATTGTTTTTAATTGCAGAGTAGTATTCCATTGTGTAGATATACCACATCTTCTGAATCCATTCCTCCGTTGAGGGACATCTGGGTTCTTTCCAGCTTCTGGCTATTATAAATAAGGCTGCTATGAACATAGTGGAGCATGTGTCCTTATTGCATGCAGGTAAAGTCTCTGGGTATATGCCCAGGAGTGGTATAGCCGGATCCTCCGGGAGTGTCATGCCCAGTTTTCTGAGGAACCGCCAGACTGCTTTCCAGAGTGGTTGTACCAGCCTGCAATTCCACCAGCAGTGGAGGAGTGTTCCTCTTTCTCCACATCCTCGCCAACAACTGCTGTCTCCTGTGTTGTTGATCTTAGCCATCCTGACTTGTGTGAGATGGAATCTCAGGGTTGTTTTGATTTGCATTTCCCTAATGACTAAGGATGATGAACATCTCTTTATTGTTTGGTAAGTTTTTATCTATCATAACACTATTATATAATTTTATAAATAATTTATAAAGTAAACCATTGGTTTGTTAGTGCAAGGTCATGTTAGTGAGCCCATCTCAAGGGATGGTTTCTTACCCGTTATTCTTGCTTAAGACCTTGGCCTAGGCTACCAGGAACATGTAAATAAGAAAAGGAATAAAAGAAAACAAAACAGATAAATTGCCATAAGAACTACGGCTCAATATGCTATTTTGGGCAAGAGCTCCACAACTGGTTCTAGGAGGCCTCCTTCTTTTGAAGTTTTCACATCAGTCTGTGGAACTTGTCACACGCATTCTACTGGGGTTGGCGTAGCATAAGACTAAAGCAGAATTAAATGAAAGAGAGATTAGAAATAATTCAAAATAGATATTTAAACCTATGCATATTTTCTTTGAGAAGCTGAAAAGTTGACAAACCTTAAGCTAGACCAAGGACAAAAGTTGAAGACACAAAATCAGAGACAAAAGTCCTGGTAAAAAGTGATAATAAAATAATGGCAAGTGGGACTAGAAAGATGGTTCAATAGTTAAAAACACTGACTTCTCTTCAAGAAATATCTAGTTAGATTCTGAGGACTCATATGGAATCTAGGAACTGTTTGTAGATACAGTTCAAGCAATTCTGAATTCTGATTTCCTTGGCCAATGCATACATATTGAGCACGGTATATATGCAGGCAAAATACCATATATACAAACTTTAATAAAAATAACAAATGATTATTGTGGATAAGGATACATCTTCAAATTAGATAATCTAGAAGATAAGACAATTCGTGAATGTCTAAGAGTCAACTGACATCCCTAAGAAATAGAACATCTAACAAACTGTCCATGAAGAAGATCAAATCAACACTCATAAATTTCCCATCAAGAAAGAAAACATAATTAACAAACAAAGGATTAATGATTTCAGTGGCAAATTCTAGATAACTAATATTTAAACAATAATTGCTAATCCTCTCTGAACAATGGAAAGAAGTAAACATTTCCAAATTCATTTTGTAATCCCAGCAGCACGTTGATGCCAGTATCAAAGAGGCTGCTACCAAAAGCTAATCAAAAGTCAAATTCCTACTAAAATACAGATGTAAACATCTCCAACATAATATCAGGAAACCAAATATAGCATCACATAAAGGATCATACCTCTTAATCATGTAAGATTTGTTTTTGATGTATGAAAATTGTTTAACATAAGCACAAGGCAAGTTACTATATAAACTGGAAGGCACAAGGGAAGGAGTGAGCCAATTCCTGAAAGTTGTCCTCTGACTTACTTATGTGTTCTGTGATGTGAAGACCACACATTTATCATCACACACACACTCACACACATACACACACACACACACACAAACACGAACATACACACACACATGCACATGCATGTACACACACATAATCACATTAATATTAATAATAAATAATTAAATTTAAAAATGGGCAATGGTTCTGAATATATACCTTACAAAGGAACTATACAAATTACCAACAACTTTGTAAAGAGTGTTCCACACCATTAAACATAAGGAGAACATAAATAAAAATACCAGTAAGATATCACCCTAAACCTTTAAGGATGACTGTAATAAAAACATAGAATATAATAAGAAATTCTTTTTTTTAGAAAGCTTTATTTATTTATTATATATAAGTACACTGTAGCTGTCCTCAGACACTCCAGAAGAGGGAGTCAAATCTTGTTACAGATGGTTGTGAGCCACCATGTGGTTGCTGGGATTTGAACTCAGGACCTTCAGAAGAGCAGTCAGCGAGAGTGTGCAGATTGCACTCCGCCATCTTTGCTCCAGTGACTGGGAAGTTGGGACAGCCAGGTTCTAAGACAGACAGGCATAATATCGCTTGGGTCTCGGGCGGCTTGTGTATATGCGGCTCCCAAGTGCGGGGCTGATCTGCAGTAACCAGCACGCCAGCTCTGCTGTGGGATTTCTGCCTGGCAGAGGGATGCCCCCTCCCCCCCCAGGAGAGATCACTCACCCCTGCACAGGGCAGGAGCCTACCAGCCTCCCTTTGGCGACCTCTGCTCCAGGCATCCACTAGGCTGAGCCTTTGGATGTGCAAGGCCTCCCCAATATAAGATCACTTGGGGCAAGGCACATTAGGGCTCCAAAGTCACTCAGGAGCAGGCAGGCCCCAGAAATCGGTGCCAGGGGAATCCTGGCAATCCAGGGGGGGCAGAAATAGCTTTGCAGGCTCACAGGAGGTCCAACCAACAGCCAGTGGCAGCAGGACCAACTAACATCAGAGGTATCCAGATGGCAAAAGGCAAACGTAGGAATGTTACTAACAGAAATCAAAGTAATATGGGGCCATCCGAACCCAACTCTCCAACAGCAGCAAGTCCTGGATACCCCACCACACCCGATGCACTCACAAAGGAATCACAAAATTGGCATAAAGAAATGCAGAAGAATATGGGTCAACAGACGGATGCCCATAAGGAGGCAACACAAAAATTGCTTAAAGAAATGAATCAACGGTTAGATGCCCTTACAAAGGAAACACGAGAACTGCTTAAAGAAATGCAGGAGACAATGGATCAAAAGATGAATTCCCATGAGGAGGAAACACAAAAATCACTCAGAGAAATGCAGGAGAACGTGGGTCATCAGGAAGAAATCCTGAAAGAGGCAATGCAAAAATACCTTAAAGAAATACAGGAAAATACAAACAAACAAGTGAAGGATCTCAGCAAATCCATCCAGGAACTAAAAAAGGAAGTAGAAACAACTAAGAAATCACAAAGGGAGACAACTTTGGAGATAGAAAACCTTGGGAAGAAATCAGGAGTCATAGATGCAAACATAAACAATAGAATACAAGAGATGGAAGAAAGAATCTCAGGTGCTGAAGACTCCATAGAAAGCATCGACTCAACAGTCAAAGAAAATGCAAAATGCAAAAAACGTGTAACCCAAAACAACCAGGAAATCCAGGACACAATGAGAAGACCAAACCTAAGGATTATAGGTATAGATGAGAGTGAAGATTTGCAACTTAAAGGGCCAGTAAACATCTTCAACAAAATTATGGAGGAAAACTTCCCTAACTTAAAGAGAGAGATGCTGATGAACGTACAAGAAGCCTACAGAACTCCAAACAGACTGGACCAGAACAGAAATACCTCCCGTCACATAATAATCAAAACACCGAATGTTCTAAACAAAGAAAGAATACTAAAAGCAGTAAGAGAAAAGGGCCAAGTAACATTACAAAGGAAGACCTATCCGAATCACATCAGACTTCTCACCAGAGACTATGAAAGCCAGAAGATCCTGGGCAGATCTCATGCAGACACTAAGACAGCACAAATGCCAGCCTAGACTACTATACCCAGCAAAACTCTCAATCACCATAGATGGAGAGACCAAGATATTCCATGATAAAACCAAATTTTCACAATATCTTTCCACAAATCCAGCCCTGCAACAGATAATAGGTGGAAACCTCCAATACAGGGAGAGAAACAACACCCTGGAAAAAATGAGATAATAACCTTCTTGAATCAAACCCAAAAGTAGATAACCACTCAAACATAAAGATAGCGTCAAGAATGGCAGATGGCAATAATCACTATGCCTTAATCTCTCTTAATATCAATGGTCTCAATTCCCCAATTAAAAGACATAGACTAGCAGACTGGATACCTAAACAGGAACCAGCAATTTGCTGCATGCAGGAAACACACCTCAGTGTCAAAGACAAACACTACCTCAGAGTAAAAGGCTGGAAAACAATTTGACAAGCAAATGGCCCCAAGAAACGAGGTGGAGTAGCCATCCTAATATCAGATAAAATTGATTTTCAACCTAAAGTCATCAAAAAAGACACAGAAGGACACTACATACTGATCAAGGGAAAAATCCACCATCAAGAACTCTCAATTCTGAATATCTATGCTCCAAATGCAAGGGCACCCTCATTCGTAAAAGAAACTTTACTAAAACTCAAAGCACACATCGCACCGCACACAATAATAGTGGGTGACTTCAACACCCCGCTCTCTGAAATGGATCGTTCAGGAAAGCAGAAACTAAACAGGGACACAGTGAATCTAATTGAAGTCTTGGACCAAATGGAACTAACTGATATATATATATAGAACATTTCATCCTAGAGCTAAAGAATACACCTTCTTCTCAGCTCCTCATGGTACCTTCTCCAAAATTGACCATATAATTGGTCACAAATCAGACCTCAACAGATACAAGAAGATAGAAATAATCCCATGCCTCCTATCAGATCACTAAGGAATAAGGGTGGTCTTCAATGGCAACAAAAACAAAAGAAAACCCACGTACACATGGAGGCTGAACAATGCTCTACTCAATGATAACTTGGTCAAGGTGGAAATAAAGAAAGAAATCAAAGACTTTTTGAAAGTTAATGAAAATGAAGGCACAACATACCCTAATATATGGGACACAATGAAAGCAGTGCTAAGAGGAAAATTCATAGCCCTGAATGCCCCCAAAAAGAAACGGGAGACAGCATACACTAACAGCTTAATGGCACACCTGAAAGCCCTGGAACAAAAAGAAGCAAATACACCAAAGAGGAGTAGAAGGCAGGAAATCATCAAACTCAGGGCTGAAATCAATCAAGTAGAAACAAATAAAACCATACAAAGAATCAACAAAACGAGGAGTTGGTTCTTTGAGAAAATCAACAAGATAGATAAGCCCTTAGCCAGACTAACCAGAGAGCACAGAGATAGTATCCAAATTAATAAAATCAGAAACGAAAAGGGAGAGATAACAACAGAAAATGAGGAAATTCAAAAAATCATCAGATCCTACTACAAAAACCTGTATTCAACACAACTAGAAAATCTTGAGGAAATGGACAATTTCCTTGACAGATACCAAGTACCAAAATTAAATCAGGATCAAATAGACCATCTAAACCGTCCTATAACCCTGAAGAAATAGAAGTTGTCTTTGGAAGTCTTCCAACCAAAAAAAGCACAGGTCCAGATGGTTTTAGTGCAGAATTCTATCAGACCTTCAAAGAAGACCTAACACCAATACTCTTCAAACTGTTCCACAAAATAGAAACAGAAGGAACACTACCCAACTCGTTCTATGAAGCCACAATTACACTAATACCAAAAGCACACAAAGATCCGACAAAGAAAGAGAATCTCAGGCCAATCTCTCTTATGAATATCGATGCAAAAATACTCAATAAAATTCTTGCCAACCGAATCCAAGAACACATCAAAACGATCATCCACCACGATCAAGTAGGCTTCATCCCAGGGATGCAGGGATGGTTCAATATAAGGAAATCCATCAATGTAATCCACTACATAAACAACCTCAAAGAAAAAAACCACATGGTCATCTCATTAGATGCTGAGAAAGCATTTGACAAAATTCAGCATCCTTTAATGCTAAAGGTCTTGGAAAGATCAGGAATTCAAGGCCCATATCTAAACATAGTAAAAGCAATTTACAGCAAACCGGTAGCCAGCATCAATCTAAATGGAGAGAAACTTGAAGCAATCCCACTAAAATCAGGGACTAGACAAGGCTGCCCTCTCTCTCCATATCTTTTCAATATAGTACTTGAAGTTCTAGCTAGAGCAATTAGACAACAAAAAGAGGTCAAAGGGATCCAAATTGGAAAGGAAGAAGTCAAACTATCACTATTTGCAGACGATATGATAGTATACATAAGCGACCCAAAGAACTCTACCAGAGAACTCCTACAGCTGATAAACGACTTCAGCAAAGTGGCCAGATATAAAATCAACTCAAGCAAGTCAGAAGCCTTCCTATACTCAAAGGATAAGCAGGCTGAGAAAGAAGTAAGAGAAATAATACCCTTCACGATAGCCACAAACCATATTAAGTATCTTGGCGTGACTCTAACCAAACAAGTGAAAGATCTGTATGACAAGAACTTCAAGTCTCTGAAGAAAGAAATTGAAGAAGACCTCAGAAGATGGAAAAATCTGCCATGCTCATGGATTGGCAGGATTAATATAGTCAAAATGAGCATCTTACCAAAAGTAATACACAGATTCAATGCAATCCCCATCAAAATCCCAACTCAATTCTTCATAGAGTTAGAAAGAGCAATTCAAAAATTCATCTGGAATAACAGAAAACCCAAAATAGCTAAAACTATTCTCAAGAGTAAAAGAACCTCTGGGGGAATCAGTATCCCGGACCTCAAGCTGTACTACAGAGCAATAGTGTTAAAAACTGCATGGTATTGGTACAGTAACAGACATGTAGATCAATGGAACAGAATTGAAGACCCAGAAATGAATCCACACTCCTATGGTCACTTGATCTTTGACAAAGGAGCTAAAACCATCCAGTGGAAAAAAGATAGCCTTTTCAACAAATGGTGCTGGCTCAGCTGGAGGTCAACATGCAGAGGAATGCAAATTGACCCATCCTTATCTCCTTGCACTAAGCTCAATTCTAAGTGGATCAAAGATCTCCACATAAAACCAGACACACTGAAACTAATAGAAGGGAAACTAGGGAAGAACCTTGAACATATGGGCACAGGGGAGAATTTCCTGAACAGAACTCCAATAGCTTATGCTCTAAGATCAAGAATAGACAAATGGGACCTCATTAAATTACAAAGTTTTTGCAAGGCAAAAGACACTGTCAAAAAGACAAAGCGGCAACCAACTAACTGGGAAATGATCTTTACCAACCTTACATCCGACAGAGGGCTAATATCCAAGATATACAAAGAACTCAAGAAGTTAAACTCCAGAGAGGCAAGTAACCCTATTAAAAATGGGGTACAGAGCTACACAAAGAGTTTTCACCTGAAGAATATCTAATGGCTGAGAAGCACCTAAAGAGATGTTCATCATCCTTAGTCATTAGGGAAATGCAAATCAAAACAACCCTGAGATTCCATCTCACACCAGTCAGGATGGCTAAGATCAAAAACACAGGAGACAGCAATTGTTGGCGAGGATGTGGAGAAAGAGGAACACTCCTCCACTGCTGGTGGGATTGCAAGCTGGTACAACCACTCTGGAAAGCAGTCTGGCGGTTCCTCAGAAAACTGGGCATGACACTCCCGGAGGATCCGGCTATACCACTCCTGGGCATATACCCAGAGACTTTACCTGCATGCAATAAGGACACATGCTCCACTATGTTCATAGCAGCCTTATTTATAATAGCCAGAAGCTGGAAAGAACCCAGATGTCCCTCAACGGAGGAATGGATTCAGAAGATGTGGTATATCTACACAATGGAATACTACTCTGCAATTAAAAACAATGAATTCACGAAATTCCTAGGCAAATGGTCAAAACTTGAAAATATCATCCTTAGTGAGGTAACCCAATCACAAAAGAACACACATGGTATGCAGTCACTGATAAGGGGATATTGACCCAGAATCTCGGAATACCCTAGACACAATCCGCATATCAATAGATTTCTAAGAAGATGGAAGGAGAGACCCCTGGTCCTGGAAAGACTGGATGTAGGGGAACGCCAGGACAGAGTAACGAGAGGGGGTTGAATGGAGAAAAGAGGGAGGGAAGGGGGCTTATGGGACTTTCGGGGAGGGAGGAAACGGGAAAGGGGAATTGATTTGGAATGTAAATTAAAAAAATAAAATAAAATAAAAAAAAGCGGCAGATCATCTTCAATCTAAATTATTTAAAAATATACAAGAAAGTAGCTTTCACATGGCCTTTACCCTCCCACTGAGGATATAAAATGTGTTTCACTCATAATTTGAATTTTCATTATAAGATATTAATATACTAATTGTGCGATTATATTAAACTGAAGTTTTGTTTCATTAATTGAAATATTTGTTTCAACAGGTAATGAATAGCACATGGTGGTATACATATATATATATATATATATATATATATATATATATATATATATATATTCTTGATTTTTAGCTTTTTCTGAAGCCCCATTGTTCATTTCACTGATTCCTTAACTAAACGCCTCTGTTTGCATTCCGCTTCACACAAAGGCATGTTTTAGGGACGTACCTCTCACAAAGAAGTATTGATGGGCCAGGAATCAGACTTTGGACAAATGAACATTTCATGATAACACAGCCTAATTGTTAAAGCCCTTCTTACTGAAAAGAATGAAAATTTCATTAGTCATCACTGTAGCTCAGCTCAAAATCCCCCTCCACTTCCTTACAATGCACAGAAAGAACCAGAAAGAACAGTAGCTTTAAGTTCAGCACAGAACTTTCAGAAACCGTGGTTCTTCTTTCTGGTCTATGTGCACCTGAATATGTTTTACTAACAATGGCACCATAATTGTGATTATAATCTTAATATAATTTTAAGGATTGTAGTGCTTTAGCACTTTTAGATACATATGTGCAACTCAAGTTACAAGCAGCCTGGAGATCCAGCTGATAAAGTTTCTCCACCTTAGTTTTCTTCTTTGAAAAGATAAGAGATTTATAGTTCCATCTTAGGATAAACAAATGTAAAGGAATAAAATTTGTATTGGTAACAATTATCGCCATAGACATTTTGATTTTAATATCTTTTCTGCATGCAACAAAGCTGTCTATTGATCACTCCATTAAATGAAAAAAAGTGAAGGGGAGAATCTTACAGGCTCCACCTGTAGACAAAGATCTACCAGACAATCAAGAACTGCTGGGAGAGGAATAGAGATGAGCCTCATAATTGATTTTTCAATTCCAAGTGTTCAGCCCTGAAATTATAGGTACAAGCAGCTCTGAATGAACTCAGCAAGTTGTATTCAATGTATTTATGCACACACACACACACACACACACACACACACACACACACACACACCCCAATAACAAAGAACAAGGGGCCGTGAATTTGAGAGGCTGGAAATATATAAAAGGACTTGGAAGGAGGAAAGCAAAGAAAAGAAATGATGCAGTTATATTTTGATTTTAAAAAGAAAATGTGTTTAAAGAAAACAATAAAGATACAGTGAGTGGTCAATCAAGATGAAAAGTCTTGATGTTAATTAGGTAAAGCTGTTAAATCTATTATGCAACTGAATAGCATAAACTAATGTGTCAGATTAGTAAACTGGTGAAGGAAGAATTAGATAAGGCTGGAGAACACATGACAACCTGCGGCATTACATTGAGGCAGGCATGCTAATTGATCTAAGAATTATGTGAAAGAGACAGCACAAAACTCCAATTGGCTCTTAGACTTGTTTAACAGGCTGGGTCTCAGGATAATCTTTTAAGCTTTTTCTTCCCACAACAAGAAGCTTTAGTTGTTTTCTATGATTCTGGATAAATCTGACCAAAATCATCTAGCTCACCATGTTATTCTGAAAAAAATATCTGTCCTTAAGCAGCATACTGTGAGTTCTAAATAGTGTTTGTTCCCCAAATCCCTTTCAAACTCAGTCTCCTCCATTGCCTTGGTCCACAGTCTGTTCCTCAAACACAAACAAGCATGCCACTGTTTCTGACTCTTGGCAATTATGAACCCCTCTGCTTAGGATGCTCTGCTCCAGAATTCTATATGTTCACTATCTTTTGGTTGATTAAATTTAAATGATCTACAAAGCAGTTGACAAAGCTGTAGTTCATGAGCAAATCTGAACCCATTGCCTGATACTGTATATTTCCCATGCAAAAATAGTGTTTATGATTTTAACTGAAAAAAGAAAAATCCAAGGGAGAATCACATTCTGGGACACATGAAAGTCAAACTTCAGTATTCATAAATACAATTTTATTTGGAACACAGCTGTATGTATTTTTCTTGATTTTTTTCTAGTCTTAAGATATCCCTTAACTTGGATAATTTTTAAGCAACATAAATCTATTTCTTATAGTTCTGGAGGCTGGAAAGGTCCGAAGGTTTATGCCTCACAGACTTAGACTCGTTTAACAGGCTGGGTGATTTTTCACTGTAATTAAACCTGGGAGAAAAGGTGGAATGATCACGAAGTTTCAACTATAAAGACAGAAACATCTCTCATAAGGATGGAACCATTATGATCCAACCTCCAAGGTTCTACCTCTTCGTGCCAGCACTTCAAAGTTTTTGGTAAACATCTGAGTTTTGGCACAGAAGATATTTACATCCCAACTATATCACTATTTGTTGGAAGAACAGAATCCTGGGGACTGGGAAGAAGTAATATCACTAAACTGAAAAGGGATCAGACATGGCTAACTGAAGCAGCAGCACTATATAATTAGAAAAACAGTGAGAAGAGGAGAAGGCCATGAAATCATAGAAACATTCGAGGTATACATTAAATTTTTAGCTCCTTAGTGAAATAAAGCTCCAAATAATATTTCTGTTTCAAAATTAAAGAGTTTAAGGTTGCCATAATTTGCAGCTATCTAGTCTACTTAATTATGTAATTCATTTATTTATTCACTCAATAGATATTTGTGATCAACTTAAAGAGTCAATCCCTCAAGAAATCCAGCCCTGGTAATCATGTGCTTTATAGGGTTTACTGCAAGCAGGGAAAGTACACATTTGTCTGAGTAATCACAAAAGAATTTCTGTGGTGGGATAGGCAGTAGAGCTAGTGGATGTGGAGACAATTTAAATATATACAGTGAAATATTGAGGGAACTCAATAGACACTCCAAGCATCAGCATGAGTAAAGACTGGAGAAAAATCCTTCAGACAATACTGTCCTCTTTGTAATTCTCAGCTTTGGGTTTAAGAGATCATTCCCAAAGCTAGGTTCTGCTTTCTTACCATGTCGTCTTTCATTTCCTTGCAAGAAATTCTATGAGAATTATGACAGATATATAATAGACTTTGTGCATGCACTGAGAAGGAGGGGAGGTGGTTTCCATGAGGTTTACCGTGGAGCTATGAGTAGAGTAGATCATGCTTGGGGAGTAGAATGTGGTGGAGGAGGAATAACAGCACTGGGATGGGAGCATCTTCAGAACTCCAAGGTTTCTAAGAGATTCCAGGGATATGGGCCTTGCAGTGGCTTGGTACCCGGATAGACTTAGTAAAGCAAGACGCAATGAAAGAGCAATGGAAACAGGCTGGTTTGTATTCATTTGTTTAAATGGCTGTCAGCAGGTAACATAATTTGCATCAGTTGGCCTACTTGTGACACACCTGGAATCAAAAATAAAATCACTTGAGTTATGGACTTCACCTGCTGACTCTTTTATGAAAGATCATTCTTAAATTTTTCTTTACTATTTTCTGAGACATAGTCTCACTACATAGGCCTAACTGCCCTGGAGCTCACTGTATGAGATCTGCTTGGCTTTGCCTCAAGAACGCTAGGATTAAGGGGATATATCACCTCTTCGGGAGTGTTCCATAGATCTTATCACTAGTTTTCGTAAGCCTCCTATTCAGAAGTATTTTCCAAAGTGCGCTTCTTTTATGATTATGACAAGTTTGTTTAGAGTTATTGTACTCTTTCAGATTCATGAATTCCAACAGATCAAGGAAATTATAAGGACATAAATTTCTGGCCCTTCATGTGTGAGTGGGGCTGAGATGTCTACCACTGAATGCCAATACCAGATGCCTGCGACCTCATACTACCAATCACTTTGCTAGTCTCGCACAGGTTTTCTGGCTAGGCATAATTAACCAAATGACTAACACATACAGGACTGAGATACGGATACCTTTGGGTAAGAAAGAGATTTTAAGATTTAAGCTTCCGGTTCTGTCTCTGGTAACAGCATTTTTTATTTTCTTTATTGGTCAAGGACTGATGACTAAGGATCTGCTCTGTTTTATCAGCTGTGCTGGAAGTCAGGGAGAAAGCAGAGTCCTGAATCTCTGAACCATAGAAAAGTAACCAAGAACTACAATGACAAGGACATTGCATGGGCTGAGAAAAACCAAGCTCAGACCTTGGGTATCAGAAATGCTTTCCTAGAAGAAATGCTGCATACCCTGAGCCACAAATGTTCTAATAGTATGAGTTGATAGACAAAGATGAGACCCATAGGCATGAAAATATAGACCTTTTTAGGAATACTATACTCCAATAATGAGAGTTGTGTTCCTAATAATCATTCCAAAACAATCTTTCAGAATAACTTCTACCCTTCCTATCTAGCACTTAAGATAGCATGAGGCTATGTATATGATTTTACATGTGGACATGTGGTATTTAAAATTTTCACCTTACTTCCTGCTTTGTTCACACTCTTTGATACAAAATGAGCATTCACTATTTGTTAAATTAAGGGAAGAATTAATGGCAGGAAGGTGAGGAAGTAGAAAAAAGAGAGACACCAGTAGCCAGGAGACAACAACAAGATGAAGTGTTCTTGGCCATAGGAAGGTATTTCTAACGTCATCAGAAAAAGCTTCGGGCAGCAGAGAGATTACAGTTTGCATCTTGGAAAGAACATACAGAACACATTGTGAAGAATAGGCTGGGAAAGCCTAGAGTTAATCTGTGCACTTATCACCAGGTATATATTTGAGGTAGATACAAAAAGAAATGTGCAAGATGTAGTAATCAGTTACATAAGAAGGCAGAAAAATTTGAAGCCCTGAATGATGATCAGCAGGTTTCTGCACTGCGCAGCTAGGTCTATCATATAGGAAAATAATCTCTGTTTCATGCAAGGCAAGAAGAAATGGCAGGGTTGATTTTAAAAATATTGAATTTATAATGACTATAGGCCACTACTTGGGTACACCTTTGAGAAAATTCTCATTAGGAGATAAAGGTCTGTGAGCCTTCAGAACATATCTACTGAAAGTTCACCTACAAAACCAGCTTACACCAAATCTCAAAGGTGTCCCTCATAAGCCAGTTCTAATCAGTTCATAAACTGAGAAGAGAATCATTGAGGGATAAGTTATAGCTCTGAAAAAAATCATATTTTCTTCAGAGATTATAAAAAGAAAAAAAAGGATGGTGAAAGGACCTAATGAGAAGACAACTCTACAGGTCTCTACATCCTGAGTTCATTTTCAGCTCATTGCTGAAAAGGTTAGGAAGAACTCTGTGGTGCTAGTTTTCTTTGGGTCTTTTAGAGTAAGAACCACATATAGCAGGTAATGTGATCTAAAATGACTCAATTCATTGTGCCACATAGTTTTACATGGGCAATTGCCTTCCACTTTCAATTTAAGTTGGTCCACTGTGGTGAGCAAAGCTTCATAACAGATCCTTATTTCCTTGTGAAAGACACTAACGTTTCCAAATTATCATCCTGTGACCTATAGGGAGAGGAACTCATGTTCCTTGGATGTATTTTGTTTGACTACTTTAATATTCAAACAGTGTTTTAAAAAGAAGTTTAATTAACAAGTGTTTCTTTTAGTTACATTGTAACCTTTGGCATGAATTAGCTTTCACTGTACCTACTTCTGGCATTTCTGTTAAAGTGAAAACCCTCTCTGCAAGTATTTTGATAAGTTACTTTTACTCTCTAGTGCTATGATTAACACACACTGGGGAGAGAAGTAGAAAATTCGGGGATAAAGGAACTATTTTTAAATGTTAGAAAGATGAATACTTTTATCAACCTTCAAAAATGATTTGATAATAGAAAATCAATTTCCTATTTTTCCAGTTAACAGAGGGAACTACATGATCAAATGAAAATATGAATAAATAAAACAGTTTTAGGAATGGAAGGTAGTATGGTACTCACAACACTTTCCAGAAAGTGTGGAAAGTCTCCACATGGTGTGGAAAGGGTCTTGACATATCTGAGACAGCAGGGACTCAAGATAGCGATACCACAGAAAAATATCTCAAGTTTCAGGGTATCTTGGTCACAGTAACATTGTACAGTTGAAGTAATTAGGTCAAAAATGCAAGTTATGTCATTTTGGTGGCAGTAATATTTTACCTCCCTTCAGAATCCAAGATACCATTGAAATCTCCATTCATAACATTTTTGAACAATGCTCCCTGATTCTGTGAATCTCCTAGTAAATGCAACGCTCACTCTTTGTAGCAGCTCTCTCACTCAGTCTTTCTTTGTCTAAGGTTACTCCTTCAGCTTAGATCCAAACCAATTCCAGTAAAAATATAACTAAACAATATATTGTCCTGTATTTTTTTTTACTTAGTTACTGTCTCATTTTTCCTTACTGCATATGCTATAAATCCTTTCTTCCTCCTAAAGTAAGAGGTATCAGCTCAGGACCCCCAAGACCAAGTTCTCAGCACAGAGGATATTTAGCTGCCTCGGAAGGACAGAGGGCAGGGAATAAGAGACAAAGCTTGGAGATAGAGGATGAGGGAGAAGGGGAAGGGAACAAGGGAGAGGGGAAAGGGACATTTGTCACAGGGTACTGTCTCTAGATATAAAGAGGAGACAGACATGGGCCCACAGAAAAATGGCGGTTTATAAGAGGACAAAGGAATACCTGTGCCAGGATGAAGTGTTTCTTTTTAATCGAGCATGTTAATTGGGTGAGCCAAAGGGGGCTTTCAATTGCCAGACTTCAGTACTTTGATAGCTGGACCTTGGTGGTCATTCTCAGAAGGAGGAATTGGCAAATAACGGAATAGAGCTTGGGACTCAGCTTCAGGAATGCAATCTAAGGTAAGGGAATAGGGGAGAATAGTAAGGCATGCCAGAGTCATGCGCACCATGTTCAGGCTGGCTTGGTTCCTTTTACCTCCAGCATAGTCTTATGTGACCTTTAAGGATGAAACACTCTGGTGAAGAAATGTGGACTGAAACTGGGCAGTAGGCTTGGATTGCCATTCAGATAGTATAGAATGGATAAAATCAACTTAAACTTCTCACAATTTGTCTTGGATAACAAAGGATATGTATCATTTCGAAATTTTCTGGCTTAGATGAAAGAGTATCAGTCCAAGGATCATATACCATCTTTATAAGGTTTAAACATCGCTAGACCTAAGCCAGAGGCAAGACAAGCAGAAATAATAAAATAGATGTCAAATGAATGGAAATTTTTTTTATAGTCAGAGTATAGCTCATGTCTCCATGTTTGAGATTTGAGCCGTGTGTTGGTTAGCTTTATGTCAATTTGACACAAACTAGAATCATCAGAGAGAGGGGAGACTTAGTTGAGAAAGTGCTTCCATAAGGCATTTTACCCATGGCTCCAGCTGCATAGGTAGCAGAGAATTACTTTATCTGGAATCAATGGGAGGGGAGGACCTTGATACGGTTGAGACTCGATGTCCCAGTGTAGGGTTATGCTAGGGTAGTGAAGCAGGAGTGGGTGGGTGGGGAAGCACCCTTATGGAAGCAGGGGGGAGAGGGTATAGGATAGGGGGTTTTTGGAGGGGAAACAGGGAGGGGGGATAACATTTGAAATGTAAATAAATAAATTAATCAATAAAAAAGAAAGAGAAAAACAAACACAAAAACCTACCTCAGTTGTTCCGATTTATTTAGCAACTGAAGTGATGGCAGATTGTGGTGGGATGCATTGTAAATAATGCTTGAGGAATCGAACCACGGTGTGTCACTCTGGTGACAGTGTTGCTGGGCATCAGTAAGGTGTTTGTCATCCCACGTCCTCCTAGGCAGGTTGAAGATGTAACCTTCCTGTGCTCTCCACCGTTCAGTAGAATGTTTATACTGTCCCACTGTTTGTCTGCGAGATAGGATAAGTACTCTTTCCTATTGAGAACAAGTTGTTCCACTTTGGAATTTAAAAGGTTTGCCAGGGATAAATAGTAACTTAAACCAGGAAAAGAAATTTAAGTCCCACACCCTGGTTATTATCTTTCAGGTAAACAGTAACTCATTACACTAGTAAGGGTGGTAGCAAAGTAGATTAAAAAAAAAAACTAAGCATTTGTATGTTTACTTTTGTCATATATGTGTTATAAATTCTCTGTTCTCTGCACGTACACCTAGAGATGATACATTTTAAATATAGAATTGACTGGAGTAGGGGATACCCAGTCATCTTGGGGGAAAAAAAGATAACTCTAGGTATGTCTATTGTGAAAGCATTTTTGGAAAAGATTAGCGATTAGTTTGGTTAAGTGTGTGAAGAATCTAGCCCTATCTTGTATGGTTGGCATCATATATAAACAAAACATATAAAGGGTATCTGGGCTCTATTTTGAACTAAGACATTTGCCTTTATCTTTACACTGTGTCTCTTGGTTTTCTAGATTATCGCTTTGAAGAGGATTAATATATTGGTCTCTTATTTTCAGGATTTTGAGCTTCCTATTCAAGTATGCCATTGGCTTTCTTGGTTCTAAAGTTTGTAGAAAGTGGATTATGGGAGTTCTAAAATAAACTTTATCTTCTTTTTCTGTGTGTGATATAGTTGTTAATATAAATAGAATTTCATCTAGTTAATGTCATAAACATTAATTCAAAATCACAGAAGCCATCCCTCGTACTATATATTTTAAAACTACTCAAGTGTGGTTCTTTCCTTAAGTAATTTGAAGTTGATAGTTACATGTCAAATTAAATAATCTCCAAGTTTTGTTGTAAGAAACACCTAGAGCTTTCACTAAAAGTTTATTGATTTTTTTTTGTAGGCATCTCTGACTTTGGGAATCAGTCTCTTGTACAATGGCTCAAAGCTTGTGTTATACTTTGAAATCCAAGAAAAGGAAGAAAGGAAGAAAGGATGGAAGGAAAAAAAGGGAAGAAGGAAGGCAGGATGGAAGGAAGGAAAGAAGGAAGGAAAGAAGAAAGGGGAGGGAGACAGTGAGTGTGCTCACTGTATGTTGGGCTAGGCTCCAGATATTTTGGTTCAGTATGTAGTGTAGTTTAGATATTTAGATTTTAAAGTATCCTTTAGCAGATTCCTGGGCAGAGAAAATCAGGAAATACTGTTCAATGAAATCAAGGCAGAACTTATTTGCTTGGCAAGACTGTCAGATCTGTTTTGCCACCAGGCATTCTTAGAGAACAATAACTTCTCAAAATATCTTTAGATCATTCATGTATTTAATTCACATCGTGTTATAAATCGTGACCCCCTGCGTCATTATGATGTACATAGTATGTCCTCAACTCTCTTATCTGTTGCAGCAGATTATGTTTCTTTAATGGTGCAACTATTGGGGCACTTTTGTCCTGTACCTAGACATAGTAAGTTGTCAGTTTTTGAGAGAAGAGATCAGGAGTGTATACTTTTTAAAATCTGGATGATTCCTAACTATACAAGTGTTCCAAATATATCTTTAAAAACTTCATGGAACCCACAGAAAGAGAAAACAATCAATTATAGAGGTTCAAAGGGTAAATAATCCTCTCCTGTCATTTTTCTCTCAATCACATCACATTTTATCACATGAAGCTATGCTATTCTATAGAAACTTTACACATGAAAAATGTATGTGAGTTCTGAGTCAATGTAATTGCACTTTGTAACTCAAGAAATAAAGTGGGCTAATGTAGACAAAAATGTAGGTTAAAAAAGTTTATAATGTGTTAAGTGTTAGCCCCAAGAACCTAAATTCAACCTCCAGAACCCATGTACAAAAGTTGAGTGTAGTGGTATTTATTGCCAATCACAACATTGGGCAAGGAGAGACAGGTGGATTTCTGGAGTTCACTGGCCAGCAAGACCTAGCCTAGTTGGTAAGTTCTGGGTCAGTGAGAGACTTTAATCTCAAAAATCAATGTGGTTGGATCTTGAGGAATAACATGGAGGCTGTTGTCTGTCAGTTAATGCACACGAGCATACACATGCAAAAGAGATGAGCTGGATAGGTTTATCAACTTACTACAAACAAAAGTCAGCTGGGAAAAAGGAACCTTAGTTGAGGAATTGCTTCCATCTGATTGACCTATGTATAGGTTTGTGGGGAATATGTTTTGTTTGTGATTGTTGTGGGAGGACACTACCTACCCCAAGGCTGTGTCTTGTAAGTCAAATAAGCCCTTTCCTTTCCACAAGTTGTTTTTGGTCAGTATTTATTTACAACAACAACAAAAACAAACTAAAAACAAACTATTGGCATAAGACATTTAAACCAAAAATTAAAATAAATGGCACAATATTGAATACTTTATAAAATATTCACTTGCTTATTTAACCTATATCTACACCACTAGATTCTTAGGACCTAGCAGGAACTTCATATTTTGGTGGGTCTCCAAGAGCTCATACAAGGACATAAGCAATCTAGCATATAAGTAACAATTTGCAAATCGAATGAAATTGTATCAGTCATTAAATTATCTTAGATTATGAAAAACGGAAACATTTCTCTGATTTACAAGGTAAGAGCATAAAGATAAAAATCATACTATTAGTGCTACAGTAATTTTGCAATACAAAAGGAACTCACTTCTAAATACATATCTCACATGTGAAAACATATTTTTAATCACCCTGTCAAATACATCAGCAACAAATATATATCCTCTTATTTATGACTATTCCATATCTATCTATCTACCTACTTATGCAATTATCTATCTCTCATTTATCTAATCTATCAATCTAATCTATCTACCTATCTGTCTGTCTGTCTATCTGTCTATCTACCTACCTACATTAGAATGGAAAAGAATATTCATTGATGTCTAACTGCTGGTATATCCAAATGCAGATTTAAATTTGGGAGTCTATAAGCTTTAAGATATATTTTTATTTACTTATCTTTTGCTTCTCAGTGTCATTATCATGACTATTGTTTAGAAAAGATAAGCAATTTTTTTCACAAAGATTAGTAAAATGCTCTAAATTTAATTCAGCTGCCATCACTCAGGATGTATATCATTTGAATGTTTATATCTCATTAAGTCAATTTGTCTTAGTTGTAAAATTGGAATGCCATTAACACAATGGAGTTGTAAAAATCAAACAAACAAAATAAAAAAAAAAAAACCCCAACTTGTTAATGTGGTAAATGTAGAAGCCTGAGCACAGGGAAACATGTAGGAGGTGGTAACCAGTATTCACTTATTTTCATGACAGTACCTTGATTCTCTTTTTTAAGCAATATTATCTGATTATTTTGTACATCCCCAATTCTCTACCTGGGAAATTTTAGATTTATACTCACATATATGGAATGGGAGATATATATTTTAAACAACTAGGTAATGAAATTACACTATTTTCAAGTCCCTATCGATACAAATTATCAATGCTCTTTAATGGTCTACTGGTTAGCATTCAGTGTTCTCATACAGAACATACAATTTAGATGGAGATATAGACAACACAAAATTCTAATGAATTAGTATATAGGGATATTATAGGGGAAGCCTGGAAGCACAATAGAAATGGCTAGTCTCAGCAATGGCTTTCAATTTTTGTTTTTGTTTTTCCACAAAAGATAACCTTAAGATAATAATAGGTACTCAGGTTAAATTTGCTGAGATGAGAGGCAAACATTATCCTATGTGTGCGTAAGTGTACAAATATGTCTATGGTATATGGGCACACTCGTTTGTGAGTATTAACATGCCCATGCACAGCAGAGCCCAGCGGAACTGTTTTGTATCCTGTTCTAACACATGTTTATTTATTTCACAACCTGAAGCCATGCTGCCAGCCACAAGCTCCTCCTATCCTCCTGATTTGGTTTTGCATAACACTGGGGTTAGAAGCCTCTTAAGTATCTATGCCAAGAATTCTACGTGGATATCGAGGATTTTAAGTTTAGGACCTCATGTTTGCTAATGCTCTTGCCTGCTGAGCCATGTCCTCAGTTTTCCTTAGACTTTTAAAAACTTAAAAGTGAAAATTTGCAGGTTAGGTGATATGAGTGACCGTGGAAAAGCCACACCGTGTGGGGTAAGATTTAGTCGCGTGCTTCCGTTCCAGCTTTGCAGGGAACTGATGAAGTGCTGAGTTAAAGCAATGTATATACTCCCTGGAAGAGTGATTTTCTGCAGGTTTTCATCATTGTGGCGCAGGGCAGGGTAGTCTGTGTAATTTACATTATAGGAGTATAATGTCTTGTGCTGTTTGAGCTCATAGAGTAGTTGGCACTGCTCGAAGGATTGCCCCCTCGGCTCCTTCGGATCCAAGCTTGTTTTCCTCAGCCCTGAGACTTCTTGACTCAGACTGGCTGTTCATCCTAACTGTGTGACAGAGAAGGAAAAGAAGCGCAAAACCCAAGAATGAAAACATTGAGTCGTTGAAAATAACCAAACTGTTTCCAGTACTGTTTAATCCCAGGATATAACAATGTCTACCACGGGAAACGGAAGTAAGAAGTTCTCCCACAGCAAACTCATCCAGAGAGAGAAAGCTGAACTGGGAACTCCAGCTGACTGCCTCAACTTCCCCAGTTGGTTTCTGCTGAAAGTTTGTGAGGCTGTGATTTGGAAAGTATTATCTTTATGTTGTTATTTGTTGTTTCTTTGAAGCCTCACCTAATGCTGTTCTGCTCTGTGCAAAACACTAACAACTGGAAACTTAAGCGGACTGCTTCAATTGCTCATATATAACATACTATGGTACACTTTCAGAATTCTGCCATATGTCATATATATGCATACCACATGTATTATTTTTAGCAGATTAGTTAACAGCTGTACATTTTAATGTCAGTAGTGGGATAAGGCTTTTACCCCATTTTCCCCCTTTTGATTTTTAGCTATAATTATACATCTTATGTGGCGAAGATGAAAGAACTATTGATATGAATATCTCTGCAGATTAACACTTCAGTATTAGATAGCTCTAGCATAATTTTTTTGCTTCTTTCTCGATTGAAGTAACTTAATTTCATAAATAGGTTAAATTTTTGTGTTTTTCTTTCACATACAATATCACATACATTATATGCTATTTGACATCACTGGTAGGGAACCTAGCATCTTTGCTCAAACCCAGTCCCACACTTATTTATCTCTTACTGTGAGCCATTAAGTCATGCCCTGTATATATTAATGAGAATTAATGACAATGGTCCTTCATACTTTCAGTATCCTCAAAATCCCATAGACATAAACGTAGTTTATAATATTTTCCATGTAAAGGGAAATATAGCAATATATAAATGTAGATGCGCATGTGTTCAGCCCTCTGTTGAGCAGAAGCCAACATGGACTAGATAACTCTAAACCACAGACATTATGAATCCCTTAAATTTAGTAGAGAGTTTATAAACCTGCAAAAATAACTAATCATGATAGTCTCAGAATATACAAATTTATTTGGTAATTAAATAAATACTCAGAAAGCTGAAACCATTCTATTCCAAATTCACTCAAATAGACAGATGGCAGAAAGACACTCATCTCCTAGCCCAGAAAAAACCAACAAATACTCAGCATGTGTCAAACCTCCTTTTTATGAATGTAGTGCAAGTTCCAATTCCTTGGGAATACACAGTTAAGTATAGTTTTCAACTTTTCATAGTTTTCCACTGTATAAAAAGTCCTTGTGACAAGGATACACCATTCTGAGGCAGCCAGAGTAATGTGTTATAGAAAGATAAGGTATGCTCTAATATAAACTGAAAAGCTAAAATAACTATGTGGGATAGTAATTAACAATACAATGTAAAGTAAAAGAAGGAACAATTAATAAATGAGGACAACTTTTAAAGATTTGTTATAGAAAAATGTATTAGAGTAGAAAAGCATCACATTAGCATAAGTAACGCATCCAAATACTCCACCCTTATACTTGGTTCCAAAATATCAGATTCTCTTTAACTATTTTACACCTTTTAACTCTTATGTTTAGTTAAGAGCAGGAATAGCTTCACATTCTAGGAGGAATACTCAAAGACAGCACCATCCCTTTCTTTGTGAATGAGTCTCCTTTCTAGCAGACATAGCCTCAATTAAATAGGACAAGGTTTTAAAATATGTACACTTACTGTTTCCTTGTAAGCAAACATATCTGGTAAGACTTGCAAGTGGACACTTAAACTTTTAAGTAGTCATGAACTTCTAATCACTTACTTCAGTAATTATAGCATCTATATTTCAGAGCAACCAATGTTCTTAACTCTTGAGGACTCTGCTGAGCAAGGCTGTGATTAAGTGTTCTATGATCTTTTCACTGTTACACTACTCCTGTATGCAAGCTCCATGAAAGTAAATGTAATTATGGATATCTGTGATCTACATTGCTTATAAAAACTTGTGAAGTTTCCCCCAGAGAAGTGAGTCTTGGAAAATTACAGTAGCAGGCAAGATACAACATAGGTTTATTGTAAGTAGGCAATATCTCCTTGGCTGAGTTTCCAAATACTCTCGTTAGTAAGAAGAATTCATCTTCTATCAGAAGATATACATTTTTACTTCCAAATAAATACTCTTTAATCTATTGTTTATTTGCGATTAATCATATCATGCAATTACCCAGCGGCCTTTATCAACCATAAGTTTTGTCTCCTTAAACATTCATAATAAATGTCTTTAATGGTTATGTATCTCTCTTCAAGTTTGTATCAAAAAATTCAAGTTTTCTGTTTTGTACAAAGCTTGTATATAACAGTAAAAATAGGTTATGTTTGAATATATATGTATATGATTTCATATTTTAAAAATTAATTTTATTATTTTTACTTATGTGTCTCTCTGTGTAATATATGCTACATGTATAGAGGAGCCTATGGATGAAAGAAGAGGGTGCTGGATCCCGGGACTTGTAGTTTCAGATAGTTGTGAAGCACCTGACATGTATGCTGGGAACAGAACTTGGGTCTTCTGGTAGAAGAACAAACTCACTGATTTACTGAGCCATCTCTGTAGGCTTGGAAGTTCCCATTTAGGATGCTTTCTAAAACATACTAGTTAACAAGATATGCTATGCATATAAGATGTTTCTAGTAGTCATGACATTTTGACCAAATAATGGCCTTATTCAACATAACTATTTGTCCAGGTTCTCTGTATTTGTTTTTGTTTTTGATTTGTTTTGTGTTGTCTCAAAGTGGCATCAATTGCTAACAATCAAAATTGCAGACAGAAAGCAGACTTCTTAGAACAGAGAAACCACTAAGAATCATATCACAGGCTCTGATGGCCAACCTCCTCCAAGATTAGATTTGATTTTTATTTAAAGTTTAATATTAAAGTAATTAAGTATTTTCAGGCACTTTCACTAATTAATGAAACCAAGTCCACTAAATACCTACTGTCTTTATCATAATTATTATAGACACTTTCTTTGTCTTATTTCAAGGACTCCTTTCCAAGTTACTTATTTTCCAACATTGTCGACAGAATTTTGACTCTGTTTACTGTCATATGTCATGTCTAGGAATGGATTTCAACTGATAAAAGCACACGGTGACAATAGCTTTCCTTTACTTTACTGAATGATCTCTTGAGCTCATTTGACCACTGAGAAATAAGAAGAAATATATGGAGAAACTTCCAATAAAGGTATTCCTGTATTAGAAGGAATAAAGGATAAAATATTGGTTTACATCAGCTTCTTGTATTCTCATTGTTCCCATGTATGCAGCGAAGGCAAACCTACTGAAAGCACGAAAGCAGAAGACACAAAACCCATAATAGAGATGGCTTCTGTGAGTCCATGCACAAGGCTACAAACCTCCAGGAGTCTTCTTATAAGAGATAAAATTCATATTGCTTCTGCTATTATTTAATGGTAATACAATATCTGTAAACAAAAAAAAAAAAACCTTACTGGTATAAGAGACAGGTAGCATGGTCCATCTCTCAGGAGATCATAAAATGTATTTTAATAATCTTCAGTGATACTGACTTCATAGTTATCAGAAGTATATTTGCTATGTTTGACTAAACATGCATCTTCTGGTGTCAGAGATTGCTGTTAATATTGTGTTATGACTTATCTAACACAACTTTAGTATTTGTTGTGTGTTTTTCTCTAGTTTGCTTTAAACATTTTACATTGCTATAAAGAGTCAAGTATCCATAATATTATATGCATTCTTCACTGTTTTGGAAATTCAAAATCTGCTTTTCTTCTAAGAGATTATACGATTCATTCAGAATCCTCTTACTAGAGTCTTATGTCCTCCTGTATATGTTTGCAAGGATAAGAGGTGCTATTATTGGTGTTTACAAGAAATTCATATTCAAATGACTAGTAACTAATTTAGGAGAAATATCTAGTCAAAGAGTTATAAGTACATAAAGGAGAAAAGAGTGCCATAGGAAAGCCATCAAAACACCAGACATTTCAAGGCAGGATTTTAAAAATGGAAACAGAAATACGTTTTAAAGTTTTAATTTATTTTTCTCACCCAGCATATAGCCAAGCTTAGACACTCAATCCGTGCTATGGAGAACATTGAACAGTGGGATACCATCAATTCAGGCTATAACTTGGGCAAATTTAGTCAAATGCTAATGGGCTTCTATTTTGTTCGTTGTCTTTCTGTCTAACTGATAGAAAAAAATTGATGGTGAATGAATTTTACCCACACTGCAAGGCATGCGAACACATACATTTGTGGGGATTTTAGTGGAAGAAGTGGGTCTACTTGCTCTTTCTTCAGCCTTGATTGTCAGTACTATACGTTACCTGTTCTTATCATCATATCCTTTTTATCCCTTCAAACTTTTCATGGACACCATGGCACATGCAAATGTCTAAGGTTGAAACAACCTGCTTAATCCCCCTAACTCTAGTTGCACTTGAAATCATATGAGATTTGTCCTGTGTCAGGAAGATATTACTCTCTAGGACATAAACAGGCCAGATACATTTCAGTTTTTCATCCATTTCCTTCATGTTTTAGCAGACTATGAACCAACTAGTGTTCTAGGCACTAAAGGTACAACAGCAAACATGGCCAAATATTTCTTGTGGATGCACTGTCATCTTTTCTTTAAAGGGAGTTTATAAGAGAGTGAATGCAGAGAGTATTTTTTACCAAATTTATTTGTGAAAACTAGAGGTCCTTGATGTTAGACAAGCGCAGTGTATAAATTTCCAAGAATACAAACCAAATGAGACTCTATAGCATGTCACAGACTTATGATGTCAGATGTTTAATTAACATTACATGTTATAAATCTCTTGAAATAGAATTGTAGGGTGATGTAGTAAATGGTTCCAAAAGCTTTAGAAAACACATTCAGTACCTGGAGATTTTTCAAAACTTACAGGTTAATAATTTCAACACAGAAGATAACAGTAATCTTTTGTGATTATATTGTATCATTCTGTTTTTTCAATTGAGCTTGGGGGTAAAGTATATGGGAAGCACATCAAGGTATTAGTTTTCTAGGAATGGAATTAAAATTGAGAAGCAGAAGTCTACTTTCACTTATAAATCTATTGAGGAAGAATGACATCTATGTTCATAATAACTTCCCCAAAGACTTCAGGTTAAGGTTATCCAAAGTTATGTATTATATATAGATCTAGACATCACACTTCCTGCTTTTTCTTTCATGTATTTTGTAAGTGGGCCTGTCTGTTATTTCTACTTGAAAACTGGAAAAGAGTGATTTTTTTTTCAGAGAATGCAAAAGAATCAGTGGGACACTATGTATAATAATGGATGGGCTTAATTAAGGAGAAAAACTAGAGCAGTCATTCTAGTCAAAAGTGTCCTCTATGGTTGACCTAGATGTCTCAGTAGTTTAACAGCACTGACTGCTCTTCCAAAAGTCCTGGTTTCAATTCCCAGCACCTACATGGCAGATCATAACTCCTTGTCACTCCAACCCTAATCTGTACTTTAATCTGTAAAAATCCTCAGGACTTTTACAGTCATACATGTAAGCAAACCAACAATGCACATAAAATAAGCATAAATAAATCTAAAAAAAAAATTTCAGAAGAGGGAGCTTCAGGACAGCAAGGGCTACAGAAAGAAACCCTCTCTTAAAACCCCATCACCCAAACATTTTTTGAAATAAAAAAAATGCTGGAGAGGTGGCTCAGCAGTTAAGAAATCCTATTCATCAATCTCAATAGTTCAAGGGTCAAGTGCTTGTGAAGCCTTCCTGGACATTCTTACCCAATTCTAACCTCTTCTGTACCCCTTCCATTGTTTTGTCATACCTTCAGGATAACTTCGTAATTTGATGTTTCAGCTGAGTTCCTTTTGCAGCAGGAGATTGGGTTGTGTTCACTTTGAACAGGGCTGCAGGTTCTGCCCCTTACAGACACTCGCCTGTTCATTAGGACCAAAAGGGTGCAAAGTACACCGGAAAAAAGGAATAGGTTTCAATTTTAAGATAAAAAAGTTTTGGCTTTAGTACTAAGTACTTTAAGGTAGTAGATTTAAAGTAGTATATTATTCTACTATTCCCACAAAATACTCTTCAGTTCTTGACAAACTCTCTGTTCTTGCTTTGAGACAGAATCTCTTCGGAGACTGCTTAGAACAAGTCTAGCTCATGTTAATCTCTCTTCCCTTCCTTTTTTCTTACGATGCCCCTCATACTTAATTATACTTACATAATCTATACTTATGCAATCAAGTATTTTCTTAACTGTTTGTAAGCTCCTTCTCCCTCTAAATAAGGACAGGATCCATGAAACCCCTTGCCAAAGTTTAAGGAGATAAATTGTGTACAGTTCTTATCAAACTTTATGTACGTTGGCCTACTAGATAAATAAAACAAATCTAAAGATTGGCTTCAAGACATGCTTGGATGTGGGCTATAGAAAGACTTAGCTCAAGAGTAACTCAAATTTATTAAATAATCTACAAGAACATATTCTGCTCTAGTGTTCTTCTTCTAGGATTTGAAAAAGAAATCATTAAATTTGATCTACAGACTGGTGTAGAGTCTAGCATGTGTGAGGTCCTAGATGCAATCCCCAGTACTATTAAGATTAAAGAATGCCCTACAAAGCTGATTCTCCAGCTGTTGGAATTAAAGATAGACAGCACCAGATTAATAGTTATTAAATGCCAAAGCCTAGGAGCTCTGTCCTGTCTCATTCACATTTTATTTTTGATACTTCTCACAATAACTTTATGAAATAAATGTTGGCACACTCATTTTAAGATTTATTTTTTTACTATTTTTAATTATGTATATTATGTTTTTTGGGGGGTTGGGGTATGTGCACATGAGTACAGGTCCCCATGGAGCTCCGAGACATCAGATCCCCATAAAGTTGGAGTTATAGCGGGTTTTGTGCCAACCAACACGCTGGCAATCAAACTTAGGTCCTCTGCAAGAGCAGGACACATTCTTAACCTCTGAGCCCTCTTTCCAGCCCTGTGTCTGAGCCATTTTATGGGTAAAGAAAATGAGGCACACAGTAGTTGGCAAACACTGCTAATAAATAGTGAAACAGTTCAGTTCTAGGTAGTTGTGTCAAAAAGTTATTAATAATTACCAGCTATTACTTCTCACAAGCATTGATATTTCCATAGAAATAATGTGAATCCAAGTCTCTAGAATTATAACAAGTCCTTGAAATTAGTAGTTGAATGAACTGATGAATGTAGTATGTGTTAGGCTAGAACCTCCCTGCTCCTCCCCTATGCAAGCTGGGAAATCCCATCTACCCTCCGTCCCCTAATCCTGCCCCAAACAGAACCCTTTCTCTTACTGACTTGGAGAGAATTCTAGGCTAACTTGTCATCATTCCTCTTGTTTCTGGCAACCCACCTAAGAGTGCCCACCCAGGGGCTCAGTTTTTGATCATGTATGGATACAATCCCAGCTCCTAGCTGGCATGACATAACTCCTTTCCTAAACTCTATAACCTCCCCCTTTCTTTAGCCTAGATGTGTCTTCACCTGTGAGATGGGTGAACCCACCTGAGAGCTACTTTCTAGCACACCTGCCTTTATCTACTTTTAATCTGGTCTAATCTGGCCTATATCTGAGTCACTGAAGGAGAGAAAGTACCTATCAGTATGTAGCAATAACAAGGTAATTTTAATTTACTGTGGCTGAAACTTCCTTCACAGACATGTTATCCAGTGCAACATTTTGTAACCTGAACTGTACAGACACTTCCTGTTAATTTGAATGGGAACTTGAAGGATGGATTAAACATGAAAACAATGCTCCCTTCTCTGAAAAGAAATATCAAACATCATTCATTTTATCTAACCATCTGGTTGATAAAATTAAGTGCCAGTTGCTAGAGTATTTTAAAACAAAGAGAGTGATCTTTACTTTTATAATTTGTTTCAATAGCCAAAAGCATAATTCAGTTCTAATTTATGAAAGGGCATTCTAAATTTAAGTTAAGGAATGCCCTTTCAGTGCTGAGTTGTGATAAATAAGGCCAGATTATACATGCAAAAAACATGATCATAACTACACAAGATATTCTTGAATGCATTTTTCAATATCTGCAAGTTTGATAAAAATTTACAGTATGGTAAGTTCATATGATTTTATTAGGCACTTGGTTGTGACACAATTTATAGAAAAATAAAATCAAAATTAGTTATTTATTAAATTTCTAATGTCAATTTTTTATCAAGAAGTTATATACACTTTATTAGGACAATTGTAATTGGTACATAATATTTTAGAAAATAAACTTTTAAAGAAGATCCTTATATTCTCTATTTTCAGTTATGTTTGATACTTGTTTCCACTTTTCTAGTGCAATTTAAATAAATAAATAAACTATATTAATCTCCTTTGTTCAACTAAGGAGATTTTTGACTTGCAAAAGAAGAAAGTGCACCATCTCCTTTGAAATAGGTATGACCTTTGGGCACTACAGTTGCTAAATAGACTTAATAAGAACAACAATAAAGAGTATAGTTTTGCTTCATCATTACAGAAATTTCCAATTATATTTTTGAGGGCCAAGTCCCAAACCTGACTCTCAAGTTGAAGCAAGGAAATAACATTAATGGCACCCTGCTTTCATCTCTGAGCATTTAAACACAAAATTTCCACGGAGGCCTTTTAGCTTCTGAACTTTAGGCTTGACCTGAATGGTGCTTTTCAGAAAGTTGGACCATATTCTACTCAGTTCATGTATGCAGATGTGTATATATTCATACATTCATGTATGGGGTGTGTGTGTGTGTGTGTGTGTGTGTGTGTGTGTGTAGAAAAGATTGCCTAATAGGTTCCGAATTAAAGCAAAGGAACTTTTGCTATTTTCTGAAGCTGTAACCCCGCCGTTGACAATTTTTTAAAGGGATCGATTGGCCTCCGGTGTCTGGGGTACCAGAGGCATCAAGCTCTTTGGGCAAAGTTGTTTCTTAGCCTGGACGCCAACTTGAGTAATAAGTGCTTCGCAGACACTTCCCGTCAGAATAAAGAAGCTCGGACCCAAACCGACAAAACTTGAAAAGGTCCTTTCATCAGAAGCTCGGGTGCCCAGGGGTGCGCACGGTCCCACCGCTCTCCTCACGGAGCCGCTCTCTCTGACCAGCAGACAGGAAGTGGAAGGGGCGAGAGCCGGCGCTCCACAAGCTCCATGCCTTCCAGTGCCTGAGGGGAAAGAAAGCAGCCGGCGAGGCGGAGGTGAAGGAGGAGGAGGATGGGCGCAGGCGCGTCTGGAGCGGAGACCTTGACAGCAGGTGCAGCCTCGCAGCATCTCCGCTCGCCGTCGAGGCGCGTGCGCATCGCTGTCTCCGGCCGTGGCAGCGCGCGGCCGGGAGGTTTTGAGTGACGGCTAGAGGGGGAGCCGGGGGCGCGCTCCCGCTCAGGCCTGGGCGCGCTCCCGCTCGGTAGCGGCGCGCTGAGGGGGAGAGGGGGCGGGGCGCGGCGCGGCGCGCGCGGGGCCCGGCGGAGGAGCAGGCGCGCTGCGGCCCCGAGGGAGGGCACCGCGGAGCATCGCCTGCCCCAGAGCGCCCCGTCTTAAGCCGGCAAGCGCGCCGCAGCTTCCCTCACGCCCGGCCTCCGAGGGCGACGACGCCGCGCTACACAGACGCTGTCCCGAGGCAGAGGCGCTCTCCAACTCCCGCGCGGCAGCCGAAGAACGCGGTAAGCGACGGGCGGCGGGCGGCGGGCGGCGGGCGGCGGGCGCGGGCAGGGGCGCGGGGACGGAGGGCTCCATCCGGGACGGAGTTGTTCTCTGCCCGAGGTGAGGGAGCGCCGGCGCCCTCTGAGGCCGTGGAGAGTTCGGTCTTGTCATCCTGTGGTGGGGGGTCCCTCGGCGGCGGGAGCGAATCAAGGGGGCGCCCCGGCGGTCGGGACGCGCGGGACCTTGCACTTGACTGAGGCAAGGATGGACGCCTGCAGCCGCCGCCTGGAACTCTCCGGCCCGCCGCGTTCCGGCTGAAGGTGCCTGAGGGGTGTACCGGGGGAAGGGAAGGGACGGTCCCCGGCCGCGCGCCCACGCGGGACCTTTCGGTGACCGCAGTAGTGGCCAGAAGACAGCACGGTCGCTCGTGGCCCAGGGGAAAGGCGGACGGGAGTGCGGGGCCGGGGGAGAAGGGGAGAAGCTGCGCGGGCGGGCTGGCGGGCCGGGGGCCGCGCGGGGCCGGTCGCCTGCTGCCGAGGAGCCTCGCGGCCCGGGATGGGCGCTGCGGGGCGGCTGGCGGAGAGCGCGGAGCTGAGCGCTCGAGGTGCAGTGCGTCCGGGCAAAAGGACGCTCGGAGGTGTCTCTGGGCAGCACCTGACCTGTGCGCTCCCGGGCATTGGCTTTGAGGGCTTCTCAAGTTGGGTACCTAGAACGGGCCACTCTGCAGCGCTTGGGGACCCGATCGCTGCTTCGGCTGTACCAAGATGCTGTACCAAGGAGCGCAACATCTTTTTGAGAGTTCTGAAGGGCACGGTGGGATGGAATGCTCTGAGTCTCAGAAACTCGACAAAAGATGGAAACTCCTCTGTTGGGGGAGGAATTATCACAAGGCAAGACAGGGGTGACTTTCGAAACCCTGACCTATGTAGAGCCTCCACTGTTGTGACAGTGTCAGGACAGGGCTCTGGCTTCTATTTCATAAGGCTGTCCTATTAAAAAACCATTCCAAGAAAAACACTAAGTTTGGGGGGGGGGTGGGAGGGTGGTCATCTCAGGCTGTCAAGTTGTACAACTTTGTTTAAATTAATGACAGGAATGTGTTGCAGTTTTGCTAGGTGTCAGATATGCCCTTCTTTCATTCTATAATGCCACATTCCCTCCCAAACAAACAAATACCCACTTGAATGCAGGCTTCCTAACCCATGAGCCTAGATAAAAAAAGACATTTATTAGAGAAAGTCTAGAAAGTCTTCCTTAGTCAGCATTCTAATAGCATTAAGGGTCACACATTGTCCCTAGGCATTTTTTTAATTAATTGAAAAAAATCATACTTAAGCGTGTGGTAAGAACAGACCTCGTGTTAATCAAATTAACTGTGAATCTGCAGTTTAATTTTTCCTGAAGAAACGGTTTCTTGTTAGCTTGAGGCCTTCCTGTGATCATGTCTGCTCAGCAACTCTTAACTCTCCTAGATGGTGACTAGATCAGCATTGTCTGATTTACCTGTCACTGGCAAGGTTAAGTGCAAGTCTACTGTTGTCTGTTCTACAGGAACATTTTTAAACTATAGGGAAACAGTGTCTTGACATTTAGAACAAACAGCTCAGCTTTGTTTGGCTCATCTGAACAACTGTACATACAACTGGCCTTTTTCTACTGTAGATAATTGAACTCTTTGAGTCCAAACTTTACAGTTTTGTGTTTATGTGTGATACTTAGAACACCTGTCATAATAAACAAATTCAGTAAATATATTTTAAGAGATTTTGTAAGATCTGATTTTGATAAGAGTTGTTTTATAGTTAAGATTTCTAGTTATTTAAATTGGGACATTTCAAGGTACCCATGAACAGCTCTGAGTTTGGTTATCATTTAAATATTGCTGTAAAATTTACCATCAATTCTCAGACACCTTTTCAAAATAATTTATAAATCTGAATATCAAATAATGCAAGTTTATTGATTAATTAATTCTCAATTTCCAGAGCACACCTGAAAATTGCCAAGACACATAGTAGTGGGTACTATTGTTTGCTTATGCAATATATATATATATATATATATATATATATATATATATAAAATATATGAGTTGGTGCTTATTTTCATACAAATTTTTTCTGAATTACCCGACAATATTAATAACCAGAACTTCAAAGCTAGTGACTAAAATAAGCATTTTGCAAACTCTGTCTTCAGAAGTTATTGCATATGCCATTTATTTATTTATTTATTTATGTATGTATGTATGTATGTATGTGGTGGCTGGGTGTCAGAAATTTCTAAGTGTGAATCTATAAAGGAGCCAACATTACCATTTATTGAGAACTGCTTTGCTTGCAGTTTCTGGTCTTTGCTTGCTGGTCTGAAGTACTAGAATGGAGACAGAAGTACCATTCTTCTTTATATGCTTTGTCTGGGTCCCCTTTCTGTTATCAGCTATCACTTTCTGCTGCTGTCAGGCTGGGAGTGGGTCCTGATGCTGTATTATTCGTTGCTTTTTTTTTTTTTTCTGTCCTCTTGAAATGGTGTATCTATTGCCAAGTACAAAGCCCACAGATTCTGTGACAGATAATTTTTGTTCATGTGCTCTTTGCTGCACTATGGGCTGAATGATTGATATTCTCAGAAGAGTGACCTGTGTATGAAAAATTTTAATGTGTTTATATACAGAAAATTTTGTACAAGAGATCTTTTGAAGAATATCTTCACTCTAGAAAATTTGGCTTTTTTTTTTAAATTGAATCAACTTTTTAATTTTTTTTTTTACTTTTTTTAAAAAATGTGGGTTTAGATTATTTTTCTATTATGTATTTCTTTCTGCCATTAAGACTCATTAACTTGGTGTATTGTTAATAGTATCCTATCCTGGAAGCTAAGTAAAAGTGTAATTTGATAATCTTGCTATCTATACTGGATGCTTGTTAAATTATTTAAATGTTACTTTGCATATCTGCCTAAGGAGGAGCTACATAATCAAATCAGTTTGAAAAGAAGTCTGTTAGTCTTGAAAACAGTGGTAGTCATATATTTTTATTGTGAAGCATTTCATGAGCATATATTCTTTCCTCCATCAAGTATTTATTAACAGCATTACCATCTTTGCACTAAAATTATGCAGATCATTCAAACTAAAGTAGTTACTGGTCTAAGAGGGAAATCTAGTGGTACATGATTATGGGCTATAGGAACCTTTGTTTTTAATTATGGGGAAGTACAGTGTCTTGACATTTGAACAACAGCTTAATACACTATAACATGTTTTGCACATCTGAGACCAAGTAGGAAACTAATATTAATAAAATAGAAGAGTACTGTCATTTAAGTGCTTTGGTAGAAGTGTGATCAGAGTGCCTTAGTAGGGATTTGGGAATGGCTAGTTATCAATTCAGGAAGACTTAGGATTCCTGGAAGGGGACATGAAGTCCAGAGTAGCACAAATAAGATCCTGCATGTTTGTTTGACACCCTGAGAGGTGTGGGTCTCTATGCAGAATTGCTTTTAATAGAGGTGTGATGTGATGAAAGGTCAATTTTATAGGAGTCTAGAGTGATGGATCTCAGACATCTGAATCAGGAACAGCTATTAGGTATTGGGATGACCTTGATAAGAGAACCTAACTTTGGAAGTGTTACTTGAATGAACAAGAGAGAATACCAGTACCAAGGTAATTACATGGAAAACTCTACAAGAGTGGACGGTGGATGTGATGATGGAATATGGAGGAAGGTTGGGATAAGAAACAGATTTGAGAATCAAAGGTGTCATACAGAGTCTGAAGTACTGTAAGTCCACTATAGATGTGCACTCAATGAGTCATTTAACAAAGTTTTGAGAAGACAGTTCCTAGGTAAGATAAGTAAGTAGGTAGATTAATGGGTGGATGCATGAATTGCATTATAAGGCTTCTGTGAGAATCAAAGACAGTGGGCTTAAAAGCACAGTGCCTAGAAGGTTACCTATTTGTTTTAATGAAGATAGACCTTGGATTTCTCATTAGAAGACCCATAGTGAGTTTTACTTTACAAAATGCTAGCTGGCAAGGTTTTTTTCAAAAACATTTATAAGGTGATCAGTTTATACTATTTTACTTGAGAAGCCAGTGGATTAACACACATTGAAAAATTAGAAGGGACCAGAGAAGTGAGCTCATCTACGTCTTAGAAGAGAGGGGAGGAGTTGATTCCAGAGTTCTAGGGGGATGCTAAGTTTCCAGAACAGCTTCTATTCCAGCTGAACTGTGTTTAAACACAAACTGTCTCCCAAACCAAGGTTCTTGGTATTTGAAGTATGCCTTGGATGATCTCGTTCTATAGGCAGAAACAAAGTGAAGATAGATAACAAAACTTAACAAACTATAATGTATCAAATGATTTAGAAGATATTTCCCAGTTATCAAGGGCCTTAAACTCAACATTGTGAACAAGTAATGATTAACCTTTATGGCCATGGAAGGATGATCATTGAATTTTTTTTCTTTCCCTTCTTCCCCTAAAACTTATTATTGTAATGTATAAATATCCTTGTTTTCTATATTAGTCTTTTTTCTCTACTTAGATGAAGTAGCTATGTCTCATATCCATGATAAACACATACAATTAAATTTGCATTGTGCATCCATAAATATCTTGCTTTGTAACTAGTGAATATTTTGGGAGTAAAATGTTTACATGAATTGGTTTGGCAACCAGCCAATACCTGAACACAATACATGTTGTTTACATATTAATTGGAAGGTATAATAATAATTATTAGTTATATATAATTATATTTAGCTCAAAATACTAAATATTAGTCCATCCTATTTATGTTTAATTCACTTTTTTTTATATAGCACTCTTGGTAATATATGACTTTAAAACATAAAAATCTGATGAAATTTAATGTTTAATGTTTTAAAGGTGAAATGCAATTAGTTATACTGATGACTTGCCTATTTGTCTTTGGAAGTCTCTAGCCACATTTTCTGCTATCAGTAGTACCTCTTGTTGACAGAGTTGACTTCCATGACTTTTTTTTCCCACTCTGCTTACCGTACACTATAGACCTATTAATTACAAATAGTAGAGAACTCTGTGATTTCAGTTTGTAAGATTTTTTTCTATTCCATGTTGTTCATAATTTTTCTCACTTGATACTTACGGTCTTTTTTAGTACTCCCTTAGAGAGACAGCAAATCCAAGTTGAAGTTTGCTTAGAGAAGAAGAGTGTTACATGTAGATAGGCATTAAGCCAAGTTGAAATTTGCTTAGAGAGGAGTGTTAAATGTAGATAGGCATAAAGCATTGTCTAATAGCCAAAACGAAAATGCTAGTTTTGAATTGATGAGCTGTATGGTATCTAGGATAGTATAGGTCAGTTGCTGGTTTTAGGCTAGGCAGTTGCCTGAGTTTTAAAATATTTTAGTAGATGGGAAGACTGTATAGTAGGGACATTTTGGAGATGTTCGTTATGGCCTTAGATTATTAATGTGAATTTTTAATGCATAAAATATTTTCAAGCTTCTGTCATGTTTTAACTATTACATTAAGTATATCACTTTTTTAATAAGAGGAAACTATGAGACTAATATTTCTCCAAGTGAAAAAATTGAAGTGTGTGCCCAAGTATTAAAAAGTAAAATTATGTGTACAAATTTGCTACACTTTCTGTAAGATTTTCTTTATGTTGAGTAAATTGAATCATATGGATTTTAAAATTTCAAAAGTCCTGAAGGATACACAGCAAATAATTAACATTTGTAAAAATATATTTAAGAGCTAGGGAGATAGTTCAGTAGGGTAAGCATTTCTTCCACAAGCCTCAGCTTGAATTCAAATTGAGTTCAGCTTGAGTTCAGATCTTTAAAATGCACCTATACCCAGACATGGGAGTGTATCTGCAAGGCCAGCATTCCTATGGTGAGATGGGAAGAAGAGAGAAGAGAATCCTGGATAGCCTGGACGGGCACAGACTATTAAGCCTGATGTACACAGTTACAAAATAACAAAACCCAAACCAAGTGACCTTATCTCAAACAAGGTGGAAAGAAAGGGTTGAAATCCAAGGTTGTCTTCTAACTTCTTCATGTGCCAGGAACACAGGCACATGCATACACTAAACTACATATATACACAACACACAGATTTTTAAAATAATATAGTTGATATTTTTTATATTAGTCACACACCTTTTGAGTCATGTAAATACTGTTTCAATAATAGAAAAATGTAGCTGATGATTTAAAAGCACCTCATATCTTAAATAAATAAACTAAAGGACAAAGCAACAACAAAGTACATCCATGGGAAGAATCCTCATTGTATAACCTATTTGAAATTCAAAGCTTGTTATTCTGCTTAAGTACACACACAACAACAAAAACACCCGGGCACACCTCTGTAATTGAATGTAATTTCAACCATCAGATTTTTTTTTTCTACAGTCTTTGTATAGCAAAACTGATATCAGATTTGTAGTCCTCTAGCCTCAGCTTCCAGAATACTGTGTATCCCCACAATTAGCTCCATTATAAAGTTTAAACACCATTTCAAATAGTCTTACTATCATTCTACACCATTGCCTTAGCAATATTGATAAAGTAGAAGAATAGCAAGAGGAATTTTGTGTTTTGAATTTCTGGCAACGACATAAATGAGAATGTGCTGAGGTCTTAATATTCTGAAAGACCTGCTCAATGCTGCAGGTTTTGTGAAACTTTCCCTAAGAAAAATGGCCTGTGTGTTTTCTATAGCTTTATCTATTGTCCACTTGGTCTTTCTACTGAGTAGGGCTTAAGAGCAAACTAGTCAAACAGGTTTGCCTGTTTATTTGACAGGGATGGGGGAAGCAGGGAAAGGATATGCTTTTATGGATAAGGGCAAGGCTGAAGCTTTTTTAAGGAAATTAATGCTAATTACTAACTCTGTTTTCTCCTGACTTTGAGAATATGTTAAGAATATGTCTTAATAGAGACATGATTAGGGTGAGGAAATCTAGGAGAAATAAGAAGCAGTGAATGAGATCTAAGTTAGGATAACAGAAAATGAAAACTGTGTTAGAACAAGAAAACATTCAAAGAGAAGCAGCTAGACTCTGTGTAATGCTTTCTGTGAGCTGGCTGTGTTACACAAAGAAAGCAGAGAATTGATCTGGGGATGAATGCAATTAAAGCAAAGGCTTGCCTGTGGTATTGGCATCCTATGTGGGGACCTATCATCCCAGGGCTGAGCTATACTAGGGGTATTTGTGAATGGAGTGGAGCTCTGACTCTAGCCTTATCTTAGAAATGATAGTTATCTTTTAGAAAACAATAATATACTATATTCCTACAGATTTTTGTTTTGTTTTTGAAACAAGGTTTCATGTAGCTCAGGGTGTTTGAAGTTCACTAACTGGTAGAGGTTAACCTTGAACTGCTGCTGATCTCCAATCTCCACTTCCTGGAGAGCTAGGATTAAAGGAATAGGTATAACTATTCCAAACTAGTTTATTTGTCTTTCTAAAGTTTATAAAAGAGTTACGTGTATGTTCTATCATTGTATTCTTGACCTGCCTCAGGTATTTTGCCAGGAGGTAGTAGAATTTTACTATAAGCATGATGTGAGGGCTTGCTGAGAGCAATGTGCTGGAGCTATACGAAACACGTCAGTTTCTGAAATCGTGGAAATTACATGATAAAGTCTCCTTTTGGCCCCAACATCATGTCTGTTCCTTTCTCTCTTGCTGAAGGCTCCTTCCCCTCCTTTATGACAGTGTTTTCATCTGTTTTTCCAGGTATTCCTCTGTATTTTCTGGGCATTTTTTGGAACTTAAAAAAGAAATTCTCAAACCTTAACTCCTTTTCTTTAATCCTTTATCGACGTTTATTCATGCTCAGAGACTGACTTTCTCTATATGATACATGGTCTGGAGTTCCAACTATGTCATCTTTTCATCTATTCTCTGAAAAACTTAAGTGTTCAAACACACTTTGCAAACTATGACTAGTACCCCCTATGTATCAGCCGTGGCAGATTTTGGAGTTACCTCTGAGTATCCTTCTTTTGTCTCACTTATTTAGTCTGGCTTATTATTCTGCTCTATCTTCTTAATAAAGCCCTCCCTTCATATTGCTTGAAACTTTCATTCAACTTGTTCTGTCTTCGTGTAGTCTCCTCACTTCTCAACTGTGACACATCATTGCTGCTTTCCCACCTTTGCCTTGGTTCCCATGTCATCACTATCTGCTTACTTTCTGTGTATCCTTTACTTTTCTTTCAGGGCCATTAGATTGTGCCCCTTATTTTCATGTGAAAACACCAAATCTTTAGCCAATGTTCATGCATACACATTGTCTAGCTGTACTCTGAATACCCTTACAAGACTTACAGCTTCTGTCCCTTCAGGCATTTGCTTTGGGACATTTAAGTCCTAAAGTGTCCTAGCTTTCTATGGAAAGGTAGGCTACAAGAAGAGGAATGAAGTGAGGAGAACTGGGGAGTAGAGAACAGGAAAGAAACAGAGAGAGAGAGAGAGAGAGAGAGAGAGAGAGAGAGAGATTTTGGGACTATAACCAAAGACTTTACCTTTGTGCCAGACCCACATTTTACCATTGAACTACATCCCCAGTCTTCTGTAATTTCAAATATTCATCTAACAAGCTTTTGACCTACCAGTCACACTTAAGATTATAGTACCATTGTATCTTTAAACTTATTTTTTTAACCTTTACTCTGCATATATTGATGACAGTTTAACATTTACTTCTGTCTACCTTCTCCCTCTAAAGAGAACACAGATCCATATATCACCTTGGATAAACAGTTCTCACTAAAGATACAATATTCAAACTTCATTGAATGTAATTTTTAGCTACACAGGGGACTGAAGGAAGAGAGTTATCTTAGGTTTCTGTATATATATTGATACTTTTGCTTTTTCTCCAAGGCTAGATCATTCAGACTTGAAATGTTTCTTTCTTTGGAATTGAAGATTTTTCTGTTAAGAACTATTACATATTTTGAAGACCTCAATTTTACATAGTCAGTCACAGTGGGAAGGTCCTATAAAGTCTTTATAAAGATCACATTCATATATGGGTAATTTCCTTTGAATTGGGTGCTTCTTGTAGATCAGTGTGTATTTCCAAGTAATTCTAAGTGAGGCTAATAACAAGAAATAATTAGTGATAATTAAAGGGACTTGGGTTTTGTTTCATATTTATAGTAGTTGGGGGTGTGGGTTACATATACTGGAAAGAAGACTTGGAAGCCTTCTAATTCCCTCACCTGGGCATTTTATAATTGCTGTAGGTGTTGAGAAGGTTACCTAGCTGGGGTTGGGTTTTTTTTGTTGTTGTTTGTTTGTTTTTTTGTTTTTGTGTTTTTACCATCTTTCTTTGTTCTAAGTTTCTCCCTTGGTAATTACCAAAATTCTTGTTTAAAATGACTTCCCTTCCATTTCTTTCTGGGCAGGGCAGTAGGAAAAAGGATGGGATTAAAGATATTGTTTAAGATTAAGACAAACATTGAATGTATTTTAGCACAGGATAAAAAGGAATAAAAACAGAGAAAGAAAAGCATGAAATATTAAGACTATAAAACTTTTATACAAGTTCCCTGTCTATGAATCAGGAAGGTCCCATAGGACTTCAAAACAATCTAGGTTATTAGTACTGATCTTAGTTGCCTACTATAGATACATAGCAGCACACTATAATTAAAGATAACACATAGTTTGATTATAGGACATAGAAAAATCAAGCTGGAAATAAATAGGATACTCTTTCCCTCCAGACTAGTTACCATAATTCTAGGAGTTAGTATTCAGGCAACTAAGAGAGAAAGAAGACATCACTCATTCCATACTGGTCCCTGTGGCAACCTGAAAGGCAAGATGTGTGCACTGATACAGTAGTGAGAGGCCTGTAACTGGATTAGCCAAGAGGTCTCTTGATTGAATGTGAGGTCAGTTCCACAGGATAAAATTCATACTTGTTACTGTAAACATTCTCAAAACCTATGGTTAGGGAGGTTATAGACTCCAGCAGGAACCTACTATTGTTGTTTTGATAAATGCTCATTTTTATCATATTGATTTCTAAATACTTTATGTGCATAAATTTGTGCTACTCTCAACCTTGGTCAAAGATGTTTCTTATTGCACTGGGTAATGGTTAATGCAGAGATTAATAGCTATCCAAAGTGCTGAGAATAATGACTGCAAGTTCTCAATATATGAATTCCTTATCCACAAGGCTCATGGAACAGAGTGGAAGAGAGAATAGAGGTAGAGAATGGGAAAGAAAGCTATGAAATATCCTTTGGTCACGATATGTCTGTAGCTCATATGAACTTATCTGTTTTCCTGTTTAAGACCTGCTCAAGATAAAGCCAGACAAAATTCCAGAACGGATGGAGGAGGGCCAACCAAGACCCCAGCTATAGTTCTGGGAAGTTGATGGCTATTGGGTGGGGAGTAACTTTTCTTTGGGGGAAGGAAGTGGCCATTGGTAGGTTGTTCATGTCCCAGTGGATAGCACATATAGCCAATACTAATTGGACTAAATGATTATAAACAATAACAAAAGCAAAAAGTGTTATGTGTTTTGATCATTCTTAAAGGCCTGAGGGGTATGTATTACTTAAAACAGTTATCCTTTAAATAAATCCATTTGGAACGTTGTTCCAATGTTTTAAACTGTGCTCAATACATACAAACAAGCTCTTCTGGATATCATTGCTTTGCTCTTTTCTCTTTAATCTGTGTATTATCCTTTTGAAGATGAAGTTCTTCTCTTTCTTAGGGAGTCCTTATGCCAGATTTTACTGATGGGTTTACAGCTGGGTGGTAGGGCCAAGGACATGGCTAAAGACCTATTGTTGGATCCTTTATAGTAGTTATGCAGCTTTTATGGACCATGAACACTTTATGCTTTCTAAATACATATATACATATATATGCTGAATACACAGTATAATATATATATATATATATATAAAATATACATTTTTAGATGAAAATATTTTTAAATATATTTTGGATCACTTTATAGAAGATATTTTAATTACTATGTTTAAATATGTTTACATTAATTTTGAAAGACCAGTAGTGATAGTAGTGGTATACAAAAGACCACTCAGCACATGTTCATTGTGGATATACTTGTATAATCTTATATGCATAAAAAACATAAAACTGTACATGTTTCCCTGGTTTAGTAAGGAGCATCAAAGAAGTGCATTGTGTCTTTTGAATATCCTGCCCAAGTCTTTGGTCCCTGGGGATTCATATAAATTTGCCATTTTTCAATCAATTTAAGAAGTGTATAAGGAGCTTCTCACACTACCTGTGTTGGGATTTTATGAAAATAGGCAAGTTTGTTATTTGTAGTGAAGACTTTCATGAAATAAACTACAGAGATATCTAGAATTCTGGTTTTAGGTCAATTAAAAACCTATTTAGTAATAAGAAATAAAGAATAGTTTTGAGAAGTAGAAGAAAGGGTCCTATGCATTCCAGTACGTTCCTGTAACATTAAGAATTTCCAAGTATCCCATCCCAGGCTGCCTCTGGGTTCCTGAGTCCTGACGATTCCATGAGGGTTCCTCTGATATAGCTGTCTCCTGAGAGGCTCTGCCAGTGCCGAACAAATACAGAGGGGGGTGGGGGGCTCTGAGACAACCATTGAACTGAGTACAGGGTCCTCAATGGAGGAACTAGAGAAAGGACCCAAGGAGGAAAAAACAGTATTAACCAACCAGTACCCCTAGAGCCCCCATGGACTAAACTACCAACCAAAGAGTACACATGGAGGGACCCATGGCTCCAGCTGCATATGTAGCAGAGGATGGCCTTGTTGGACATCAAAAGGAGGAGAGGTCCTTGGCCCTTAGAAAGCTTGATGCCCCAGTATAGGGGAATTCCAGGACAGGGAAGCTGGAGTGGGTGGGTTGGTGAGCAGAGGGAAAGGGGATGGCTTAGCTTGTTTTTGGAGGAGAAACCAGGAAAGGGGATAACATTTGAAATGAAAATAAAGAAAATATCTAATTAAAAAAAATAAAATAAAATTAAGGTCCATGTTTGAGTTTAAAAAAAAAAAGAATTTCTAAGTAATTGCTAATTGGAAAGACTTTACATGTGAAGAGCTACGTTGTGGAAGATCAAAGTTTGACCTAGATTTCCTTCAGATTTAGCTGCTATATTCCACTAAAAATACATACATGCATACATACATACATACATACATACATACATACATACAAAGAGATACTAATATATAGAATTCCAGGCTAGACTGGACTAATATGCAAAAACTTGTCTCAAAACAAAAATTATTATGGATCATTAAATTGAAAAAGAGCAAAGTTACATTAATCCCCAGGGGACAAAGACTAGAATAGGTTCTTCAGAAGACCCAATGCATTTCTCTGATTCTCATTTACTTACAGGGAATAATTTTGTGACTTTTATGCATCTGATTATATCAACGAAATTCTAATTAAAGAACTGTAAAATGTTGTACCACAGCATTTTAAAACATAAAGCAGGCTTTAAAAAATTACAAATACTTGTCTTAGTCTCAGTTAAGTTAGGAACTTTGCTGTTTGCTTAAGGATGGAGTCACACTCAAAGCAAAGAATTTCTGTGTTTACTGGATATTGAGCACATACACAGGCATGGAGATAATTAATACAAAGCTGGTTTGGTCTTAGAAGAATTGTAGAAAAGAAACCTAAGTCTTTCGGATGTGTGTGTGATGGGCTGGAGAGTTAGTAGTTATAACTAGGACATGATAAGCATTCAAAGTGATTTAATCACAGCATTGTTTTTAACTATGTTTTTATCATTACCACTGATTCTCAGAAAATGGCTCTTGAGTCAGTACTTTCAGCATCGTTTGTGAACTTGCTAAAAACAGAATCTGTGGCTCATCCCAGATCTATGAAGTCATACCTTGTAAGGGCAGACCTGGCATCTGTTTGCATAAGCCTTCCTGTTGCTCTTGGTGCTGGCTACTTTTGAGGCTCACTAATCTCATACCAGATGCCTAGTTGGTTCATATTCCCAACTGGTGAAAATTGGTGTTCATTTTGGCTCAGATTTTAAGACTATATTGATCAACAGTTCCCTGTTTATTTTTTATAACAAACTTATGATATAATATTTTTACTTATTAATTAGCTGTATAGTCTTAGTTCAGTTAATACATGCATACTCATTGTTTCGTCTAAAACCTGAGATTTGTTGTCATTTTGTAGACTTTGTTCTTGTAGTTATCCAGGAGAGGTAGTTGTTCTCAATTTTATCACAGGATAACAGGAGCAGAACAAAATATTAAATCTTGGACCACAGATAGGCATGATGGTCCCTGTCTTTAATCCCAGGACTTGGGAGGCAGAGACAGGAATATCTCTGTGAGTTCGAAGCCAGCCTGATCTACAAAGCAATTCCAGGACAGCCAGGGATCTCTGTCAAGGAAAAACAAACAAAACCAAATAAAACAACAACAAACTCAAGGTGGACCTGATCTCCAGAAATTCTGTGTACTTTATTGTGGCAACAACCAAGTTTTTAGCCATCTTTAGCTCTTAAAAGCATCTCAGTGTCCACTTAGAGTTGAACTGTAGTCACATGCTTAAAGACTGGCTATTTATCAAGCCAGTTAAACATTACATATTAAGTCCATTAGATACTTATATTATTTTAAGCAAATTGCCCTTTGTGTATTTGTGATTGAAAAATAATCTGCTTCCTTGTAGGTTTGCATTTCTGACTGCTTGAACATGATTTTGTCTTGACTGCTTTAAGACTGTTAACATATTGGATAGATCCTGGCCTATGTTGACAGTTTATATTTATATTTTACTTTGTATAAATTACCAGCAGTCCCATGATCCTAGGGAGCTTATTTCAGAACTATATAGATTGGGACTCCCATTCCTGATCTGTCAAAGCATAATTTGTTTTTTAACATGTCTTATGAAGTGTGTGTTCATACTGAAGAGTCTATGTAACCTAAATTTGGAAGTCAATTTGAATTCATTTCTCATTTGTAAATTTAGTACTCCATTGATTTGATCTTAAACATTTTAGGAACCAAATGATAGTGTATCAGTTTCCTTAAACTCATACTTTTTCCTTCCTTTTCTTCCTTTTTACAGCTCCCATCCCCCGACGCATGTTAGTTATTTTCCTAGATCTTTCTAAATTTATTCATAAATCCAGGTTTGGGGAAATTTTTTTTAATTTACATTTCAACTGTTATCCCCTTTCCTGGTTTCCCCTCCAAAAACACCCTATTCCATACCCCTTCCCCCTGCTCACCAACCTACCCACTCCCACTTCCCTGTCCTGGTATTCTCCTATACTGGGGCATAGAGCCTTCTCAGGACCAAGGGCCTCTCCTTTCTTTGATGTCCAACAAGGTCATCCTCTGCTACAGATGCTGCTGGAGTCATAGGTCCCTCCATGTATACTCTTTAGTTGGTGGTTTAGTCCCTGGGAGCTCTGGGGCACTGGTTGGTTCATATTGTTGTTCCTCCTATGGGGCTGCAAGCTCCTTCAGCTCCTTGGGTCCTTTCTCTAGCTCTCCAGAAGATGCTCTGACATGTAATAAGGACACATGCTTCACTATGTTTATAGCACCCTTATTTATAAAAACCAGAAGCTGAAAAGAGCCCAGATGTCCCTCAACAGAGGAATGGATATAGAAAATGTGGTACATTTACACAATGGAGTACTACTCAGCTATTAAAAACATTGAATTCATGAAATTCCTAGGCAAATAGATGGAACTAGAAAATATCATCCTGAGTGAGGTAACCCAATCACAAAAGAATACACATGGTATGCACTCACTGATAAGTGGATATTAGCCCAGAAGCTTGTAATACCCAAGATAGAATTCACAGACCAAAGGAAGCTCAAGAAGAAGGAAGACCAAAGTATGGATACTTTGGTCCTTCTTAGAAGAGGGAACAAAATAATCGTGGGAGAAGATACAGAGACAAAGTGTGGAGCAGAGACTGAAGGAAAGGCCATCCAGAGACTGCTTCACCTGGGGATCCATTCCATATGCAGTCACCAAACCCAGACACTATTGTGGATGCCAATAAGCACTTGCTGACAGGATCCTGATCTAGCTGTCTTCTGAGAGGCTCTGCCAGCACCTGACAAATACAGAGGTGGGTGCTCTCAGCCAACCTTTGGACTGAGCACAAGGTCCCCAATGGGCAAGTTTTATAATAGTAAAGCATGTTCAAGATCTTCCAATTTGATAGTGTCACTTGGTAGGTTAGACAATTAGGTCAAAGAAATAAAATCCTTGGTTTAATTTAAAAGATTGCTAATGACAGGATTTATGGGTACATACTATTTTTATTTTTTCATAATGATTAAAATACTATTTCCATACTTCTAATATGAGCTAACTAAAAAGCAGTCTTGGGTTCTAGAATATACTTCCATGCCAAAATCTTAAGTCATTTACAACAATTTAAATAAATTTCTATATGGGTATTGATATCATCTGCAAACCACTGCAGTGTTGCTTTTCCAACTTGCTCTGTGTCTTTGTAAAAACTAATGTGTTCCTAGGAGTGTCCTGTTGTCTTATCTCTGATATGGATGCTCCAAGATGAGTTTTGCCAAAGCTGCTGTCAGTACTTAGCATGTTGCTTCATGTCTTCCAGAAGCTCCACAATTGGCAGCTGTTGTTTAAAGCAAATACAAATATTAAAGAGTAAAAAAAAAAAAAAAAGAAATTCCATTTCAGTGATACACTAACAACATAAGTTAATATAGGGTTTGTGAAATGAATTAGATGAGAGCAGGAAAACCCAGTCCTCAAAGAATGACAGTGACAGGATGGTCAGGTGTTAACTGTTGTAGCAGTACTAAAAGCAGTATTCATGTGCCCTTGGAGACTGTAGGTAATCTAAGCTGGAAGAAGCTTATAAATGCTTTGAGATTGTTAACTGCTTTTTCTGTGGTCCTTAAGATCCAGGATGTACATTGTACTTTTCTGAATTCATCAAGAACCTAAAGTTTCTTCAACTGTGTCACTTGTATAACTCTGTACTGAATTGTTAGGTACTAGATTCTTACCAGTCAGTCCGATAGAGAGCAACATAGTTCAGCAGCTTATTTAGAATACAGATTCTTTTCTACCTAAGTCACAGCCTATTTGCTAAAGAGACCTTGGAATCTATTTTTTTAGTTAGCACTTGAGCCCTTTGGGCCCGAAAATTTGAGGATAATTTCACCTAGGTGATTAAAATTTGACTTTTAATTAGCTAAATTTACATAAGTACATAAGGGCATAAGTGGATATGAAGTCTCAAGTGCAGTGTTTGTTGATATTCGTATTGTCCCATCTTCCTGTCCTTTCTGTAGTCTTGCTTTTATTTTTCCTCCCACTTGATGGTTGAGAAAAAAAAAAATCTTCTGTGTGGACAGGATCCAGCTATTACTGATAAAGGAAAAGGGTTGAGTTTCTCATTACAGCTTTGCCACCTGTACTGTAGATGGTAGGAAAAAGATAACTGTGGGTAGTTATAATGAGTGGTGAGTATGTCTAGCTCAGGTTGTTACAAAAGCAATAGTAACAATGCATTCCTTACAACCTTTTGAAAAGGCACTGATGATGTTTAATATTTTTTTGGTATTTCATTTCATATAAAACAAGATCTGCCAGTTTATAATACTTCCAAACAGCTATAATATTCTTTCTATAATGGAATATGTTAGCATAAAAGGTAATACAGTTTATAAATATAATATTTTCATCATGACCTTCAAATTAGTTGTTAATCACAAATAAGTTTTTTCTTTTAAAAGTGACTGGGTTAGAAATTTTGACCAGAAATTTCTGTCATGGAAACTAAAAATCATTTACTTTTTACATTCGTGAAATACACTACATTCTTCCTTTTTATTCAGAGTTTTTGTCTCATATCTGTAAGTAAACTGTGCATACCTGAAAATGATATGCAAACAAGCATACAAAAGCCCTGTTGTTGTTGTTGTTTTGTTTTGTGAATAAATCAAAACAAAAAAACCTAGGAAAGTTGTACATTTTAAAAATCTAGTTATCTATTCATTACCTGCTGATGGTCATCCTGAATTTTGTCAGTATGCAACTTTCACCCAGATTGCAGTTCAGTTATTTCAGAGTTCCCAGCATACATTTTTCATTTTAATTTAATTTATTTTTATGTGTATAGGTGCTTTGCTTTCACATTTGCCTAAAAACCACATAACATGCATGGTGCTCTAGAAATGTAGAGAGGGTGTCAGATCTCCCTGGAACTGGAGTTACAAACAGTTGTGAGCTGCCACGTGGGTTCTGGGAATCAGACCTGGGGCTTTTGGAAGTACAAGCAGTGCTCCTAATCACTGATCAATCTTTCGAGACCTCCCTCCCTACCTCTTTTCTTCAAGTTGGAAGCTAACTGATAGTATAGGCCATACCTTTCTAAATGCTGTGTTCTCTTCCTACCCCAAGCTGAGAAGCTGCTGTTCTGTGACAGGATTTTTACTTTCAGTGACTTTTTTGCAAACAGCTACCCATAATTTACTTTACTTTGGAACACCAGGTATTACTTTCATGTGAAAATAGTAACCATAGAAGTATAGCTGGTTTTTATCCATTGTGTGTGTTTGTGTGTGTGTGTGTGTGTGTGTGTGAGAGAGAGAGAGAGAGAGAGAGAGAGAGAGAGAGAGAGAGAGAGAGAGAGAGAGAGAGAGAGGAAGAGAGAGAATTGGATGCGTTTATGAATGTGCATGAGCTTTTATCCTCTCTTTATGTAGCAGGACAAAATGGATTAATTTACTAGATACTAGCCTTTGTCAGGTTCTTACCTTTTCAGCCTTATTTCATAAAATGAGAGCAATTGTCTTAGTGTAAGTGAAGTAATGCTTTTAAGTCTCAAAAACACAGAAAAGGAACTACACGGTCAGAGCTATGAGGTGAGCCACTTGCTTGTTTTGCTAAGACCTTGATAATTCATCACCCTGGTGCTATAAACAGAGACAGTACCATGGCTTGAGAGGGTAGTTTAGCTCCTCATAGACAGTAATCTGACATAACCAGAGAGGAATGGCTTTTCTGACCCTAAGCATCTTTGTAGTTATACTTTTCTAGGTTTACTCTTTGAAGTGCATTGTCTGAAGTGTTAATAATTACAATCTCATTCTACATAGGAGGCATGTAAGAGTGATAACTATTAAGGCAAAAATTGGAAATAGCACACAGCATTTATCCTCCTGTAATCAGAGCTTTTAGGGTAGAAACTTGGACGCCAAAAGCCCCACCACTCTGGGCTTGGCCACTGGTCCCCATATACTAGTTACAGAGACAGAAATTTAAAGCAGAGATATGTTCATTATGGTTATTTTGAGAGGAGGAACTAGTAAAGGGGTGCAGTGACCCTCAGTGACCCTCATTTGAAGAAACTCACAGGAGCATTAGATTTAGAGAACAAGATTCCTCCCTGACATTGTCTCTGATCTGGTCTTGAAAGGTGATCTCAGAAAGAAGCTTTTATTGCCAGAGAGGCTGAAGAGATTAAGGTAATGATTACTTCCATTTCAGGCTGAGGCTGTCAGTTCTAGACCATTGCTCCCACTTTATTTGGGAGGGGTCTTTATTTTATACTGGAATAAAGTGACCAAAAGATACCACTTTAAGCCAAAATAAGGGAGACAGGCAAAACAATGGCAAGAATATTAGCTTTTCATCCTGTTTCTCTACCTGTTGACTCCAGTGAGGAGTCAGTGATTTTTAGCAAAACAGGTTTTTAGATCCCTGCTTTACTATATCTCCTGTAGGAAAACTTATTTATGTGACTGAAACTAGATGCTGAGAAATACTCTTTCATCTTTTTGTCCATGAACCAAGTTGAAGTAGAGGATGCTAATCCTTGAAAAGAGAATAGAAGCCATTGTCCTTCTCTTATGTTTAAGTACAGCATCTAGCACGTCACAGAATTTTTTAGTGAATTTACTGCTGTTGTGAGTATAATGGTGATTCTCTTGGTTGTCTATAGCAGTGCTATGATTATTGTAGTTACCTAAGGAAGAAAAGTAGAACCCCCAAACTCAAAGAAAAGCCCTTAATTGTCAGCAACAATGTGGTTACTGGCTGCAGACACAGCTCTACACTGCTTCGCTAGAGTAGCCTTAGGAGTTGTCTTCAGAAATAGTCTGGTGAAGCTTGGGCTACTTGAATTTGCCACAGAAAATAATTTTAGGACCAGTCAGTATGAAGCAGAGTTTGAGTTTATTAGAAAGAGATTTTAATATGATTTAGGCACAAGATTTAATAGGTACCAGAGAAAGGGTAAAATAAACCCAAATGCGGGTAAGGGGAGGCATGTTTAAATGTCTTTATAATAACCATATATATGGTTTGAGTGGCTTCTGAAGTTATTGGTACGTCTTTACAGCTCCATTCAAACATGCTCTGGTATAATTGTTTGTTGTTTTACCTAATGTAAAACAAATCACTATTCTTTGCAATATAAAAGGTCAAGGGATGTCATGTGTCATACATTGGAATTGGTGGGTCATAGTTAATCTATACTCTTGGTAATTCTAAAATCCTCAGACAATGGTTTGGAATCATCAATTCTAATGTATGAATCAACCAATCCTTACTCAAGGTGTTTGAGGAACATAAAATTTGTAAATGCCTATAGATAAGGGATTTACTATCACATCATGTTTTTGTAAATAAAACTCCTACCTATAAAGTTTTATTAAAAAGTTAATCTTAAATTATTATTATTTGTTTCTGTCTCTTATATCTGAGGTGGGGCCATGGTAGATGAAGGGAATGGGAGAGGGGAGAAATGCATTCCCTCACTAAGACACTGAGTGGGAAAGCTACAAGTAGAGAGAGTAGAGGCCACATTGTCCCCACTCTTCGGGACTAAGCCTCCGATTTCTCCAGCTCTGAGGTCCCTTATCACTTGAAGTCCTAAGATGAGGCCCAGGGAACCTTACCTTCCTCCTAATATAATACATCATCACTTTTAAAAGAGATATAGGGTCTTGTCCTGCCATCCCTTCTTGTTTGATGCCCTCCCCACTGTTGGGAGTACCTGGGCAGCTGTTCAAATGGTCATGGGAGGTGCATGGTATGAGAAGAGCACTGGGGCCCTTGACCTACCTCTTTTAAGGAGGAGGATGGTCCAGGCCAAGAGGGGGAAATAGTGCAAGGAAGAGCCCAAGCTGCATTGGGGATTCAACACCCAGCAAGGAAGGTGTTGGGGTAAAGATTCTTCCCCACCTCAGGAGTGGCTATGTACATAATGGGGGTGGACTCAATCCTAGGCAAGGTCAGAGGCAGCTCCTTTGCCCAGGGGCAAGTGAATTGCCTAGCCATGTTACCATGATGGCTGAGTATGACATTAGCTCGCCAAAGTGATCCCTGGGTTCACTCACCCTTATAGGCATGGCCACCAGATGGTGCTGGCTTGCCCCACTCCCCACAAGGCTAACCTCAACCCATCACCCTTAGTAGCAGAGACAGTTCTGACTTGCACCTACCTGGACTAGGAAATGAGGAGAGAAGAGGGTAAGAGGCCCAGCCCTCACTGCTGTCTGGCCCTAAGGAGGGAGCACAGGAACAAGAAATCCCCACCCCTAGAAAGAGATGGAACTCTTCTACTATCCCCAAGGGCAGGAAAGACAATCAGGTCATCCTGCCCCCTTTTTCTCCAAGTCCCTGTTACTCAGCATTGGAACTGGGTAGAGAGGGACTAGGGTGGTTCCATCCTTACAGGTCCAGTCCTGCCATCCCAGTCTTTCTAACTCAGAGACAGCCAAAATCCAGAGGTCATGGGTGTAGGACAAGGCTTTGGTCCTAAACCTTAGTCTCCTAGAAACCTACATAGTAGTAGTTAAAGAGGGACCCCACAAATCAGAGATAGATTATTTTTCAATTCCCTAGTAGCAACTGAGAATAGAGAACCCACCTTTGTGTTCTCTCTCCCTCCCTCCCTCCCTCTCTCTCTCTCTCTCTCTCAGTGTGTGTGTGTAGTGTGTTTCATGTAATACTACTTGCATGATCACCCCAATCTAGAAAGCCTGTGCCTTCAAACCTCAGCTTAGAATTAGAATGAAGGCTCTGGGAGGGTCAGTATCACTGACCCAAACTCCTTTTGTCTTTTGTGCTTCCTTGTTGCTTAACATAGTGTCCCAGGCCTTGCGTTGCTCCAGCCTGGCCATTCATCCCTCTTACAAAGATTGTATGGCACCTTAGGTCTATATAGTAGATATCCCTTCTTCCTTTTCCTCTTCTTCTTCTTTATCCTTCTCCTCTTCAGGTTGCCCTTTCATAGTGACTGGGGTCCTGTGGGGGCTGATTCCCCCCAATATCAAACTAAAGAGAGGCAGAAAGTGCCCAGGTGGCCATTGTGAGAGGTCAAGCCAGCAAGGGATGGAGTGGTGGTCAAAGGTGGTGGATTGTCCTGTGGTGCATCATCCTTGTGGCACCTCCAGGCAGTTCTGGCCCTTAAAATGGTACTGTAGGTGTTCCTTGTTGCTGTGGGTGTTCCTTCTTTGGTAAAAGCCTTGTGGCACTCATAGGCTTGCCTCATGGATTACTGTGTGACAGACTGGACACTCCTGGAGCATCTGTGAATTTATGCACCAGCTTGTCTTGGCCATCCAGGTCTGGTGCCAGGGATCCTGGTGTAGCAAACTTAGGTAAGCTATCAAGTCAATGGTATCTTCATCTGAACCCAGCTCCTCTGGTGACAGTGGAGGCTCATTCCTCTGTGCTAGCCCTTAGGCTGGGGTACATACCAGCTCCTTTTCATTTTCCTCACCTTCAAAGACATCATAGTTCAGGGGCTCCTCAGGAAGTGAGGACTGTAGCTGTCTCCATGCTTACTGCCCTGACTGTTACACACTCTACTAACTGCTTCTTCTTCACAGGTCAAGGTATGAGTGAATACTGTAGGTGCCTCAGGGCATCCCAGGTTTGAAGAAAAGCTTTTCAGGGCTTGCAGTTGCAGCAGGCAATAGGGAGAGGTGGTGGTGATAGAAAGGGCACCTATGGAGGGCTATCTTTACCACTGGGCATTCCTGAGGTTTGGAGTTATGGTGGTGGCTAAGGCAAAAGCCTCCAAGGCACTGTCATTCTTACTCACAATCATCTTCCTCTGGGCTGGAGACTTCTAGTCCACTGCCTTGTAGAATTACCATGCTGGGAGCAATGACATAGGAGATTTCCAGTACATAGGAGGCTTGCAGTACAGCTGGCATGTTGCATTACTGGGGGTTAGTGTGGCTGTGTAGGCACATTCGAGTAGGGTACCCAGGGCCTCAGACCCTACAAAGTCCCACAGGCCTCTGCTCTAGCAGCTGTTCCACCACCCACTGTTCCCATAACAGCCCCCAACATACAAACACACACACACACACACACACACACACACACACACACACACACACACACACACACACACACATGATAGTCTTGTGGGTGCTATACTCAAGAACCTGAGTCCTGATGGTGAGGCTACTCATTGAGGCAACTCAGGAGCTCACTGCTATCTATAGTCTGGGAGTGGAATTCCAATCAAGTCATCCCCAGGGCTTCCCATTTTTCTCTCCTCAGTTGCATAGGCATCCAGTGTGGGAAGAAGCATGACCCCTGCCAGACCTGGAGGCTTGGGGCACTGCTCTGGTCTTGATCAGAAGGCTCACCACACCTTGCTGGGAGGAACCTCTTCTTCTACCTTTTGCCTCCTCCTGGTGCCTGCCCCCTCCATGACTGCAAAACTATTCATTCACCTGGCTCCCTCCCTCCAGGGCCCTGTCCTGCAGTCTTACCTGTCCCCCTTTGCTTTCTCCTCATCCTGGCACCCCAATCTTCCCCCCACCCTTATCAGTACCCTCTCTCACTTTCTGGTTTTTCATCAACCCTCTTCCCCTGCATCCCTTCCTTACATCCAATAAGGTCATAAACTTCCACCTCTTCCAACAACTAGTTCCAGCATGGTACATATGGGTTCCTCTCCTTTTCACCTCTTCCTCTGAGCTCCTACTAGGCTCCCTGAGCTTTCCCCACCCTTTCCTTTTGCTTTCCTTCTGTTTCCAGTCACCTGCAGTGGTTGCCCTCCCTTTCTGCTTTCCACCACTGTCTCCTCCAGTCCACCTTCACCTATAAAATTTTAATAAGCAGCCACCCTAAAATACAAATGAGTAAAAGGATAAGATATTGTTTAAAATACCAGAAAATTGTTTTCTAGTGAATGAGCTCAGATGACTCTGGACTAGGAGAATTTCAGCATTTGCTTCTAGCTGTAGTCCTTCCTTTCTTATTCACACAGTGATGTTTATGATGCTGGTGCTTGTGTTTGGGTGCTGGTGTAAATCTTTCATAATTGGGCTTGTATTTAATTAGTAGAATATAGTAATCTAATTGATGCTGCTTTCTTGTAGTCACTGTTTTGTATTGAAGGCATGGTAGACATTTTTACTAGGTATTTTGTCTAAAGAATGTTGGTATTTCTGAATAGTAACTTTTTTTAGAATCAATGTACAGAATCTGTAGTTTTAATTATTTTTACGACAGTACTCAGCTACATGAAGCTATTAGTACAATTTAGATTTCAGTTCTCACTCTTATTAGCCTCATAAAACTGCTCAGTAGTTACTGGTGAGTAGAGGATGCCTAAACGGAAAACAGGGATTCACAGATTTTCATCTCACAGAATATTCTCCTGTACAGTACCATTCTAGAACATAGAAGTTCATTAAAGCAAAACATTTTATGTATTTCTTCTTAATTTTTAGTAAAGACTGAAATAAAATACTAAGATAAAGAAGAGTAAGAAACAGAGGAAGAGTTTGTTTCCATTCTATTTATTATTGTTATTATTATTGTTGTTATTAATTATTCAGTTATTTATCAGTTAATGGCTTTGAGTATGATTAAAGTACATGCTACTTATCAGTCCAGCAGAGTAGAAGAGTAGCTCTCTGCCATGGGTCCATCATTAAGTAGATCTTGTGTATGCTCATGGTGATACTATGGCATATCTGCTTTTACATATCTTTCATCCCCAGAATATATAGCACGTGAATGTAAAACCTCTAATTTTTTTAAGATTAGAAGAAGGTAACATTAGAGAGATACACACTAGAATGAAGCAAAAACATAATACATTAAAAACCTCAAAAGCATTTTTTCTTCTAGGTTTGACCACTTATCCCATCTTATAATCTTGTAATTAGAGAGAACTTCGCTGTGGAAACAATGTTTCTTACAGATTTGTTTCTAAATCTATCTAATATTTCAATCAATATTTAATATTCATAACATTTATGGAATGTACCATTTTTATTTTTGCTGGGAATGAGGGGGAAATCTAAAAATACAGCATATTTATTATTGGAAGAATCCAGCTTATTAGGCATGTGATTATTTTAAATTAATGAGGAGTTTAAATATTGGGAAACTATATTTGTTACAATTGTGTTTAGATGGTGGGACTTTGCACAAAGAGTATGGCTAATATACAATCATGAACAAAAGTATGCAAGTGAACCATCATTTGTCATGTATGTCTAAATATATTTTGTGTTGTTCCTTGAAATCAAAGTGTTCACTTTCTGTGCATAACTCTTCAGAATATTTTTCTGTTTGGGGTCTAACCTAGAGCTTAGATTAATTATATTGAATAGATTTTGTGTACAGCTATTACCTTTCCTACACATAATGTGCTTATTTCTCACTAATGTGGAGTAAGACTTTTGCACTTAATCTGTTAACCAGAAAGGGTAGGAGAAATGTCTGTCTTAAAGTGTACATCCATCTGCCTTGAGGTTGATACTCTGGTTGAAGGTAGCACACATACAGTATGGTCTGGGTCTTACTCATTCACCAAACTCTTCTTCAGCTGGATTTTTCTTTTGAGAGTCATTCATTTGGATGATGCCTTGATTTAACAAGATACATAACAAATAAAATGTTACATAAATACAGACCATCAGAATACTTAGTATACTTAGTGATAAGAAACATACTAATGGTGATTATTCCTGTAAGGTAAAATTCTACAGAATCGTTGAGCTACTACTTAATTTCTTTGAAGTGTGTTCTCTCTTGGAAACCTTTAACCACAATTTGGAATATTACCACTAAATTAAGATGATTTAAGCAACAATTGTGTACTGATACACATGAAAATTAAAATTGCCAATCTTCCTGGAATTAACATAACATTTATTAAGAATAAGAATTTATTAGTACTATCTCATAGGTCGTATTCAAAGAAGTAACATCAAGTGTCTTTAGGCTTTTCAGAAGTTATTGTCTGGGTAAAAAGTTCTCCTTTATTGATAAAGTTATATATTTTCAGATTGATCTTAATATGTATTATATATCAATTTCATCCAATTCTGTACATAATAATATTGTTGTTTTATTTAAGTGAAGGCATCTTTGGAACACATATTAGGCTAATTTTTTTAAAACAATTGGATCATTAGATATTTTGGAAAATATTTGTGATTGTTTTGAATGGCCAGCCTCTATAACGTTCTAAGTCATTTTCTGGTTGTCTTTGCAGCTATGAAGTCTTACACTCCATATTTCATTCTCCTGTGGAGTGCTGTTGGGATAGCAAGGGCTGCTAAAATCATCATTGTGCCGCCGATTATGTTTGAAAGCCATTTGTACATTTTCAAGACACTAGCATCAGCCTTGCACGAGAGAGGCCATCACACTGTGTTCCTCCTCTCAGAAGGCAGAGACATTGCCCCATCTAATCACTACAGCCTCCAGCGATACCCAGGGATCTTCAACAGTACCACCTCAGATGCTTTCCTGCAGTCTAAAATGCGGAATATTTTTTCTGGGAGATTGACAGCAGTTGAACTCGTTGACATACTGGATCACTATACTAAGAATTGTGACATGATGATTGGCAACCAAGCACTAATCCAGGGTTTGAAAAAAGAAAAGTTTGACCTGCTACTGGTTGACCCCAATGATATGTGTGGATTTGTGATCGCTCATCTCTTAGGCGTTAAGTATGCTGTATTTTCTACTGGCCTTTGGTATCCTGCTGAAGTAGGAGCACCTGCTCCTTTAGCCTATGTCCCAGAGTTTAACTCACTCCTCACAGACCGCATGAACTTTCTGGAAAGGATGAAAAATACTGGCATTTACCTCATATCCAGAATGGGGGTTAGCTTTCTGGTTCTTCCGAAATATGAGAGGATAATGCAGAAGTACAACCTGCTGCCTGCAAAGTCCATGTATGATTTGGTTCATGGGTCCAGCCTATGGATGTTGTGTACTGACGTAGCACTGGAGTTTCCAAGACCCACGCTGCCTAACGTTGTGTACGTTGGAGGAATCCTAACAAGGCCGGCCAGCCCACTGCCAGAAGTAAGGTTTGCTGAACTCCTTGGTAATTTTTTTTTAACTACAAGGGTCAATTTTTATTCTGATAGAAAATGTATTGGTTAGTATCACATTAAGAGCCCATAGCTGATCAGTTCTCTTTATCTGTGGATCCGTCACTCCCTGGAATTCATATACTTTGGTGAAAGTATCTGTAGTATCAAGAGGCTCCCTGTCCTGTGGAGTCAACAAATTGAATGGGAACTATATTTTTAAAGTAATAACTATAGTCTATGAGTTGAATATACTTAGCTGTGTAGTTTTAGCAAGCATAACTTATTTTCCTTTTAATTAAATACTCTGTTCTTCTCAAATAATATGCTGAGTCTGTGTTTAGCAAACTCAATAAAAATTGAAAGAATAAGGGTACTTCTCTGGGTATTCAGAATTACTGATCCTTGTACAGCTTTAAAGAGAGCAACAAAAGTTATTTATAATATTTTTCTTACCTTTCATCTAGAAGGCATTTAGTAAAAGTTTCTGTTGTAGTTTTTAAGGTAAACAAGTCAGAGCAAGCTAAAATATATTTTCTCTGAAAAGCACCCAATCAGAACTTATGACTAGAACATTTCCATCCTATAGTTGAAATGAGCATTAATTTCAAAGTAGGAAAACAACTAATTTAAATTAATAACAAATGTAACACTCCCTAATGCAGTTTAATTTAAAAGACAGAATTAATGATATTTTAAAAGCATCCATCTGTTCACACCTGCATTTTTTTGCTAGTTGAACCATCAACAAAGTCATTGTTCTTTAGAAATCTCTTTTCTATCCTACTTTGTTTTAATTAACTACTTAATCTAGCATAGGTCACTTACATATGAATTAAACATTTTTCTAACTTCAGGGTAGCTCAGTGCTTGCTACCACTTATAACAGTATTAGAGCTTATATAATATTTTTTCTCTCATCTCCGAAAATAGACACCTTCTCAAATGGTTAGTTTGTACTGTGTACCATAGTACAAAAGTCTGCCAGGTCCTCAATGATGAGAAAACTCATATTGTCTCCTATAGGTATTACATAAAAATGATCCCTAGGTAATATTTTCTTACGGTGTAATCAAGTGACTAGAATGTAGATGTGAGATTTTTCGGATAGAACCATTTCAGTGACACTTGAGATAACATGGTATAGTCTGTGTGACATGGAAGCACAGAAATAGCTGGCTTTGGGTACAGTAGAGTGTGTGCTAGCAGCTTGAATTGAAAGCCACTGGAGTGTCAAGGACACAGCTGCACTCTTTAGCAACTGTAGAGGATGTGAATTAACCTTCGCTTATCTCAACCATTCATGAATTTGTTTGACTCCAATTTCAGTCCTTAAACATTTCCTTGCCAGAATCAGCTTGTGACATATCACTCTTCTTCCTAAAGAGAGTTAAAGTGAGGTCTTAGAAGCAACTTCTGGAGGATTTAGTGAGCATATCTGGCATTACCTTAAGATGGCCATTTATAGTGTCACAGACATTGCTTTGCTCTTTCCACAGCTTCATCATTTCCCAGTGAGAACAGTTCATCACTTTTGGTCTGAGTACTTTTCCCTCTTTCTCTCCTCACTCCCTTGATTAGAGAAAGATCTGCTTGCTGATTGTTCTTCCTCCTCTTTCAATTTCTGTGCATAATTCTAGAGTTGCATCAACTTGAACAACCAACTATAGGTATACAAGACTATTTTATGTTGCCTTTTTTGTGTGAATCCTGTCTTTATTAAAATATGTAGAATATGTGCATTTTTCAATAATCTGGGCTTATTGTTACTATCTTGGTTCCCTCTGTTCTTTCATATCTTACTAGCTTGAATATTGTGTTTCTTTTTAAATTTAAAATAAAATTGCTTATTTTATGTGTATGGACATTTTGCATGCATATATGTCTGTGTAATATATGCATCAATTACAGATGAAGTGGTGTTGGGAATTGAACTATGGTTTGTTGGAAGAGTGGTCAGTGCTTTTAACCACTATCTCTAGGCCATCTTGTTTCTTTTTAAAACCAATTTTACTGGATTTTCTTGAACTTTATCTAAAGTCAAAATGGTTTCAGATGTAACTTGTTAACACTGACTGACCTACTCTATGAGCTTAGAATATGTCTTCCTACTGAGATTTCTGTAGTTGATATCTTGAGATAAGCTATACAATAGTGTTATAAAAGTTAATGAGTTTCTCAGGTGTTCATAGGGTTACAGACACATTTATGACACTAAACCAAGAGGGTTCAGCAAACAGCTGGTGAGAAATGTTGTTCAATAATAACTATCCAGATGTTGATTGCCTTTGTGTTTTAGATTGAGAATATATTTCATTTTCTAGATGTCTGAAAATGATTTGACACTAAGATTTGAATTTTGTAGCTTGGGAGGAAGAAATAGAAAAAATTCTAAAAGATGTTATTCAAAAACTTTTATGATGTTTGAGTATGTAGAAATTATTGTGTATGGACCAGTTCCATTCAGTAAATTTTTCTGTCTTCAAAATACAGATAATAGATGGAATAATTCATTCACATATCAGATAGATTTAAAGAGTTTGAGTGGCTCATTGATGGCCAGAGTCTGGCAATCCACTTGTAGTGTGGATTGATGTGTTATTGATTAGTTTGTCAAAATGATTATACCCTTTTTAACTCACATTCATTTACACATGTAACTGTGTACATGACTGTATATAGATAGCTGTTTCTTCAGTCTAGTTTGTTATCAGTTGTTTTGAATGCTTAGTATGAGAACCAGTTGAAACTATTTGTACTCACTTTTTAGAGATTCTATGTTGATCATAGATATAAACACAGACAAAATTTAAATAATAAAATGTTGTGTTGATATAGTGTGAAGATACTGGATATCCTGGATATCCAAGTTATTCAAGAAGTGAGAAATGTGACCAGAGAAACCACCTCCGTTATACCATCAATCTCCACAGTGGGGCTGTAAAAAAATCTGGATTAAGGGGAAGACATCTGGGTTATGTCACTTTCACATCCGGGGTTATCTGCTGTTATTATGAGTCAGTAGAAAACATGGATGCTAGTTTTCTAAAAGATAGTTTGTATTTGCCTAGAAAGAGGTCTTTAAACAGAGCTCTACTTAAATTGGCCCTTTAATATTAAATATAAATGAAATAATGACATATGGAATGATTATAGCTTATAGTATTTTTGTTGGCTGCTATAGGCATGTTTATTTTGGAAGTCTATCTATTATTAACTTGAAATGTTTTCTATGACAACTTTATATGTTTTATCATTGAAAGCACTTGTTTAGCTCTGCCAGGCTGCTGATATCTGTCAATTTTCAGCTTCTACAATTCTGAATTCTAACAGCATCTAACTATTTGACCTTCACTGTTAGTTTGACAAATTTTATGTTTTTTTAACATGAGAGTGTATACCTCAAATGGTGTCATTTTTGTACCCTGAGTGTGTGAACAGTACTTAGGCTCTTAATAGATGTCTTATATTAGGTAAAGCCAGTAGAAGTCGTTGCCAAAAGATAAAATTATTCAGCTGATGCCTCAGTGTTAAAGAGTAAAACCACTGTCTGTTCCAAATTTATATCTACATATTATTCTGCAAAGCAACTAAAACTTCCAGACCAATTTATTTTAGTGAACAAAAATAGGTATACTAATGATTTTGATTGACCAACTGGTGAACTAAAATTTTTCTCCACTCATTCGGGATACAATCATAAAGAGGGTTGATAATGAAAGAGACCTTTAGTTCCTGTCTGGACAGATGAATTTATATGGTGTGCTGCTCTTTAGGTACACCTCAGCATTATTTTATCTCCAGTTAAAGAATACTCTTGTCCTCTTCATTTTACCAGTTCTGTGGATGTTCTTTTTTTAAGTTATAGAAATACAGTCATGGAGAGTGCTACAGGAAAGAGGTAAAAGGGAGTGTCAAAGACAGGGTCATGACGCTCCCCTTATTGTTGTCTGGTCATTTATCAGAACTAGCTGCCTTATGGAGAAAGAGACTTGAGTAACAGATTTAATAGATTAGCCTCTGGAGTAGTTTGAAAGGCTATCTAGTTATGAGCAGAATGAAAGAGCAGTGGTTTTTCATAAACAGTATTCAGTTTCTATTGACTCAGAATCTTTATGATTCCATATGGTAATGAATTAAGGATTAGGCTGTGATATTGCTACTGGTATCCCTTTGGTAAATGGCTTGATCAAGTTGCAGATACCTGTTAAAATTGAGACTGTTTTAACAATATGCTATATCACCATCTGACCCTATGTTATTGTTTTAAAGATGGAGATGGGATTATAGCCATTATATACCACATTGATTGAAATGCCAGGTTTTGTAAGTGTCACTTAGTCAAGATATAAAATCTGTCACTAGTTTCCAAATACGGATTCCATCAGTTTTATAAGATGTTTTCATACAGCTATATTGATATTTGGAAAACAGAAAGTTAAGGACTATAATGTTTGATGAGACTGCAGTTAGATTCCATTTGTTCTCAGATATCTTCCACAAAATGAGAGTTGGGAAGAAAATGGTAGATCCATGTTTTTGCAGTATTTTGAGTTGATCATAACATTTTGATATTTATTTTGTAGCAATAAGCCAGAAGTTTTCTATAAGGAAAATATATCAAGAAAGCAATTCAGGCATAGTGGGAGCCAACAGTAACTTATCATTCAGGAACATTTTCTGAACAGTGTTGTAACATTAAACAAGCTATGTGTTGTTCCTATAAGCATTATAAACTGAATGTATGTATTAATATGATATAAGATCCAATTATATAACCAGATTCCACTATTTGCTATTGATATCACAAGATTTAACATAACTTTTAATTCGCCTTTCTCAGTGTCAATCCTTAAACCATTATTGTACACTTGAGAATTGTTCAATTAGATAATGATCAAACATTGGCATTGTTAAAGGAAGTATTTTAACTGATATTTCTACCAGTTAAAGTAGAAAATTTCTGTTGACAACATAAGCATGCTCTATTTTTCACATATCCTCATACCAAGCCAAACATTTCAAATTTTAAATTAAATTTACTACTCTCATGAGTTTGATACATTTATTTCTTAGTGCATATGCTTAAATGAAAAGAATACTTTGTTTTTCACTTTACATATTAAATAACATAAAATATTGTAATAGAGTTTGAAACACAAGAAAATGGTATTTTTCTTTAATTTGGTTACAAACCCCAAAGCAAGTATTTCCTAAATTTTCTTAAATGGGTCAATGTGACAAATTTACTTAGTAACCAGTCTTGTCTAATTTCTATGGCACTTATAGTTGATGCAATTAAAAGAAAGCCCAAATTTACAGTCACTGCCTCACAGAAATAACACATATTTGATCATTTTAGAATGCAAAATGTTTTTGCTACTTCAATACCCAGAAAGTTGAATTCATGTATCTACCAAAGACAGGAAGGAAGGAAATGATAGAGTTGAAACTAGGAAGGATTGCTTTAGATTCTCTTTCACAGCTCAGGTCTCCTTTCTAAATTTTAGACTAACGCATATCCTTCACCTTCAGCTCATATTTTAACAGAGAGAATAGAGCAAGTTTGGACTTGTGAAAAATTGGTACCACCAAGGCCTAACAACCTACTTTTTGGCTGTGATTGAGGAATACATTATACTAAGTTCCCAGATACTATTCAACAAAATTGTACGAAACAGAAAGTGCAAAACATGACATTTTCAGTAGGTGATGGTCCATTGTTTTAATGCCGTTGTTACTGTGTCTTCAGCTTTATTAGTGCAAAGACAGCAGTATCACATTAATGCATTTTAGTAGATGACAACCACCCATGACCATACTTGATGATGATAGACTATTGCTGTACTAAGCTGTAACTACTGAAGCATTAATTACTTCCTGTTTTCCCCATGAAAAATAGCAAAATTTATCTTAGGATAGCCATGGAATTGCAGGGTAAAGTGTACATTTCTATGGCTCTATTTTTTAGTCAGTCTATCTAGTAACCTACATCTGTTTTTCTTACTGAAGTAGAAGGAAAATAAAAACAGTAAGTGAGATGCATTGTTCTTTTTTTTTTTAATTAGATATATTCTTTATTTACATTCCAAATGATTTCCCCTTTCCCGGTTCCCCCCTCCCTGAAAATCCCATAAGCCCTCTTCCCTCCCCCTGTTCCCCAATCAACCCATTCTTTAGCTATCTAGAAGTGACTTCCTAATGAGCAGAAGCTACAACTTTCTAGAATAACTTAAGTATGGGGAGAGTAATGGCATGGTGCTTCAGGGTGCTAGATTCTTTAGCTTCTGAGGCATGATCTGTGTTTTTTAAGGTTCCTCTCTGCTGACTCCACACGTGCCTATTTCCCCCTTTCTGTGCCTCTCAGTCCTGAGGGAGCCAATCTAAATTTTATGCACATTAATGATGTAGACAGGAATCCTGCCCAGATTCTCTATTATATTCAAACTGATTATTTTAGTTCAGAAACCTTAGAAATAGTAAGTATATTTCTTTTTACTAAGATTAAGGGTGCAGACTCATTAGCCACTCCAAATTTACATTATGAGTTCTTACATCCATGCAAGAATGTGTTTCTATACTCTTTATATTCTCATGAACTCTTAAGTGTTGATCACTCAGAATCCTTTGATGTTCATGTCAGTATACCAGAGTAGGCAACTTACTAAGTCTGGAATGTTCAAAAAAATTGTTCAGGTTCCCTGGTGATCTAAATTTATTGATGAGGGAACCAGTGGTTCTCAACCCATGGAACCTGTGTATTCTTTACTGATTTTGTATTAGAGACATTGTTTCTGCTAGATACAGATTTTCTTTGCTTTCCTATACCAAAATATGTACATATGCATCTAAATGTCAAGACCTAAACCCCTTATTCCACTCTTTGTTTTCTATTCTCTTTAAGCTTCTGACCTTAAATTCTACTTTATGGGGCAAAGTGTAAATTTCTATGGCTTTATTTTATTCAGTCTTTCTAGATCCTTGTATCTGCTTTCTTACTGAAGTAGTGGGGGATAAAAGGTCAGTAGTTGACTTAGAAATTATTGTGGAGCCCAGGGTCGTCTCAACGTTGTGGTTCGTCTGCCTCAGTCTCTTGAAAGCTGGATATGTAGGCAGGAACCAGCATGCCTGACTTGCCAAGGAGTAATCAGTAAAGCAGCATAGGTAGGTATTAGTTGGAATCATTTTTATTGGGAGATTTAAATATTCTGATTCAGCCAGTGGTCAGTTAATTACTTGATTAACAGAGTATGCATTATGGGAAGTGCTATGAGAAGTGAGTGTTGAGATCAGACTAAGACAAATAAGCTTGCCTTTCCTTTCTGTGGGAGAGGCCGTTGACTTAAATGTAATGTCTCACATGGCTTGGTTTTGATGGGGACTTAAGGAGAATTATTATGTTCTGTTACAAGATGGAAACCAATTGTCCTTCATAAATAATATTTTCCCTTTATTTCCTTCTGATTTTTTTCATTTAACTCCTTGGATCTATAATATAGTAAAATAAACTTACTAATGTTGACCTGATTTTATTGTTCAATGAATATAGCAACTGTTAAATAAATACCTTTAGAATGAATTAGATTTGTGTACAGTTAGAGAAAGGTCCAATTTATAATAGTTAAAGATTTCATTTATATCACCTTTTAAGAAAACACTAGGATCTATTTTTTTTAATTTTCCAGAAAGAATAATGGATAATAAAAATCAGTTTACAATTGTGGACTGAATTATTTTATCTCATTTATTTTAATTGCACAATTATGTATATGTATGTGTTCTTATGTGGGCATGTATGCACATGCTGTGTTGTATGTGTGAAGGTGAGAGGACAACTTGTAGGAGTTGTTCTCCCCTTCCATTGTATGTATTCCAGTAGTTAAGCTCTGATTACCAGGGTAGGCAGCAGATGCCATTACCTGCTGAGATGTCTCACCCAGGCCTGATTTATTCATCATCAAATTGTAAATGAGTCAGTAGTGAGGCTTGAACCATTGTTTTGTCTGTTTGTCTTAGCTTATGATTTGTACAAGACAGTGACATTTTTATGATATCTCCATATGTCATATCTGTAAGAACTTCTCAGTCTTAGCCCATAGTTACCTGCTCCTCCTTATCCCCTGTCTTTTTTTCTGTAATTTCTTGTCTATATTTCTAAAGCTTCTTCTACTTTAAATAAGATGTAAAAAAGAACATTTTGAGTACCTTACTTACATTCTTATTTCTGATCATGTATTGTTGGCAAAGCCAAAATCATGGATATCTTCAATGGTTTTAGTTCAAAAAAGAACTTGAAAGTGATAAAGAGAATGGAAAACCCTGCTTTATAATTTGTATATTATTGAATCTTTAAATTATATATATATATACATATATATGTGTATATATATGCAATAATTAGAAAGAGCATTGATTTGTTAAAAACTAATAATCATTTATTAGTTGATCAATATCTAGGCTGTTTTCAATATCTGACTGTAGATATATATATGTTTCCTTGATGTTCAGATTTTTGTTATTTTTTCATTTATTTCATATACTAACCCTCTATAACTTGTAAATGACAAAGATTTCCCCTGGGTTTCATCTTACCCAGCTTAGAATGGCCTAGATCAATAAAACAAAATTATAGCATATGCCGAAGTGACCACAAGATTCACCTATACTACTCATGGGTAAATACCCAAAGAACTCTATATCTTACCACAGAGATACTTGCTCATCTATGTTCATTGCTACCCTATCTATCTATAAGTGCTATCTCAGCCATTTGTGTTTCAGTTTTGATAAGACTCTCTTGGTTTACTTCAGTACATCGTTTTTACATTGGATTGTTTGTATCCTTGATGTTCAGATTTTTGTTATTTTTTCATTTATTTCATATACTAACCCTCTATAACTTGTAAATTACAAAGATTTCCCCTTCTTTCTCTAGACTGCTTTTCTGATCAAATGTCCTTTGCTGTGCCAAAGCTTTTGAGCTTCATGGGATCCAGTTTATTAACTCTTGGTCTTGATGCCTGTGCTACTGGGGTCCTGTTTAGAATGTCTTTTTCTTTGCCAGTGAATTCAAGCCTATTTACCCTACAAGTCTGTCAGACTCAGGGTGAACTCAGACAGTGATAGTGCATACAAAATCTGCACAGACTCCAACCAGACAAAATCCCAACTTAGAGAAGGAGGAGTGGACACTAAGTCCCACCCATAACCAAGAACTTATTTGCAATTGATACCTGCAAGGAAAGGGAAAATCCCTTTTCTCCAAAAGGGTATACTTAAATCACACTCCAGGGCAGGCCCCATGTCCAAGAGTAGTTGGCTAGCTTGAAACAGTCTCCATGTATTTTGTATGCTTTCGTTTTGTTTTGACATTTTTTGTCTTACTTTTTTTATTTGTTTTACTTTGTTTTTTGTTTGTTTGTTTGTTTTTGTTTGATTGTTTTTCTTTGAGAAAGGGAAAAAGAACTTGAAATTGGTTGGATAGGGAGGTTGAAAGAGTTGGGGGAGGGAAAAGAATACAATCAAAATATATTGTATAAAACTTTTAAAATAGAAAAAGCAATATTAAAACCCTCTAATTACAAGTTGAAACCACTAAGTTAACCAAGTAGACACTACATTTAGGAAAACAGATATGCACCAAACTTGAGCAAACAATTTCATAATAAGTGATTTCAGTAACAGTAAGTGATTTCAATACCCTACTTTCCCCCATAAACAGGTGATCTAGACAATAATAAATGGAGAGACAGAATTAAAGGGCATAATACATCAAATGGACCTAACAGGTACCTACTGAATATTAAACCTCAAGCTAAAGAATATACATTTTACTAGAGCCCATATAAGTTCCTCTAAAACGGACCATATATTACAACATAAAACAAATCTCAACAAATATAGAGAACTTGAAATAACTGAGTGTATTCTCTATGATGACCATGCAATTAAAGAAAATCAACAGCAAAAGAATCCCTAGTATATTGGTTCTCAACCTATGGGCATCCTATGTATCAGATATTTACATTACGATCCTTAACAGTGCCAAAATTACATTTATGAAGTAGCAATAAAATAATTTTTATTGGATATTTTCCTTTTCCTTATCTACATTTCAGATGTTATCCTCTTTTCTGGTTCCACACCCCTCCCGGAAACCCCCATCCCATCCTCCTGCTTCTATGAGGGTGTTCCACCTCCACCCCACTCTCACCTCCCTGCCCTTGATTCCCCTACACTGGGGCATCTATCAAGACTTCATAGGACCAAGGACCTCTTCTCCCACTGATGCCTGACAAGGCAATCCTCTGCTACACATGCAGTTGGAGCCATCTGTGTTCCTTAACTTAGTCCCTGGGTGGTTGGGAGCACCCACATTAAAAGGTTGCAGCATGAATTCATTGTTTTTAATAGCTGAATAGTACTCCATTGTGTAAATATACTACAATTTCTGTATCCATTACCCTGTTGAAGGACATCTGGGTTCTTTCCAGCTTCTGGCTATTATAATAAATAAGGTTGCTATGAACATAGTGGAGCATGTGTCCTTATTACATGTTGAAGCATCTTCTGGGTATATGCCCGGGAGTGTTATAGCTGGATCCTCAGGAAGTACTATGTCCAGTTTTCTGAGGAAACTCCAAACTGATTTTCAGAGTGGTTTTACCAGCTTGCAATTCCAACAATGGAGAAGTATTCCTCTTTCCCCACATCCTCTCCACCATCTGCTGTCCCCTGAGTTTTTCATCTTAGCCATTCTGACTGGTGTGAGGTAGAATCTCAGTGTTGTTTTGATTTGCATTTCCCTGATAACTAAGGATGCTGAACATTTCTTTAGGTGCATCAGAGCCATTCGAGATTCCTCAGTTGAGAATTCCCTGTTTAGCTCTGTACCCCATTTTTAATAGGGTTATTTGACTCTCTGGAGTCTAACTTCTTGAGTTCTTTGTATACATTGGATATTAGCCCTCTATTGGATGTAGGATTGGTAAAGATCTTTTCCCAATTTGTTGGTTGCCGTTTGTCCTATTGATCGTGACCTTTGCCTTACAGAAGCTTTGCAGTTTTATGAGGTCCCATTTATTGATTCTTGTTTTTAGAGCATAAGCCATTGGTGTTCTATTCAGGAATTTTTCCTCTGTGCCCATGTGTTCAAGATTCTTCCCCACTTTCTCCTCTATAAGCTTCAGTGTGTCTGGTTTTATGTGTAGGTCCTTGATCCACTTGGTTTTGAGCTTTGTACAAGGAGATAAGAATGGGTCAATTTGCATTTTTCTGCATGCTGACCTCCAGTTGATCCAGCACCATTTGTTAAAAATGCTGTCTTTTCCACTGGATGTTTTTAGCTCCTTTGTCAAATATCAAGTGACCATAGGTGTGTGGGTTCTTTTCTGGGTCTTCAATTCTATTCCATTGATCTTCCTGCCTGTCTCCATACTAATACCAAACAGTTTTTATTGCCAAACCCCTACACTATTATGGACGACAAGAAGTGCATACCAAAAGGAGCATGTCATGGTTGTCTCCGGAGGGACCCTGCCAGAGGCAGATGCTAGCAGCCAACAATTGGACTGGGCGTGGTGTCCCCAATGGAGGAGTTGGAGGGCAGTTCCGAGGAGCTGAAGGAGTTTATAGCCCCAAGGGAAGAACAATGATGTTGGCCACCCAGCTGCCCCAGGACTCCCAGGGACTAAACCATCAAGGGGTACACATGGTTCCAGTCAAATATGTGGCAGAGGAATGCCTTGTGGGGCATCAGTGGGAGGAGTGGTCCTTGGTCAGGTGAAGGCTCAATAGATGCCCCAACAAAAGGAAATCGAGGGGTTGGGGGAGGTGGGAGTGGGTTGGGTGGAGGGGCATATATTTGGAGGCGGGGGGGGGGAGAGGAGGAGGAGTTGGGGGTTTTGGGGGATGGAAGAAGGGAAAGGTTTTAGTATTTGAAATGTAAATGAAGATTATATTTAAAAAAAAAAAAGGTTGCAGCATTAGGAAGGTTGAGAACTACTACCTAGTAGTTTCACAAACTCAGAGATACAAAATAAAGTACCTAATGATGAATGTGACAAAGGGATAATCAAGTAAAACAATTTTATATTTTTACAACACAAGGAGTGTTTATGAGTTTTTCTTGTAATGTGATCTTAAACAAAATTTTAGAGGATCTGGAGAGATAGGTCAGTGATTAAGAATGAGTACTACACCCATTTAGTAAAACAGCCCATAACTTCAGCTTCGGGGAATCCACTGTCCTCTTCTGGTCTTCAAGGACACCTTTACACACATTCTGTATACTCACAAAGACACACAGATCTAGAAATAAGTAAAAATAAAGATCAATCTTCTTAAAAGAGAATTTTAACATACGAAAACACATGAAATTTAATTTTTTTAAAAAAAATTATATCTCATCTTTGTATGATAGAGGCTTTTAAAATAAGATTTTGTAAAATATTCACATTTTCCTTTTAAGTTAAATTTCAGAATATAGGGAAATGCTTCAATATTTTTTAAAATTTAATTTATTTTGGTAAATTTCAGATGCATATTTTATTTTTTGTAGTTATTTACATTTAGTTTTAAGTAAAAAGCTTGTCTATGAAATGTTTTCTTTTTTATTTTTTGAATAATAATTAATGTGATGTGTAATTTGGAACCACTTGCTGCTGTAAAGATGCTATTTTTATCACCTAAGATGTGGTAGCCATCACAAAGAAGAAAGGTAAATATAAAAGAACTCACTTCTGTACTAGAACATATATGGCCTTTTTCCCCTTTCGGCTGAATGTCCCAAACACCTACTCTTATTTTTCAAAGTAATAATGATGTTTTAATATAAATGATATAGTTCATTATACTAGACGTGCTTAGGAATAAATTTAAACACTTTAAAAATTATGATCTACTTGAAAATTCATACTGTTATTTGGCCTACTGAGTAAGTTCTCAAGCAGGAGTTATATTCTGTTTATCCCACAGAAGTTTTAACTGAGATGAAAAGTACTACATTAGCTTTATTCACATATTATATATATGTATACATATATATATATGTATATATATATATATATACATATATATATATGTATATATATATGGTCTGTACTTACATTGATAACCTCAGGTCTTTCAGCTGAATGGTACCTTAAAGCTTGTACATCCAGTATTTGACTACATTGTTATTCCTTTAAGACAGCATTAGGCACTACTGGTTACTACCAGTTGAGGCTTTACACAGCTGTGTATTTAGCATTTAATCATGCAAAGAATTGCTAATGAGAAAATCAGACTGGACAAAGCACGCCCAGTGAATCGGATACAATACCATTTTTGTTTGAGAAACATAAATAAATAATCTTCACACATTAGGGGTTTCATTAATAACTATTTGTGCCTGGTGTGTAAAGTAAGCAAATGTTAACAATTTATCTTAACCTACTATTAATAATTTATCACTATAATCCTTTCGTAGAAATCCATGTTCCCTTTAAAACAAAACTAGCCTTAGCCATATTTCTGCCTGTATTTGACCTTTACCTTCAATATTTTAATTTTCCTTTCAACAGCGTGCTCTCTTATATACATGGAAAGTATTGTCTGATCTTCTCTCCTCCTTTTTGTCACTCCTTGAGAGAGCCATGATCCAATAATCCTAGAGTAGCAACCTCACTTCAGTAACTACTGTTTACTGTGTCTCAGGCATTCAACTGCGGCACTGTCCCTTTCCTTTCAGCAAAAGTACCAAATCTCCATCCTTGTATGCAGTAAGTTATAGCAAAAGGAACGGCAATTAAATTCGTGTATTGCGATATGGTTAGGGCTGAGAACAACCTAACGTATTACCTTTCTAGAAGTAGTAAATATTTTATGCTGAAATTTGAGTTTGAATGACAGTGAAGTGTTGAGTCAGAACAATCAATACCAGCATCATAATTAGGCTGAAAGGTAAATGGTAGGAGATGGTGGTTCAGGACAATTGAGTAGAATACTCAAGGTGTCCTTGATGCCAGAATTTCTGGCTGATTACAGGTGAGATTATCCCTGCAATAAATGCACTATATTGGAAGAAGTAAATTCTCAGCTTATGCAGTTCACACTTGAGTCATTGTACATAGTTACAGAACATTTGGCCGGTGGATCTAACTTTCCATTTAAGACATGAGAAGAAAATAGGCCAAACACATGTAATATTGAGAAGCCATATATGCGGAAAAGCTGTTGTTAGACTTTTTTTTTCTGGAACTTGACCTTTGTAGACTAGCTGTGTTTCATTAGTTGATACTGCCTGATCTGTGTTCTATAAACAAGAGTGAGATCAGCTTAGGATGTAGGAGTTTGAGTATCAGATCTGCTAGCAAGAACTACTTTCATTTTCATGAGAAGTTTCTAGACAGTGGTCTTCATAATCAAAGAAAAATGCTGATTTTTGTCAATTTAAAAGCATTAGTTGTAGATCAGTTGTTTGTACTTAAGAAGTTTTGTAGCATTATAAGAATGAAGGAGTACCATAGTGTTCTAATGGCAATTAACATTATTATTTAAATGAATATATAGTATATCCTCCATGCACATAGGCTGCATTTTAAAACAATATTTAGTGGAAAATAATCTAGAATTTAAGTACATTTCTTCTACTAAGCCCAATAACAAACCTTCTTATAGAACTCTTATTGGTATTACAACTAAGAGCTAAAAAGTATGTCTAAATAATATTCAAAAGGCTGGAATAAATGTTACAATATTCAGGAACCAGAATTGATATCCTTGACTCACTAACCACTTTGAAGCCTTTTCACAGAATTAGTTTGCCTTAATTGTAAATCTTCTAAATGTCTGAGCTATTTTATTCTGAAACTTAGGAAAGATTAAAACAGCAACCCTAAAAAGTGATGTGCTGAAGGCAGAAAAAAGGGACAACTTCTGTTCAATTTAACTGTCAGAGAAGGAGAGAAGCTCCTCTAGACAAACAAAGAAAAATTATACACGATTCAAAAGGACAAAGGCACTTGGGCTAGTTAGTATCATTTAGTATCATTAAGTATCATTTAGCATCATTTAGTATCATAGACCCAGAGCAAAGCACAGGTTATGTCCTTAACCTGGAAACTCTGGGCAATCAAGGAAGGGAGCACAACACACATTCTACAGGTGCTCCCTCAATAATAGGTTTTAGTAGTTTCATTTTTTTTCTTTTTTTGTTAATGTGGAAAAATATGTGACAAAAACCACTTCTAGAAGAAAGGGTTGTTTTTACTCATATTTTGGGAGTAGAGACCACTGTGGTGGCAATGGCTTTATGGCACCAGTTTGAGGCAGCTGACCACATTGATTCTATTGGCAGGAGAGGAGAGGTGAATGCTTGTACTCAGCTGAATTGCTCCACTTTTATACAGTCTGAAGCCTCAGCCCATGAAATGCACCACTCCCCATTTAGAGTGGATATTCCCAGCCCAACCAACAAAATGTAGAAACCCAACACAGACCTTAACAAGAGGCTTGTTTCCACTTTATGATTCTAATTCTCATCAGATCAACAATAAAGAATACTTATCACACAGGCTTCTCGAAAACTGAAGGATTCAGATTGTGGCAATCCATAGAGGTTGCATACTTAGATGAAGAAATACAGTTTCACTCATCAAAATAAGTCCAAAGTATTTTCCTGCACACCAAAACTAGCCTTTAGAATGTTTTAAAACCTTTTTATGTATATGGCCATTTTGTCTACATGTATGTCTGTGCAGTATAGTTATGCAATGCTTGTGGAGATGAGACAAGGGAGAGGGATTCCTGTGATTGGAGTTACAGATGCTTGTGAGCTTCCAAGTGGGTGTTGGAACAAAACATAGGTCCTTAGCAAGTGCTCTCAACTACTGAGCCATTTCTCAGCTCCCTCAACAAATTATTTTAATTCCAACTTTATCCAGCAATATACTTTAATACCTATGGAAGTAAATAAATATTTTATGAATTTTTCAAATATCCCCCTATTCACAAGGAAAGCAAATGGAAAGGATGATAACTGTTTAATTATTTGTTTATTATGGTGGTTTTTTCTTAGGAAAGAACATATGCTAATAGTTTAGAGGGTAGTTTAAGGTTTAAGATATTCTCTGGAATAAATTCTTGGTGGAGGACTATTACAAGTGCAAATATAGCCGGGCAGTGGTGGCTCACGCCTTTAATCCCAGCACTTGGGAGGCAGAGCCTTTAATCCCAGCACTTGGGAGGCAGAGGCAGGCGGATTTCTGAGTTCAAGGCCAGCCTGGTCTACAGAGTGAGTTCCTGGACAGCTAGGGCTACACAGAGAAACCCTGTCTCAAAAAACCAAAAAAAAAAAAAAAAAAATGCAAGTATAATTTTTAAGTATCATCTTTATATTTTTCATACATTGTAAGAAATTAAATCATTTTTAAAAAAATAATAGGCTAAAATATATAGCCTTGTACATTCTTTGTACAAGATTAATATATATTTTAAACCTCTAACATTCTTCTCTAGATCACCTTTGTCGTAGAGTATACATATGCATAAAATAATGCATAATTCTTGCTTTAAATAGGAAAAACAGCCTCCAGGTATGCTTTTCAGTTTTTTTTTGTTTTTGTTTTTGTTTTGTTTTTTTCTTTCCAATTTTATTCTAGCTCATCAGCAATGCCCATTATGTGTTCTTTAGGTTTCCATTTAAATTTTATTCAGTTTGTCATTTCTGTAACAATACTCAGTGTGCTTTCACTTGGGATGGTGTTGAATCTGTAAATCAACTTGCAAAGAATTGGCATTATTGATTTTTCCATGAAGATGATGTAAATTTGAGTCTTTTCTGATTTCTCTGAAGTTTTATGTGTGTGTGTGTGTGTGTGTGTGTGTTATGTGTGTGTGTATGTATTTATTTTTTAGATTCCATATTTTATTCCACCCCACCCCTTGTCCACCCTCTGACTGTTCCACATCCCATACCTACTCCCCACCACCCTGTCTCCACGTGGATGTCCCCACCCCCACCCCACCTGACCTCTAAACTCCCAGGGGCCTCCAGTCTCTTGAGGGTTTGGAGCATCATCTCTGAATGAACACAGACCCAGCAATCCTCTACAGTATGTGTGTTGGGGGCCTCATATCAGCTGGTGTATGTTGCCTGTTTGGTCGTCCAGTATTTGAGAGATCTCAAGGGTCCCGATTAAATGAGACTGCTGGTTCTCCTACAGGATTAACCTTTTCTTCAGCTTCTTTCAGCATTCCCTAATTCAGTGACAGGAGTCAGCTGCTTCTGTCCATTGGTTGCGTGCAAATGTCTGCATTTGACTCTTTTAGCTACTTGTTGGGTCTTTTGTAATGTGATCATGCTCGGTTCCTTTTTGTGAATGCTCCATAGACTCAGTAATAGTGTCAGGCCTTGGGACCTCCCCTTGAGCTGGATTCCACTTTGGGTGTGTCTCTGGACCTCCTTTTCCTCAGGCTTCTCTCCATTTCCATCTCTGTGATTCTTTCAGAGAGGCAGAATTATGGGTCAGAGTTGTGAGTGTAGGATGACCCCCCTCCCCCATTTGATGCCCTGTCTTCCTGCTGGAGGTGGTCTCTATAAGTTCCCTCTCCCTGCTGTCCATCGTTTCATGTAAGGTCCCTCCCTTTGAGTCCTGAGAATCTCTCACATCCCAGGTCTCTGGTGCATTCTGGAGGGTCCCCCTAACCTCCTGTCTCCTGAGGTTGGCTGTTTCCATTCTTTCCACTGGCCCTCAGAGCTTCAGTCCTTTTCCCTCACCCAATACCAGATAATGTTCCCGTTTCCCCCCCCCCACTACCTCCCCTACCACCTATCCCCCCTGTCCACTTTCCCTCCCAGGGCCCTCCCTCTCCATTTGTGATTGCTTTGTTCTCCCTCCCAAGTGGGACTGAGGTGTCCTTACTTGGGCACTTCAGCTTGTTGACCTTTTTGAGTTCATGCGGGGGCAAGAAGTTAAGAGACCAAGAGACCAAGAGCAAGAGAGAGAGGAGGGGGCAAGCAGCCCCTTTGAGAGTGGGTCAGGCCTACATGGCTGTTGTCAGGTAACTGTGGTGTGGACCAAGTTGTAACAAAAATAATCCAGCCTGAGCAGGTTTTAGGAATATTGCTATATCCTAACTCATTCTTTTTTCTCATTCTACCTTGTCTATAATAATTCATTGAAGTCACCATGTATAACACTCTGCTATTTAAAAGCTCTCTCCCATGACAAAGAGCAAGGGGTTTTTCCTACTACTATCATGGCTGACATTTTAGTTCATTCTAATCTTTTTCATGCTGAATAGTTTCTATTTTAATAGAAAGTACATCTTTCTCAGTAGCTGATGTTTCGGTTTTAAAGCTATCATTTGGGAGTTTTTAGTTGGTTTCATGACTTCAATATTTCCTTTCTCTTATCTATTGTTATTCTCATGTATCTCCTACTGTAAATTTTCTAGCATCCAAGCCATGGTCACTGAGGCGTTCCTAGCTCTTTGTTGAAGGTGATCTACCTGAGGATTCTACATATAGAAGAAAATAACCATCCCTTCATATATACATCCTTGCAATAGTCTGTCTCTTTTTAAACAATGTTTACTGAAAGCTTCCATATGAAAGATTGCTATATATTGAGAATACAGAGTAAGATGCTTTAGTGCATGAAGCTTCCAAAGAATTCACATGTGATCTAAACAGTTTATAACTCTTTAGGATTCCAATTTGGCCTAATTTGTGAAGAGAAACAAGAGAAAATAAAAGATAGCCATCTATAACTCTCTTCTACCTTCTTTACCAGATTCTACTCATTTCATCCATTCATTAATTATCAACAGATACATATTCATTGTCAGCCTATAGTCCAGATGCCTTGACTGAATGAGGAATTAACTACAGTCCTGAAAATGGTCTGGGGAGAACCTACTATCTCCAAGCCTGACTTTATGGCCATTCCAATGTCCATGGCTCTCTTGCTTAACACAATACCATTCATTAAACCTGAAACAGGTAGAGTCTGGGATTTTATTAATTTTCAATAAATTTGTGTCATGAATTTTCCCTGGTTTTTTTTCATTTTTTTATTCCTGCTCTTTTAATGTCTCTTATCCCACCCCCACCACAACATCTGATTTATTTTTAGTATCTCTATGAGCAGAGACTGCTTGGTACTAGAGTGAGCATAGACTGACACAGACCAACATGAGCTTTAATAGTACTTTCACTGTTATTAGTTGTACATCAATGCAAAGTTATTTTATTTTCTAGATCTATGATGCCTTTATCACTGAAGTAAGAAAAACAATTCTGTTGTAAAAATAGAGAAGATGAGTTCTGTTGAGTGACTGGCACAGTGAGTGTTCTTTCTATGCCTGACAAGCAGCTTCTTTCCAAAACAGGGCAGGACAGTCACATAGAAGAAGGGATCTGGCATAGGACGGTGTTCTGCTGGGCTTATTCCTGCACTTTCCATGTCACTGTTAAAATATCATAGATTGATATTTCTTAGAAGAGAATTCCTCATGGTAATAATTTCATAATATTTTGGGGGGATGGAAGGTATACATTTATAGTAACTGACCTAATCACATCAAAAATTAAATTAAATATTTAATTTAAGTGTTAAAAACATATAACTTTACTCCAGGTTATATATTGCCAAAATTTCCTTGAAAAGTTGAAAATATAGCTTAGAAAATATCACCAAAAATAGGCTATGCACATCTTGGAAAAAAAACCCTGCTTGTTGTGACAATTTATTCATTAGCATAATTTCTTTCCAGGAGTTCTAATAAATGTTAGAATACTGTTCAAAGAACCTGACAGGCAAAATCTTAATTTAATAGAGGGTAGTACTTGAGGTAAATTAATTTGTAATGAATTTTGTCAGTTGATAATCATGGTACAACCCCCATCGCCAACCCGTACACTTTTTGGGTAGTATAACTTTATAAATAATTATATTACTTCAAAGCACAATGTGGCCCCTCTTGTCTCAGTCCAAATCCATACTTTAACTTATATTGTATAAATCATAGATTCCAATTTGCAGGAGTAATGAGAAAGTTATTTTATAATTTAAAATATTAGATTTGGAAAAATGTACTGTTTTAAACAGAAAAAAAAATAGTCTCTAGTATCTTCACATCTCAATTGATGTCAGATACAAGTTTATTCTTACAACAATTTTAAACAATTAATTGCACTCTATGTTTCTATGACTTATATGCACCCTAAAGAGTTTTGAAAACAATATATTCCTTTTGAACTAAAATAAATACTTTCCTTATCATACACCAACAAAAGTCAAACAGTAAACTTTAATCTAGCTGCTTACAAACTAAACAGTTCTGACACGATGGCAAGTAAATTGAAGTTCTACTTATTGAAACGATCAGTGCTGAGTTTACTCAGCTGTCGATGCTGGGTAGGTGATTCAACACCATGCAGCTGTTCAGTCAAGTGAAAGTAGAGGGAACAAAATATTTACAACTCAAGCTGATATAATGATAGAATTAGTAAAGCCTTATACTGAAGAGAAAACATCAGTAAACTTCTACACTCTAAATTATAATCATATGTACATCTTGCTATTATGATACTAATGTGTATTGGCCATACCATTACATATTGTGGTTATAACTTACTCTATTTTGTTATGTAAACTGCAAAGCATTACCATAACATAGATTTTTTTCTCTTTAGAGGATGGGAATAGAACACCTTTTTTGTGCTTATTGTTTCAGTGTCATTTTATTTTGTATGTTTAGTCACAATCTGAGGTTAGAAACTGCCAAAGTAGGACTCTGTTGCTAAGAGTCATCTTTTTTTTTTGATTTGTTTATGTTAAATAATAAAAATGAGATTTTTATACAAAATGATGACAATGGTTTTGTCTGCAATTAGGCTTTCATATTCAAAAGGACAGAAATCAATAGTTAAAATATATTTTGGAATCTAATAGGTAAAAATAGTAGCCAGTGATATAACTCGTGAATCACTTGACTTTTATTTGGAATAGGCAAGAGTATCATTGACAAATAGCACTAAACTCTGCAATGACAAGAAGTTGTCTGTAAGTTCTCTGCCTTCTATTTGGTTCTAGTAAAGAGGGAGCTTGTGAAGCTTAAAAAAAATGTTACACTACATGTGAAGATAATAATATTAAAGAACTTTTAGGTAACATTATTTTAGAGTATGGTTCTCTATTTCCTTGTGTATTCTGAACTCTGTTCACATACATACCATGTACTCAGTAAAATCTTATTATGTGAGTGAAGGCATTTATAATTTTTTGTCAGTTTGTCAGATAGAGAAACATTGCAAGAGTTTATTAATTTCTTCCTGTCAGCTAGAGCTTTACAGGGTTTGTGAAATAGAAGAAAGAATAGTACATTTCCTCCAAAGAACTCTTTAGGAGAGAATTGAGTGTAAACACACAAGAATCAATGATAATATTCCTTGTCATATTTAATATGGATAATAAAAAGAATTATTGCAGGAAATTCACAATGGATCTCTGAAAGAGAGTTAGCTCAGAGATGTCTGTGGTGGACGCACTTAAATTTTACTGTTTGGCAAAATTTATAGGAAAGGTCCTAGAGTGTCTCTCATGTGGCTCATTGTTCTTGATCATTCTTACTGCTATGCTTTAAAGTTTCTGCTTTTAAAGTTGCTACTTTTGAAGAAACAAACATGTAATGTGATCCTTAAAGAGAGCTTTCCACTACCCAATTTTAGTGGCAAATATCTAAAAACCTGATACTCAGGCGGCTGAGCCAGTAAGGCTGTGAGTCTAAGGCTAGTATGGTCAACAAGGTAAGTTTAAGACATTGTATAAAAAAAAAAATTAAAAGTAAAAGAAAATAGAGATTCCCATGAAGTTTATTAGTGACTTAAAACAAATGTGCCATTTAGTGTGAAAAAAAGTCCATTTATTTTTCTTTTTGCTGGTAATAAAAGTTGATAAAAGACATTAACTATGTGAAATTTACTAGGAAAATTGTAGCTTCTCCTTTAATTGCATTGAATGCACGCATAGATTATTTGTGTTGTACAAAACACCTCAGCTCCACTCGATTGTGAGATAAAAAGTGCAGAGCACAGCAGAACTGCTGTCCTCCACAGCAACAGCACATAAAACACCTTTGCTGCTTTAATGAGCAAATTAGTTTCCCAGCAATAGTATTTATTACCTCGGGTTCCATGGCGGAAAGCAGGGAGGGACGCAGGAGGAAAGGAGGGCAGAGGGAGAGAGAGAGATCTTAAGTACATAAATATAATCTGCTCAGTCTTTATAATATTGCTTATGTGTATATTTTCAGGGCTGACCATGTGGCATTAGATAGCCAGTTAGTGTGCTATTATTACCTGGAGAAAACTGTTTCTCCAGTTCCTACTTGTTTTGTATGTTAATCCTTAGATGGTAGAAAACATTTTATGACTCTTAATTGATTAGCTTGAGTATAACAGTGTATTTTCTTTCATTTAATTTTTAAATTTCATTTTATGTCTACATATTTGCCTGTGTGTATATATGCACACCAGATGCATGTCTGGTGTTTTTGAAGATCAGAAGAGGGAATCATATATCCTGGAGCAGGAGACAGAATGCACAAGCTGTGACTTGGGTACTATGTAAGAGCAACAAGTGATCTTTCCTGCTGAAGCATCTCGGAGGACATTCTTTTTTTTTTTTTTTTTTAGATTTATTTATTTATTATATGTGAGTACACTGTAGCTGTCTTCAGACACACCAGAAGAGGGCGTCGGATCCCATTACAGATGGTTGTGAGCCACCATGTGGTTGTTGGGATTTGAACTCAGGACCTCTGGAAGAGCAGTCAGTGCTCTTAACCGCTGAGCCATTTCTCCAGCCCTCGGAGGACATTCTTAATAGAGTAGTTAATACGTATCAATTAGTCTTGTTTGTTTTTTCTCATTTTGGGAAGAGTCTGTAGCATCAACTTAATGGTACCTTACTTTTGAGGCCTTTTCCTGACTAGTCTATGATTTCCTTCTTTGACTCATTATGTAGGATGAAATGCCATTGCTACATATTTGAAGCTACCTTAAACAGATCAAAGTGACACTTTATGTGCAAGGAAGATGATGTATGTCTTGCCTGTAATAAGAAATTAGTATTTAAATGATTTATATACATTTTTATAGAACAGCAGTCTATGTAAAATAGTGTGTTCTTCCTCATTTTCCCCCACTTAGTTAAGTCAGATCCAGAGTGTATAATGAGACTTTTATTCAGAGTTTGTGTAGCAGTTTAAGGGAAAGACATTAGTTTTTTAAATCTTGCCATTATGGCACAAAAGTGAGATTTACTTATATATAATTTAGTTCAGTATTTCAAGGATCTTTTAAAAAAAAAACTTGGGACAAATTTTTAGACTCCAGTAGCAGCATAGACAATAAAATAATATCTATGGATTAAAGCAGGAAGAAAACACAACAAAACAGTCAACTAAACAAAAGACCAACCAATCAAAAAAATTAACCAACCAACCACCACCACCACCAACAACAACAACACCACCAAAAACAAACAACCAGTAAGTAGAAAAAGAATATAAATGTATCATAGGAAACAGTGGTTACTCACTGCAGCACTGGCTGAGAGTTCCTCCTGTACAGCACTGTTCTCTCCTCATCATTGTCAGTGGGAACTTTATTGATGAGAAACTTTATTGGTGAGAAACTTTAAATGGTCTTTAGATTGTCTCATGGAGTATATGCTCACATCAACATTTTATAATAAAGGCCATTGGTCAGGAATTTAAGAGATACACGCCTTCTAATGGCCTCCTTTTAGTGCTGTCTTATGTTTATCAGATGGAAGGGAGTAATGGATGGGTGAGTCAGAGACTATGGCTGGAAGAATCTTGCATCTGACTGACTAGCAACCAGGATGTTTCTTTATTTATACAGATTCTACAAAAGAGACCAACTTCATTTCAAAAGAAATACAGATCATATCATTTTGTTGCTAGACAAGTGTTACAGAGAGAATAGGTAGTATCAATCTCAAATCATTTTAGACTATGTGAGCATTTATGACATATGATATTCTATTCTTCAGGAAAATTAACCATTAAACAGATAGAAAAATATTCGAGTCCATCTAGATGAGTTTCCAAACCTTGAACAGTGCACAGTGGTTGAAGTACAATTTGTGAGAGCCTGGCTTAAAAGTTTGAAAGCTGTCCCAGGATGCAGGCTGACTTGTTCTAGTCATTTGTTTTCTCTTTGAATTTTAGTTAAAAGACCTCACTGTGTTGTTATCATAAAAAGAGAAAAGAGGTGTGAGAATATGGTATACAGCGGTGTGGGGGAAGGGGTTTCCTCAGCGGGCCCATGCCGAGGCATCCTATCCCCCTGAGGGACCAGACACACATCAGTATAGTATAGAATAGAGTTTATTCATGTCATGGGGAGGGGAGTTAAGTGGGTAGTAGAGGCAGAGAAAGGCAGAGAGAGGGAGAGAGTAAAGAAGCAGAGGCCGGCCATAACCATGTGGAGAGAGGTGGGAGTGGAGGAGAGCCCAAGAGGGGGCAAGAAAGGCTAGGAGAGTGTGAAAATAAGAGAAGTAAGAAATGTAAGAGAAAGAGGAAAGGCTGAGCATCCCCCTTTTTAAATAGTAGGCCAGGACTACCTTGCTGTTGCCAGGTAACTGTGGGGAGGGACATACCTGGCTGTTGCCTGGTGACTGTGGGGTAGAGCTTAGACAGAATCCTAACACAGTGGAGCTTACCAGTGTCCTTATGATTGGCAAATTCTTATGTTTTATATTAATTTTATATCATTTATATATTATCAAATATTTGAGGCAAAGTAACCTTGTTAGGAAGTTTTTATTTTCTAGGGGCAATATCCTGTGGACTACACATAGGAGGACACCTGTAATCTGATCTGTTACCAAATCTCTTGTTTCTGAGTTTGCTGAGGGGCCCGGTAATTTTTATTTTTTATTTTTTTTCATTTTTCACAGTGCCCATGGCAAGAAAGACTCCTGAGTAGAGCCAGATAAGGTTACTTTCTGAGAGCAGAAATAATTTTCTGAGGAAAAAATATAAATGAATCATAATGTAAAATGTTCCCCACAAATGCAACATGTAGAGATCAGAAACCCAAAGTGAAAGACAGCACAGTAGCTAAGACAACATTGGGCTCAGCTTTGCTGGGCTGTGTCAACAGCTGTGCTGGCTTCATGGCTCTCAGTGTTTTACTCGTCATGGCTGCACCAGTACATGCTGTTTTCCCCCACTTTGAGAACTGTTTTATATACAGTTATTTAAATTCAATGAACAGTGATTTATTCAATGAGTAATGGTTCAAAATTGTGAACTATTCATTTAAAGCAGTGGCGTTTTGGACCAGTGTGTTTTTAAACCACACTTGGTTGGTATGCAGAGCTTTTCCCAAGATGAGTTCACAGCAGAGATTATACCCTGGAGGACTTTAGGCTTTAGGATCATTGATTCTCTCTGCCTAGGGGGCCAAAGGATTTGTGGTGATTAGCTGAGTGGTTACACTTACTGCCTTTGGAATTGAGTCATGCCAAAGTGGCCTCTAATCTCACCTGCATGATGTCCTCTGGGACCATTGCAGTTCAACATCCAAACCCTTCTTTTGTATGAGATGTATTTTAAAAGCTTACATTCTTTGAAACATTCCCATTGTTGCTACCTCATACAGATATAGGAAGTCATTTTTTACATTAAAATACATGCTCTTAACTTTTAATGAAAAGCATATCTACTACTATGATTGCATTTTGTAGTTCTATTATAGTTGCTGTCCTGGTGCTACTTTCTATTTCTGTTAGTAGAGTTTTAAATCTATTTTGAGAATTACTCAGTTTTTTCAGAAAGTGTTTGTCAGGTAAGGGGGTCCAGAATGAACTCATTTAATAAATTCAGGGATTTTTTTTTAAACTTTAAATTCTCTATAAACTTTTTTAAACTAATCATGCTCTTTTCTTTCTTTGGTATAGCAAAACAATTTTCATGGACATGTGCATTTTCTTTCTGTTCTACAACTCTTCTTACAATTGTACATTGGGCATACTTTTCTTCTCTGAATAGTTATTTTTTAAAAAAAGAAAATCTTCTACCACCATTTCTATTTTAGTAACATAAATTCCCTGCTTAAAATGAACTTCTTTGAAACTTGTAAGTTTGTTTATCCTAAGGACTATGACTCTGTCAGAACTTGACAAGACCTTTAGATCCTTACTCACATATCATTTTATCATAGATATTAATTTAGAGGAACATGATGCTTATTCTTTTTCTTCTAATTTTACATTCTAGTGGATAGTCTTCTGAAATGAGGTATATCATGAAAATTTGTGAACATTTAGAGCTATAGAGATTTGAAAATTTGGATTGATTGAACCTGTCTCATGAGAATTCTTTAAACTCTTCTTCTAGAAATGTTGCTAAAGCTGTTTTTCTCTAGTCATGTTTCTTTGGTACCAATTGAAAATCTCACGATGCCATTTCATTTCTTGAGTAATGTGACATACAATTTCAAAAATCAGAAACAATGACAGATAAATGCATAGGTACATAGATACACACAAAGATATAAAATGTCATTGAAATGCTCCAACTGGGAGTCCTTTTAGAGTTTGCTGCAAGTATGCCTCAGCTAAACAGTTACTCTTAGATGTCCACTGCTAAAAAAGGAACTTGTTTAGTGATGCAGAGAATGCATTGGTCACTGGTGCCTTGGAAGGTGGTAGAGAGAACATGATGTGATGTCTACAAAAATTCATCTCTCATGTGTCCTTTGAATTATTAGCCAACTTTCAATAATATCTAAAATGCTGGAATATAACTTAAATTATCTTAAATTACCAGATATAGCAATATTATATGGGGAAAATACACATTGATTTCTGGGGAAAAAAACTACCCATAGAACTTTAGAATAAATTCTTTAATTACTTAGTAATGTATATCCGTCTGCAAAAATAATGATGTTCTATAAATGAGTAGAGAAAATCGAAGACAGAAGACACATTTTGGATGAAATTTATTCTTGATGTCTTGAGTTCTAGAAAAATATAATCTCTGAAAGGATATGATGTATGTAAATAATATATAAACAGTTTGTGTATGAATAGTGCCATAGATATATATATATAGCAGAAGTGCCATATATATATATATATGAAGAAAACTGAGGAATGCATGATGAATTTAGGCAAAATTCAGTAGGTAGCATGGGAGCTGACTTTGAATGATTCATTGAGTTTGGATAGATGAAAGTACTCTCATGTGCAGAGAAGCTGTGAGCAGAGAGCCCAAGTTAGCAAAACCAGAATAAGCTAAGAGAGTCTTACAGTAAGGAGTACAGATTGTGATCCTTGGACGAACCATCGGAATTTTAAGTGTTCTTATGAAATAAAAAGAAGTATTGAGAACTTGAGCTTCAGGTAGGGATTAAAGATTGAGTAAAACTTTTGAATATAGTGTTTCAGATTGGGAAGTGAACTTTCACGAGGAGGCCCAGGAATAAGTTAAGGAAATAGGTGAGAAAGCCCATCATTATCGTCTGCTTAAAGATAATTTCTCCCATAGACTTCTCTACCTTCCCTTCAGTATTCACAAAATGATTTATTTGGTCATGGAATATAAGAAGAGGAGTCTAATTCACGTTTTAGTGCTATAGAATTGGCAATGTAGTGCATACTGATTGGATGTTCTTTCCAGCCACTTCCCTAGGGGATCTAGCATTGCTAGTTGGAGTTGAAGTGATGTTAGATAACTGATATTCATTCTTCATATATATATAGCCATGACAGAATCCAGATAGAATTCTTTTCTTTGCCTGATCATCATATTATTTTTCCAATACAGTGAGATTTGCTATTTTCTTTATATAAGGTTATACATGGAAGAATATACAGTTTCAACAGGCTGTTACTATCTTTCAGCATGTTTCTATTCAAGGTACATATGCTTCCCTTGAAATGACCAACTACTCATCCTGAGATCAATGTTCTATTACTTCTGGGTCATTAACTTTATTGTATAAGATAGTTCACTTCCTGTATAAATGGATAAAGCTATTACCTAAGTGAGGAGTGAGAGGGAGAAGGACATATTATTACATTGTCACTCATGCCAAAAAGTGGACCAAAGTTTTCTCCAACTTTCTTCAGTTTGTACAGTGTTCATAATGATTAGACACGAACACTGGAACTAGTGGAAATATCCATGAAGTCATGGATATCTGGCCTTTGTATGGCAGAAGATAGACTATTTCATAAAGCATTTGAGAGTAACTGACTTACATGTTACCATCAACCTAGAAAGATTTGTTGGAGTGATTTCCTTGGTAATTATGTGTTAGACTAGTTGTAAACAAGTTCTCACTTTTCTGTTTTGTTCTATGCTGGCTTATAATTTAGACACACTAAATACCAATGTCATAATATTAGAAAAAGAATTTCTAATACTTAATGATGAAGTTCTTATGCTTCCAGTGTCTTTTTACTATTTTATTTAAGTCTAAATGTGTTTCTAATGGATTCTGGAAAAATGTAGCCTACAACCTGGAATTGATTGTCATCAAATTATTTCTCTGGCAATGCAACTCTGAAATCAGTAGAAAAGTAAGATATAACTCCCAAGTATTTAACATAAGTGAGCTTTCTAAAATTTAAATTTATTATTTCCAAGGAATCCACTTGGTTAGCACGGGAAGTAATACAGCAAAGACAGTGTTAATTCCCTGTTAGTGAAGGCCAGGAATCTGGGTTGGACTTTGAACTCCCAGGCAGGAAACCATATCTTGCTCTTTTATATTCCTGGCGTATAGGCCCACACACATAAAATGTGGCCGATACAAGTTTGTTTAACAGTGATTGCATCATTGATGAAATTAATATGCCTGGAGAGCAAATAAAGGCATTGTATCCTTTCCCTTTAAACTATAAGTAGTGCACATGTCCATGGTTTTACAGCATAATTTTGCTGTTTACCTAGACAGGAGATCAAGGAATGTGTTTCAGGCTGCAGAACTTTACTCGTACTCGTTCAGGAAGAAAGGTAACTCATATACATCTTGGTCTCTTCTCTCTTGTGCACATGCTCATTTCAAATCTGTTTCCAGATCACTAGCCTTCTTACATCTTTGTATATTCCTGTAACATACGAAAGATTTACATATCATTTTGAGAGATGTTCTTTTCTAGTGAGTTTCCTTTGTTTGCTTGGTATCTGCTCTTTTGTTTATCCAGTATACTTTCCACAGCATCTCAGCACCTTGCTATGCTCATATCCTTGGGATATCAGAACTGCTTATCTGCAGTTTGTTGAAGGTCTGAAGAACCTTGAAAATCTAGCTTTCCTCAAAAGGTTTCAAATTTTGCTTACTTTTAATTGTAACTGTGCTGGTAAAAATTAAAAGCCTACTGGAAAGGAAAAAAGATACTTCAGTATCTCTGTGGGAATGAATGTCTCTTTCAGTGTTTTTTATTCTCTGGAATGTTCAGTGTTAGGAAGACTTAGCCATCACCTTGACATTGATCTCTCTAATGCATCTTTAGTTGCTGCTTAAATTCCTGGATAAACTTGGAAAGCATCTGAATTTTTTAGAAAACTTTAGAAATTTAGAAAACAATTTTATACTGTATGAAAAACATTATACTATTTTTCCTTTATGTATTTATTATAACTAGCTCTATCCTGAGGAATGTAAAATATGGTAACAAAATGTAAAGAAACTATCTTGTTTTCATAGGACTGTCTTTTCTTATCTTTCCTTTCCTTGAGATGCTTGTCTTTTTGTCCCTTAATTTGTATATTACTTGTTAGACATCTCAGCTAGGAAAAAGAACAAGCTTGTTTTTAGCTGACAGAGTACTTTTAAAATATTTGATCCCATTTGATCTCCATGTCCTCTGATATATTACCTACACTTATGGAAGTGAAGAAGCCACTCTTCTAGTGAATTGATTGACATCACATAGCAAGTGGTGGAAATGGGCTTTGGGAAATGTTCCCAAGCATAAAACAGTGGTCAGTACATGTTCATTTTGAGTAGGGGTGTGTGTGTGTGTGTGTGTGTGTGTGTGTGTGTGTGTGTGTGTGTGTGTGTGTGTTTTGTATATTCTTACCAGTACTGGCATGTGGAGATCAGAGATTGATATCCAGTGCCTTTTGTTTTATGATACATGGTCTCTTAGAGATACAGAGCTTAGAGATTGCCATCTTGGCAAGGCTGACTGCCATGATTTGTCTGCTTTCATCCCTATAGCCCTGGGGTCACAGCCAGGTCCTGGCACAGCTAACTTTTGCATATGTGCTGAGACTCTGAACTTAGTTCCTCTTGCAGCAAGGACTTTATCTCATGCTTTCTACCTAACCCTAACTTTTATTTTTTTTATTGATAATTTTTATTTAGTAAGTCTTGTTAAACTATTCTGGTAGTACTCAAAATCATATGATGCCTGAAGCTGTTTTTAAAAAATTTTGTATCAAAATATTTGCTGTTATTTTAGTTGCTAAATTTTACAAAATAAATATTTCAATTATTTGCGGCCCACCTGATCTAAGCAGAACATTCTTTATATCAGACATGGTAAAAGAGAGGGGAAAAAAGCCCTATTGATGTTGGTGTGGGTAACAACAAAAGTGCCCTCAGCTCCCTCCCCCTTTTCTTCTATTGCCATCTTTGTGTAGGACTCTCTCACAGTCCAGGCATTCTTTCCCTCAGAATGCATGGGGCAGACAAAGGATGCAGTGTTAAAAGTTTTCTTGCCTGTGCTGACCCTCTCTCCAGGCTCCCAGTTTTGGGTGGAGAAAGAGATATAAGTTTGGATCACTGGGTGCCAGCAGGACATACCTAGAGCTAGCTACTGCAACCCGGTTTGTTCCCAGGTATCAGACATGAATATCCTTTCTAAGTTTGGAAGATTCTGATACCATCAGAATGGAGCCTCAGTGAAGATGGAGCCAGAACTGCACCGTCCAATCTTCACTTAGTCTTCTGTTGGTTCAGAAAGAGTTATCTGGGGGTTTAAATGATCTAAAATTAATAGGAGTCTTCTGTTTGCTTTTGGATAGAGTGTGGAACATCAGTTATTCAGTAATGGTCTCTGAAAAGTTGAAGAACTAGCTAGGTTCTTATACTGTCCATAGTTGAGTTGACTTCTCAACTTCCATCATATAGAAGTATTACCTAAAAATACTGAAATTGTTAATACCTTTAGATCACTACTCTGCTATATTCTTTAACTCCCATTGTACCCAGTCTCCTGTCACAGAGCCCAGGTACTGTACTCCTCCATGCTGAACAGCACTAGATAAAGTGGACTAGTAAGAGGAAAGCATACACAACTCTCTGCTTCCTGTTTCTTATGACCAAGTCAAGCCATTTGATATATAGTTGATCCAGAGAAGGGAATCTAGCAGATAGAAACCAAATCACTATGTAGTTATGTGGTAGCTATTAAAGAAGGCAGATATTTTAACATACAGCAATGATTATTATAAACAAACATAAATATTTTCCTTATGTATTCTTTTCTGTAAAACTTTAAGGAAACTTACTTAACACTTCAAGAAGACAATATGTTTACTTTTATTGTGAGGTTTTCTTTCCAAAATGTTCATTTACAGAGAGAGGAGAGAGGGGGAGAGAGAGGGTAGCACAGATCTGGCAATTAGATTGTGTAGACATGAAATTATTTATCCACATAGAGTGGGGTAGGAGCTAAAATCTGTGTTACTATGTTTATGTAGAATATTGGGTGCATTGTTTTGGTCATTGGCTTTCATTTCCATTTAAAAGATTGAAGAGTTATTCCCCTGGGGGTTTGATTCCCAGAACTCTTAGGAATGAGTATATGAGCTTGGATATAGTGATGTTTGAAGCCAAGCATCTCTTCTCTATGCTGCTGTGCCACCTGGTGGTGTAGAATGCTGTACTGACAGCTGAATATAAAGGATGGTTAGGATTTCTAAATTTACATTTTGCGTGAAATGGAATACATATTCTATGTATATGTGTATAAATATCTACAAGGCATCATAGCATTGTTTTGAGTTTAAAAATTAATTAATATGTATCAAATGTAAAAATAACCGAATTGCAAAATAAATGTAATGAGGAAAATTGAACCATGCAGACATTAAATTATATTATAAAATAACAATAAATTTCAGAATTAGCCGGTACGATAGATAAGTGGATCAGAGCAGAATTTAGAAAGCAAGATGGTGGCAGTTTGAATCACTGAGGAGATTGTGACCGTTTGTATCATTGAGGAGATAGAAATATTCTATGCATTGTACTGAGCAAGCAGACTAATGGGGTGATTTAAAATAATGATGAAGGCAGGCATGAGAGGCTAAGGCCTGGGGATCGCTATGGATTGAGAGTAGACATAGCTAAATAACTAGTTACAGAGTTGCAGGAACTGCATAGCAAGATCCTGCTTCAAAGCAAAACTGACTATAGAACTCACTATTATTCTAGATCCATGGAAATAAAATTCGCTTAAGTTCTAGATGGATGGAAAGGGAATACACTAAAGAGCTCATACCAAAAGAAAATACTGCTTGAGTGTTAATCTTACCATGGGAAAAGATTGCTGAGAAACCCAGGGGCCACTTAGATTGTACTCTTTCTGAAAAAAAAAAAAAGTTAAAGAAAATTGCAAAACTATAATAAATAGTAAGTGAACATTAAAATCATTTCTTTAAATGTTTAAGGTTAAATGGATTGCATTATTGGTTCTTAGCATTTAATAGAATGCTTATAGATGATATGAACATTCTGAGTTTGTTTTCCTCTGAAATAAGGTGAAACATTTTTCTGGAATGTTTGTGCAATTTAACATTCTCTGGGGGCAGTTTTCCCAAGTAATTTATGTATATTTCTGTTTATTTGGTTTTCATACTAACCCTTTTAATATGTTCTAAATTCCTTCTAGTTTATTGTTTCATCCCTTGTATTCTCTGTAGTGTGTTTGATCTTTAGTGAGTTCCACCTGTTTCTTTTGTGACTTCTGTTGTCTCTGACTCAGGAAGACCATTCTGGAGTATGACAAATGGATTCCTTTGTGTCTACAGATAAATCCTCCGTTTTATTTAGTATAGCATTTTTTATCCTTCTGTGATTCATGATCTGTGAAAGTATAGAAACTCATATTTTCCCTAGACCTATAGTTTTATAACTCCTTTACTCTCTGATGAAAATCTCCAGCTCACATCTGACAGCAGTTTGCCTCCATCAGCCATCGTCATTGCTCTGTCCTATGTGCTAACATTAAGAGACATAATTGCTCTAGGCTCTGGGGACACACTAATACCTGGAAAAGTAAACTGCCTGTGCTTCTCCAAAGTTTCTTAGTCTTTTGTGTATTTTCATTTTTTAAATGAGTTTATATGTGTTAATGCACATGTGACTTTTTTTGTCCATGTGTGTGCAGGTATGTGTGCAATACACATGAATGTGTTTGCATGCATGTGGAGACCAGCTGCAGACAAATCATGTCTCAAGTTATATTTTGCGACAAGGTCTTTGTTGACTTGGCTACAGAGGCAGTTAGCATATACCTAGGGTCACTCTTTATATGCGATCCCAACACAGTGTAGACCTTTGCCCAGCCATGGATCTGAATTTCGTTCCTTATGTTTGCACAGCAAGAGGGTACTCAATTCACATCTCCCTGGCCTCTTATTTTGTTTTCTGAAGTTTTAACATTCTTTTACTATTTCATAAATTCTCTCTGAAAATGTACTAATATAAGACATTTAATTTTTATATAATTGGCATCATTCTAACATTAATATTTACTACTCAGGCATATTATTACTCTTTTTAGTCAGATATTTTTAACCCTTATTAAAGTTTTCATGTTTTCAGCAAGTGTTTTTTTATACATTTCAGTTTAGTTTCATCTTATATATTATTGATATTGTACTGCAAATGAATGAAATATTAGTCAATTTTTGTTGTTAATTTGGTATTTTCTTAGAGGGAGGAAGGAAGTTTCTAAGTACTTTCATATTATAGAATAATAAATTTTGCAGTCAGGTTTTTTTATATTGCACATGTTATTCTGAGATTAATTTTCTTAAAGAACTTTCATAGAATCATTTAATCACGTCATTGATGAATTCTTATATTCTGGAAGATACTGTCAGTGTATACATAGAAGAGATGTTAGCTAGAGCTTCCCAACCCATGGAGATAAAGATACCATTTTATCATCAAATCCTAGTTTATGTCTTTGCTGTAGGCTTAGCAGCCTTAACCTCCTTGTCACGTCTAACTTAAATGTGTTTTCCATGTGTCTTTCTAGCCAAATCCACGTCTCAGTCCCTTCAGTGTCTCCATTGTTCATCTGTCAAGTCAATATTTTGTGCACTGTGAGATCAGAAACCATGGTGAAAGGAGGGTTCTATCAAGTAAAAGCCAGGTGTCTACTCATTTCCCATCTGCACTCAGGACATTCTTTTTACCTCTTTTACTTCCAACCCAGTTTGGATATCACCTTTAAGCCACACTGTCCCTTTTAAACCAAGGGACTTTCTACTGAAATACTGACTACTTTTCCTGTAAGTTGTAGGTAACCGTATGAATACCAACTTGTTCTACTTCCTTGCCTGTTAGTAAAGATTAAACAAATACATCCTTACTATGCCTAATAATTATAGAAGGAAAAGGGAGAAAAAGATAATGTGTGTGTTTCTTTTGTTTTATTAGATATTTTCTTTGTATTTCAAATGTTATCCCCTTTCCTGGTTTCCCCTCTGAAAACCCCCTATTCCATCCTCCCTCCCCCCTGCTTCTATGATGGTGTTCCCCCACCCATTCATCCACTCCAGCTTCTCCATCCTGGCATTCCCCTACACTGGGGCATCGAGTCTTCACAGGACCAAGGGCCTCTCCTCCCATTGATGTCCAACAAGGCCATTCTCTGCTACATATGCAGCTGGAGCCATGGGTCCCTCCATGTGTACGCTTCGGTTGGTGGTTTAGTCCTTAGGAGCTCTGGTGGGGGGGGGGGTCTGGTTGGTTCATATTGTTGTTCCTCCTATTGAACTGCAAAGCCCTTCAGTTCCTTCAGTCCTTTCTCTAACTCCTCCACTGGGGATCCAGTGCTCAGTCCAATGGTTGGCTGCAAGTATCCACCTCTGTATTTGTCAGGTTCTGGCAGAGCTTCTCAGGAGACAGCTGTATCAGGCTCCTGTCAACAAGCACTTGTTGTCATCCAAAGTAGTGTCTGGGATTGGTGTCTGTATGTGGAATGGATCCCCAGGTGAGGCAGTCTCTGGATGGTCTTTCCTTCAGTCTCTGCTCCATACTTAGTCTCTGTATTTCCTCTGGTGGGTAGTTTGTTCCTCCTTCTAAGAAGGACCAAATCATACATACTTTGGTCTTCCTTCTTCTTGTGCTTCAAGTGGTCTGTGATTTATATCTTGAGTATTCTAAGCTTTTGGGCTAATATCCACTTATCAGTGAGTGCATACCATGTGTTTTCTTAAGAATTTCATGAAGTAATTGTTTTTTAATAGCTGAGTTGTGTGTGTTTCATTTCACTTCATGCCAAATAAAAACTGGAGAAGTGATTTTTAGTTTTTTAAACTAAATTTTACTAAAATTCTGGAATGTTTCAAATCTTTTTGAAAGAAATGATATTATTTCTGTGAAGCTTCCTGCTTCTGAATAAACTTTTTCCAAATAGTATTGATCCTAAAATTGATTGGTAGGTTGTAACTTACATGAAGGCAAGACAGGGAAAAGGTGCCACATTTCCTGCATTCTCTATGAAGCATTTATAAATGTCTCAGATATGTCTGCCTCAGAACTGTTCATAAAATTTAAATTGTGAGATTTGCTTCTTGTTCTTACTTAGATTCTAGAGATACACTTAAGTTTTCATCATGTGAAATAAAGCTTGGTAAATGTTACAAAATTAGTTTTAATCAAAAACTGAGGTAGGCTCTGTTTCTTTTATACAATTATAAATAAGATTCCTACAAAATAATGCTAACATAGGTTTCTACCCAACAATCAAAGTATGCTTAGTTCACTGGCTACAGGGATCTATCATTCACTCTCCCTCTTACAGTGTTTTGATTCTCTAATTAATTTGGGATATAAACTGTGGCTCTTCCCTTCTCTAAGAATGAATTGTCATAAAGCTCCTTTATGCAAGTATCATTAAATAAAGAAAAATGTATGTCACATGTTCTTTTTATATAGACAAGCTGAACTGTGGTGCCAGTGTGACATGAGTCTTACCATATAGTACTCCTTGGCTGTGGGTCAGTGTGTTTTAAAGAGTGGTAGGAAACTGTAAAACCACAGCAACGCAGGATAGCAATCCACTGATACTAAACAAAAGGCAGGGTCTGTGTAATGGCATTGACAGCAGGGTCTAAACCACAAATACTACTACAAAACTGAGTCACACTCTGTTTTGATGACTGCCAATGGCATACCATTCAGTAGTCAGTAGGGTTGTCCTTAAGGGAGTTTTGCATCCTCAAATGTTGCTGAGCCCATTACTGTTCATACAGTAAACAGGCTGTACATCTTTGAGAAAGATTCATTCACCTGGATGACCCGCCATTAACCTAAACTTGTGCTTACAGAACATAACTGACAGGAGTGCTACCCATGTAAGAAACTGCTTTCATTTTTGTGCATATCATCTACCCAAGTCAAAGTTTGAAAAGACTCACTGAGGAGTATAGCTGAAGGGGTTGGCACATAGTCAGTTGAATCTTTTGCTTATATTCTCACATTTCTAATGAGGGATGGAATAACTATTAGAATGTTCTGACTTTTGAGGTCTGATCCTCTCAGCTATTGTTTTATGAGTTGATACTCATTGAAGAAGGACAGGGGGAGAGGCAGGGGAAGGAGGAGAGAGAGAAAGAAACAGACAGACACACACACGGGGGGGGGGAGAGAGAGAGAGAGAAGAAAATAACAAAAACATATGCCATCCTAGTCAAGTGAGCATTGTTAGAAGAAATACTTTTTAAATTTCATTTATTTTAGGTTTGAGTGGTTTTCTTACATGTATATATGCACAGTCTATAAATACCTATTATGGGCATAGATCAGAAGAGATTGCCATATTCCTAGAAACTATAGTTACAGACCTGTATGTGTGTATTGGAAACTGAACCCAAGTCCTTTGCAAGAGTGGTAAGTGTCCTTAATAGCTGAAAAATTTCTCTATTCCCTGACATAAACCTTTTAAAGCAGTTTGTAGTTTTTAGAGAAAAATTCCGTGTAATGTTCTTACTTTGTTGTTGTTTGTATAAGGAAATTATATGAAGACTTTTCAAAGTACATGTTTGATTGCACTGACTTGTATTGTTCTTTATAAAATTATTTTCCATGTTTTTGTTGCAGGATCTGCAAAGGTGGGTAAATGGTGCTCAGGAACATGGCTTTGTCTTGGTGTCTTTTGGAGCTGGTGTCAAGTATCTGTCAGAAGACATTGCTAACAAACTGGCAGGAGCTCTGGGGAGATTGCCTCAAAAAGTGATTTGGAGGTAAGGTCATGATTATTCAGGTTGGTTTTTACTATTGAAACCCAGTATCTCCTTATTTAATCTTCATACCCTTGTAGAGCATGGCATATTGATTTATTGGCTAGATTAGATGATCTTGAGGTTTTATTTTGTTTCTACTGCATTAAAATCCAAAACTAATTCAAAAAGGACTGTCTGTAATTGATAAGGATAATGGCATAGAATATATTCAGAGTATGTTGTGGAATAAGATAATCTGTGTTGAACTCAGTTTTGTTTCCTCCAGCTGGAATCCCCATTTTTTTCTTATTTTTAAAATCTAGTTGTAATTTCATGCCTGTCTATATATTTTTTCAAATCAGTTTGGAATAAGGTAGTTAATTATGAATGAGTAAATGACTTAAATACTTCATTAATCTAGGTACTTTGTACTCTCCCTTTAATATCTCACCTATATTAATATTTACAGATTCTTAATCTGAGAGATTGAGTTTCTAAAACTCTCAGTACCTTACTAGCCGATTAATATTCATTAAGATAAATTCTGAGGTACATTCCAGCTTCCACTGAAGGCCCTGCAGCCTGGAGTCAAGCCTGCATACTTCATTGAGCATGAATTTATTTGCAGTCCTGGAGCTCAGGGGATATATTAGTGAATACAACTCCACAAAAAGGAAAAAGGGTCTACCAAGACATTATATATACTTTGAATTGTCTAGTTATAAAACTGCATCAGGCTGGACTAGGAAATGGGCATTGACTGAGCAGAACTTTCCCCTTCTTACTTTAGTTTGTTACTTCAGAGCATCGTTGTACCTTATTGTGGACTCTTGTCATCTTCATAGTTGTGAAGTACATTTGAGGTCCACCACATAGGAAACAACCTAACTATGTGCTTTGCTCTGCCAATCGATGTGGACCCAAGGTAATGAAGCATACCTTCTGCTGCCTTTCAATGCTGGCACTGGCTTGAAAGGATGGAGCTTAGTGACAGCTCAGTGGTGGTTGTTTCTCTTCTCTCTGCATACTTGTGTAGAATTAAGTTTAGCAAATATTCATTTGGGTCCCCACATCTCTTATATATGTATTTAGAATTATTAGAAGAGTAAATAGACTTTATCTGTCTATATGTGAAATAGTTTTATTGATACTAATCCAATTACTCAGAAGAATATCAGTAATTTATCATATAACCTAATACTCATAAGTCTACAAAATAAATGCATGTTATAAAGCTTCATTTCTGAAAAGACCCCTTGTCTGGTATCTATTTTAGATTTTCTGGAACCAAACCAAAGAACCTAGGAAACAACACTAAGCTCATAGAATGGTTGCCTCAAAATGACCTGCTTGGTAAGTCATAGCTGCTCAGACTTGACTGATATGTGAACATGATGTTACTACAGGAGTGGTTTGGAAAGTGTGTGTGGTGTCATTCTTACCTAGTAATTCAATTCTCAAAATTCAGACCACTGATCCAAAATTTTGTTTATTGTAAAATCATTTGTAAAATGCAGCTACTGAAATCTATAATGAAATATTTTAAACAATCACCCAATTTTAATGTCCATAAAACATACATTAAATTGTATAAGCTAGTAGCAATATATAAAGCTATATCTGATTAGGTTAGTTAATAGCAGCAGTTAAATTAAAAACAAACACAAACTGATGTTATATTCATTTACAGATGTATCTAAATCTTAGTTTGGGAGTTATTCACTTATTTGAAACAAAAAAAAAGCTGAAAATACGGGAAATATTTAATTTGATCATTTGCCTTAATTATTCCCAAATTACTAGGTAGTTTTGATAAATAAACATTTGTTTTAAATTTGTATTTGTTGTGATTTTGGTCTTAAACACAAAATTATAATATTGATTACATGCTTATCTTTTAAGTATGCCTAAATATAAATTATTTTACTTTGTTTAATGAGTACAGACAGTAAAAATGAAAATTTTTATTTATTAAATTTATTCATTAAATGTCATATCAGCCCTTACTGTGTAATAAAGAAATGATAAGAAAGGTGTTGATCTGAGCAATATTGACTCACACTTATGCATAATTAATTCTAAATATTCAATAAAATGACTTATATTAATATTATCTGAACATACTAGTAACAACTTAAAAATACCTTAAACTTATTTTAAAATATACTTTCTAGATGCTACAATGGTCTTAAGAGCCAGACACTTTTTTTTTTTTTTTTTTTTTTGGTTTTTCGAGACCGGGTTTCTCTGTGTAGCCTGGCTGTCCTGGAACTCACTTTGTAGACCAGGCTGGCCTCGAACTCAGAAATCCGCCTGCCTCTGCCTCCCAAGTGCTGGGATTAAAGGTGTGCGCCACCACCGCCCGGCGACACTTTTATTATTATTATTGTTTCATTTAAAAACAGTTTAGTACTTGTACTCAACTATATAGCTTTGAAGTCTTGCCTCTTGCTCCCTAGTGCTAAAATTATAGTTGTATTCCACCAAATAGTTAAATAATTGGGGTGTGCGTTCAGTCACTGAGGATTGAGTACAGGACCTCACATGATTGGCAAACACTCTACCATTACCATTTCTACCCACAAATCTAGCTATTTCAGTTTTTCACTGTAAAATGGTGAAAAACTTATATATAATTCCTTCCTACCCAACCCATTCAAAATCTAATCAATGAAACTGAGTAAAAGTGAACACAATCTTCTTTCCCATTACTTTCATTCTTTTCCTTCTCTTTTCTATGTCTTTGTTATTGTGACTTTAGAATCTATATAAGGTAGGAAGAAGCAAGAAAAAAAGACTATCCCTAGCAAAGTTGACCATCAGCTAGCTCAGTGCAACAGTGTGATAGATGATGTTACCTAGGAACATCTGACTTTTACATGTGGGACCAACAGCTAAGTGCAGCTGTTTAATGTTCTGTGAGAAAGACCTCCTCCAGGTTCCTCAGGTTCTCCTTGTCTCAGTGTTCTGACTTTTCCAAGATTAGTTCTTTCATAGTACTCTGAGCAACACCTCTGAAGGTGCTGGGATGAATCCTGTAGTCAGATTCATTCAGCTCTAGAAGTAGACACTAAACTGCTGTCTTCTCCCTTCACCCTTTAGTGCCTCTTTTATTCATATGCCAGCTCTACTTTGTTGTTTGGTTTTTTTTTTTCCAGTGCTGGACTTGGTAGTATAAGTTTTGTTCAAATGGGAATCCTGCTACCAAAAATACTTTTAAATCTAATCCTTTGTGAGTCTGAGGTAAGGGTTAGGCACTATCTATATAGCTGTAGGAAAGACAAATGTATCAAGAGCCTATTAGTATGACAATTTGTGCATTTTTGTACCTAGTAAGTGTATTTAATAGATATGAATTTCTGCATCCTTATAGGATTTATTTACTGGCCAACAACACATTTCTAAAGCATAGTTTTTTTTCTTTCACTTCATGTGCAAACTTTTTGTCTCTGTAGTGAAATACAGCCCATTTACAAAAAAGGATACCTCATTAAAATTTTGACTAGCTAACCTTTCCATTCCTATGACAGCTAAATATTACAATACTACATCTCTTATAGTTGATGTCCTAACTGACTTTCTGTTTATTTTTAGTAATTAAAGTGTGTGTTGCTAGTCATGTGAAATTTGTGCTTGAGGGAATGTCTTATATTTCATGATTAATGTTATATGTTTACTTAAAATGGCTTTCAGTTGATATATGTAACAATCACTTTAATTGGTAGAAAGAATGGATCGATGAAATTGCTTCTTTAAAAATTCATTTACTAAAATGTAACTTACTATTGTGTTGGTCTTGTAGGAAGTTCTGGATAAACCTGGAGAAATAATATAAGTTGTTTCCTTTTTATCCTTTAGGCCATTCAAACATCAGAGCCTTCCTAAGCCATGGTGGTTTGAACAGTATATTTGAAACTATGTATCATGGTGTCCCTGTAGTGGGAATCCCACTTTTTGGAGACCATTATGATACTATGACAAGAGTACAGGCAAAAGGCATGGGGATCTTGTTAGAATGGAATACAGTTACTGAAGGAGAGCTGTATGATGCACTGGTGAAAGTTATCAATAATCCCAGGTAAGGTTTCAGCACATATAAAGCAGATAGATGATAGTATGTATATATATGTTTATCACATTTATTCACATAGATGCATATATTTAATTACACAGTATATTGGCAGTAATATTTCTGTAATTCCAGCATGGAGAGATATCTCTTATATCATTGTTATTTCTTATGTATGTTTTCCTAAAATTTGAAGTTAATTATAACAGTCATTTAGCTATCCATGATGTGACCCTGAGGTTTTTGCCACCAAGATTTGTCAGACAGAGAAACAAAGGTGGATCATTGATGATGGATCTCTCTGGTATGTCTGATTTTGTATTTGTTATTTACCTTTGAAACCCATTGAGCTAGTTACATCTGTCATAGCTGTGACCAAGTCCTTGACAAGATGTGACTTGGAAGAGGAAGGATTGATTTTGGCCCTTGGTTTGAAAGTATAACCTGCTGGCAGTGAGGGCGGCCTGATGGCAGGAGTGCCTCCAGCTGTGGTTATGGGAAAGCAGAGTGGGAATAGTGCCACCATTCTGACTTTCTGCTTTTTCCTCAGCCCAAGTCCCCAGCCATAGAACAGTGCTAATATATTCATAGTTCCCATCCTCAGTTCTCTCCTGGAACTGTTCTCACACACATACAGAGAAGTATGTTTGTATGTTTCTCTGGGAATTCCAAATCCACCTAAGTTAACAGTGCTGATCAGCCATCACTAGCTGCTGCCTTGTATCAGAGGTTTTGCTATTACTGCAGAAATGAGGCAGTTGAAACTCTGCCTGTAGTCACACAGCTATTCAAACATGAACAGAAGACAGACCTATCTGATTCTTAATCAGAATTCTCCATCCTGCCTGCCTTTCCCAGCACTATCTGTTGCTGAGATGTATTTGCTCATGTGAATGATGAATTAGAATCTTTATTTTGCCTTTTAAATTGTTGATGTGTCCTGAGTTAACCCACTTCACAAGTGAGTCTCAGTGGGCAGCTGGCCTGGGTACTTTTAAACAAAGCAGCGATTTTCTTCATTTAAAGACATGATGTTTAGTTTATCATGTTCTTCAAATATCATTAAATAACTGGAGAATAATCTAATTTCTGTTTATACCTAGGTGATAATAGCTGAACTCTGTGCTGAGAGTCATTTCTATAAGAGATGTCGATGGAAAAAAATGTTTTCTTAAAAATATAGTGAAGTTTACATATAAAATTTTAGAATCATCCAAGGTTCATTATGGTGCCTTTTGTAGGCTTGGAGATGGCCCTCATCTATCAGCCAGTGTCTTGGACACAAATGTGGCATGTGGAACAGTCTGTTCTGTGCTTCAGGCTCCTGCTTACTACCACTTCTGTAATATTTAACTTCTCTTGTTAGATCTCATGCATTTTGAGGCATAAATGCTCTTAGGAAAATATTGTTTTACATAGACCTTCAAAATCTAAAGGAAGGATTCAAGGTGGTAAAGTTGGAGAGCTACTAACTTTGGTTATTATTTGTTCTTACCACATTTACGAAAAGTAGTTCAGCAAGGTAATTTGTGTCTTTGTTTTGATTGTGGAACTAGAGATTGAACCGAAGGGCTTGCACATGCCAGGCAAGCACTCTTCTGTGAACTCTATTCCCAACTCTAGCAGTGTTCTCTGAGGTGTGAGCCAGCATGACTTAGAGAAGGATTGGTTACACTCATTACATTGCTCTGAAATGCTAACCGCGGTCTTGAAGTACACATAGATATGTGCCATTCCCTAAAAGTCATTATATAAACTCAAGTAATCTTGCTAAACAAAGTTGTTGTTGTTGTTGTTGTTGTTGTTGCTGTTGTTGGTTGGTTGGTTGGTTGGTTGGTTGGTTTTGGCTTTTTAAACCTACATGCTATTATTACCATTCTAGTTCCTTTACTAGAGCCTTGGTTTTGCTTAATGAAGACCTAGTACCTTCTTATAAGTAAATCAGTAAACGAAGGTGAACTGATCCTTATAATACCACTTATCTAACTCATGGTCAGCTTTTAATGTTCAAAGTTTTTTTCATAAATTAATAAAATATAATATAGTTTAATTACAATCAAGAAGAAAAATGTATAAAATATTCTGCTTCATTTTTCTGTTTTAAGGAAAATCATTTATCCATATATCTTTTTTTTAATAAAATAGAATAAGAAGAAATCTTTCACTTTCTTTTGCCATCAGCCAGAAAGTGTGTTATAATATAACACAAGATGTGGGTGGGCTCATAAAATTTGGGAGAAAATTTTAAGTCATTTTCATCAGGACTTGTTATAGAGGAGATAGTTATAGCAGAGTAAATGTGCCTTTAAAAGCTATGTCTTCTCACAGCGTGGATATAGAAAAAGCCTACAAATGATTATCTTGGCCTGCCACTGATCCCAGTCCAAACTCCCTTCCATTCATTTCCCTTACTTGTTACCATGCCCCTTACAGGCTAAATATTTAAAACTACAGCTACATCTTAAAAGGAACATCACAACAATTCATATAGTGCTATAGACTGATGATTGCACTGTAGAGGTACAATCAGCATATAGCTCATTCTGCTCTCTGGATTCTCCTTTCATCACATCCCATGTTGTTACTATGGCTAGTGCTCTGAACCTCAGGATACTTCATGTTCACTAGATCTGCCCTAGTCCTGCAAGTTGCAAGCACTGTAATTGCTTCCAACTTCCCTTTACTTGCTTTCACGTTGAATCCAGGATCTTCACCAACTCATACCAACTCTTTCACTCTAACTACGCCCTGCCCACTGATTGGCCTTACTCCCATTTTTATTACTCCTATGGTCTTTGTTATGCACCTCTTACTGTCAGTATCTTCTCAGGTAAACTTGCCATTTCTATGATAATGGCTGTTTGGGTCTATGAATTTAAGCTCATAATTTGTTGTTCAGTACAGCCTTGAACAGTTTGACCAGACACCCTTGTACTACACACTGCCTGTGAATGAGTTTACCCTTGGAATGCGTCTCCTCTCCCAGCTTTCCATTCTTTGCACTCTTCCTTTAGTATGCCAGGGCTCCACATATGCCTAAGTTTTTCTTCCTTGGTAGGACTCCATATAAGAGTCATAACTTCTGTGATATTTTTGTTTTCTTGAAGTTGAACTTATTTCTTTTATCTAAGCAGTAGACCACATACATCTGTCAGATTGTCTCATAAATGTTCAGTTCAGTTATGCATTTAAAAAAATTCTCCAACATAGCATTTTAAATTAATTATTTGGAAATTTCATGCATTTTAAATTAAAATTAAATGTTTACATCTTATATATAACTTTACCTGTCTTTCTTTTTTAATCAGCCATATAAGGAAGGGTTTATAATCATGTCCATGCTTGCCAACATTTGTCTGTATTACATGCAACATATTATCATGCACCTCAACCCCTTCTGTTTAAAATAACATTCCCACACCATCAGTTATTATGGCTTTAAGTTAAAGAACTGAATGAAACTACTTTTTTAAGAACTGGTAGGAAGAATGTTCCTGCTTTTCTCTATCCTTTTTGTAGAATTTTAAAATGCCCCTTTTCTGAAGAGACACTTAACAGCTTTTAGAAGCATCTGATGTGGAGAGTGTGCAATGTGGTATGGGAAGGGCTTGGGTCAGAAAATACAAATCTGCCTCTCATCTGTGGAATGATTTCATGTTGCTAGGTTTGCTTGTTCTTACCACCTTGAAATATATGGAGATGTTGTAAGTAATTAAAGCATTTAACCCAGTGCCTGGAGCACACTTACATGCTTGAAGAGGATTATCAGTCATTTTTCACATTTCTAAATTGAGATATCTATCAGTACAGAACCTGTGTATACCTAATCATATCTTGTTTGTCCCCACTGCAGTTATCGGCAGAGGGCTCAGAAGCTATCAGAAATTCATAAGGATCAACCCGGCCACCCTGTCAATCGGACTACCTATTGGATAGACTACATTCTTCGCCACGATGGAGCCCATCACCTCCGTTCGGCTGTCCATCAGATCTCTTTCTGTCAGTATTTTCTACTGGATATTGCCTTTGTGCTTCTGCTTGGTGCTGTGTTATTCTACTTCATATTGTCCTATGTGACAAAATTTATCTATAGAAAAATCAAAAGTCTATGGTCTAGAAATAAGCATAGCACAGTTAATGGACATTACCAAAATGGAATCCCCAATGGCAAATACAAAGGAAATGGTCATATTAAACATGAAAAGAAGGTAAAATGAGCCAACAGCGCAGGCGATGGGATCAAGTTTGTAGTGCTATTCTTTAGTCTAACAGCTACTAAAAGTAAATGTCAGCAAACAATCCTAACATGCCCTCATCAGATCTTATTAATGAAATTCCATGGAAATGTCTGTAAAGAGCACAACCTTAAATGCAAAAATGTATTTTATTCTAATACTGATGCAGAAAGTTGGCAATGAACCATTTAGAAGCCTTAATTATTTAAATCAATTAAGTGATTGTGTCAGACCTTAGTTTTAAATGTTACGTATGTATTACAGGTGAGGGATAGTGTTTTTCTCTTGATAGGATGTGTGTATGTTTCCTATGTCATTGAGTTTTAGCTTCTATTTGTATTTAGCTTGTAACAGTATTTCAAAGACTGTTTCCTAAACTCAGTGTAAAGAGGCAAGTGAAAAGATGGGTGGCACAATTTTTGTATTTTTGTTTATTATAGACATTTTTATTTGTTTCTTTTGTATATGCTTTTTTCTTACCAACCAGGGATACTTGTGAAGGAAAACATGTAATGAAGTAAATGAGTGAAAAGGTTTTCACATTTTGCTAATGTTTTTCTCCTACCAATAATTTTTTCTGGAAGAATTTTCAAATTAGGACAGAGCAATAGAGCTCTTACTTTTGGTCAAAGTACTAAAGATTATTGCTTAAGTAGCACTTGGAAGAAGAGCCACGTGTAAATGCTTTTGTGACTTGGATATTCCATAATTTGTGTTTTGAATCTTCAGGCATCACTTCTAAAATTTTAACTTTAAAATAATCACCTTTCATTCCTTTTATTATCTGGGTCACAATATAGTGCATAGGTGCCAACATATAATTCTTTTAAACAGAGCATTTGCGATTCTCTTCCTTGGTACCTGCTTTGGCTGCAGGAGTTTGAGGTTGGTCAGCAAATAAAACACAGAAGTGACAGAAATTGTACCACCCATTTATACAAATGAGTTTCCATTCCCTCCTTATTACATCAGTCCTATTCAGTAACCTTTTGGTCATTGTGCTTGACATGGGACAGTGACAGTATCTATTTGGAACAGGAAGACAAGTCACAACTTTCATAAATTCAGGACCTCCCTGTTGAACCACTTACTAAATGACAACTGTAAACTTATTCTATGTCACTCTGTTTACTGAGCATTTGCACTACACATGCGGAGTGTGTGCTTTATTTATTTGTGGTTGGAAATTCCATATTTGACTTTTGAGAGTGAAGAAATGAAATATTTACTTAATGTCACTTACTAACATGACAGAGTCGTGAAAAATCTAGAATGCTGTAAATCCTTGTCATACACTGTGACATACAACTTTGTGACACTCCCACCAGGAGCCAGTCTCATATACTTTGATTTAATATCAATAGTGTTTTTTTTAAATGCACAATGCATACAGCATACTGCTTTCTGAATACTTGAAATGGTATCTATACAAACCTGTTAGTTACACCTTTTCACAATCTTATCACAATGTTGCCGTTCAAAAAGGAAAATGATCAGGCAATGAATGGTGGGGTGGTAATAGAGCATAGAGTGTATGAATGAGTTGATTTTACTTTTGGCATTTGGTAAAGTTGATAATAGGCACTAACTGGATAATTAAGCATAAGTTAATTTCCACTGTGATTTAAAAAAAAGAAACTTAAAACAATAAACAAAGTTGAAAATAGAGAAATGTTGTTGGAATAAAATTTTTATTCAGATTTTATTTCACAGTATTATATAAAAGTATATTTACATTATAAACATGTTTCTAAGGCCTCCCAACATTTGTATGTGTATATGAATGTGAAAACAATGTTTTAAATGTGAGAACATATTTAATAAAAATTAAATGCAGGGATTTATCCTTTAAAGTACATCTACATGGATCTTTAAATGCTATCCCAGAATTAAGAACGTTAAGTACAACTCTTATCATTGTTTCTTTGTTATATTTTGTTTTGTTTAGCATTTTGTTGTTCTTCTCCACCAATCCCCTACCCTGGACTTCCAGGAAGCTTATTAGCCAGTTTTAGTAAATAGGATGATTTAAAATTTTCTATACTTAGGCTAAATTCTCTAATGAAGTAAAGTTTTCAAGAAGGCATTTATTCATTTGCTTTTAAGAAAGAGTCTATGCAGCAGCAAGTGCTTCCATAGCTGGTTTATCAAATGAAAACTGAATTTTTTTCCTTCTAAATTGGTAATATGTATTATCCCATTAATAGCACGAGGCAAAAATTTTGATAATCCAGATTGGAAAGAGCTTGTATTAGTTGCAAGTGGTACTATATTATTGAACTTCAAGGAAAGTGGATATTTCCCTCAAATGTCAGACTTTCACTAAATCCTATTCATACTGAGGACTTGAGTTGATCCCCAGAATATCTCATCCCCCCCGCCCCCGCCGTGTCTCTCCAAAGAAGAACCTAAGTAAGTTGCAAAATACCCTCAAGTAATAATTTAGTGATCTTAGGCAAATGGATGGAACTAGAAAATATCATCCTGAGTGAGATAACCCAATCACAAAAGAACACACATGGTATGCATTCACTGATAAGTGAATATTAGCCCAGAAACTCAGAATACCCAAGATACAATTTACAGACCATATGAAGCTCAAGAAGAAGGAAGACCAAAGTGTGGATACTTTGGTCCTTCTTAGAAGGGGGATCAAAATACCCATGGGAGGAGATACAGAAACAAAGTATGGAGCAGAAACTGGAGGAAAGACCATTTAGAGACTGCCCGACCTGGGGATCCATCCCATATACAGTCACAAAACCCAGACATTATTGTGGATGCCAAGAAGTGCTTGCTGACAGAGTCTCCTGAGAGGCTCTGCCAGTCCCTGACAAATACGGGGGGGGGGGGTGCTCACAGCCAACCATTGGACTGTGTGCGGGGTCCACAATGGAAGAGCTAGAGAAAGGACTCAAGGAGCTGAAGAGGTTTGCAACCCCATAGGAAGAACAGCAGTATCAACCAACCAGTCCCCCAAAAGCTCCTAGGGACTAAACCACCAACCAAAGAGTACACTTGGAGAAACCCATGGCTCCAGCTGCATATGTAGCAGAGGATGGCCTTGTTGGACATCAATGGGAGGAGAGGCCCTTGACCTGTGAAGGCTCATTGCCCTAGTGTAGGGTAATGCCAGGACAAGGAAGCAGGAGTGGGTGGGTTGGTGAGCAAGGTGATGGGGGATGGGATAGAGGGTTTTCGGAGGGGAAACGAGGAAAGGGCATAATATTTGAAATGTAAATAAAATATCTAATAAAAAAAAGTATAACCAATTAATTTCTCTGCTGCAATAATTAAACAAGTTTGTACTACACTTGATCTTAGCCAAAAGGCCAAGAAGTGATAAACAAGTTTGTAAATGTCACATTTGACAGTGTTTATCATTATCAATAATAATATGAAGGTGAAACTTTCAAAAATCTTGTAAGTTGAAATGAGAAATTATAGGAAATCTGTTGGTAAAAACTCCTCATTATAAATAAGACTTAAAGAATTTCTTGCTCTGCTTGCAAGACCACTTTACCCAGCTTTTGCAGAAGTATACTTACTATTGGTAGACATGCTCTTTGTATTTTTGGCAAACTTAGATATTTTTCCTGACATTTTAGTAAGAAGTTCTTGAAGTTCACACAGGTTAAACAATCCACATGGTTATCTAGCTGTAAACTCTTCAAACTCTGGTAGGTTTTCTAGCTATATGGGTGTTTGTGGGATGGACTTAGGGATGTTAGCAGTAAGAGGTAGCACAAATCTGTAGGTATGGAAACAAAAAGTCACATGATAGTGTTATTGTGTCTTTTCATTCAGGTCATGCAGATAGATTTTAAAAAAAGAATTCACATTATCTGCAAATTTTCCGATAATATAAATAGTCTATAGAATAGGAGTTCTTAATTAGAGTATAATCCAAGCTTGGACTGATAAATCACAACTACATGCAAACTTATGCTCTGATTTTAAATAAAAGTAAGTTAATGAAAGTAAGTCCAATACCAACATTAGTCTCATGGAATTATAATACTTCTGATACTGCAGAGGAATTTCATGTATGAAAATTGTTTCATTTATGAACTAATATAGAATTTTCCACTGACTTATAGAGAATTAGCAGTATTATATTCCTACTTAACTTCTATCATCACTTTTACTTTTTCATATCCTGTTTTGTTTAAGTGATAATTCTCTATTGCAATGAGAAGAACTGACTTAGGTTTCATTGAACCAGTGTTAGTTATCCAGTTTCAAATGATAGCTTCTATGGAAACATTCCTTGGTTTCAGTATTGGGGTTATATTTCTATTTAAGGTAAAGGTAAATTTTAAAAATCTGTGCAATGAAGAAGAGTTTTGTTATTGACATCCTTTATGAAAATAGTAACTCTTTAGTTTCAGGAACTACTATAGTGTTATATAGCATAGAATGTAGAGTTGGTATAGTAGAGTGTCTAACTACAAACATACATTCTATATTATTATGAAAATTGTGCTTCAGCTTTTCTCAGAATTGTATCTAAAAATACACGTAATTCTATGCTTTTATAGAAAATGGGAACATTTGGGCTTAAAGGCATTGGTAAATCTCAAGTATCATTCAACTCAGCAGTTGTTTGTGCTGAGGTACCTCTGAATGGCAGTCCCCAATGGCATGGTAGAAACTATCAGTTCTACTTCGAATCATAATTCTGTCTTCGAGTTCGATCAAAATATTGAACTTACAAACACCAGGGCAATGAGAACAGTTTGAACAATTAGAGAAAGACTTATGAGATTCAAGAAGTAAACAAAACATGCAAGGCTTAGAAAACTCATGAAAATTACGAGGTTTGCAAGATGCTCCTCAAGGTATATCAGCAACAACAATTGCTGGGGTCAAGAGATTCTCCCACCAAGCTGTCTGTAAGCTATATAGGGAATGTAGATTTGTGGGCTGTCAGCCATATTAGGGTGAGCTTTGGATGATGCTGTCAGGTCACCATGCTGTTGTTAGTAACCTCAACAAAGTCACTGATTGACTAAATCATACATCAGTGCCCTACCTGAAGTGAATTGATATTTTATTACATCTCTCAGGAAAAGTTAGAAAATATATATCCAAAAAAGAATTAAAATACTTATATAAATGTATTGTTGGTTCATGCTGGAGTCCAGCCCTGGTGCAGTTCAAAACCTAAAGAAGGATGGGTGGAGTCAGCAAAAGAAGATTTGGACCAAGAAGTGGAGTTCACACATGCTGGCACTAAGACAACTCAGGCTGCCTTTATTTATACATCCATTTTTTTTTCACAGCTGTAAAGAGTTTACATCAGTTTTCTCATTTTCTCATGTACAGTCTCTCTTAAGAATTTCTTACATTTAACAATTATGTAGACTCTCTATATTTTTCCTTCCTTCTTCTCAATCCCTGTGGTTTTCTGCTAACACATGAGCTACATCAAGAAAGAGGAAACATAGCTTCGGCAAGCAGTTAATATCTAACCCAGCACAATGTTGCATAACCAATTGACAGTTTTGGCAGCAATTGCAGTTACAGTATAGAGAGGCTATAAACTATATACCCAGAAAATTAGACTGTAAACCATATGTAGATTCTAGATATTTGTAACATTTTCTGTAACTGAATTTAAATAATGAGACCTAGTCCACCTGCTGTTTTGCAGAAAATTAAGAGAAGGGAATCATTTATTTGGATGCCTTAGCAAATTTCATAAATGTAAGGGGATGGAAATGACAGTTTGTGTTGGTTTAGAAGGCAGTTCTGAGGTTTTTAGGGGTGTTGGGTGATCTAGCTCAGATCCCGTACTGTTGGTTGACAGTGTCCGATCTTCCCATTCAGTTTGATCTCATTTTTCTGCCTCTGGATTTTCTATTTTCTTCCTTAGCTCTTTACTTGTACAAGTTAAAAGTTTTGTAACTCACTTGCACAGATTTTGTGTGTGTGTGTGTGTGTGTGTGTGTGTGTGTGTGTGTGATGCTTTGAAGACAATGTCATAAGACAACTACAAATTAAAACATTTAAAAGTTTAGAGCAAATGTTCATGTATTTTTAAAAAAAATGTGCAATCTAAACAACCAATCTAAACAGTCTAGGGTCCATAATATGAGGGAGGGAGCAGTGCTCATACAGTCACTGGGAGGAAGGTGACCAGTGTGTGATCACTTCTTTCCTTTGGGTCTCCTCTGTGGCACTGTGCCAGTTCTGTGAAGACATAGCTCCATGATTTCTAAGCAGTCAAGCAATATACACAGCCCTATTTTGCCTTCCCCTTGATCAGTTATGATTCTGACATCGCTATCTTGTTTTTCTTTCCTTCTCCAGTGAGGATGCCATCGAATCTTAATTGTGTTTTTATAAAAGAATCTTATACTGTGAAATGTGTTCTGCATATATAACTGTCATCTAGCTTCACTCACATCTCTAGTGTTTACTGAGGGTGCTAGAAGTGTAGCCAACTCTCTGAAGAGCCCCAGGAAATCCTACATAAGAGGCAGGCATTCAAAACTTACACAAACTTTGTATTTCATGAGGCTAAAATTGTCTGTAAAGATGAATAGAAAGATCTAGGTATGAAAGCCAAAAAGAGCCTGGAAAAGAAGTAGTGTTAAGGAATTTCAGATCTAACCACACACCTCACATTTCTTTTTTTGAGCTAGAGTGAAGTTGGGAAATTGGGCAAATCAAGTAGAGGTTTAAAGGTTAATATGGGATACAGGAGACTACATGGTTTTTATCAAATCAAGTCATCTATATATAGGCATATGGGCCCTGTTACATAGTGGGTGTCATTGAGATGATGTTCACAACGTTTGGTGACATAATCTGTGAGAAAAGCATTAACATACTCTAAGAGAGGCATGTAGAAGCTGTTCATGTATTTGTGAATGTTATAATGGACTAAAGAATGAATTTTGGCTGCACGTGACTTCAAACTGAGGCAAACACCAATTTAATAAATTTAAGTTTTATTTTAAAATAAAGCATTTGCTTGTTTTATGACAAATGTATTCTATTACTCTGCCAGCTTTCCAATTCAAGCCCAGTATATCCATTATTCCTTGTGTCACTGGCTCTAAAAGATGTAGAGAAAGAACAGGTGAGAGGAAAAAAAGCTCAGTTACAAACATTTTAAAAGCACTGTAAAATTTCATCTAACATACTTTTATTTCTATACAATAAATGCCCAATTTTCTTCTCACATCATCTTTCTATATGTCTTGTACTTTAAAGTCTTACTTTAGTGTCCCCACATCCTACAAAGGAAGACTAGATAATATTAAAACAGTTCAAAATTAGGTAGCTAGTTCTTGACTGTAAGATTGATACTTATTCTATATTGCCTATGGGATCTGACCACATTTTAAAATCACATTCATTATTTTGTGTATGTGCATGCACTTACACATGTGAGTTTTCCATGATGCATATGTAGAATTCAAAGAACAACTTGCTGAAGTCAGTCCTTCCCTTTTACAATGTAGGTCCCAGAGACTGAACTCAGGTTGTCAGACTTGACAGCAAGTACATTTACCCACTGAGCCATTTTGCTAGCACCCTCATTTGCATATCTTTTGAATTTTTAATTCTATCAGAATTTTTATTTTTGAGATTATAATATAACAGTTCACCCTACTATATACCCTTTTTGCACTCCTTCAAATTCATAGCCTCTTATTTCACTGATTGTTATTGCATGAATATTTAGTTATATTGTATGGGTACATTTACATATATATGTACATATATGTGTGTGTTCCAATACAACCTATTCTTTATGCATAATAATATATGTATGTATATTTCAAGGAATGATTATTAGCACTGAACAACCTCTTAGCATGCTCTTCCCTCGAGAAGACCACCTTTCCCCTCCCAGTTTTCCTTGATTATAAATTTTTGTGTCAAGTTGATGCTTTCTAGCCCTTTTCTGATCCAGTTTGACATGTCCATTGGTGCAATCTTTGTTTGACTCATGTTCAGGTAGTCATGGTGAGATATTATCGTGGAGCTTCTGCTATTACTAGAAGACACTAACTCATAACAAATTCCCTGATCCTCTGGGTCTTAAAATCTTTCTATCCTGTTGTCTGCAACACTCTCTGAGCCTTAGGTACAAGTGTGTTTTCTAGATGTTTCCATTGGGACTGGCCCGCACAACTCTGCATTTTTATTAGTTGTAATTTCCTGTAGTGGTAGCCCTTGGGGTGCAATGGAGAGATGCAGCCAGCAGTCTACTCAGCTAGAATGTCTGTTAACCACATTAGCTACCAGCATGGCACAATAATCCTATGGGTGCAATAGTGGCGTACATACCTTGTCAGTAACCAAAAGCTCTCTAATTGGACTTAGGAATGTTCAACAACAGGAAAACGATGCCTGGGACTGAAAACCTAGCTAGCTAATCAATACTACTGAAGGCATGGTTTTTGAAGGAGAATCTACGGCCACTAATTTACTAAGTCATCATAATCTCACAACGGTCTATTTTCATTTGCTCTTAAACCCACATGTAAGCATAGTCTTTATCCACTGTTCTCACTTTTGTTCCTGCTCTAGAATCCCTGTCAGCCAATCTAATTGCTTGTATGAGTTCACAGTGCAAGTACTTCTGGTTGTGATTGCTATGAAACACCTCTTGTTCTTGTTCTGGTGTCTCCTAGAAAAATCTTAGATTTACTTGTGTGTTACATGCCATTTGCTTTGGTGTCAGCACATAGAAAAACATTTAAAGATCTATGGCAATGGAAACCTTTGTATATTTCAACTCAAGTTAGAACATCAACTTGAATGTTTCCAACCTCTAGAGTAGCATTTGCCCTCATTTATATTTCTCAGACATTCCAAGGTTGCCTACCACTCTGGCTTTTTCTATCCATTCCTCTTGACACGAGATGAAGTCTTCTTTTTATCCTCATCTGCCTGATCATTCACATCAGTAGCTGTCTTTGAGGTGTTGTTCTCTTGATAATTTAATATCACGGTGTTTTGTTTTCCTGTTTCCTTATTAATATAAACATTTTAATAAAACACTATCCCCAATGTAGGGCATTTCATCTAAGGTCCCTCTCTTTGAGTCCTGAGAGTCTCTCACCTCCCATGTCTCTGGTACATTCTAGAGGGTCCCCCAACCTCCTACTTCCAGCAGAAAGACAAGGCATCAAGTGAGGGATGGAGTTGCCATCCCACAGTCAAAACTCTGACCCATAATTGTTCCTGTTTGAAAGAACTACAGGGATGGAAATGGAGAGGAACCTGCTTGGGGGAGCAGGGGAGATCCAGCGACAGGTCCAAAGTGGGATCCAGATCAAAGGGAGGCCCCAAGACCTGACACTATTACTGAGGCTATGGAGCACTCAAAAAAAGGGACCTATCAAGACTGCCCTCTGAGAGACCCAACAATCAGCTGAAAGAGTCAGATGCAGATTTATACCCTCAACCCATGGACAGAAGCTGCTGATGCCTGTGGCTGAATTAGGGGAAAGCTGGAAGCTGAGGAGGAGCACAACCCTGTAGGAGGACCCGCAGTTTCAATTAACCTAGACCCCTGAGATCTGTCAGACACTGGACCCCAACCAGGCAGCATACACCAGCTGATATAACACCCAACACAAATACAGCAGAGGACTGCCAGGTCTGGCTTCAGTCAGAGAAGATGCACCTAACCCTCAAGAAACTGGAGGCCTCAGAGAGTTTAGAGGCCTATTGAGGTGGGGATGCAGATGGGGACATCCTTGTGGAGACGGGGGCAGGGAGGAAGTATGGGATGTGGAACAGTCAGATGGTGGACCAGGAGGGGAATAAAATCTGGAGTATAAAAAAATAAATAAATTAATACGTACATACATACATACACTATCTACTTACCTTGCAAATTTGACATGCTCATCAGCTCTTCTAAAACAGAAAATTTGCCACTAGCTTGTTTTTCATGTCCTTTCTCTCCAAGCCATTGACTTGCCACCATTCATTTTCTACCATTCATCGTTTTAAATGCCATTTAATCTTATATTCCGAGGACTATTTAGATAAAAGGGAATCTACCGATTTGAAAGGAGAAATGAGAGAAAGTAATGGGGGGAGGGGAATGAAATAGTATTGCAATATGTATGCAAGTACAACACACACACAAAAATAATGCCTACTCATTTTGCTATCCTTTTGTTAATCCAGTGTAGATTGATGCTCTTAAGTTTGGATGTCATTTGTACTATTTATTTTAGGTCACAGATAATCAAATCTTATTTCTTAATTTATAAGACCACCAAATAATATTCCTTTGTCAGTACTGTGATCTATTAGGTCTCACTGCTCTAAGTACAGCCTTTATTACAACACAAACAAACATTGTTTTCTGTTTCTAAAGTGCCAGGCACTGTATGTGATACTAGGGATACGAAAATGAGGAAGCCATGCTTCCTGCCTTCATGAGGACAATCCCAGTTTCAATGAGCAATGGAATATTTGTTTTAATATGGGTCTAGACAGTGAGCTTTTGAAACAGAAAGAACGTTAAGGGAGTTTCCACGTGGGAATTGTTTCAGGTGAATCATGGAGAAATCATGGAAATTCACAAAGCTGAAAATGGGTGGAAGGGATCTTAGAATAGCATGCCCTGCAGTCAAAGGCACTGAGTTATGAAAGAGTGTGACACCTTGTAACCTGCAGGTTGTTTGGTCTGACTGGAGAGTGTGTAATGATGAGGAAATGACCACTCCACCAGGACAAAAGCCAGTTTCCCATGGATACCAATGTGCCTTTTGGCCTTGGTTTTTCACCGTTCAACCTTGCGCAAGCTATTCAGTAACTTTCCCCAGGAGGCCCAGTTTTGGGATCTATGTCCTACTCCTGGTCATACGTCATATAATGTTTAAAGACTGTTGGTATCAACTTTCTTGAATTATAGGCTGAGTTTGCATAAATGCCTTTTACTCAATCTACACTGGATTAACAAAAGGATAACACTCACATTTACTTGTCCTGGGTTTATGAAAACTGAAAAAATACTATTATCTATAGCACCTTAGCTAGTGCAAAAAAGATAAGAGTTGTTTTTTTCTTTTTGTTTGCTTGTTTCATTTGAAAATATGGAAGAGTAAATTTTGATAATGTAAGCATTCAACAAAAGCAATTGTTTAATGTCTCATGTAGCCATGATTGGCCTCAAACTCGTTAGGTAACTGAAAAGGACCTTGAACTCTCATCTCCTTCCCCTACATCCTGAGTCCTGTGACTGCAGGTATGTACCAATACTATAAATTTTATATGGTGTTGGAGACTAAAAACGGGTCTCCTGCATGCTAGGCAAATACTCTACCGAGTTACATTCCCAGACAGAAAACCAATTTATGAAACCTATTTTTTTCCACTTAACATATCCATAATAAAACACCTGGGAATATTAATGGCCACCAGGTTCAAGAATAATAGCGAAATAAAGAGAGCATGCTGGTTCATGCCTGGTACCTGCAATCTCAGTACTTGGAAAAGTGATACTGAAAGATCAAGCCAAAGCCAGCCTGGGCTTAATAGATAGAGCCTGACTCAAAAATCAAAATAAGGCCACTGAAGTGGTTTAGTTGATAAAGGCACTTGTTGTACAAACCTCTTAATAACTTGAGTTCAATCCTTGGAAACCCTATACAGGCAAAAATAGAGAACTCCACTATAATACTCTAATTTCTATATACATGCATATGGCCCAAGTACCTCCACACTCTTATCATGGCTACAAACTCTCTCTCTCTCTCTCTCTCTCTCTCTCTCTCTCTCTCTCTCTCTCTCTCTCTCTCTCTCTCTGTCTCTCTCTCTTTCTCTCTCTCTCTCTCTGTATGTATGTAAGTATGTATAATTTTTAATATTGGGTTTCTCCATGTAACTCTGGTTGTCCTAGAACTCTTTCCATAGACTGGCCTCCAACTCACAGAGATCCACCTGCCTCAGACTTCTGAGTGCTGGGATTAAAGGTTTGTGCCACCACAATAAAAATATATATAAAAAGTAATAGTCAAAATGAAAGATTAAAGTTCTCTGGAAGTAAATGGTAATGCATTAACCTTTACATAATATCTTTGGGGGAAGACAAATTACCATAGTAATGATTTTCTATACAGAAAATACACTAATAGGAGTGGACACATAACAATACTTAACTATTTTAAAACCTAATCTCACACACTATCCAATTGGCATGTGTTTCTTCCTATAAAGTTTGGGTTGGGTTGCACAGTTATTGCTCTGTTCTTGTTAATCTCTTTCAGCAAAGGACATGTCCAAACATCAAACCCAAGTCCTAAGTCACAGGTTAACTTCAGATGCTTTCCAAAAGAGTGCGGGGGAAGAACAGGCAAAACACCCTCAGCACAGCTGGGGAAACCTAGTGCAAAGCGAAGTGTCAGGCAAGCATGACTGGCATCTGACTGATCACATCATGGCTCTCAGATTCAGGAATTTATTGGTGGATGGAGAACACATACTGGGATCTAAAAGCTAAGGAAATTTTAGGTTCAGATGCCTACTAATTAGCCCCCTTTGCAAGGTTGGATTTAGTTGTCTGTAACTCATTGAGCCTGTTACATCCACAGAGCCAATGACACTTCTTCCTTTGGAATGAAAGGGTGTTTTTGTTTTTTGTTTTTTCTAGATTCTGACACATTTTGGAGAGGAAATGAAAGAGGCTTTTATACTAGAAGTTGATGCTAGGATAACAGATGCAGCAGCCATGGAAATTCCCAAGTCTAGATCTTGATATTTGTAATAAACTCCAAGTTCCATTAACATGAGAGTGGTGGCGGCTTTGGGGTGTAGAGCTAGGATGTTCGGGTAATGGAGCAACCTGAGGTAACTCAACCCAAGATAAAAACCACCAGCCTTATGCCTAAGAAATGAAGAGTGACTTAAAGGGTTGCCATGAAGACAGTGTTCTTTATATTCTTTATTCTCCCACTGAGAGTTTCAGTAACCTGTGTTTATCTAAGAAAAAGTATCCTCTGCTTGTCAACTCCTTTTTCATCATCTGGAACAAGATTTTTAAAAAATACAAGTAACCATTGCCTAAATACAAAACACCACTGACTTTTCCAGGCCTGCGTTATAGAATTTGCAGTAAGTGGTTTTGTTTCTAGGTGAGTGATTCTATTATGATGACAGGTCTTTGGCCAAGATTTATCGTGATTGAGTTTGGATTAGGGCCTTTTAAGATCTTCTAAGTAGGTTGTGCACCCCTAGCTCAAATTAGTGTCTTGTTTTCTTGGAGCTGTCAAAGCAGTTGAGCTTCCTTCCATTCCCTTTTGACCATTACCATCATACCAAATCACTTCCTTCTTCGAGGTCAGGATCTTCATTTCTAAAAAGCTCTATCCTCTATCTCAGTCTCTATATCAGCTTCCTATCTTTCCAGTACCCATTGCCTCTACTGATTGATACCCATTCCTATAACCCTTGTTTAACTCAATTGAAAAGACCTGCTGTTATTTGGTAATAAGGGCTCTTATTCCTTAAACAATTCTGTTGTCTATACTTAACAACCTTGCCTTTAATGTTTTGCCATACTCATACATAAAAAGGCAGATCTTAAATCAGCCCTGCCACCTCTGAAATCAAGCTAATATCCGGATTCATAAGCAATTTTGGCAAGAATTTAAAACCCAATGCAAGACTCTATCTAAAAACAAGTTCTGAAACAGAGAGTAGCTTTGAGATAAACAGTTGGCTGGTGTGACTGAGTCCTCAGGACTACATGCAAATGAAACAAAGCAAAACAGGAATCAAAGTCCTTTGCTTTATTGTGTGGTACCAGTCTTATATTTTATCTGTGCCACTGAAGCTCCTTTTTCTTATTTTCCAGAACGTTTTCAAATCGTCACTAATTTCCTTTGGTTTTTATTTTTATGTGTCCCCTCCATGGACTTCTGCCAATGATCTGTCATTTACTGAGAATGATAATGCCAATGTGGATGTATTCCTTCTGCTGCTTCTCTTAGCACATTTGTGTCTACATACGTTTTTCTTCTTTACTAGAGTACCAGTGAAAATGTAATCTAACAGCAACAAAGTAACATCATTTTCATTACATTTCAGTACCCAAATCACTTACTGTTTTGATTCCACTTTGCAATTCTTTAGTATTGGGTAATCATCAAGGCATCAGAGGAAAGATTCAGAAGGGATTGTGGAATACCAATCAGGATTTTTGGGATAAAGCTTCAGATAAAGATTTTAAACAGTGCTGGAAAACCAATGCCTGGCAATAAGTACTCCACTATAACTGTATACACTGCACAATGCCAGTCAACATTCCTCAGTGTTGGTAAACACCTTTCACCTTGGTTTCCCCTAACCTTTCCATCTCTGCATCATTCTGTCTTTAAAAAAAGTGGTGTGTGTGTGTGTGTGTGTGTGTGTGTGTGTGTGTGTGTGTGTGCAGCTGCACATCTGCCACAAACACATGTGGATGTGGATGTCACAGAATAACTGAATGTCAGTCCTTGCCTTCTACTTTGTTTTGGACTGTCCCACACAGTATCTACTGATGCTTCAGTAGCCACTCTTGTGTCATAAACAAAATCCCTCTCATTGTTTGACTTTCACTTGCTCTCTGCTCCTTCCCTTCTTGAAGGGGAAATTGACTGTCTTGCCTGCAAACTGTTTTCCTTGCACTCACAGACTGATTTACCTAAATACAACTAATTGATCATGCTATCTCTTCTTCATTCATTATGCAGCTCCTTTACAGGCACATAAGCCTTCATTCTGTGCTGCTTGACTGCACCCCCAAATCCCTTCTTTCCTCTTGAGGCCCCGTCCCATAATCTAGATGGAACTATCTGCATCTTCTCACACATTGTGCTCTTCAGTGATGACAGGAGGAAGTTTTAGGGTTTCCCGCTTCTGAAAATCTCACTGTCCTGGATCTTTCTTCACTCTTCTTATGTATCTCCTTTGCCCTTTCCTAAGTTGTAGCTTCTCACCTTGGACTCAGGGCTCTAAACATCACCTTTCAGAGAAAGACTTCTCAGTCATTTATGTCCCCTACTGTGCTCATGGCTAGTGACAAAGCTTCTTTGTATATTCATTTCTCAGCTAATTACCTGTGTTATTGACTTTTCCATCTGCATCACTAGCACTCAGTACAACCATGAGACAAAACAAAACAAAAAAACATAAAATTATCATCTGAAAGAATAAAAGAAGCATTCTATTTCTTGTATTATTGCTCCTGTATTAGCATATGCTGAGAAATGGAATGATGCTGATAATGGAATGGGTGTATAAATAAGCCCAAATTTGTATGTGATGAAACAAAATATATTTGTGTCAAACTTTGATCACCTCAACTCAAAGACCCACTGTGCTCTCCTGTCTTTTCTGATGGGCTTTGATCCACTGCCATCTGGAATGTGTTGGTCTGGTTCACTGATGTGCAGTTGGTGTCTGGCACAGAATAGACTTTCAGCAGAAGCTGAGGGATTTATTACCAAATTAACCGGTTTCCTCACAGGGAGGTTGGGGGAAGAATGGTTGAGCTTCTGCTTCTTTCCTGTCTTCATGAGGATCTTGATCCTTTCAGGATAATCTTGTTTCTGAAGCCCTTCAGTCCTCAGTTCCCTTTCTTCCTGGCTTCTCAATAGCATTTGGGTGTTACTCCTTAATCAGCATTTCCATGCTTGAAGGCTTCTTATGTTTGATGTGTTAATACTTCCTAAATAGCATAAGATTAACCGGGAACTTATAAGTAGGCAATTTTTCCTCCTATCCTCAATGGACTTTGGTTTTCATGCCTCTAGAACTAAAATTGATGTGTTCCTTCCCCTCCCAGTCCTTGAGCAGGAATTCTAGACCTGTGTTAGCCATAATCCCCCACCCCACCCCCACATAGGGTGGAGTTCTCAGACCAAGGTGAAGTTCATTGTTCCTCCAGATCTACAAATTCCTGAATTAAGCAGGTGACCCACCCAGCCACCTGAGCAGTGGAGCCAATGCCCGCTGAGCAGTCAGACCAGTTCTCCTGAACAGACCTTGGAATTTGGAGAAGGGGCCTCACCTGAAACTTTACATTTTGAGTCCTCCATTAAACCTTGGGACCTTAATCAGCAACTGTTGTCTTGGTCTCGTTCTTCTCATACTGCCTTCCCATACATCCCCAGCTTCCCTTCCAGGTAACCCATTGTCGTTGTTTTCTCTTTATAGAATAAATGGTACAAATTAGGAGAACTGCAGAATATATCTTACAGGTGTGCCCACCATTTCTAGGTTGTAGTTCATTCCAGTTGTGGTCAAGTTGACAACTAAGAAAAGTCATCACACTCTTTATTGCACAGCATCCCAGTCTTACTAGGGAACCCATGTTGACAGGTCTTTCATCACACTTAAGGACTTCTACCTTATTGGCCTCTCAATGCAACTTACTCCTCCAACCTTCTTAGTAGGATTATTTTTGCATTCTTTTTATAAATCTCTCTACAGTCTCTTCTTTCTTTTGGATTCAGATGAGACTATACACTTTACTTCTTTAAGCAGACAAAAACCAGGGCACCAGCAAGATGGCTCAGTTGGCAATGTGCTTTGCACACTTTTGAGGACAAGCGTCAGTGCACATCCGTAACCCAATTGATGCTGAGGAAGGGTCACCTGACTTGGTGAGCTCCACTTCAGTAAGAGTCCTTGTCCCAAAAAAATTAAGGTGGAAAACAACCAAATGAACAGATACTGATTTCTGGCCTCCATCTGCACAAACTTGCTCATTTATGCCTGTGAGCACACACATAAGCATGCATACACACACACACACACACACACACACACTGGTTTTGTACACACACACACACACACACACACCACTGATTTTGATCTTTAACAGATTCTTACTATTGAATCTCCAATACTTTTCAGGCTTATGAGCTCCTTTCCATGTATGTGTGTCCACACTCACCAAGTCCATTTCCTATACTTGTAATATGGTGTAAACCCAGATTCCTTTGTAAGCTTTGCTACAGAAACCACTCATTATATTGTACATGTACTAATTTATCTCTATATAGGAGACTTTCCAACAGAATAAAAACATTCTTGATAGCTTTTATATTAAGAAAAGTTTAATGTCATGTTTCCCTCTGACATTTATTTTTTCTTATATGGCAAAATTTTCCAGCAACCTACCCCTATTTTATTTTATTTGATTTTATTTTACACAGCTCATACATAGAACTTCCACCATCACCATTTCAATAAAACTGTTTACTCACTGACCCAGTAACTTTCATCTTGCCCCCTTCAAGGGCCAGCTAAATATGCATTTTGGTATATTTGACATTCTTCTCTCTTTCTTAAAACATTCCCATTTCTTAATTTCTGTCTTAGTATTTTCTCTATAAAAAGAGTTTAGTAGTCCTCATGTCTGTCTACCTAATATGTATTTTAAGAGGATTAAAAGTATCCTAACATAACCAGAAGCTAGAAACAACCCAGATGTCCCTCAACTGAAGAATGGATACAGAAAATATGGTATATTTATACAATGCAGTACTACTCAGCAATTAAAAACCATGACTTCATGAAATTATTAGGCAAATGGATGGAACTAGAAAATATCATACTGAGTGAGGTAACCCAGAAACAAAATAACACACATGGTGTGCACTCACTGATAACTGGATATTAGCCCAAAAGCTTACAATACCCATGGTACAACCCACAGACTATATGGACTGTAGAAGAAAGGAAGACCAGGGCATGGATGCTTCAGTATTGCATTGAGAGGAGAACAGGGTGATCGTTGGAAATGGAGGGATAGGGGGACCTGGGAGGGAGAGAGGAGGGGGAAGAAATAAAGGTTCAATATCAGGAACTAGAGGCTCTGTGAGAGAGGTATAGAGGGTCAGGAAATCTAACAAAAATATGTAGCAGGGCAGGATGAGGAACTGGGGAGTCCCAGACACCAGGGAAACATGAGGCTCCCAGGACCCAACTGGGATGACTTTACAAGAAATGCACAGAGAAGGGGAAGATAGAACCTGTAGAGACCACCTCCAGTAGAAAGGCATGGCCCCTGGTTGAGAGATGGGGCCACCAACCCATCTCAAAGTTTTTAATCCAGAAATGTTCCTGTCCGAAGGAAGAACAGGGACAAAATATGGAACAGAGGCTGAAGGAAGGGTCAACCGGGGACTGCCCACCTGGGGATCCATCATGTCTGCAGACGCCAAACTTGACGCTATTGCTGTGGTCAAGCGGTACTTGCTGACAAGAACCTGGTCTGGCGGTTCCTTGGGAGGTCCAGCCTGTAACTGAACAAAGCAGATGTGCATGCTTGGAGTCAACCATCAGACTGAGCTCAGGGACCCTGGTGGGGGAGCTGGCAGAAAGACTGGAGGAACGGAGGGGGATTGCAACCCCATTGGAAGAAAACATAGGCTGACCTGATCATCCAGTTTTCCCAGAGACTAGACCTCCAACCACGGAGTGTATCTGGAGGGATCCCTGGCTCCAGATACATATGTAGCAGAGGATGACCTTGCCTGACAGCAAAGGGTGGAGAGGCCCTTGATCCTGGGGAGGTTTGATGCCCCAGCGAAGGGGGATGCTAGAGCAGTGGGGCTGGAGAAGATGGGTGGGTGGGGGAGCACCCTCATACAGGCAAAGGGGAGGGGGAGGGCACAAGTGGGATGGGGGCTGGTGGAGGGGTTAACCAGGAAGTAGGATATCATTTGAGATGTAAAGGAATGGAATGATTAATAAAAACAAACAAACAAAAAAACCCCAAAAAACAGTTATCCTAACACCTACCCAGTTTAAATAAGGTTCAAGAAGAAAATAGTTCTAAAATAGAAAGCTAATATTGCTCAGGTGCACTTTTCTATTTTTCTCTTGTTTCCGTGACCACCTATAATTTTGACTTTTGTTATGCATCTACTTCTCCACCTGTGTAGACTGCTGTGTCCCAGGACTCCATCCTCAGCCCTCTTTCCCATCCTCTCCCTCCTTCTCTTCATTCCTACAGTTTGCCGTATGCTTCATTCATATATGTATTTTGACCTCCCGATTTATATATTCATTTCTTTTCTGCTCTTTGTTGTACAACTTACTTTACTACTTGGCACCTCTATTTTAGTATAGTCAACATTTTAAGTTTAGAATCAATAAATAGCGCTGTAATTTACCCAATAACTTTTTCATGTTGTGAATGGTATTGATGCACAATTAGTTACTTAAACATGTTGGTTGATGTATTTTTCTTGCTGTCCATCTCTGTTGAGTCAATTAGTGTTGTCTCTAACAATGGGACATTTGCCTTAACTCATTCACCTACCTCATCCATCATGATGATCTTCTTCCTGGCCCAGTATACAAAGCCGCTAAACGACATTCCACCTTCCATACTTGGCTTTCTAATATTGGGGTTGTACATCCCAGCAGAGACCTCTTTATAAATGTGATTTATGACCCTCTTTCCTGCCAGCACTGCCTGGCTTCCTGTACATATGTCCCTTGCTTCCTGTTAATATGCTTGACTTGCTAGCCTACAGTTTTTCTCTTAGCTCAGTAAGCTTCAACCCAACTAGATTTTTTTAAATCAACTAGTTGTTTTTTTTTTTTTATCAGTCTCATCCATCTAAAGACTATGTATTGGTTACTTTCTATCCCCATTCTCCCTTGCTCTCTCCCACCTTATTAATCTTTCTCCTTCCTACCTGTCCTTCCCCCAGATTCATGACTTTTAGTTTTATTTAGTGATTTATGTAGCTTATACAGGGCCACCTGCATGGCCATTGGATTGGGATTACCAACTAGAGTCTGATGGAGTCAACAGTGGGTCCAAGATTAAAGATCTATCAGCAGCAAATGGTTCATCAGTGATAGGTAGGACCTTAGTATCTCCCAGCTTATATCTAGCTAGCTGTTCATGGGCTCAACCTTGTGTTATTCTTAGCTTTAGCTAGAGAGTTCTCTCCAGTGCACTGCCATGGCTATACGAGGTTCTGAGATGATTATGTACTTATCTCTAATCAACACGTGTCTTCTTCCCTTCTAAAGCCAGACAACTTGTAGAAGGAATGACAGACTGCAAGACAGTAAAAGCTTTGTACAATGCTATTCTTACAACGTCTACAACTAATGTAATCATTTACTCTTATTGGATCTCTCTCTCTCTCTCTCTCTCTCTCTCTCTCTCTCTCTCTCTCTCTCATTTCACTGATGCAAAAAGTTATTTCCATAGTAAGAACCCTTTCACTGCTCTTCCCTCCAGTTGGAATAAGTTTCAAATCTTGTGAATGTCCTTATATCTTCAGCACAGAGTAGTGATTCCTGCCCAATGAGATCTTTCCTAATCACTCAATTTTAGCCAACCAGCCTTTCCCACAGGTTATCCAATTAATCTTTCTTAATTTCTTTTTACCACTTAATGGCTAACTCTCAAATATTCTTGTGCATTTCTTTTTCATTTGTTTCATACCCCAGTCTCCTGCAGAGAATGCAATGATCTTGAGAGCAGAACACTGGAATGTCGAGCTCCCAGTTACCAGGCCTGTGTATGACATGTGCTCCTTACTTAAAAAAAAAATAAAAAATGTACTGTTGAACCAACAAATGCTTGGAATGGACCATTCCCAATGAAGGATGAGAATAAATGTTAATCCCTTGTTTCATTTATTGAGAACACTGGATCTAAGTAAATGTTGCCTTCCTTAGTGCAAACAGCCTTCAAACTTATATCTGGTCACCAGGGACGTAAGTACTACAAAACCCTTGAATTTAAAGAATAAGAAATACTATGCTAAGGTTTCAGAAAAGTATTTATTATACTAAGTTGGCCTCTCTGTGTCCTTATGTTAGGCTACTATGACAATTTCTACAATTACTCAATTTTCCCAATGCATAGATTGTTGATAATAATCTCTGCCTCCTTGCAAATGTGATAGAAATATTATGTGCTGCTCAGCCTTTTCTGAACATGACACAAGCTAGGGTCATCTGGGAGTAAATTTCAATGGAAAACACGCCTCCATCAAGATGACCTGTATGTGAAAGGGCATATCACCCCTGGGCAAATAACTCTGAGTTGTTTGCAAAAACAAACTGAACAAGCTGTAGGGCATAAGCTAGTAAACAGCATGCTTCCATGAACCCCACCTCAGTTCCTGCCTCCAAGTCTCTACCTTGAGTTGCTTCCATGAATTCCCTTCATGACGGAGTGTAATCTGCAAGATGAAATACAACCTTTTCTTCCCAACTTGATTGTGATCACGGTTTTATCACAGCAAACTAGGAGGCAATGCCAACACATTATAGTTGTTAATATTATATGTGACTTCTAAATTTATCACACTGGGGATTAACATAGAAATTCCCATTAAATGATGCCCTGTGTCATTTATACATGTATCATTGTCCTCAATAAATTCATACAGGCCACACCTAAGTGTCTGAAACTATACCTGAAAATGTGTAATGATTAAACATGCTATGCTATTCCTCTTTGATTGATGACACTAACGAATTATTACTATAGCCAAGATGATAATACAAGAAATATCATAATTTTAAGTAGGCATTTTTATGGCAATGTGGAAGTATGCAACTTCTTTTCTTTTACTTGAAACTGTTGAGTTTGTGATTGAATATATGGTTTAAAATATTGCATCTAGTCATAGAAAATATACTCTCCAAAACCAAAACATTACTTTAAAGCTATATGGACAAATAATTCTGGTCCTAGAGATTAAAGTATGATCAGTGAGTACTTAGAGAAGACCAAACATGCTCAGAAAGGAAAAAAGCATCTTGAGAAGAGACACCATATAGCCCACTACAGGAAAATATTTAATAACTGAAATATGAGACAGTACCTTATGAAGATTAGAATCTACACCAAAGAGAACATATTATTTTAATTTTATCATAAATGTCCCTTCTCTGATTTCTTCAGCTGAAAGTCTGTCTGTTCAGGTGAATTCCCTCATAATCATACTAATCAAAAAGAGAGACTCACTGAATTTTTCAAATAAAATTATCCATGCATGTTGCATGGAATTTCCTCTTAAAAGGACTTCCAAAGAACTTTATGCTGTAAATTATAGCATTATTATTTTATAGAAATAAATATAATTAAACTTTATGCCTTCATAATTTAAATCAATTAAATGTAAAATTAGACTTCTGCTTCTTGCAACACATAGTCATACTCATTATAATGTGAGATGTGAACAGGTCCAGCTGTAAATAGTGTTGTAATTACCTACATCAGTGAACTGCCTTGTGGGTGAAAGAAGCTAAGCTTGTATATGTATGTGTGTATGTGTATGTTTATGTGATTATATATATGTATAGATATGCTGTAAGTATACATTCATTATAAAATAATTCTGAAGGTTATAACATTTGTCACCTATATCTCAAGAATTCTAATGTGATAATGACTTCTCTATAGTAAATATTTGAATTATTTTGTATTATTTAAAGACTGTTTCACATAAAAACATACTAGGGAGACACCAAGGAGTCGGACATTATTAAGAATTCATAGCAGCCATATTTATAATAGCCAGAAGCTGGAAAGAACCCAGATGTCCTTCAACAGAGGAATGGATGCAGAAACTGTGGTATATATACACAATGAAGTACTATTCAGCTATTAAAAACAATGAATTCATGAAATTCTCAGGCAAATGGACAGAACTAGAAAGTGTCATCGTGAGTGAAATAACCCAATCACAAAAGAATGTACATGGTATGCACTCACTGATAAGTGGATGTTAGCCCAAAAGCTCAAAATAAACAAGTTACAATTCACAGACCACAGGAAGCTCAAGAAGCAGGAGGACTGAAGTGGGGATGCCTTGGTTCCTCTGAGAAAGGGAACAATATACTTACAGGAGCAATAATAGAGATAAAGTGTGGAGCATAGATTGAAGTAAAGGTCACCCAGAGACTGCCCTGCCTGAGGATTCATCCTATAAACAGTCACCAAACCCCTACACTATTATGGACTACAAGAAGTGCATACCAAAAGGAGCATGTCATGGTTGTCCCGGGCCCTGCCAGAGCCTTCCACATACAGAGGCAGATGCTAGCAGCCAACCATTGGACTGGGTGTGGGGTCCCCAATGGAGGAGTTGGAGAACAGTCCCTAGGAACTGAAGAAGCCCCATGGGAAGAACAATGATGTCAGCCACCCAGATGCCCCAGGACTCCCAGGGACTAAACCATCAACCAAGGGGTACATATGGTTCCAGCCAAAAATGTGGCAGGGGAATGCCTTGTCGGGCGTCAGTAGGAGGGCATCATTGGGAGGAGAGGTCCTTGGTCAGGTGAAGGCTCAATAGATACCCCAACAAAGGGAAATCGAGGCGGGGGTGGAGGGGGGAGTGGGTCGGGTGGAGAGTCATATATACTTGGAAGCAGGGGTTGTGAGGATGGGTTGGGGGTTTTTCGGGTAGGGAGGAAACTGGGAAAGATTTTAACATTTGAAATGTAAATAGAAAAAATTAAAAATAAAAAAATTTTAAAAATTTAAATAAGAAGAATATTTTACTAAGACTCTCGCTTTTCGATTACATTGAAAAATAGAGGAAATGGTTTTTCTGACAGGAGCCGGTTTTGATGAATAGACCTTTGGTGACATCTAGTGGTAAAGTGCAGATTTAGTTAGTTACATACATTTTCCAAAACTTTGAGAAGAAAATTTAATAAACGTATGTTTTTCATCAAAAATACCTTCAAAATGGTTAAGAACAAATTGAAAATAGAAAAAGAGCAAAAGTAACATTTACAAAGCAGGTTGACAGTTTATCGTGAGAAACATTTAAAACATGTTTTAAATAACTGGTTCCTTGAAAATCTTTTCTATCCTGATCTTAGGTTGTATGACTGTGCTTCAAATCTAGGGATAAGGATCTAAGAATAAGCTTTGTTCTGCTGTGCTCTTTCAAGAAAACTTGATTTTATTGAGTCATCCTGATTAATATTTACCAGCTTACACAAATGCTCCAGTATCCACATTTTCTTATTTGAAATTACCAATAAGCCATTTCCATACAGTTAATGGCAGGAAATGATCTTGGTTTTATTCCCCTTTTAAGGTATATTTAACATAAAACCACTTGAACAGAAAATAAAATAAGAGAAAATCTTTGAATATTAACAAACTAAAAAAAAACAAAATTATCTACATTTTTAGCAAATTTATTCATTTAGTACTATGAACAGATTTCAGTCCAGAAAGACTATGCTGGAGATGCCAGAGCCTGTCTTCAAAGGTGAAAATGCTAACAGAAATCAGGAGTGTTTGCCAAACATTGCTTAATCTCAAAATTATTTTCAGAAAGCAATTCTGACTACATAAAGTCCAATCTATTTTATTTTTCTATGACCCTCCTATTTACTCTTTGGAATAAAATTCTATCAAGGATCTAACAGGAGATGAGGGAGGTCATGGCTGTGTATAAAAGTTATGTGGACATTGTAAGTTGAACTGGATTTTTAATAATTATCCAGTTAATTTAATTACTTTAGGTGTTTAAGTACAAACACAATATTTCATAGTGTCATTTGCCAACATGAATGTGGCTGGGTTGATTAAATTAAATGTTTAATTTCCACTTTGCTAGGTTGAGTTTATCCCGCACACTGACAGACAACCAAGGGTATGTGATGATAAAAAATGCTGTACTCTCTTGGGATAAAAACATTTTCTTTGCACTAAATAAACTCCACTGCAGTAATCGTATTCTTGTAAGGATCCATGACTTGTGAAGAATGAGACTCCAGACTCAAATAGTGTGCAACAGCAACATGTGTTTATTCTGCAGAAAACCTGGGTTCACCATAAATTGGGGTGGAATACAGAGGTGTGGACTTTGCAGGGTCAACATAAAGCCTGTTAGGGTAGGAATGAGTGACTTTTACCTTTCTTTCTCTTGACAGGTCTCCAGGGAGTATACCTTTGTGATTGGTTAAGGCTCTAGGAGATTTGGAGGATCTTTGCTGATTAACTAAACTTGGCTCAGATTAGGTGGTGGGGTTGCTTTTACAGCTCCTGGTTGGCCACCCATGAGGGTTTGTTTTTTTTTCCTAGAATTGACTTGTTTTGGACTTTTTCTGGTTTTAGGAAACCAAAGCATAGGCCTATCCAAACTGCCAGTTTGCAGCCTGTCATGGAGTCAGTCTGGCTCTAGCTGTCTCGGTCCTCTTACTTTGTGAGCAGACAAAAATTTGAAATGCAAGATCAAAATTTTAGGATAAATTACATTTATTCCAAAGTCTTTACTACGCTCCTATGTATGCCAGTTTTTTCATTTGTATTTTAAATAATTACTGCAGAACCCTTAATTTATGTAATAGCAACTTCCATTCTTATATAGTTACTTTCTTCGCCTTACAGAAGCTTTCTGTTTAAGACCAGCATGAATGTATCTTGTTCAGGATTTTCTTCCTACTGAGATTGTCACAAACTTTGAATATTGATAGCATTTATTAATGGAGCGAGTGGCTGTATAACTTGGTCTACATTTTGGTTGTCCAATACACTAATTGACACTTAGATCTTTTAACATCAAACCTACTTAGGTCTGTCTTTTATATTTTTCTCTTTCAAAGCTTTTATTACAATTACCTTCTAAGCATGTTGATCTTGCAGGAACTTCTGAAAACCTTCCCTTTCAAGACAGTGACTATTCTATGAAGAGTTAAGTCCTCGCATTTTTGTTGTTGGTGTTTTGGTTGTTTGTTTTGCTTTGTATTGTTTATTGAGGCTTCAGCATTGCATTGATTTAGCAGAAAGACTCTGGCTCAGGAGCAAAGCCAAAAGTAGCTCATCACAAAAACAGTTGGCAAATCTTGGAGAGATTTTTCCTTCTTCTACCTAGTCTGTCTGCCTTTTTTACTGTAATAGAGTCAAGACTGTTTCAGAGGTGCTCTTTCACCGGATAACTCTGTGCTGTTTATGGACACACACAATCCAACCACTAGGAGGAAGAATTGCTATTGCCCTGAAATAGCAGAACAATTCAAGGACAAGCAAACCTTGGTACCCAGTATTTTATGTTGAATGTATATTTGGCATGCACAGTCTTAATATGAGGTACACATTTGAAAAGTAAAACAAAAAGATGTGAATATAAATTCAGTTATAAATACAGTCCATGTCATTAAACACAGTCTGTTTGAAAACATTCACAGAATATAGGCAGTGATTTATTTGTTTGCATTGGAAGGCATGGAAATTCCTCTTCACTAAACAATCTCATTCGAATTCTTTGTGTTCAGTAAAGTCTAAGCACTGGGGGAAACATTTTCCTTCCTATAACTCAATGTGGTTTGCATTAGTCCTTAATAAATATATTATGATATCCTATATACCTCCATTTGCAGCTTCACAAATCATCATGTAGCTTCCTGCCAACCACTGCCAAAATCAACACACAGGTTGTTGCACATGAAGTGAGTAAATGTGTGTCTTTTAAAATTAAATTATTATCCTTTTAAAAATTAATCATCCTCACTTGCTCACTATCCCAGACATGGATGGTACTGACCTCCCTGTAAGCTGTTTTGAAGGGTATTCAAAGAGATTGTGTCCTTTTCAAATCACTTAAAATACATTCATTTTGAACCAATTGGACTCTCAGCTACTAAAAGGGGAGCATCACAAAGACATTCAAGCCAGGATAAGACAATGGTATCACAAGGTTATATCAAAGTACCTAACAATGCATTGCATTTGCTTGGTGAAATACCAAGTTCTTTTCTTGCAAGGTAGGGATGCCAGCAATGTTTTAGTTATACAGTACTGATATCAAATGGAGATGCCAATTAAGCCGTGTTTATTCCCTTTAAAGAAATACAAACATATCACAGCATTTCCAAGAAATTTTCTAATGATGCATATTATGTCTGTTTTAATAATTAAAAAGAAGGTCAATAAATATTGGTGTGGTAAATAAGAACACATGCAAATGAATATTTTTTTCTCAAGTCATGAATGCCCAGGACAATCAAAACAGAAGTCAGTAATTTTTAATAGAATGTGGAATCGCTAAGTGGATTCTTTTTCAAATGCAACTTTAACAGCAGTTCAAGAATCATATTAAAAGGGGGACTTTGTGTGTGTGTGTGTGTGTGTGTTGTACTCATAGGGGAAGGATTTTGTGTGAAGTATATGCTCATATACCCATGGAGGACAGTTGGATATCCTGGTCTACCAGATATCTGCTTATTTCCTCAAGACAAAGTTTCTCACTGACCCTGTAGCTAACTTGATAGCCAGCCACCTAAAATCTCTTATCTCCACGTTATGGCCACTTGTATACTTGCACTCAACTTTTTATGTGGTACTGAACTAAATTCCTAATGTAAAGAAAGTGCTTCTCTCTCTCTCTCTCTCTCTCTCTCTCTCTCTCTCTCTCTCTGTCTGTCTGTCTGTCTGTCTGTCTGTCTCAGTAAGCCACATTGTTCCTTGTCCATTTGGTGAAAGATTTTAACTACAGAGCACAGACCTAACTCATGTTGGATATCTATGAAGACTGTGTCTACCAGTGCTAGATTTATTTATGTTCAAAGACAATCAATAAAACATAAATGCGAGAGAGAGAGAGAGAGAGAGAGAGAGAGAGAGAGGAATCACAAACCCGAGAACAAAATTGAAGTATGAAACTCTAATACCCTTAGCTAAACTCTTTAACTTTTTGTTTTCTTGTACAGAAATATGGACAAAATTGTCCCTTTTGTTTATTCTGCTTTTTCAAATAGTGCTTTAGGTTTGTGAAATTCAAGATTTTTTCTTTTCCTTTTTAATCAAGGATCATGAGTTCTATTGAGTATATTTAAACAATAATGTGAAAACTTTAAGAAAATGCATATTTTGTAAAAAAAATTAATGTAAAATAAGAATTTATGACAGTGGAGTATAAAAGATAGGCTTGTATACACTGGGTATAGTTAATGGATTAACTGCATTTCTTCAATGACTTATCCAAGTATTCACCGATCAATCCATAGTTTTTGAATCATGACTGTGAACTAGATAGTTAGCAGATATATTGTACATAAATTTGGAAAACAAAAATCTGGACTTGTTGCAAGATATTTCCTATCCATTCACATTGAGGCAGTGAAAAGCTAGTGATTGGAGGGGAGAGAGAGGCTAGGTGGAGGACATGAGCGAGTAGGGAAGGAGACGCGGATATCCAGATGGCTTCAGATGTATTTCTGGTATTTTGGAGAGGTTAGAAATATTGGGATAAGACTTTATCATTGTAAATTGACATTATGTAATTGGGAGTTTTATATACATAAATATATTTTATTACATATTTATGTATTACATATAATTATATAATATATTATATATATTTATATATTTATAACTATTCAAGTTTATGAGTCATGCTTTACCAGATACTTGGAAGGAGTGGGTGCTGGGCGGAAGTGTGGGACTCCCACTGATTACAGTGTCTATGGTAGAGAGGAAACACAGCTGGGATGCTGTGAGAGCTAGTTGGAAAAGATTGGTTTGACTGCGACAGTGAGAGCTGACCTGAGCAAGACCCGCCTGGACTTGGTGCAGAGGCCTAGCAGGGTGGTACTCTTTCTTAATTATTACCCACTACATGGACTCTGGGTTTTCTAAAGATAAAATCAGATGGAGGACATTGAAAGGTTTCAAAGATGACTTTAAGTTGTATATTTTTGTTCACTACCTGGGACTCAGTATATAGATCAAACCAAGCAAGTGAATGTTCACGCATCTCGAAACCTAAGAGTCTCCCGTGATATTTGAGAGGAACTATAATTTAAAAGTTCTGTAGCTCTGTACCCCATTTTTTAATAGGGTTACTTGCCTCTCTGGAGTTTAACTTCTTGAGTTCTTTGTATATCTTGGATATTAGCCCTCTGTCGGATGTAAGGTTGGTAAAGATCATTTCCCAGTTAGTTGGTTGCCGCTTTGTCTTTTTGACAGTGTCTTTTGCCTTGCAAAAACTTTGTAATTTAATGAGGTCCCATTTGTCTATTCTTGATCTTAGAGCATAAGCTATTGGAGTTCTGTTCAGGAAATTCTCCCCTGTGCCCATATGTTCAAGGTTCTTCCCTAGTTTCCCTTCTATTAGTTTCAGTGTGTCTGGTTTTATGTGGAGATCTTTGATCCACTTAGAATTGAGCTTAGTGCAAGGAGATAAGGATGGGTCAATTTGCATTCTTCTGCATGTTGACCTCCAGCTGAGCCAGCACCATTTGTTGAAAAGGCTATCTTTTTTCCACTGGATGGTTTTAGCTCCTTTGTCAAAGATCAAGTGACCATAGGAGTGTGGATTCATTTCTGGGTCTCACCTGAAGAATATCTAATGGCTGAGAAGCACCTAAAGAGATGTTCATCATCCTTAGTCATTAGGGAAATGCAAATCAAAACAACCCTGAGATTCCATCTCACACCAGTCAGGATGGCTAAGATCAAAAACACAGGAGACAGCAGTTGTTGGCGAGGATGTGGAGAAAGAGGAACACTCCTCCACTGCTGGTGGAATTGCAAGCTGGTACAACCACTCTGGAAAGCAGTCTGGCGGTTCCTCAGAAAACTGGGCATGACACTCCCGGAGGATCCAGCTATACCACTCCTGGGCATATACCCAGAGGCTTTACCTGCATGCAATAAGGACACATGCTCCACTATGTTCATAGCAGCCTTATTTATAATAGCCAGAAGCTGGAAAGAACCCAGATGTCCCTCAACGGAGGAATGGATTCAGAAGATGTGGTATATCTACACAATGGAATACTACTCTGCAATTAAAAACAATGAATTCACGAAATTCCTAGGCAAATGGTCAGATCTTGAAAATATCATCCTTAGTGAGGTAACCCAATCACAAAAGAACACACATGGTATGCAGTCACTGATAAGGGGATATTGACCCAGAATCTCGGAATACCCTAGACACAATCCGCATATCAATAGATTTCTAAAAAGATGGTAGGAGAGACCCCTGGTCCTGGAAAGACTGGATGTAGGGGAACGCCAGGACAGAGTAACGAGAGGGGGTTGAATGGAGAAAAGAGGGAGGGAAGGGGGCTTATGGGACTTTCGGGGAGGGAGGAAACGGGAAAGGGGAAGTGATTTGGAATGTAAATTAAAAAATAAAATAAAATAAATAATAAAAAAAAATTATTCCTATTTGGGACATTCCTCCTAAAAAAAAAAAAAAAGTTCTGTAGGAGCATGAAGATCTGTCTCCTTTACCTCTATAGAAAGTCAATAACCTAAATTCTCTTTGAAATATATTTTATATAAGATATTATTTTATACTCAAGTATGTGGGTCATATATTTTAGAAATCATAGAAATAAATTAAATTCATTATAACTGTATTATTAGTGTTTCAAGATTTTGTGGTTCATATTTATCAACACATTTATAATTATAAGTGTAATGTTGTAGGAAATTGGTAATTTCTAGTTTAGTATCTGACATTCACAAGACCAGGTACTCAAGAAATTTTTAACTAGACTAGAAAGCTAACAGAAAAAATATGAATTTAAAGCAATCCTTTAAGGTCTAATCACTGGAAAAATTATGTATGTTTGCAATTTTGCTACAAAAGTCCTCAAATTTGATAGTAATACTTGAAAAGAAATGTAGACAAAATGGCATGCTATCAGTACACTGCTGAAGTTCACATCTGTGGTTTTAAAGTTTTTTGATATAATGTACAAGTATATCCAGATTCCTAGTACTCTTTTGATAGGCTCCTAGAAGCTGAATTGGAATAATCAGACTGAGCTGAATAGCATGCCATTAACTGGAAGTTAGACATGCTGTGATTTTTTTCATGCATGGCTATTTAAGACTTTTCATAACGGACTTGCTGTAAAGAGTATTTTGCTATCCAGTTAGCCCTGAATGTAGCCCATCCTATTAAAGATATTCTTTGCATTGATCCATTCTGTGTCTGCCTACATATGTGCCTCAGAATACACATGTAGATCAATTTACTTCCTCCTACCATGTGAGTTCTTTGGCAGGCTCAGTGACTGGCCTATACCTGCTGAGCCTTTTTACAATTACACTTTTACATATGTAAGGTAATTGTTTCAACCAAAATCGTCCATTAACATTTTATATTGCAATGTGCTATTTTCTCATTTGGTATGATGATCTGTTATGCCACACAGATAATTTTTAGGACAGCATGCAGAATCATGCACTTTTGTTCCAGAATTGGCCACAGTTTTCTTTAGTACCACTTTAGTGCTAGACAGTCCACAGTAATCAAAACCTGAATCTTTGATTCACTGATATATTCTCAGCCTTTAAATCCATGGCCAGAGATTATTAAGGATTACATCACATTAGGTATAATTGATTGGTTGACAATATCCAAAGATTTATAGTATAATATGAGTAGGATGATCAAAGACAGTAGGAATGAGCTATTAATGCATGAGCTAATGCCTTCCAAAGGAAGGAAGGCAAGAATGTATTCTGGTCCCTCATTTCAACTCATTCCATAAATATTTTATATCTCAAGATGAATATTCATTCCTCTACTAGGAACAATTGAAATGTAACATCTTCTTATAGAAAAACAAATTACATTTATCACCAGGATTTAATAAGGGACTTAATATAAAATAGTCCCAACTATGCAATTTCTGGCAGAAGGAAAGGATGCAAATAAAATATTTTAAGATGAAAGTTATTATATCAAGCAAAACTTTTACTTTGTTGACACTTGGCATGTAGGAGGTAGAATGTGTAGGCTCATCTTGGGCCATGTAGAACTCATTTTCCTATAGTAAAGTTGCAGACACACTTCACAGCGAAGGACTGTAGGACTCGGTTGCCCAGTTGTTACCATAGGAGAGTACACTGGGACTTGATACCTGATGATAATGTCAGTCTTACCTGTGACTCATTGAATAACAAAAATGTGCAGCTCTCTAGTTAGGTTCACCTCCTTTTCAGAATTCTGACTTTTATAAAAGGATACTAGCCTGATGTACATAAATCTGTCTACTGAAGGCAACAGCCACAGTAAAAGCAGTTGTACACAGGGATTTTTCTTAATGTATGGCTCTGTTCTTAGTGTCTCCATATCTTCCAAGAAGTTGGCCACAATGTATAATAGTTGTAGAATACTACATCCAGGTTATATTAGTCATTCACTCAACTAGATCTGTGTTTTTAAAAGGCTTTTACTAGAAAATCCCTTTTATCTGTTGAGTTACTACAAACATTTCAGTAAAAAGTATTCACAAAGGAATCTGGCCTTGGATTTAACTGAGATGAGAATGTGATCTTTAAAGAAACCCAGAATGATGTGATGAAGAGTCTGAAAATAGCTATTGTGATGTAATTAAGGGTTCATGCTGATGTCTTCAGGGGGTTGTTCAGGTAAATGTAATGAGTCTTAGTCTGTATCTGTCTCTAATGATATGAAGAACATGCATACTTCAAAACTGTGTTGTATAAATGTGATTTATTTGTAAAATTCTCTACTATCAAATCAAAGCACATGCAGCTTTGTGTCTCTAGTTTGGTTACACCTATGTATTAGTATTTTTAAATCTGTCTTTTACTTGTGTCATGGAAGTGTATCATATATATCATATATATAATATATATTATATATTATAAGATAATATATAATACAATACAAATTATATATTATATATATATAATTTGTTTAATTTTAGTTGGCAGATTGTAATGCACTTCTTTCTAAAAAGAAGCATCCATCATATGGTTTCTGTTAAGATGTCTAGTGATTCTGAATCTACTAAAGATAACTTTCTATCTGGATGTCTGAAATACACCTCCTTGAACTATCAAAGATTTACCAAACATAATATATTAAATCTGGCACTAAAATTAAGGATTCTATTTAAGCTGGGCACTTATCATAACAAAATATTAAAACCGTATTTTAAGTCAAGTCAACATGAAAAGGCTACATACTGTATGGTCCAAATTATTTCACATTTTGGAAAAGATGAAACTTCGGAGAGAGTAAAGCAATAAATGCTTAGCAGTTGGTTAAAAGGGAAGGTGAGCAAGCTGAGCATGATGTAGTTTCAGGTCAATGAGACAACTACAGTTTGTCACACATTCCTGAAACTCACTGAATCTATAACTCTAAATGAATCCTATACGAATGCAAGAACCTTACATAACAGTATGTCAGTATGACTTCACTATGACAGATTTCTACTGTGGCACTGGAGTTTTATTGTAGGAGAGAGTCATGTATGAAGGAATGGGGCCTTACACAAAAGTGTGCTCAAAATATAGATATATTATGAGAAAAATATTGAATATTTCTGATACAAGATTTTTTTCTTTCTTTTTTCCTCGGTGGCATATAGAACTAATGGAAACTATTCCATGAATGTAGTCTTAGAACAGTTTTACTGTACAACTTAGAAAATATTTAAAAAGTTGTGATTTCTGTAACTGGTGTCTCTTATTTCTTTGTGAGGCAGCTAATAAAACTACTTTGAAATGTGTTTATTTTAAAAGTGTTTACCAGTTTAAGACCTTGAGTTACCTATGGAATCAAGATGGATTTACTTTAGTTCTCAGTAGCTAAGTTTTCTTTATTGATCTCTCTTATTTTAATTTTCATGCATATATACATTTTGCTTCATTGTGCCTTTTGAACACTCATATTGTGTAGTGGTCTACCACATGTAAAAACTAAATGCATTGTTTATTTTTCCTGAAATCCTTTAAGAGTTTTAGATTAGCAAATAATTTTATCATGTAGTTAAGTGATCTAATACAGATGAGATACTTAGCAGAGTGCCTGGCCCATAATCAGTACCCAGTTATTTAGCAGTGACTACTTTATTACTAGAGTAATATATGCCAATATAGGAGTTTATTAAAAAGATGAATTCTGTTCTGAGAACTGACAGCTTTATATTTTATTTTATTACTTCCTTTTTATTTGCTGAACTATTGTGAAATGAATTACCAACAATACATCTCATTTCAAAGTACTTCTAGTGTGCATCTTCACACAAATGAGAACACATACCCTGAACATAATATTGCTACATCTAAAAACTATCATTCCTTTTTGTCAATGAGTACTCAGACTATTCTCAAACTTTGACAATTTTCCCCAAAAAAGCTTGTATAATTTGTTTGTACGAAACAACCAAACAAAAACCTTTAAATGTGAAGCCATTAGTGAATTGTTTTTGATATAATATAATATAAATATCATTTGGTGATTTCTAAGCAATAAATTTTATGCAAGTTGGCTAGTGGAAGAGAACAAATGTTAGGCAAATGGAAAAGGCAAGAGAAAGACTGGCCCAGGCAGGCTGTTGCATATGAACAGAGAGCAGAGCATGCTGTTTCCAGTAATTGGCATTTTTCCAGTTGGACTACACTGCCGTAGGGCCAGGAGCCAAGTTTTTGGAATTCCAAAGTATAAGGCAGCAAATATAAGTACAAACCTGGAGATTGGAAGTATAGAACAAAGAATTAATGTCTCCATAGGAAGAAAATGGTATGAGAAAGTAAGAATGTGACTTTGTAACTGGATCATTTTGCCTTTCATGTCATGAAGTTCCAATGCATGGACAGATTCACTTTATGCATATATCCAAATAGCCAAGCGTATTTCCTGTGGGGAGGAAAACAAAGGAACACTGAATCAAGCGTTTCTTACTCCAAGTTAGTTTACGAATATTCTGCACGAAATAGTGAATTACAATTAAACTAAATGCATTAAGTATTTTGATATTGATAAGAAGGATCAAGGAGCTGGCAATATTGATAAGTATTGAGGAGCTGGCAAGATGGTTCAATGATTAAGAGCACTTGCTTCTCTGATGGAGAACTAGCACCCACATGGTGGCTCATACCCACCCATAAATCCAGTTCCATGAGACCTAGCACCTGCTTCTGGTCCGTGTGATGCACAGACATGCAAGAAAGAAAGGAGAGAAATGATATATTATATTTTAGGTAAATAAAGAAAAGAGAATATAGTAGTCAACAAGATAGACAAATATATTTGTTATGGAGCACAAGTAAGATATGTAATCAATATGCTCTGATGAAAAATAAGTCGAAAGGCCACAGAAATTCTGGGGAGGCAATAGTGGAGAGAGAACCACTATCATCAGTAGAGTAGATAGTGAATGATCTTATTATGCTAACATGCATTCAGTAATGGAGTTTTACTCCTTAGAAGTAAAGAAAGTTGACAACATTTTGTCTAAGGTGTGGCATGAGTTAAGCTAGGCTTCAGAGAAGTAAGAAGAGAGTGTGTGGACCTTGATTTTTGCCACTGGAATACAGAGCTAGTTGACAGCAGTGAGAAGGTAAATTATGGCGTTATCACCACATTCAAGCATTAGTACACCTGGGAAACGTCAGTTGCTATGAGAGAGTTAGCCAGGTTCTGAACATTTCCTGAAAGCCGAACTAATTGAGTGTAATGATTAGAGACAGAGAAGAGTAAAAATTGCCATAAAAGTTTTTGGCTTGAGAGTGGAACTACTGCTGAGATATGAACTGTAGCATTAATAAGGACCAGTGTGCATTCAATACAACTGAAGAGGTGAGTGGGGTGGGTGAGTGGTGCTAGCTGACCCTCATTCTGTTGCCTGCCGGTGGATTCAGTTGTAACTGGGCTGCCTCGTCTGACCTCAGGAGGAGAGCATGTACCTAGCTCGGCAGTGACTTGATGTGTCAGGGTGGGTTGGTACCCAGGGTGGAATGACTCCTCCTTCTTAGAGGAGAAGGAGGGAGGGTAGCAGAAGGGTTGTGTGAGCAGGAGACTGGAAGGAGATGGGGAGTAGTTACAATAGGGATGTAATGTAAATAAATAGATTAATTAATGGGGAAAAAGATGTACTAGAGTTTTTGTGTTTTATTGTTGTTTCTCCCCCCCAGGAGGTTTCTTTGTTTCGTTTGCTTTTGTCTCTTGTGTTTTGTTTTTGTTTGACAGGGAGAGAGAACATAAAGTTTGGTGGGTAAGGAGGCAAGGATCTGGGAGGAGTTTTGGGAGGGAAAACAGATCAAAATGTAATGTATGAGTGTTTTTAAATCAGAGAGACAAAAAGGATAAAAGCTCAAAAGATTTAGAAAGGAAATATCTTAGAATTTGGGTCATAAATCTTCCATGCATTACAGCCTTGGTCCTCATGAATACGCCATTGCAGGGTTGTAGAACGTTCCAGAGGTGAGGTCTGATGGGGGATTTCTAGGTCAGTAGTGAATGACCTGGAATAAGGTGGCGGTATTCTGGTTCCTTTTTATTGCTATCATAGAAAGTTACTGGTTTATAACAATGAAAAGTAAAATTTATTGTCTTGTGTATCATTAATATGAGATGTATCTCATTGGACTAAAATCAAGATGGTGGTAGGATTGAACTTCTTCTGGAAGCTCTAGAGTAAAAAATCTACTCTTTTGCCATGTGTGTGTGTTTGTGTGTGTGCTCTGTGTGTGTTTGTGTTTGTGTATCAGTGTATACATATTCATGTGTATACTGGTATCAAAATTTGGGCATGTATATACACATGTGAGGCCATAAATTGATGTTGGATGTTTTCCTCAGCCTCTTAACCTTATATTTTTATAAAGGTCTCTTAATAAAACTGGATATCATTGATTTGGTTTGACTGGATGGCTAGCAAGTCCCAGGGCTCTGTCTATCTGCACTCCTCCAGTGCTGGGATTAGTTGTCTCTTTTGCTAGAGATCAAAATCAAGCCCTTATTCTTGGACAGCAAGTACTTCACTGACTGAACTGTCTCTCCAGTCCTTTTTTTTTTCATTTTCTATCTTTGAGAAGCTAATGAACTCCTCTCATTTTCAAAATAAGAAATATTTATCTGCATTTTGATTAAGACATTGTTTCTCTTCTTCTGACACTTCTGTTCCCTTCTTTCCCATGATTGCACCCACTCAGATAAGCCAGGACATTACATTTACTTCAAATTTATTTTACTGTATCTTCCTTTTGACATCCTGAATTAGAGTTCAAAACCACATGCATGATGGGTGTGTTCTATACCCAAAACACAACTCCAATCTAATCAACAAGTTTTTAAGATGAACTGACTAGTACTTTAATACCTTCATTTATACCTTCAGTTCCTGTTGGGATGTAACATATCAAGAATTAAAATTCAGATGTCTTTGGGGCACACTGTGTCACTGAAAGTAGTAATAGGAATAATGAAAAGAAATTGGGGAAAATGTATAAGATAACAGGTCATCAGAGAATGTGAAGCTTCAAATTACTATTTTCTGTAGTAAAATAGAGATTGGTCATGGGAATGAGGCATTAGCAATCTGAGCAACTGAGTGGTCAAACCGCTGGAATGATCATTCAAATGGCTATTTCACTACCCTTTATACATGACAAAAATCAACCTCGGAGTGTGGTTTAGAGAGCCATGAGGTAAAGAACTTATAGAGAGTAGAGTATAAGTCAGGGTTCTCTAGAGAAACAGAACTTATAGAATAAATCTACATCTCTATGTATGGAAGGGAAGTTATTAGAATGGCTTATAGGCTATGGTCCAACTAGTGAACAAATGCCTACCTACTATCAAGAGATACAAATATCCAGTTGTTCAGTCCACGAAGCTGGATGTCTCATCTTGTCTTCAGTATATCCCAGAATCCTGAAGAAGTAGGCTCTAAGGCCAGCAAAGAGCATCTGCTAGTGAGGGAAATAGCAGGCAGTTTAAGAACAAACCTTCTTCCATGTCCTTGAGACGCTTCTCAGAGAAGGTATGTATGATCCTGATTAAAGGTGGATCTTCCCACCTCAAATGAGCTGGATTAAAAGTCAGTCTTCCTACTTCAAATGATTCTATTAAGAAAAAGCATTCCTGATAGTACCCAGCTACTTGGGTTTCAGTTAATTCCAGATATAGTCAAGTTGAAAGCTAAGAATAGCTATCATAAGTAGTGTGATCTATTAGAGTAGATTTTCTTTGTTTCGCAAATGTTGTTCTTCACTTTGGTTGGTAGAATGTGTAGATAAATGAAATCATGATGGTTCTGGATGGGTGTTTTAAAGGATGCTACAATTTTTGGTTGACATTCTGGGTTCCTGTTTGACATTTTTCATAAAAACTTTATGTAGATATTACAGCTGCTCATTCTTCTGGATCGTTACATGAAAATACAACTAACCTGAGAGCAATCAGCAGCCTGAACCCAAGCACAGGTCCACCTACCTCAACCTCATCAAGCTCATGCCAACCTACAGACACATGTGCCTGAAAACTGAATGAATGGCTTTGTAAACTGAGTTTAGGGGTTGATTGTTATACAGCAATACAGAGCAAAGGCTAATAGGTGTATCACCAGATGGCAGGAATAAGCAGGACTCATAGTAAGTATTCTGAAGATAAGGGATTTAGGATTTCTCTTTTCAGGAATTAAGGAGGTAAAACACCCTGGAATCTTTAATAAGAAACAAGGACATGCCTCTACCATAGGTCTTGATGGGAGGAGCAATGGGAGGAAACTTGGGCTCTGTATGATGTTTCAAAGAAAGGTTCACAGCAGCCATTTGCATTATTGGCAAAGGATGAGGGGAAGGGGCAGTTTGAAGGGAACTGATGCTGTGTAGGAATCTCTAGCAATGGCCCTGGGAAAGATCCCACTTGGTTTATTCTTATTTTCAAATCAAATTTTCTATTGTTCCGTATATCTCACAAGATGAATTAAGCCAATTGAAGCAAAATAACCAAGACTAAATTAATTATTTCCATAAAAATGTTTTTACAATATCTCCAAAGACAAGACAGGCAGCCATCTTTAGTTCTTCCTTTTAACACATGCCATGGATGACCAGGTCATATTTATTATACTTTCAGGGTATTTCCCAAATTTATTACCGTTTTTTTCTTTCTTCATAATTATGACCTGTTACATATCTTCCTTCCTGCAAAAAAGTTGAAATAATTTTTAAATGCCTTCATATCTCTAGTATTACCTCCAATTTATCTACTTTTCTAATAAAAAGAACATGGATTCTGGAATCAGATATGTCTCGGTTTGTATATTAGCTTTGAGACTTACTGTAGTCCAAGAGAAAAGATAATTAAAGCTTTATGAGCTTAAACTTTCCTCACCTGTCAAAATGGAACACAATAAAAGCACCTAATTTACAAGGCTGCTGCTAGAGCTAAATGAAACAGCACCTGGCTGATTTATGGCACTAAATGCTAACCAATTAGTCTAGGTTTCCAATCTCCTATTATAGCTCTACAGAATCCTTCTATAGTAGAAATGTGATTGTATGAAAAGAAACCTCAGCATCTTTTTCACTACAGAAAGAAATGTTTCTATCATGGAACAGAACATCATTGGTTGCTTTAAACTCCATTGATGCTGAAGCTGCAGGCTTGGCTTCTTAGTGGTACAGCATCCTGGGGTCAGCTAAAGCAGAAATTTCAGCTGCTACCTCAAAAAGGGGGAGGCAGGAAGTCACCAGCTGGAACTAGAATTCATGTTACCTTTCTCTCTACACCCTTTATATTTCCTAATTCTTATATTAAGGTGAGGCTGTAAAATTGCCATCTGTAACTGGCTGGTTCAACTCATCTCTTCTGACTCAAACTCCTCTCCAAGCTGACCAATTCAATCTGACTTCTCTCAGCTTCTCACTAAAGTGCTCTGCTTGGCTTCAAACTCTTTTGATGGTCGTATCTTCCAGTTCTCCTTATTCTCTGGCTTCAACTGCCTCCGTTGACCTACACTGAACCGCATGAACTTACAAAGGAACTCAATTCCATCGCACTGCACTCACTGAGTTGACTCCCAACTGACTCAATTCCCCACTCACTGACAAACTGAACTCTTAAATAACTCCTCTTTTCAGTCTGCTCTCAGGGGAGTTGGGTGTATCCTATCTCTCTGATTCATTCTGTTAAACCTTTCTTTGATTTATCACTTGGTCTGCCTCTCAATTAGAAGTCATTTTCAAAACATGACTGCTTTCTTCCACCAACTAGCCTTGCCTACATTGTTTGGGATTGTTAATGCCTGACTTACTTCCTCATGTTCATGTTCTCTGCCTTTATCATCCAACCAAATGTGGATGACACGATACAGCAGAAAACTCTGAAACTCTAGGGATAGCAGAATCATAAGATGATTTGCATTTGGATTCTGATTATGTGATTACATAAAGGAGCCCGTCCGTGCATGAAGCCACAGATCATGATGTGAACAAGAAGGATTTTTTTAAATGAGACAATCCATTAAGTTTAATTGTTGATTATGATGACAGTTAGCTTGCATATTTATCAAAGAAACCAAAAGGAATTGGTGCTATAATAAAATCTAAAGCATTTGCTATTGGTTGGCTGGTTGGGCAATGGACTGTAAAGAGCAGCTGTAAGAGGCCAACAGTAGAAATCCATCCTTTACTATGCTAAAATATCTGGTAAACATAACTAAAAATGACTGGCAAGGCAGCCACTAATATCATAACCACAAAACAGGTTTAGAAAAGAGAACATTAGTTTTTGACTATTGGTTGATGGAGAACTGTGAAAAAGAGAAGAACATAGGAAATAGTTGGTCTATTTACTTGGGGTAAAAAAAAATAGGAGTAATATTGAGGCCATATTATGGTAGAAGAGTCAGTTGATCTGAACTTCAAAAGAGTCTCTTAAAGCAATGGGTTAATTTAGATAAGCTAATTAAGAGTCTAAGGCCTAAGATTTGAAATGCTAAAAGATCTCTTTGTTATTATTTAGGGAACTAGATGGTCAAGAAATAACTGCTGCCATATTAATTTCTGGCATTAATATATACAGAATATTAACAATCATTCTTTTAATATTAAGCCAACAAGATTTTTGATTAATGGAAGAAAACTAAAAATTGCAATCTATTTTAACATCTGAAAGAAATTTTAAAAGTCCTCAGGGGTCTACCGTAAATGTTCCATGACTAAACAAGAGTTTTCGAGGAGGCTCTCTGCAGCTACCAAAGGACCATCCTTCTTATACTGCTTCGACAGTCATCAGGTCTTTCTGTCAGCCCCTTTAGCATGACCAGATGACAAAGGGATAAAGCATCAGCCATAAGGCAAAAGTTGTGTCCAATTTTGTGGACACATGACTCTACCTATGAAACAATTGTACAGTAGAGTGTAGCTGCTTGTCATATAAAATAGGTGCCTGGTTATGAATACCCAGTCTGTCACCCTCCTGCGTTGACTATCTTTTTATTCTCCATGCTTAGATATACAATGGCCATTCCCTTTGCTACTTACCTCAAGGAGATCATCCAGCCCTGCCCCACCTGGAAGTCTACCTTCTTACAGATCACAGTAACACCTGAACAAAGAAGAGGGGTTGACTTGGATCCTCTCCGCCAAATACATATGTTATACACTTACAGAGTGTGTGCTTCCTTATTCCTATAATTTACTATGGACTACATGGATATCGTTTCCAAATGAGCAAATTGTGTGACTGAGATGGATTACAGTGACCAAACTGTCCAAAATGTTTTATGAGTATACTTAGTAAATAGTAAAATAAATAATACAATTTCAAAATAAATTTCATTAAAAAGAGATGAAGCTTTTGAAACAAATGAAAGAACTGTCTTGGCCATGGCAGAAGGTAACAGGGAATGTCATAATGGAGGCCGTCCTTCCCCTTCGCCTCAGGTTAAGCACAGGTTTTAATTATTTCTGCAAAAACTCATTAATTATTCACAAACTTGATGGGCTGAGTGCTCCTCTCCACCCCATCAGAGTAAGGTTTCAGGCCTCTCCTGGTTTTTACTGAGTGTGGGCAGAGAAAATGCTGTTTGCTTTGTCTGATACAGAGGTTTCTTAACAGGCTTCTCAAGGTCTTCTCTGATTAAATAGAAATCTTTGCTTCATCACATGAGTTGGAAAGGTGAGATAAACCCACGTGGAAAACATACATGTAGTTCGACTTCATCCAGTTGGTTTATGTGGAGCTCACTCACGCATGTGATTTTTTGAGAGTTGTGTGTTTTAAAGTCTGCAATTAAAACTAAATATCAGGGATATGAATTGGGTGTACTTACCTTGTGTGAATGGAGTAAAGCAACAAAGGTTAAGATACATAGCTTGCTTTCTCTAGAGTGAAAGATGTCACTACACATTAGATTATTTGAGGTGCTTCCCACAAGGCAAGCTTGGTGTAGCATAATGCCACCAGCTTTCCGCTGTAGCCTCAGACTTCATTGTTCTTATCTATTTATTTATTATTTATTATTTATGCATTAGGTTGAAATACATGGAACCAAGCTCCTATAAACCTTTCTGTTGCAGATGACCTTGAACTGACAACCTTAATATTTCACACATGGTTTTGAATATCAGCAATGTAATAGACAATAGTTAGATAAGCTTACTTTATAAGAAAGCTGTATATTTTTTCAAGTTGGGTCCAGCTTTTGTAGCTGCGATTAACTTCTTATGACATACATGTATTCAGTTTCAGATGGTAATTTGAAACTCTTCCTTAAAAAATTAATTAAATCTAAGAGATTAACTGAGCTGAGCTGTAATCTCATAATAAAACCATAAAGCATGCAGGGGGAGTTGTACTTTCCCAGAGTATGCAGTTGCATGTGTAAGCAATGTAATATATGGATACTCCAGCAGCTTGAAGTCAAGGGTATGGAGAGTGATGTCAAATCATTTGATTCCCACGAATAAGACGCTTAATGCCTGCTCCCCCTTTTCAAGATCACAAGGCAATTAGAACAAAGGGAGCATTCTTGATTGCCTGATGCTCTGTTCTGATCTGGCCAAACATGTACAGTGGGAGGAAAGAACAACAGAGCTACAGGCTATTATTGTTATTGAAATGTTAAAGTGGCTTTGAATATGGAGACAGAACAGAAGTAAGAGATATATTTTACAGTCACCATAAAGCACACTATTTCCAGTTGAAATAACTGTCTTGGATTTTGAACAATATTCAATATGTTGCATACTGTACATCACAAAGGAGATAGATCTTTTTTTTTCTATTTCGCAGAGAAAGCATAGTTACAAAGTCTCTAAAACAGTAGAAGGGTTCCAACAGGGAAAGGTTGGTATTAAACTTTCTTATCCCGACTTTCACATTCCAGTTACATGTGGAATTTCAAAATATTTATCCCAATCTCCTGATCCTTTGTGTGTGCGCTTATGTTTGCGTGTGCACAGTTGTGTGAGAACCACATGCACATTTTTTCCAATGCCAGGGACCACCTCATACATGGCTCCTCAGGCTCCACCCACTTTTTATCTTTTTTTTTTTTAATCTTAGTACTTCTAGTTTTTCTCAAGCATTCCCTAAACACATGTGAAAAGCAGGAATCAGGAGATTAACTATTGTTTATATCAGTTCTTTATGCCTATCTCTACTCCAGAAACACTAACCTTCATCCACATATCTTGGGTCGATGGCATCAGCTTTTATTTTCAGAAGCCCAAATTATGCCTCAGTCACCTCCCCTTCCTGCTCCTGTTCCTTCATTGTGTCCAGTCTTTCCTATGTCCTCAATAGTCTCCTCATATATTCCCCTCCCCCTTCCCCTTCTCACCTTTGTTACTTTCTCCATAGTCTTGGGCTCCTCTAGAACTGGCCTTTTAATAAGGCTATCTGTGTCTGCTCTGTCCAACACTTTCCCTTTCCTAAATGTGTTTCTGAAACAAATTTAATCTTGCTATAATTCATATCTATAATATTTCCTGAATATATTCATATATATGGATATATATGTACACACAAATATATATACACACAAATACATATACACACAAATATATATATACACTAATATATACACACATAGACAATATATCATAAATATATATATATATATATATATATATATATATATATATATATATATATATCCTGAAGGAACTGAAAAGGCATAGAATGTAGAGAGGGAAATAGAATTATTATTTTAGAAAAACATGATTTATTTTTTTAGAGGGAGGATTGAGTTGAAGTCAAAGGATCACATGAAGGAGTCAGGTTGTCCTTCTGCAATATGGGTTGAAGGGATCGAATTCAGGTCTTCAGACTCCTTGGCACATGCTTTTACTCACTGAGCCATCTTACTGGCCTAGTCCTGTCAAACTTTTTAATGAAAAGATCCATTATGTGTTTCTTACATCAGGTAAAGCCACATATGAAAGGGACTTTAATGAAGTCCCCTATTGCCTTTCCTCTACAGCCCCATCTTAGTTTGTTGAGGCTGCTGTGGCCCCCTGTTTGACTTAGACACATGGAGGTTTATTTCTTTGAGATTCAGGGTAGAGACCCTTGGCAGGAAAGTTTCTAGGGAGGGCCCACTTCCTGGCTCACAGGAGGCCAGCTGTTCACTGGGGACTCCATGGTAGAACAGGTATGGACTTTCTAGGTTTATTTCCTGTGGGATCTAATATCATTCATGAAGTTTCTGCCCCTAAAACCTAATCTCTTCCCCAAACCACATTTATGCCTGAGGCAAGAGAAGCCTTCAATCTGTACTCTGGTCACTGTGTTGTTTGACTTATGATACCAACTGGATCGCTAGTCTCAGCAACACTGGCATAGCTGAATCTGACACTTGATAATGTTCCTGTAATGAGCAACTGGAGATGCGGGAGAGAACTGGGTTTTAGAATAGGTTCAAACAGGCCTCCAGTCCTGCTTATCAGAGACCTGGTTAAGTTATTTAAGGTAGCTAAGCACAAAACCCCACTCTCATTTGTAAGGTGGTGATAGTATTACTCTATTTGGAGCTCATAGAAACATTATATATATATATATATATATATATATATATATATATATATATTAACTTTATAAGCAGATTTACCCAACAGTAATGTATTAATAATTACATAGTAAACAGTGCTTAATAATTAATTCTATTGCTCTAACTGTTACTCCTATTGCTGCTCTTCGCACAACTGTAGTCATTTCATCTTTATTTGCTACTCTTTCTGAAATTCTTAGTGATTAATAGGTATTTGGTTTCTAGAAAGTATAATACATATAATATACTATAATAATTTTATACATAATAAGAAACAACTAAAAAGGTGAATTCTGTTAAATTTCTTGACCAAATATTACACTACTGTTCTAAATGAAATTTGATTATAGAATGATGTTCTAATATTTTAGATTGGATAACTGACTTGAAAAAAAAACAAGAGATGAGTCAAATGTATTTAGAGAAAGAGCAACACACCAAAGGTAGTCATATAATTAAGATGACTAATATTTATCCAAACACTTTTCAGAATTAAGATAAAATTTTAAAATTATTCTCAGACTACTGAGATAAATGATAGTAGTCACAAACATTGCTTCCCAATTTAATTTAGTGGATTTTATCATTCTGAATGCACAGGCTTCGATTGCAGAAGATTAACTATAGGGGAATAACATTAAAATAAACACTAAAGTCAGCCATTGTTTCGCTGAAGAGGTAAAATGGCCTAGGTAGTATGGTATGTATTACATACATAAATATTAAAATCATAATTACCATGTAATTAAAATTACAATTATCATAAGTATATGTAGAAGAATAGTTTGAACAATTTATAGAAGCCAGAATACAACTAACAATCCCCATAGGCCTTTGAGACAATAGAGAAATTTCATAATTGTCAATGTTTGTTTGGATACAACAGATGCTTATCAAATTGAAGGCATTACGGGGAATTCTTTGAAAGGAATGGAATCAGGAGTCTGACTAGAGTAAGTGAGCAATGTTGAAAGGTTGTCATCCCTGCTGAAAAAATGCAACGTAGAATCCTTTTTTTCCGTGACATCTATTTCCTTTAACTGTTCGCAGCATTTTCTGAGAAAGATCTCTCTCTCTCTCTCTCTCTCTCTCTCTCTCTCTCTCTCTCTCTCTCACACACACACACACGCACACACACACACACACACACACACACACACACGTCCTCATTCCTGTGTTTGCTTACTCAGCAGCCAGCAGTCCTCATCAGTGAGAAGGAGGGAATGCAAGAATCTTTTTTTAAATTATCTGATGTTTGTTAGATGCATATCATATGTAGAATGTTTGACTGAGCATTGAGACTTCATCTCAGGATAGTGGGAGGTGGTACTGTGAGTGTCCAGGTACAGCCTTATTTTCCAGGCACTGAAAACATTGAGGTTTCACGGATGAAAAGCCCAGCCTATAGAGCCAGGGACAGTAGTCTCTCCTCCTCATCCCCCACCCCCATCACCATAGACTTTGTTTATTCTCTTTCTTTTTCATATCAACTTTTTTCCCCCCAATTCTAATACCTAAATCTTATGCATAGAATCTTTTTGTGCATAATTGTCACAGTTTTTTGGAAATTATGATAGTTTCTCAATTAAAAATATCAAAAAACAAACAAACAAAATACAAACCAATAAAACAAAAACACCAAAAAAAAAAAAACCCAAAGGAAATGAAATGAAAGCAAATAAACAAATAAAACAGACAGTAGTGACTCTGTCCTTTAATCTAAGCACTCTGGAGGCAGAGGCAGGCAGACCTCTGAGTTTGAGGACAGCCGAGTCTACACAGTGAGTTCCATGATAGCCAGAGGCTACACGGAGAAGTTCCAATTATGCACTCCTAGCTTGCCTTGCCTGGAACTCACTTTATGGACCAGGCTGGACTTGGATTCACAAATACTTGTCTTCCTCTGCCCCCAAGTGCTACAGTGCTAAGATTAAAGGTCTGTACCACAATGTCTGGCTTGGGTGATAACAAATTCCTAATAACTATAGTCACTTATGAGGGAATGGATTCTTCAGATCATCACAGTCCCTGTGTAACTTCTTGTTTGTGTATTTGGATTCCTGTCATCTCCTTGTAGTTGAGTCTCTCCTTTACTGGGAGTTTCAGGGATCAAAGTTGCATTATCATGCTTACACAGAAAGCAATTTACCTGTGAGCCATCATGCTGGGTGCTCACTTAGTGTTCTAAATTATTGCTTTAAATATTAGCATATCACATACACATCACTACTACTCACTAGTGATGACATTGTAGCACTTTGAATGAAGTAGCAAAATTTACTTCTGCTCAAAATGTTTGTTCATGGGTAAAGAGTTAGAGACCCCTGCTCATACTGATATTTCTCTCACTGTATACTTAAGCATTTGCAAGTTAGGTAAATCTAGATTCTGACGTTCAGATTCAGCTTTTTACATTTAATGATCTTGAGTCAAGATAATGGTCAAGCATAGGGGAATCAAATTTCTGATTATGAAAGCGTCTTAGCCTACCAGACGAAGAATCCTCCTGCACAAAATATGCAAAATGTCTAAACGAAGAGATATAAAGCATATCTCAAATCCCGAGCCCCAGGGAAAGAGGCCCTGTGGAAAAGTTAATTTTAGGCAATACGCTGAATGAGTTTCATGCAGGTGACAGCAGGATCATTGCACAGGGTACAGTGGCAGCCATGTGGCAGGCTGGGACTGCAGGGTAGCTGGCAAAGCCCCAGGGTGTGACTGGCATGGGTTGTCTTGCAGCAGCTGGGAGCGCCAGGAGGCAGCTGTGGTGAGCTTGTGGCTGGCAGAGAGATGGTCATGCTGCTGGCAGGGGGTGCTGGGAAGTAGTACCCTGCTTGGAGCTGATGTCAGAAATACTAACTAGAAATCGACCCTGCTTAGTGCTCTCTGACAAATCAAGAATTGATATCACCTGATCTAAAAATAGTCAGCAGGCTATCTACGCTGGCAGACAGACGTGTCAACATCGTGTGGTATTGTGTCTGTATGCAATGACCTTCTCCAATAACCCCAAACCAGTTTTTCTTTGAACCCTTTTTTTTTCTGTCCATAGAAACTACAATCAGAAATGGCAAAAGGACAGTTTATATCAGTACATAGAGGCCTGCCTGAAACTATCCCTGCGAATAGTTAAGTAAATGTTAAGTCTTGACCAACAATAAATTAGGGCTCTGATAACAAAAGTTTAGGACAGCCATGTTCAAAAGTAACTTTTGCTTTTATAGAACCAAAATTATTTTGATCTAATATTAAAGAAAGGTCATCACCACCGACAATCCAAACAATATGTATGCTTTACTTTTCTTTTTAATTCAAAATACTACAAATGAAAAACATAGCCAACAAGAGCGCAGGACTCTTCTGGGGATAAAATCAATCCCCACTACGCTATCACAATATACACACATTTTTCACAAATACAGGCAGTTGATTTATAAGATGTTTGTGTGTTGGGACAGGGGCAAAGATTCTAACCATCTGTAGGTTAGGAAAGCCGAGGAGAGAACTGAGCAAACAGGTAGGGTGACAGTTCCGCTGGTGGGTGCGCCCTGTCCATGACTGAAGGCAAGAGAATCATTTGCCTCTATTGCATTGATTTTCTATCTACAATGTCTTTTATTTCAATATTTACTTTCAATAATGTGGTACGAATTATAGCCCTCATACTGGAGAAACTTTAGGTGAGACCAAAGGCTTTAAGAAAATAGGAACTTGCTGTGAAGTTGTGACAGCAGCAATATTTTTAAAAGAACAGTGTCATTCCAAATCTCCATTTCCAACCATTTTTCTTTTTTTAATTTAATTTAATTTTATCTCATTTACCTATTTATGTATTTATTTATTTATTCTATATTTTATTTACATTCTAAATGATTTCCCCTTTCCCGTTTCCTCCCTCCCCGAAAGTCCCATAAGCCCCCTTCCCTCCCTCTTTTCTCCATTCAACCCCCTCTCGCTTCTCTGTCCTGGCATTCCCCTACATCCAGTCTTTTCAGGACCAGGGGTCTCTCCTTCCATCTTCTTGGAAATCTATTGATATGTGAATTGCGTCTTGGGTATTCCGAGATTCTGGGTTAATATCCCCTTATCAGTGACTGCATACCATGTGTGTTCTTTTGTGATTGGGTTACCTCACTAAGGATGATATTTTCCAGTTCTGACCATTTGCCTAGGAATTTCGTGAATTCATTGTTTTTAATTGCAGAGTAGTATTCCATTGTGTAAATATACCACATCTTCTGTATCCATTCCTCCGTTGAGGGACATCTGGGTTCTTTCCAACTTCTGGCTATTATAAATAAGGCTGCTATGACAAGAAACTTTATTTAGCCTGAGTTCTCTGTATGTAGGCTCAAATCCAAGGACATCTAATTGCACCTCCCCCACCATGAGAAATTCATTCTATTGTGGACTTGCCATATGCCCCCTCAGAAAAAGATGCAACCTCACTCAGGCCCAACAAACATATAGTGCTGCTACCGGCTACCTCCACCCTCCACCAGTTGTTGATGATCTAATGTCCAACCATTTTCATACTTTTTTCCTACGTATTTAATGTCACTTCAATGCTGTCAGTCAAATATTTAGCTATCCATATTAGTTACTTTTGTTGTTTTCTGTAACCAAATATTGAGACAGAAGAACTATCGAGGGAGAGACAGAGTTTATTGCGGTCCACAGTTGAGAAAAGTGCAGCCATCAAGGTGGGGAGGCATGCTGATGCACACAGCTTGGGCTTAAGCTTGAGAAAGGAGAATGGCAATGCTTACCTTGCTCTCTGCTGTTTATTTTGCCCAGGACTCCAAATGTGGAATGGTACTACCATATTAAGGGTAGATCTTCCCCCTAACCATTAATTGTCTCTAGAAATACCTTATACACATGCCCAGAGGTTAATCTCCTAATGGATTCCAATGTCTACCAGAATGTCAGTGATTATGAGCCATCACATGACATCTGTTTCATAATACCTCATGTCAAAAGAAAGGAACACATAGTGTGTTGGCAAGGATAACATTTTGGGTGTGTTGATATGATGACTGTTGAACTGGATGGATCTACTGAGAAAATCTAGTGCAAGTGAGGGCTCCTTTTTCATACCTGGCGGTGCCAACAAGTAGAGAAAGTGAGAATGTCTGTTGCTTTTGTTTCAATTTATTCTCCAAGATAATGGGGGTAACCTAGTGGAATATCCCTCTACCATATTCTTAAAGCTGACAAGCTTTAAATTTATATTTTGCAAATTATTGTGTGCTCTTTAAAACTAGAAGCTTTATAAAATCAAATAGTCCATGTTTCCTAATACTACCTCACAAATAAGATTTAGCTAGAAGCTTTTCTTGATTTAAACTTAATCTAGCATTTTATTAGTGTGTCAGTTATATCACTGAACATATAAATTTACTCAGTTTATATATACCAATTCTTTGGCTGTATACATGCTAGAAGGATATTGCGAGTGATATAGAATCATTTCTCCGAGTATTTACTGCTAACACACATTTCTGCAGATGCTGTTTTATTGGATTCAGAGTCTTAGACAGTTTGAAGTAGTGCTCATTACCAAATAATGTCTTCTTTTTAAGGGCATTGGTTCTTTGCTAATTACAAGGATGGCAACCTCCCAACCTCACTTCTAAGAAGAAAAAAAACAAGTCCTTGAAACTAGGTTGCAACCGTGAAAAAAAATCTCCTTTTTTGTCAAATTCAAGATCAAATAGAGATAGATAAATAGATAGATAGATAGATAGATAGATAGATAGATAGATAGATAGATAGATAGATAAGAAATAAAAACTATTTGAATTTGAATTACTTCTTGGGTTTATTTTTTTCTACATAACATTGACAAACAGTTCCTATGTTGAGGAAAATGACATCCAAGAGGACTGATCCTGCTCACCTGCACACAACTGCATGCTCCCTTCTAAGCATTCTGAATTCCACCTAATGAGGGATCAATGATGTAATCATGGAAAGACCTTCCCAGAAGCCCCTAGACTTGACATACTGAATAACCTTGTGGGAGCTCTGTCCTTAACTTCTGGCTTGTCCTTCATTTCCTCACCACAGTGCCACACTTTTTTCTCTAGGGAACCCAATTTCACTTTTCTCAGTTGTCTGGACTATGCTCTGCCATTCTTAGAAAGGATAGTTTCTATGGAGGCAATTCCCGGAAAGACAAAGCAAACACCATCAAAGAAACCAACAAAGTTGCTATAGACCTAACAAATTTGTTGAAAAGGCTTAAGCTATAACAGATGGTCTGCTTTGTGTTCTGATTATTTCTTTCCTAAATAAACTTTCCCCCAAAGCATCTCTTTTCTTAATTCCAATAGAAGCCTAAAAATGACTTACTCTGTGCTGTAAAATAGAAATAGAACTTCATGAGTCAAATTACAAATTGTTCACTGCATTGTGATTAACATGAACTCTATGGAATCCTGTTGTGTCCCAGGCTCTGTGCTATGTGATGAGGACTGAGTGGCATTCCTTAGCAGGTGTTCCTCTTTTCTGCCCAGAACAGCCAGATGCAAATCAAACACTCCAGAGTAGAGAGAGGGCATGGGCTTATGGCACACAGCAAATAAATTTAATTTAATTGGGGTTGGTCATACATTGGCCCTAGGATAGAGAAAAGATGATTTCAGCTGTACTAAGAAAAGCTATCTATGTTGGGTAACTCTCTCTACTAATAATTTTTGCTGAGGTTTCTACATTATCAAATATGACCAATTCTGTTTGTTGTGGTTACTGATAGAATATTATATTGGGAATTTTTTATATCTCTGCTTTATATAGATTAGTAACAAACTTCAATTTGATGGCTAATGGTGTGAGAGCTGCTTTCCATGACTTTTATATAAATCTCTGAACTATAATTTTTGAGTATAGTGTGTAGAAACAGGAACTATGATGTATAGAGAAATGAAGTCATATATTCATATCATATAGGTGGAAAGAAAGGGAGTTGGGAAATGCACAGGTCTAGAATCTTTAGTAATAGCAAGCTTTGTGCTTAGGGGATAACATCTCCTAATGAGATCAAGTGTCTCCATCATAGTCAACATTCAAATTACCATTTACAATCTGTCTGATCACCCTTAATGGTATATCAAATCCAAACTAGAGAAACTCAAATGCTACAGGCACTCAAGTGGAGAGTGCTTGCTGTGACTGGATTAGGAAGTGAGAATGTGAGTCCCAGGAGGTGAAGGTCTTGGTTTGAGTTCTTCACTGATAAACCCAAGTGTTGAAAGCAGTGCCTGTATTGCTGAATTAACAATAAAAATTGCGAACAATTAGCCAAACCAATTGCATTTGTCACCAAGGGGAAGACAAATGGTATTTACTTGTGTTGGAAGTCATGAATGTTTCTCAAATTTTTTGTAATATTATCTTCAGTTAGTAAAATTCTCCAAAGCGAAGATGTACTGGAAAGTTGTGTTTGCATAGATGGAATGACAATAATTCTAGGAACGAACAGTTTATTTAAAATAAATGTTTTCTTCCTAGTGAGATAATTTATTATGTTAAAAGATCTCATCCTCTACGTGGAAAAAATTGGAAGGACTGGGTAGTTGCCAGGATTTTGAAATACTCTTTGTATTGTATGTAAAATTAATTGGAAACATAGGACAGCTATGCAAACATACATTATTATATTTTAGAAATACTATCAATGGTCATCAGAAAGAATGATCCTATAAGATTATATTTATTTCTTATAGATTCATTCTACAGTTCCTCACTTGTGACAACTATAATGTTAGACCCATGGATGTAGGCCCTTAAATTAGATCAATGAACATTATGGAAAAGAGTCTCTGATCTTATTGGATGTAATTGGAGGAAGATAAGATACAATAAAATTGAAATAAGAAATTATGTGTAATTGAAAATGTGTGTTATATAAAGGGCAAAAGGAACTGTCAATGATGAAGCAAACATCAAAGAGCTGGGCAAGAGGCCGAGAGAAGCAAAGTGTGGGAAGGAAGCCCGTGTGACTTTATGAAGGCTTGGACTCCTATCAGGTATAAAATGGAAAGACACACGGGAGGGTTGGCATAAGCTGACCTCCATTCTTAAAGAGTCATTTGATAGGGATGCAGGAGCAGGGACAAAGACACACAGAAGAGACTTGGAGGTTTTGTTAAGAGAGGACAGTGGCTTAGGCTAGTATGGTTGTAGTTGATGTGGTAAGAAGGTACTGGGTTCTGGGTATATTTTTATTTCCTGATAAACTGGTAATGAGAACGAACAGACAGATTACCCCTTGAGATCTGACCCTTCACTTCTATCACTAATCTAAACCAGTAATGTCAAATCAGCACGACTGCCTTCTCTCCATAAAAGACTCTACCAAATGGATACTTTTGTTGACTTAATGAATCCAAATTATTGATTCACCAATGATATTTAAAGCTACTTTCTTTATAAAAGTTGGCTAGACAAAACTAGAATATAAAGCCTAGTGACATCTTACTATGACCTTTGGAGAACTTTAAGAAGCAGACACCAGTTATGATTCTAAGACAATTGACAGACCTGAAGCGGTAGAGCTGTTACTAATAGCTTTAGTTTATAAGTTCTAGAACGAATCCTGAGAAGACATTTTATGAAAGTGCCTCTATACCTCTCTGGTCACTGAAACAGGAAGAAAATCTGGCATCTCACACTTTGATTTGCACGTCTTCTTCAATTTTCTTATCTGTTTACTTCTGTGTGTAAATAGTAATAATTCAAGGAATGTCTACCTAAAAGCCAGTCTTACCTAACCAATCACACTTCCATTCAACACTTAGGGCAGAAAGATGAAAATAACAGAGGCATTTAACCGTCAACTTACTTCAGAACCCACCAAGACTTCAGTTATGGTCCTAAACCTACAGGTTACTTGAATTTTAGGAACAGCATACTGCCACTATCATCACATGAAAGAAACTGTATATGATGTTAGGATTGCAACATAGAACATGATTTATCCTCTTCTGAGAATCAGCTTGACCCCTCCAGGAAGAGATACTAACCCAGAACTGAAACCATGATCAAAAATGCCACCTTGACTATGGCTGCTTAACTGTGACTTTTGACTCTCTGCTTCCATTGTTCCTTGTTCCTATGTTTAAACCTAAAGTTCATATCAGCATCCTGAAGATAATGTTTTTGGTCTTTTGAGCCCTATTTCTCTTCCTCTCCCCGATGCATGTTGATTAAATTGCCTTTCTCTGCTTTTCACCATGACTTGACTAATTGGTACACTGAGACATTGGCTGAGCTTGGTCAGTTGAGGTTGCCAGCTGGGCTGTTGTCCCAAAATTCCAGCTGTAGTTCCCTAGGTTAATGTTGAGCAAGGGTATCTATTTTCAACGTAGCTAATTTTAGAAAGTTGTAAAGAATAGTGACCCCATTGCTTGACCTGGATTTATCAATAAAAAGATTTAATTTTTCTAGTAATTCAAAGATAAAACTCAAACCCACCAAAAATTCTTTTTTTTTTCTAGATCATATGCCTAGTAGTGACAAAGAACAAGTTAAATAAAACTCCCAGAAATTATCAAGTGATCAAGTGTTCTTAGGAGATACATCATTTCCAAAACAATATCGGTGCTAAGTGTGGTATGAGGAAGACAGTCACCTAAAGTACATGGGTTTGGGTCCATTAAAATAACCAGAGAGGGAGAAAAATTACTATTTGTTAAATAGAAAATGTCAAAAAAATCAGCAGGGTGAAAAAAATTGGATTTTTATGTTTTTAAGATGGTGAATAATAGAGGCAAAATAGTCACTAAAAGCAAGCTGTAGTGGCTATTCCTGCTTGTCAACCTGACTATATCTGGAATGAACTAATCAAGAATTGGAAGGCTCACCTATGATCCTAATCTGGAGGCTCAGGATACAAGTTTCTGACCTGGATCTTGGCATGGAGATCTTGAAGCATAGTGGCTATGAATTCTAGAAGATTAAGATAAGGAGATCTCCGAGTTCAAGGTCATCTGGGATTAAAGGCACAGTGGCACACGCCTTTAATCTGGGCCGCACCCTCTGCTGGAGACCTACATAAGGACATTAGAAAAAAGAAGACTCACTCTCACTCTTCCTTGCCTGCTTTCCTTGTGTGACTGAGCAACTGCTAGATCCTTGGACTTCCATCCACAGCTGCTGCTGGCCATTGTTGGGGAGTTGGACTACAATCTTAAGTCATTGACAAATTCCCTAACTATATAGAGACTACCCGTACGTTCTGTGACTCTAGAGATCCCTGACTAATACACATGCTGACTGATTCTCTTAAATAAGTTAGTACAGTACTTGTTCATTAGTAAACCAAAGATACTAGCTTGCTTAGCTACTAACTTCTTCACAATAAACATGTCTTCTCGTCTTCTAAATCACATCCTCCATTCTCTCCTGCCCTTTCCCTCCATCTCTCTCAGCTATTTGGAGTACAGATGTTGGCTTGGTGAACCATGCATGAATCTCTTATTTGCTGCTTTAAAACTTTGAACTCAGATTCCTTCTGTTCCCATGTACTGATAATTGTTTCTACATCTGGCTGCTTGCTAGCCACACTGAAGAATGCAATAAAAATAGACAACATCATTGTATTTGAAATACGGTGTACTATGATGCCTGTCTTCATTTTAGTGTGTGGTCTATATATTTTCAAAACATGCATATCTTAGGGAGGAGATTCACTTGAACACAGTGTGTAGGAGTATGCTAAAAATTTTAAGTTTATGATTACAAATAAAACCAAACCCAATCATATAATAAATGTTTCCAATAAAGTAGATTAATTAAAACTTATTACCATCCTTGAGAAAGACCAGAATGAGTTCATATGTCCAATGTAAATATTCAGTAGCACACAAAATAAAAGACTTATGTAAAAACATTAGCCACGAAGGCATGTGACATGGAAGAGTGGGGAATATGCTTAGGAGTCCATGTAATGAAAGAAAGCACTATATCAGCAAACATGTACTTGCATCCAAACTCCAGATACAGAGAACAAAGCAACAATGCTGAGCCTTATACTACAACACCTCACAATACAACACTCCAAGTATCATACTAATATTAGGTCTTACTAATATAAAAAAAAGTTCAAAGTATTAGTGTTTAGTACATATATAAATATAGGCGATAACTGATTCTATTTATAAAGAATTAGGCATACGTGTTGTTTCTAGTTCCACTGACCATTTTTGAATCTGGCTTGGACCACTTAAATTTTATGCAACTCAGTTTCATCACCAGTATGATTAGGTTAATGATGGCTCCTAATTATAAGATTGGCATGAAGAGTAATTGAATCAATATGTGAAAAACACTTAAAATAGAATCTTGCATGGAGTTAGTGAAATGCTGTTAGGTGTCATCACAATTCATTTTCTATTTAAAGTATTCATTTGATAAAACATAATGTGACTGTCAAAAAAGTAACAAAAGAAAAAAAACAATTTCTTAAAAGTTAGTCACAAAGAACATTGCTAATTTCACTAGTTAAGATCTGAGGAAATTAAACACAGTAAAGGAAAAATCAAGTAAACATATAAAGAATGCTGAATGGGCAGGAAACACAGCCCCTTCCATTGCATATTTAAAAATGCTAATCAAAGGCATCCTGAGAATCTGGCTTTTCAACAAATCCTGGGGACATTGCTCTGTTAAAGAACTGTGAATATAATTTGAAATGCCAGAAATGTTCATTGAACAGTATTCATAGATGAAAATAAAAAGTATTTTCTGAGTTTTCTTTTATTGCATTTATAGGACATTTATCTTTGATGACATATCTTATGGTCTACACAGAAATCTAAGGTTCCTATTGAAATTTGAAATCTGCTTTGTAATGTTAATTAAAATTCAAAGGAGTCTAGTGAATTGTACCATTAACCTTTCACTGTTAGAATTCAAGGGATCATTCTTTAGGTCAGTGTGAATAATGAGTTTTCTGGTTTCCTCCACATGTCCATTTGTACAGTTCCAGAAGCCAGGGAAGAGATTATTAAATCATCATCCATTTGGAAGATTTTGCCAAAAGAGAGAGCTAAGGGGGGCTAGGTAAGGACCATCTTCAATTGACAAATCTGCATGGCAAATAAATGAACACCTTTATTTTTTTTTAATTTAACTTATTCCTATCAGCAACAGAAACATTAAAAACTCTAGGTAAGATTAAATAACTACAAAAGACAAAAAGGAAAAAAAGAAAAAATGAGAAAACAATTTATCTTTAATATCCATTACATCTATGTTCATATCTGCTCATGATAGAAAAATCAATATTAGTGATAATCACATGGCAAACCCTTAGTTTGAATTTTAAAGAGAAAATAGGCAGTGAAAGACAGGGAAAGAAGATACAGTTGAGGGAGAATTCTTTATCAGTATTGAGACATTACAATAAATAACCTGAAAAAGAACCACAGAGGAATGAAGAAAAATTATGAACAAATTGAGGCTTTGAAAAGTCAGTAAAACTATGAAAGGCCTGGAAAAACAGAGTTGAGAGAGAGACAGAAGGAGGGAGGAAGGAGAGGGAAGATGAGGAAGGGAGAAGAGGAGGAAGGGAGAAGAGGAGGAGGGACGGAGGGGAGGAAGAAGGGAAGTGGAGGGAGGGGAGAGGGAGGAGTGGAGGAGGGAGGGAGGGAAGGAGGGGTGAGGGAGGGAGAGAGGGAGAGAGAGCGAGAGAGAGAGAGAGAGAGAGAGAGAGAGAGAGAGAGAGAGGAAAGAGAGAGAGGAACTGATAACACTGTCTTACAAGTCTGTTCATTTCCGTATCATTAGTGATGTTTAAGGATAGATGAAGCTACTATGTCTGTGAGCAGAAAACACGACTTTTGGCCACAAGCATATTTGAAGAAATCTGTCAGTGCTTCAGAGATAGTCTGAAGCAGTTGACATCTGTGGATGGAGACGCAATGAAAGTGTGTGGAGTGCCCATGGTTGGCGGACCTGTTGTCTTTCTATATTAATTGGTTTTTCTGTAGCAGAACGACTGTTGAAGTGGCTGTTTTCTTGTTGGTTTACAATGGGATGCATTGAGAAGACATTTCCAAGAGACTGTGAGAATCCACGTAGAAAACTGAAATACTTGAAAGTATAGGTGATTTAACTTCTCATAAAGAACATTGGGAGTAACTAAAATTGCCACATGAACAAGGCTGATTTTTACTTGATAGATTTAAGTATGAGAATGCACTTTGGATTTAGATTGAATTCTTTGTGTAGGATAGAGAAAACATAAATTTAGACACTGGTAATCTCAGCAGTAGGAATTTACTTTTAAAGCAGAGAAGAAAGAGCTTTAGAAAAATAAGAAATTCTGTAATTAACAACAAGGCCGTTGGGCCTGAGAAGATGGACTAGTCAGGAAAGGACCTGCATAATTATGAGAACAAGAGTTCTTGGATCTTCAAAGGCCTTACAAAATCTTGAAGAGTATGTGCAACTCAGGCACCTTGGGGAGTAGAACACAGGAGGATCCCTGGGGTTAACTTGATAGCCAGTATAGCTGAATAGGCAAGCTTTAGGTCAATAGGAGATTCTGTCTCATAAAATAAGGTAGAGAACTGAATGAAGAAATACACCTATGGCCTCCATATACAAGAGCACAGATGAGAACACCTGTATAATACATTCATATGCCCCGCCACACATACACTCACACACGCACACATGCACACATGCATGCACAGGCACATGCACACTACAACCAACTGCACCCATAGGCACATGCATACTACAACCAACTGCACCCCAAAGACAAACACATAAACAAAAGAGTAAGCAAGCAAGCAAAAACTATAAATGCCAAGACTCTTAGGAACAGAGCCCATGAAAGCTAAACTGAAAAGGTCCAGACGGATAGAATACCATCAGGGTTGGATGAGAAATTCACCACAGTGAGTGAGGTGGAGGGGAGCAGGCATTGGAGAGAGACCCAGGCAATTATGAGTTGTGTATGAGGCTAAGATTAGAGAAGACGAATCTCTACCTGCTATTGCTAAGAAGCTACAAGGGATCACAGAATTTTGACCCAAAACATCTGTTACAGTATCCTGGTGTTTTCCACATCCCTCAATCTCAGAAAGCTTTGGGCATAAAGACTCAGAAAACACCAGAGAAATATTTCTCACTTGTGGGCAGCAAGCAATGGAACAGAGAGTGCTGGAAGAATGTGGAATTTGGTCACAGAAATTCTCATTGTGAGTTGCTGAGACTAGTAGTTTTCCTCTGAGATTAACAGAAAAAGAAGCCAAGTGAAGGATTCTAAAACTCGATTGATCCAATAAGGAACACAGGCCTGAATGAGGAAACACTTCTTCTAGTTCATGTCGTTTTTTATTTTTAACTTTATTATAATGTACAGATCTGTACTTTAAATTGTTCTTTAGCTCATGAAAAAGGCTTGTATGACTTGCTTTTCTCTCTATCTACAACCGTTACTCCTTCCCATATCTCTAACCCATGGGCCTTTCCTCTCATTCTCGCCTCCTACCCCCTCTTCTCCCAATTTCCCATTCCTTCCTTATTTTACTATTTAAATATGTGTCTCTCAATCTAAAGTACCTGTAAACTTCATTTTCTCCAGCAGCATCTTAGTGCCACTGTCACTGCACTAATCAGGGACACAACTGAAGTGCAGTGTCTTCTATTGCAAACTAACACTAGGGCTGCTGGTAAGCAATCATAACCATTACCATAGTCACCTCCTCCCCAGTATAGGAGGAAGCATGAATCCAAGCAAGTATAATGTCCTTAGAGAGTCATATAAGATGAAACATACAAAGAGAATAGAAAAGGGAAAAATAAGAATTGAGGACATATCCAGTCAAACATATGAGCAAGACCCAACAAATAAAATAGCCCACTCTCATACATTATAAGTCTACAGGTCTCCACTATTGGAAACCAAAGGTATAAGGAAAGCTAAAAATGACACAAAAAGATGATATCATCTCAATTCCATACTGATTTTACTTCTCAGTAGGGTCTCATTCAGAGACACTGTGATTAGGATGTCAAACGTGAGTTTTTGCAGACCCAAAATTCAACAATAGTCCACTTGATAGTAACCATCAAATAATAGTGCCACTATTAGAAATGCTAAATGCAGATGCTGGTAGGCAGATAAGGTAATGCCAGACATGGACTGTTGAGGTGACATGGGTAGGGTTACAAAGCCACAGGTTAATATTTAAGAAGAATAATCTGCCCTGAAACTTTAAGAAGAAAGATGGTTTAGCAGGGGCTGATAATAAAAATTTCGCCATTACAGTAAAGAGCTCAGTGGCATTTTTATATTTCTAGAAAGAACATGTTCAAAATTCAAATTTAAAATACAGAGCCTCAGCTAACATCTAAGTTTTGTTGTGTGAGTTGTGTGAGGCCCAAGCATAGACACTGGAGGATATGGCAAAGGAATGCTATTTATTTAAAGATGGTAAATTTGTCTAAATCACATCAGTGAATTTATAACTCCTAATAAAAAGTGGCCTGAGAAAAATGTCAAGATTCTACCATGCTCTTTCTAAAATATTAAGAGCAAGAAGCCAGAAGTATGTATGAGCCTGTTTTCTGGGACAGAATGTGTAATGTTAACAGACAACAGGAAAGATTGGAGGTTCTGCTGTTTGTTAGAGAAAAAGATGCTTCAGTCAGAGAAGGTAAAGTATTCACTTCCAAGTTTGAATTAACCTTAAGGAAGGTGAGCTGGTACTCCAAATGATTCTGGAAAATTAATGATTTCCTATTTAAGGTGAGCCTGGGGAATAGATATGTGCATGTCTGCTCTTAACACATGTTGTGAACTTGTGAGCAGCACAAGGAATGTAATAATATTGGGAACGAGAAACATCATTCTTTTTTCCTAATAGAGCAAGCAGGAGATTGATGCACTACAGATCACTGGACTTGAAAGAATTTGAGAAAGTTGTCTAAGAAACAGGAGTTTTACAAGCTTGGTTGGCCATGCTCTACGACTTTTCTGAGATTCTGAGCAGAATTTATGAGAACTGTCATGCCACAGGGGGAGGGGATGTAGAGAGGAATGAATAAGAGGAGAACAGTTTTCTTATGCTTAAGGTAAGATGTTATTTAGAAAGAAAGACCTTAGGATATTTTCCATATATGGAAAATAGTCAGTAGAGTAAGTAACCCAGTCTGTTAATTCATGAATGCAGAAAGAGGGTCATTATAGTGAGCAGTGATGTCATCAGCCTTGTGAGCAGAGGGAAGACAGAGAGATCAGAAGATTCCTTCTCCTGTTTTTCTTTTTTTCTGTTATTCTTTCCCTGCCCCTCCTTTCTGCTTCTTTTCTGTTCTTGTTTCTCCCTTCCTTACCTACTATCTTTCATTTTCACCCTCTTGCTTTTCACATTACTGAAGAATTTTTATAAAGGTGTAGATTTCATTTCATGGAAGACATTGACAATAGGGTTTGACCTTGTGGAACAGGCAGTAGGTTGAACATAGGTGCATAAATAATAAAATGATTCAGTAAATTATAATGGGTTTATTAACTGATTAAAAAGGTCGACAATTTAACTCATTAATATATATTAAGTGAAGTCTTGGAATCTACTTTTTTCATAGCAATGATGACATTTTAAATTAATAACTTTCCCTGAATAAAGCATGGTGATCAAATTTTTATTTTATATCAATCTGCGGGAATGAACAGTGTTTTTATATTCTCTTTGTAAAGTGTTTCAGCAAGCTGAAATGTGGATATAGACTGGTCAAAAGTATAAGGGAGATACACAGTAAGTGTTCCATTGAGAATGAAACGATACTTTTGCCATGCTTCTGGAGAATTATTCAAGTTCACTAGCTAGGAGAAGGCCCTTACAGGGAAATGAAGGTCATTCTCCTAGTCACACTACTGAAGCCAACCACAGAGATTTCCAATGCCAAAAGAGCTATCAGGTACCTGCACCAGCTGGACAAGCAGATGAAAGTGAGGGCATGCCACACTGTTTGCAATTATGCCAATGTGTACAGTCATGAGTGATGCTTCCACTGTGCCCTTGTTCCTCCCACCTCTTGGCCCAAAATAGCTGGGAAAATGGGGACAGGTAGGAAAGACTTTGGGGACTGGAGAAAGATTGGAAAGGAATGTGTAAGCACTGGCTCAGATACTAATGCACTCACTGCGTTAACTCTTCCACCTAAATTAAAGCGGGACCCCTTCTTTGTACTCTGTTTTTAAAAGGAAAATTTTCCAAGTAGCCTAGGGATGATCTCAAACTTGGGGTCCTCTTGCTTTTGCCTCATCAAGGTTGGGATTATAATCACTAACTACCATGCATGGTCTCACGTATGTTTTTTATCCACAAATAAATATTAAGCAATCACTGACAAATCAGACCAGGAACTTTGTTTTTCTTAAATATAATTTCTCCCTCTTATTTGATACTGTCACACCCTATACAACCTTATAAAGTGTAAAGTACTTTATGCATGGCTTGGTATCTTCTGAATGCTTAATAAATGACAATTTTTATACATAAAATTGTGGTTTCATAATATGACACCTAAAATTTATGTAGTGAACTATATTTAGTTTAATGAAAATTAATAAACTAGATTACTCAGAAGAAATTGGCTGAGAGAGTGAGTACAATTCTTGCCTTAAGAATAAGAGTGGAAAATGTTTTTATCCAAATGGCTTGACAGTTGAGGTAGCGCAAATTAGATGTGGAAAGTAAGTTCTGTGGCTCCTGAGTGAGAACTGAACCCTCTAGTTCAGAGAGAATAAAGAGTGATGCTGTCTAGGTTTAAACCTAGACAGTTGAATTTACTACTGGAAAACCAGGGAAATGTTTTGTTAAGAAAAAGTATGATGGAATGAGGGTCATTAGAGATATGATTATAGAAGAGCCAAAATCATATAGAATTAGGGGCCAACTGGGGTAATGAATTGTGATGACTTAGAGTGTGGAACTGAAGGTGTGAACTGAAAAAAAAGTGAATTATTATTACATATTCTATACTGTTTGCTGCCTGTATTTCATTATGAAGTGATACTTGTGTATTTACTTGTTGGTAAATACATATGTGCAAATATTGTCCTTTATCAAGTAATTTTCAATTTGGTACATGCAGACAGTAATACTCCATATGTCTCTGTCATGAAAGACATAAATGCCTGTGTATAAAGTAGATATAGAAGACAGAAAAATCAAGAAACAGACTCAAGTAAAGGAGAGAGCCAATCAACTTGAAGATGAGCACCGTTCTTTCAAATTGATTGGGGAAGGGCCTTTCAAGTAGAGGCATCTCTTAGCTTTTAGTGCAAAAAAGTGTATAATCATGAAATATTTTGGAAAATTAAGAATGTCAGAAGTTCAGTATCATTCAGCTATGAGAGAAAAAACAATGAGAGATGAGAGTTATAAAATTATATAGGTTCTGCATCATAGAGAATATTCAAAAGGCAATAGTACTTTCTACCATATAAGTGAATGGAATTTATGGAAAATTTTAAAGTTGAATAAAATTGTTAAAGGTTTTAAGATTGATTGAGTAAACAAAGGGAAAAATCTTATGCATGGAGATATTTTGAATAGTTCTGTGATCCCAGAAGAGACAAGTTCTTGAAAGAACACTTCAGTAGAGGTAATGGTATAAGAGAATTAAAATTAATAAATTTCCAACACCACCTGGTTTTAGAATCAGACTAAGAAACATTAATTCAGGCTGCATCTCATGTTTTTGATGAACATGTTTACTGAGCAAAATAATAAAGGGTATGAGACTCATTTCACACAGAAAAGTGAGCTGTTTTATACATGTGGACCTAAGCCACCTGTGATTACTGTTGTCAATGTCCTGTACAACCAATTGACTGTGTAGTTCTGGAACTCACACAACAGTGACTAATTTAGATTTTAAGCATGGAGGTAAGTAAGCATAGGCATAGTGGGAATGTCAATTGAAATGTGCAATGAGTGATATTTGGCATAAGGGGCAAAAGAAACACATAACACTTAAAGGTATATCAGCATTAGTAGGTTTCTAGAGGACAAATAAGCAGCAAAATGACTAGGAGGAAAGTTTGGATAATTAGAAGAAAAATATGTGCCAGGTAAGCATTTAATATATGCAAGGATTTCCAGAAGGAAGGATAATATAAAGGAAACAATTGTAGCAGAGAAATTAAGTTGAGGATTTAAAAACCTTTAAATTACCTTGGTTGACTGAGTGACTTGTAGGAGGGAATAAGTAATTCACCGTACCAGCCAAGACATTAGACACAATGTTCTGGATTACTTCTATTTTTAAGTGACATTCCTTTACTGAATAGCAAAATGAAGTCAGATGTGTGTAAAGAAGGTGTAGGCACAGAAGACTTAACTTTCTCCCAACAGTTGACATAAAGCGTGAAGAACTCCAACCACACAGCCACAACAGCAATCTGGTAAATCCTGACTCCTCCACTTGAGAACTGCAAGAAGTCAGTTCATCATTTTCTGCCCAAGTGTTTTTTTCTGCAAAGTATAACCACCATTTTCACCTCTACACCTGTATACTGCCTAGACACTTTCTGTGGGATTTTGAAGACAACATAAATCCTGGAACTGTTCCTTGTCAACACTCTCTCAAAGCTCAAAACTCTTGTCTTATTTGGGCACAAAATAATCACCTATATTCATGGTGCTTTCTTCATTGTCTGCATTCTAAGCAGGCTACTGTCGTTTATTATAAGACAATGGAATACTCATTAGTGGTGGATGTGTAAACCCAAACATTGTCTTCTTAACCAGTGTAGTCTCAGTACAGCTAATAAGCCAATCAGTAAGTAGTAACTATTTACTGATTAAATGAATGTAAGAATATAGATATGGATGTGTAACTATTCTCTTTCATTCTTTCTTATTCATCATTTCATCCAATATCCCGTCTTTTCCCTGATCTTATGCTTGAAAGAACTACGGTTGTCCTACCACTGTGAAGTTTGCTAGACATACAGTCTCTCTGACCCTACAGACATACTGGATCAGAATCTACATTTTAACAAGAACCAAATGTGATTTTTGGGCTTGAAAATCCTCCTCAAATTAGCACAGACAGTTTTTCAAACTGTTAGTACAAGTACCACATCTATCCCTATCTTAAGCACATTCTGGTGGTTGCCATTACTCAGGGAGGAGGATAAATCTTTATCTCAATCTAGTTTTATTCCTTCTTGTCTCTCTGAGCTTATGTCACTTAATGTCCTTTCAAGCTTTGGAAGAAGGCAGATGTTCCAGCCTTCCTCAGACACAAGAGAGACTTGCTGCCCCCACCACAGAGCTTCCGCTCTGCTATTCTTCCTCACATTTGTTCTGTCCAATACCTGTCACCTAGATAATGCTGATTCATCTTGCACATCGCTGACCAACAGATTCATCAAATGGTTTTTTGTTTTGTTTTTTGTTTTTTGCATTAGTCTTGGAACATCATAATTTTTTCCCGTTGATACTTATCACAATCTAAATCATATCATTTGTGGTACTACTTAGCTAATGGCAATCTCTGTAGACACTTTATGAGCTCTGTGAAGACTGAGTGATTATCTGCATTTCTTACCATAGCTCCATGGCCTAGCACTCTGTTTATCACGATGATGAAGGCGTCAAAGGAATAATTAATCTGTTTTTCCTTTTGACATTTTGAAGAGGATGTAAGACTTGGAGGGAAAATTGTGCAATGAGAGGCTTATTCCAAAACACTCATTTGGTAAGTGGTCATTTTCAAGAAAGTGTAATGTATACATACTTTAGGACAACCTGGGACTGACCTAGAAGCTTCTTCCCTAATGATTAGTTTTCATTGAGCTGAAAGGTATATACAATCTGCTGAGGGGAACAGTCAAAGGAGGATGAAAAGGATTTTAAGAGCAAGGGGTCATGGAGAATTGCTGCAAAATGTATCTCTGGACATGACAGGGTTGCTGCACATGAATTCATAATAGCTGGGTTTGCCTGCATGGGACCTATGCAAGATCAAGTCACTCCAAATTCTAGCATGGATGACAGTGGGTTACAGAGCCCAACTCTATTTGAGAAGTCTCTGGTAGTTTAAGGTTGCTGAGGTAGGGGGATTCAGTTGGGTTGGTGGTAGTGGGTGTTTGTTTGTTTGTTTGTTTGTTTTTGAGGAATGTGATCCTTGGTAGATTGTTCATCCTCCAGTAGATTATTCTAGCTCTGTACACACACAAGCATCACATATTAGAGTTGGGGGCTTATATGCCCCCCACTCCCTCACATGCACATATCCCCCAAAAAATAAATAGAAAAGAAAAAAAAGGAAAGAAAAAGATATAAGAGAGAAAGGAGGGCACAGGAGAAGTTAGGCAACGTGTGTTGGATATGATCAAAATACATTGTATTCAAGTATGAGATTCTCAGAGAATGCTCCTACGTCATATGTATTGAACACTGAAAATATGAACAGAAAATTCACAAATAAGCAAACAAAACCTTAGTAAGTGACCAGTTTCAGTGTGGTCAAACCTAGCAACCCATGTAGAGGAATTTTAATTCAGCAACTTGGCTGCTCTGATCAAATCCAAAGACCTTCTAGGTCTGTGTGATCCACCTAGAATGCAGACATGCCCACACTACATACTTTTAATCCCAAAACAATAAAGATAAAGTTAGTTTGTAGAAGGAAGAACTCAAGTTTAAAAGAGATGTCTAATTGAGAGGCAGACAAAGTGATGAATCAGAGAAAGATCTGAAAGAATAGGATACGCCCAACTCTTATGAAAGCAGAGAAATAAAGAGAAGCTATATAAGAGAGCAGTGGAGAGAGAGAGAGAGAGAGAGAGAGAGAGAGAGAGAGAGAGAGAGAGAGAGAGAGAGAGAGAGAGAGAGAGAGAGAAAGAGAGAAAGAGAGAAAGAGATGGAGGAGGAGTAGAAAGTGGGAGGGGGAGGATAAAGGGGAGAGAGAGAGGAGCCAGTTTTACTTCCAGAGTTTTACAGGGCTAGATGGAACAAGCTAGATACATGTGTAGTGACTATTCCTGGTTGTCAATGTGACTATATCTGGAATGAACTAATCAAGAATTGGAAGGCTCAACTATGATCCTAATCTGGAGACTCAGAGACACAAGTTTCTGACCTGGATCTTGGCATGGAGATCTTGAAGCATAGTGGCTATGAATTCCAGAAGATTAAGATAAGGAGATCTCTGAGTTCAAGGTCATCTGGGATTAATGGCGTGGTGGCACATGCCTTTAATCTGGGCCACATCCTCTGCTGGACACCTATATAAGGACATTGGAAGAAGGAAGATTTACTCTCACTCTTCCTGGCTTGCTTGCCTTGTGTGACTGAGCAACTGCCAGATCCTTGGATCTCATCCACAGCTACTGCTGACCATTGTTGGGGAGTTAGACTACAAGCTGTAAATCATTGACAAATTCCCTAACTATATAGAGACTACCCATATGTTCTGTGACTCTAGAGAACCCTGACTCATACACACATGTAAAGACAGAAGGAGCCAGAAGATTAGAACTGATTGTTAGAGTTAACTTGAGGTCAAGCAGGGCAGTTTCATGAGAAGTAGACAAAAGCCAGTTTGAATCAGCTTGAGCTGTTTGAGAAATTTTGAGCCAGAACTGCCGAGTTGAACCAACCAGCCAGCGTTCAGAAAGAACTAGGAAGGGGTGAGCTTACTTAGCAACAAGTCTCAGAAGCTGAAAGCAGGCTTAAATTAGATTGTATGGAGTGAAGCTAGAAGCATCTTAGACTAGACCTAAGTTAGCAGACAGAGGCAGTAAACATCCAGAAGACAATTATATTAGGAGAATAAAATATACTTCTACTATGCTATGCATCATCTTTGAGTTTAAGACTCTCAGTCTTTCTGTGAGGAATGCATTAGTGTTCATTTCTTTATAGGCACAAGTGGAATATGAATTTTAAAGAACAAAATGTCCTCAAGTTACAGAACAGATGGAGACTCAACTTTACCTGATTCAAGGCTAAGTTAGTTTTACTGCTTTATTTTTGTTTCTTGTGAACTTTTCTAAATAACAAAATTAGCTTATATGGGATTATTTCACTACTCAATATGTTTTAACTCTTTTTTACTAAGAATAAATTTATTTTTATTAATGTAAAAGTCTATAAAATCTTTTATTAAAATTTTTAATTACTGTGTATTCTTCTAGAAAATAAAAATTCAAGTAGAATTGGCAAAATCAGGTTAAATTAAAAAAAATAATAATCCCGTATTGTTGTTTTTGAGTTTTGTCCAGTATTGTTATTTTTATATAGAAAGGCTACAGTATGAGATATTTAGCTGTAAAAAACGTAGACAAAATTTGAAAAATTATCATAATGTCTTAGGCATTGGGCTTGCTTTATTTTATTAAGAAAAGGAATCTGGTTGTTTTTTAAAAGAGGAAAGACTCCCTCATTTACAAAGCTCCTTTTTAAGGTAAATTAAAGGAAGGCAGGTATAATCAGACAGTCTCTACCTAAAGATCTTCATGCAAATAGCAATGTGTCCTCAAATTCACACCAGCTGACACTGGATTTAATCTCTAGTGTCATTCAATCTACATGCCATGTTGATTTGAACTTAAATCTCTATGGCAGGAAGAACACAATAATAGAATAGATTTCCAGGGGGCAGTGCTGAGGTTAGTTAAAACAAAATATGCATAAGCACACAACACAAGACAAAAATAAGACCAAGAGAGCAATCATACTAATGGAATCCATTCTTTTTTTCATTATAAAGAAAATGTTTGTTATTTTTTAAGATAAAAATTCTCACTGTAATGCAGTTTTTTTTATTTCCAAGTGAGGGGTGCTGGGGCTGTGTCATAAACTGGGCTGAAAAGAATGCTTGAAGCTTCACAGACAGTAGCTATTGCAGCAACTGCTGCTCTCCTCAGCAGAGTTCTGCTACAGTGAGCCCCAGTACACCTTTCACGGTTCAGTGTTGGGGTGGTTTCCTAGTTAATGAAATAAATGGGGGAGGGACCGGTGAAGGATGCGACACAAGTAATTCAGAGACCTCATTTATTTTTTTAAGGACTCATAATATATGCTACACAGGGCCATTTTTGCTCACCTTGTCTTCAACTACATTATTTCCTTCTGTGATTTACAGGCTTCTCACTTTTACCTAGGGAACCATCTGGTTCCAAACAGTAATATAGCTTTGTTGACAGATGCCACAAAGCAGGCTTTATTCTTAGGGACTGCCTAGATTTTCTGCTTAGTTGCAGGTAGATCACGATCTCAGAATGATCATAACACGACCCTGTCTGTCCTGGCCACTCTAGGTTTCAGAACAATATCCATCCATTCCATGACACAGCAGGACATGTCACTTTCACTATAGTTCCAGGTCAAGGCATCTGGAGTCAAGGAGTGTTAGGACGCACATGCCTGATTGCAGGCTGGAGAAAATTTTAGGACATTTTATTTTAAGTAAATCTCAAAAAGGTGAGAGGAAATATTGTTTCAATTTGGCTATAAGCAATAAAATTTTATTCTTTAGCATCATACATCACATAATTTTATGTGCCTGGATAGTATATGATCATTTGTGCATGCATGTGCATTGATGTGTTTGTGTAAGTGTGGTGTCTGATTGTGTGTGTGTTTGTGTGTGTGTGTATGTGTGTGTGTGAGTGTGTGTGGTCTCTGTTTCTGCTATGCTGGTTTGTGTTTACATGTGTGTATGGTGTCTCTGTGTGTGTGTTGTATCTCTGTGTCTGTTTATGTGTTTGTGTTTGTGTTTGTAGTGTCTGCTTATGTGTGTATGTGTGTGCAGGAGCATGCATGTGTGCACAGGAATTGCGTGTGTGTTCACTGGCATAACATGCAAATTTTCTTGAGTTGAAATATCTTGAAGGTCCAGGAGCTTATAATAGCAAGCAACCCTTCTCTTAAGGCTAAAGAAGGAAGAAAATTGAAGGAGGTATTTCACTCAAGTGACATTATTTGTTCCCAATTAATTAATAGACTCAGGGATATTAAATTGGTCATGTGACATCAGAAGTCCACAGTATGGAGATTTTCTGAAATAATTGCACAGCTTGAAAGCTTCATCAGCCCTTCAGCTCTGACCCCCCTCTATGAGCACTTTTATAGAACTCTTTAAGAGACCAGTGCATAACTTTCACTGGCTAAACATCTACCCAGCAGCTCATGATTAAACTCTAAAACATATATAAAAAGAGCCCTGCTGGATAGACTTTCTATTGGCTGGTATTTCAGGCTTCACAGTATAATTTTTTTAATCACTGTGTTATAAGGTAGAGGCTGTATAACGGCAGTACTAACTAGCCATGTTTGAACAAAGTAAGTATTGCAAATGCTGTTTTCTCTTGCAATGCTAAAAGTCATCTTAGTAAAACTTCAGTTATGTCTATCTCACATTCACCCATATTCCAAATTACCCTACCTTGGCCAAAACTGTATGTTAAATGCAATCTATCTACAAGATTATAAACTTGATGGCTATTTTTGTGTGATGTATGATGAGAGGCTGCTCGATCATATATATTCCCATCATTTTAGCTAAAGAACAGTTGTGCACACACTAATGGCATGGGCCTAGTGAGGCACATAGGTTCTAGTTAGGCAGTTGATTGGATAAGCACTGGGATCAGGCTCTCTGGGTTCAAATTCTATACTTTTCAGTTATATTAGTTGCTGACCTTGAACAAGCCATTTCACCTCCTCACACCTACAGATTTTTATTATAAAACGACAACAGAAACATCTTTTCTAATTTAGTATAGGATATTTTGATAGGGGAGGATTTGTTCTTACAACACCTGAAAGTTATTTCCTAAGAATTATTTCAGTTGTTTTTGATGACTTCATTATTACCCCCTTTGTTCTTAGGATATTAATATGATAGATAGGTATACATGTGTGCAAATTTAATCTCCGATGTCCTTTGAATTGGTTTTCTCTTCATTACTACGAATGTTGTCTAAACCATGAAAATTGTAATGGAATTCTAAAAGCAATTGGAAGTTTGAATGGGTTTTCTGGTACCTGGCCGTGGGGGGAGAGACAGATTTTAAGGAGCTGGAGTTTACTTGGTCATAACTATAGAAGAACTGCTGCTCTGAGTTCTCTGTGCGCTGAGGCTATCCCGGTTGTATATTCAATAAGTAAACAAAATGAAGTTAAGGAGAGGAGACTGAGAGTAAAGCCTGAAGTAAATCTGTGTAGCTATGATTGCTTGCTGTTTATTCATTTTGGTCCTTTATTTTTTGCTTTCTTTTATTCAATTTTTAAATACTTGAGTACCGTATTTGTATCATTTCTGAACCTCCTCTTTGCCAACTCCACCTGTGTTCTTTCTGCATTTCTTCTCAGACTCATGTATTCATTATTGTTACATATATGTATATGCATATATACATATATGCATACATACATACAATCTTCTGGTGGATTTAGTGATATATGAATATGTGTGTATGTGCATGTGTATATGTGTATATATGTATTTTAGACTGGACACGGAATTGAATAAACAATAAAGGGGAGTCATCCTTGGAGAAAACTCATTATCCCCATCCTTGTAACCATAAACTGCCAATGGCTCTTTATCTATAGGTGGGGTCTTGTGATAGTTCACCCATCTTCTTTGGGATGTCAATTGATATTGTTTCCATACTAGTCTTATTTGGGCAGCCATATTGTTGATATTTCATTGTGTGCTACTTCCTGTCCTATATAGAAACGTTGTCTTGTAGCAGACATCCAAGTCTTCTGGCTCTCACAACTTTTCCCTACCCTTTGAGTCTTATGTGTTTTTAAGTTTTCTTTAAAATATTAGTTTTTATTTTTAAAATGTTTTATTTGAGACAAAAGTGTACCAATTTCTCCCTCCCTTGTTTCCTTCCAGCCACTCCCAGCAATTTTACCTCAAACTTCTACCATGTCTTTCCCAAAATATTTATAATTGCATTAGAAATTCAAGTAAATAAGGTGTACATTTTAGTTCTTGGCCACAGAGTTTTTTTATCTGTTACCAAGGAGCAGATCTTCATGGGTTTTGTAAAACTGCCTGAAAAGGAACCGGTAAAATTATCCCAAACTGTCAGTAGAACTCTGTAATGTCAACAATGATGACTTCTAAGGCACAAAGAAAGCAAAAGTAAAGAGATCATGATGGTTTTAGAGAGCTGCTGAGGTCAGGCACTAATCTATAGGTGTAGGGCTATACATTTAGAAGGCTATACGATACTAGTCCCTTTAGCAAAATTAGGTTCTCCCTAGGCCTATACCCTCCCTACTCATGGGTTGTTGACCAGGTAAACAGTATTAGGTCTGCGTTTTAACCTGTGGAGTGGTCATTAAATCCAACCAAAACTCTGTTTATTACTGCCCATTACATTCATTTAGCTATTGCACCACTGGGTGTATCTTGTCAGACCAGTGTTATAGTATCTTGAGGTTTTACAACTGGGTAAGACTTGAACTGTTCTCCCTCATCAGGCTGTATGTACCTTTCAGCTCTATGAAAACTAACCATCAGGGAGGAAGCTTCTAGGTCATTGCCAGGTGGTGAAGGTCTCCAGAAAGCAAGAGGCCGACTGTCAGAGGTCATTAAATAAAGCTGTGAGAATGAAGCCTTCTCATGAGTTATTCACCAAGGAGAGCATCACACAGGGAATGGAACCAGCCTGAGACAGAGATATGAGAGAGAGAGAGAGAGAGAGAGAGAGAGAGAGAGAGAGGAAGAGGGAGGGAGGGAGGGAGGGAGGGAGGGAGGGAGGGAGGGAGAGGAAGATGAAGAGGGAGAGAGAGAAGTATTATAGGCTGCAAAGGTAGCATTGAGGAAGCCATCAAAGACTTTTGACACTAGACACAGAGCTATAGGAGTTGGAGTGTGCTTTGCTGATCTAGACTTAAATTGGTTCAGTCTTTCCTCCCTATGTCCAAATTCATCTCTTTTGGAATTTTAATGTATATTTTGTGTCATTGTATTTCAGAAATGTGTGTTTTGCTTTTTTTATTTTGTTTTTACAGGTGTGTTAGAATTAAGAAATTGCCTTGAGTCTCAGAAGAAACATTGGAGTTTTAAGCAGTGTGGAGCCTGTAAATGACTATGGAGAGTTTGAAAGTGGACTAAATGAATTTTGCTTTATAATATGACCATCATCTTATGGGGGCCAGAAAGTGGAATACTGTGGTTCAGAAGACTATGTTTCCCATAGAATACTTTATTGGAACATTTGGATTCTAGTTGGTAGAGCCGTCTGGGGAGGTGTTGACTTGTTGGAGGAAGTATATAAGCAGAGGCATGCTTTGAGAGTTTTCTGGTTGTGTTTTCTCTGCTTTGTGCTTCAGTTCAAGATGTCAGCTCTCAGTTTTCTGATCCCATTGGTGTGCCTGCTGCCTGTTGCCTGATGCCCTATTATTCCCGTGCTATTATTTATTCTAACCCTCTGGAACCACAAGTCCAAATAAAGTCTCCTATGAGTTGACTTGTCCATGGCACTTTTTCACAGAAATAGAAAAGTTACTAACACAGATATTAATCCTTGTATTTTGCTCTAGTGTCTAGAGATGATTGTTTTTGTTGGTTCATGGACCATTGAGGATAAGACTAATACATTTAGAAAGGCCTGTTTCCTTAAAATTTGTACATTATCATGTCCGGTGACAAAAATCTGCATGAATGGAATGCTCCCGTGTTTAGATTTGAGTAAGTGGACAAGAACAGCAGTGATTTCGGAGACAGTGTTCAAAATTGTGGGAAGCAGCTTTGTTTTTTTCTTAGACAAAAGAAATATGTACTAGAGAAACCTATTCCTTTTAGAAATGAATAAAATAGCAGAATCAATTGAATGCAACCAGCCTAGATGTTAGCTGAGGCTATCTGACTTAAAGTTGTGATTAAAAACAATGAACCTATCTTTCCGTTTTGCTGCTTTTCTTTTAAGTGTCCTCAATTCCTGATTAGTTTTCAGAACAAAGAAACTTAAAAATATCTGTGAAATTAGTAGCAGCGGCACAAAAGAAAATGTGGCAGAGCCTTAGGGGCTGGTCACAGGAAGAATAATGCATTTTTAGTTTTGTAACTTCCTAAGAGGAATTTCTTGCCAAAATATAGACAATAGATAGTTTTCATTAAGTTGTATTGTATTCTTCCAGTTAGCAAAAGGACAGTTCTATTTTCCTTTAGCAATCAGTGAAACTTCAGAAGTATGTGAATCTAACAACAACAACAAAAAAATTGTACAATGTAGTATGTTGTATTTCACATTTAAAAGAGCTGTAGTTTGAAATGATAGTGTGTAGTTAAAATTTTTAAATAAATTGACAGCAAACTTTAAGGGAAGGCAGTACTTTAGTGAATGAAATGTCCGAGGACAGAGTTTGCACTTTCAATTTTGTCTGAAGATGAAGGGTTTTACAGCCTTGGCTGCTAAGTAGATATTTGGGGCTTCTGCTCCAACCTCTTACTCTCTGCTTCACACCCCTTCCTCCTTTCTTTCATCTTCTCCTCACCCCTACATTTGCCTGTATTTTCAAATGATTGCAAGTTGAGCAAAACCACTTTATTGGTGTTTTTCTTTGAACAGTGTTTTCTTTGATCTCTGTTCTCAGTGACTTTTAATATTATCTTCCCGCTAACATTATCATTGCAGGTCACTGCTCAAGGAAGCCTTCTGACTGTGTCTAGTTAAAAGAGCTAGTGGGATCACAATCTGGAAGGTGGAGGCACTGTTGGAGAAGGCCACACATCAGGAATAACATTTTGCTGACAACAGTGGAATCCAAAGGAAGAAATGGTTTTGGAAAGGAAACATCTAGGGGACTTGATAATTTGTGGTTTTGAAGTGAGGGCTGTTAGAGGATAGAATTTGGATGTCCACATAATCAAGAATGGATGGTAGGAAAACAGACCACAGGGGGTGGGGGGGGAGCTGAAATCAATAAAGAGTGCCCTGGCTTCTTCCTTAGCTGTTTATATAATGACAGCTTCGTTAAACTTGTGAGGGGTGCACTCTCCTAGGCACATTGGCTTGTTTCAACCAAATTTTATAATTGATAAGGGATGGTGAAGGAGAAAGTAAAAGATAGGAGTGAGAAAGTCAGACCTGATGTTTCTTAGACAATCCTCAGTAGTTTGTTTCAAGATAAAAATGAGTATTCTCTTCATTTCTTTGTTGAGTGGCTGTATGTGTGTGCATGCATGTATGTCAGTGTGTGTGCATGTGTGCGTGTGTGTGTGTGTGTGAGAGAGAGAGAGAGAGAGAGACAGAGACAGAGACAGAGAGACAGAGAGAGAGACAGACACACAGAGAGAGACAGAGAGAGACACAGAGAGAGACACAGAGAGAAAGAGTCTGAGTTTTCATTATGCTTCGATTACAGCAATTAAAACAAGTAAACCACCAACTGCTTCCTCACTTGCCAGGAGATGATGATTAATAAGCATGGCATTGCTCCGGGCAAACTTTAAGGACAATATCATCACTATGCACTTCTATAAGCACTCAGAAAGAATAAGGAATTTGCTTAGTTTTCCAGCATCAATAAATGACTCCAAGTCTCACTCAGTGTGCATCCAAAATTTTAATTCTCGACACGAACATTTTCTTTCAGGAAAAGACACATGTTACCATTTAAAAATGTCACAACATGAATTTACTTTTGCCTTTTCTTCCATCATGTTGTATGGAGTGTAGACTTTACTTAAATGAGCAGTACTAACACATTACAGTGTCTTCAGTTAATGTACATAGACTCTAGATCTCTGAAGGCCAGTGTGAAAGACATTTCCTGTAGCTGTATGACAGAGGCAGCATAGCTCCTGTGTGTTTGTTCAGGAGTCTCCTTGAAATCTGTCATCCATAGGGTGGAGTGCTCAGTGTTAAGTGATTTAGGGCAGAAAGCTAAGCCTTTTCTCCGTAACTCCTCTCTATATTGATCTTAGATATGGATTGCACTTCACTTCTCTATATGGCAAATTCTAGTCATTTGACAAGACTTAGGTCAGTTGGATTCCCTAATCATTTCAGAGGTTTAGTCTCTAGTGGTCTGCATAAACCTCTCACAATATGTCACTTTCAAGCAATCTGTTCTTAAGGGGATCACACTGCGTCATATTCCCAAATACTTGGTGCTTTGGAGGGATGAGTTGAGTTGATGACTAAATGAAAGGAGATGTATTCTGGGTAACCTCTGTGAACATATAGGACCTGAATTTGACAGCCATTGTCTAGAGGACACAGGTGGCTTGAGGGAGTTCTGAGGTACTGTAGATATTTAGAAAACAAAAGATTTAATTTATAGTCCAAACGAATCTGTGAAAGTAATTTTACTTGAAAATTACAATGTGCACTGCCTATGTTTTTAAAAATATGACTGTTTATGGTGCTTTCTGCAATATTTTTTCTTTTCTCAACTCTAAATCTATTCTTGATTGCCCTGAGTACCATTTAGAGTTGAGTGTCCAATTATATTTAATTGTATCACTTTTCACAGTTAAAATTTCTACCATGACCAATTTTCTATATTCCTGGATAGGTTTATGAGTAATCTATTTTTTTTAAATTTCCAATTTGAAATAATCACATGCTCAATTTGCTTCTACTGTTTGTCTAAATATATGACTATCAAGTTGCTTTTATGCAGTTTGGCAAAATCGTTCAATTCACTTTAATTATAAATTTGCTCCTTTTTTTCTTAGGTCAATCATGCTATAAGATTCAATAATTTTCTCTGCAGTAACCATTATATTTTTTATATGACAAGTTATTTTTTGAGAGCAATCAAACAACCTGAGATAGTTTATGGGAGATAATGGATGAAAATCAAAGTTTTATTAGGTACAGAAAAGTGATGTAATTGTCTTTTTTTTTTTTTGTATTTTGGAGAGCAGATGTTTTATGTATACTAACAGAAAAGATGAAAAGAAGTATTTTCTTTAACTTCATATTTTAAATAATGGATCGGTTGCTACCTCTGTGATATCAGTGAAATTAGCTTCTCTTGGTGAAATTACACTGTCCTCAACACACAGAGAGAAAACTCAGCTCAGTGTGTTATAACTGTGGACAGAAGTAGTCTTGCTTAGCAATAAAACCAAACAACACATAAACATGTAAGATGTCACAAAATTCCCACTGTAATAAATCCAGTGTCTCCAATGTGAAAAGAAAAATACATCCCTGACCTTGCAGAAGTGCAGTTGAAGTAGCTTGGGGTGGAGCGTTACCATGGGCATACCTTTCTTTTCCTTTCTCTTAAGAATATCATGATAAGTTATAATGATTTGTCATCAACTGTCCTGAGTATTTCCTAACTCCAGCCAAATGTCCAGTACTGTAGCTGCCTGTGGAAGACTGAGAAGTAGAAAGAGTTGGCATATAGGTCTCCTGGGCAACTTATTATTTAGGAAGATCATGGTCATCAAGCAAATTAATGCAGGTGGATATTTGCTATTAGGGAGATGTTGAGAGAGCAATTGAAGGACACTTAGTATGGCCAATTTAGGGTCACAATGAGAAAGGCCAGATTTAGGCAGTAATTGTTTGTATCAAAGTTAGGATAAGCTTGTAAAATTCTAATCTACTACCTACAATAAGCAAAAGACACAGAGGTTTTGATATACCTATAGAGTGTGCAGAAGGCTAAAGGGGAATTTCCTACTTTCAGTATTTGCATTAAATGGTAATTCCTGAGTGTAACTTTAATTTTTTCAAATCCTATTTTTAATGATGATTCTTAAATGCTTTAACTTTCTTTGTAGCCAATTACCCACCAGAGGTAGTGGAAAAGAAAGAATACAGGGGAAGTGGACCTGTTTAGAAAGGTTCTTTGGAGCAACTCTGTGTTGTCTGGAAATTGGCAGTTCAGTTCACAGGTTAGCAGTGGCAAGTAGATCCAACTGCAAAATCTTCATGGATACACCAGCAGTGCAGTTTGGTAGAGTCGGGATGAGACAGTAGTGGTGGCACTACCTAGCAGAGACAGCCAGGCCTCAGTCTTGGCAAGAGTCAACAGGAGGAACCAGAAGGAATGCCAGGAAAAGTTCTTGGCTGTGACTCTGCAAAGGAAAGATCAGCAAAGATGTGAGACCAACAAGCTTTGCGCAGCTAGCTCTATAAACAAGCTGAGCTCAGCCTCTTCCACTTTCCTCCAAAGATCTTCCCTCAACACATAAATCTGAAGGGGCAAGAAAATGCACCATACCACCAGAAGTTTTTTGGTGCATTTCTCTTTATGGAGTCTCAACAAAAGGAGCTCAATTACTCAGTGAAAGGCAGATCTATACATGTGTCATTAGTGAAGAATCCTTCATAACTTATCCTATTATGTGTTTGGTTTAGCAGAACATCCTTTCTCCTGCATCTGCTTCAGTGAAATGTTCCTTCACGAGTCTGCCTTAGCCTTTCACCCATGTCCCCTTCAGCTAAACGTTCTGTCACATGTTTGCCCCAGTGAAACACCACCATCTGGCATAACTGAGTTTCTAAATAACCATTAAGTTTCTACTTCACCTGAGCCTTGACTTTAAATTGACTTATCTATAAATTCAGGACACATAATTTCCAATGCCATAAAGAATGAATTAATGTATTCAGTTTACAACATCGTATTCAATAAATGATACCCATTGATTTTAATAAGACCCTCTCTCTGGACTTTCCAATAATGCAAAACAAAGTGAAAAATTAATTTTAAAAATAGTTATTGTTCTAGTCTTTTTATTCTTGAATTCACATATAAAATATACATCTCTATAGCACAAATGTATAGAAATCTTAGGGACAACTTGAAAGAGAATATTAATGATGGCTTCCTGGCATTTCTCTTTCCTTCTGTCCACCTTCCTCTCTTCTTCCCTTCCTCCTTGCTCCATTACTCCACACCTCCCCCCTCCCTTGTAATTCTATCCCTTGCTCCTTTCTTTTCTTTCTCCAATTGCAGATGTAACCTATTGGCATTATTATCCTCATTTGTTCTTTTCTGGAAAAAAGGAAGAGAATATAGCAAAGAAATAAAGAAAGAAGTTGGCATTTTATATCTAAAACAAACAAGAAAAGAAAGGTACTTTGTCCTAATCTATTATGGAATCAGAGAAACTGTAACTGTAAACATACTAAATGACAACTTTTCTGGTTGCTAAAACATCTATAGAGTATGACCTAGAACGACACCATAAAATGAAATGTAGAGAGTCATATTGAAGTGCTTTTATCACATGGCAGCTATCATTCAGCTCCAGACACCAGTGAGCCACACCTCCCTCTGCCTGGCAGAGCTGGCAGAGCTCCGGGAACAAGCCTTTTGTCACACCTCAGCCTCCCACAGAGCAACAGACCCTATGGGTCAACTTCCTCGAGGAACAGTGGAGCAGAGGGCCTGCTGAGAAGACTCTGCAACCCTGGGAGGGAGGGTCAGGCCCACAGTGCATATATTGTCACTCTTATCCCCCAAGTAGAGAGAGATTTTGTACAGCCATGCCCTAATGTCTCTGTGTGTTCTCTTTCTCTTGACCCCCATCGTTTCATTCCCCAGCTCTTCGTTCATGGAAAACCTGCTCGTGTGCAATTCCCGGGAAGCTTCAGTGAAAAAAATCTGAAAAATAATAAGCAAACCACAGTGAAGATGCCCATTAGGCATCTTGCACTAAATCCAAATTTCCTGTCTCAGCAAACAAGTTGGTCTGTTAGGGGAACTGAAAGCTCTCATCTCAAATCTATTTAGAAAAATACTTTTGCTGAAGTAACTTGTTCTTTTTTTTTTTTAAATGAGGATTCCTAGAGTATTTTTTTAAAAAGATTTAGTTATTCATTTTATGTATATGAGAACACTGTTGCTGTCCTCAGACACACCAGAAGAGGGCATCAGATCCATTACAGATGGTTGTGAGTCACCATGTGGTTGCTGGGAATTGAACTCAGGACCCAGATCTGGAAGAACAGTCAGTGCTCTTAACCGCTGAGCCATCTCTCTCCAGCTCCAAGTATTTTTTTTTTTTAGTAAAGTAGTATGTTAATTTTGAGCAAAGAAAAAAGGCTTAACATGCAGGCAACTCTTTTAAAATATTTCCTAAGCTTTTTAAAAGAAATCATGTCATGTCTGTCTGATCTAATATCCTTCTATTTTTATTATTTTTTGAAATTATGATATAATTACATTATTTTTCCTCTTCACTCTCTGCCATCCAACTCCTCCCAGGCATTCTGTATTAGTTTCTCTCTTTAAAAAAGAAGACCATGAATTTTTTGGGTAGTAAAATATGTTAATATTTCAATTATTCTCTGATCTTAACATTTTCTTTTTAATGGGATCTTCGGACAAATATCATGCTTCATGGGCCATAAAAATATTTAATCTGCAAATCCTTATTCAATTTTCTGTGCCCAGTAGGAAGGGATTTAGAGTTTGTCACTAGAGAAGAGGGATTACTAAATGACATTTCCAATTTTTCCACTTCTCTTTGAGTTAGAGACATTGAATTTAGTGGCTTCAATTTTAATCTGTTCTACAATAAGATGTCACTTCATAACCCTTGAAAAATACACTTCTTCAGTTGTGACTCAGACCACAAAATTATGTATGTCTTAACCTTTCGATCTATCTTCTAGGATAGAAACAAACACCCTGACTTGACTTGTCTATCATATTGTTTTTTTCTACAATATGTACCCGACATTAATTCCTATGTTTGTAAACCAAATGCTTTGCCTAGCATTTAATGTGCTTATTGCTTAAATACCATGTTCTCTGAAGACAACACCTTTAGTATTTGCATTAAAAGTGATATTTGCACAGGGTAAAGGAGATATGTTTTCATTTCAAAATAAATAAGTAAAATAAACCATCAGCTTTTTATGCAAAAAAGATTAAACTAAAATTGATTCACCAGAAGTGTTTTTAAAACTCCTCAGCACTGAGTCTATGTAACTCCAGTGCCTTTTGAGATTGGAAAGCTAATGTAAATAGGCCATGAATGGTAACAGCATCATATCACAGTGGAAGAATTCACAGCCTTGACTATGCTCTACACATGGACATGTAAATCTTTTGCAGCCTTTGCGGAATATTAGCTTTGTAAGGCAAAACAAATAAGCATAGCAATCATATTCCACACAACAAGTGTCTTATTTTCATTTTGTCCGAAATTTTCTTAAAATCAGAATGTCTTCCCCCCTACATGACTGATCTTTATGGAGTTATAAGTATAAGACAATTGTGTAAATACTTCAAAACTGTGTTTGGAGAAGGGGAAGGATTATAGAGTAGATTTAATTAAAACACCTTATATGCATGTATGAAATTCTCAGACTTTTTTTTTAAAGTATGTGCTTTAGAAAAACAAACAGAAGACATTTAGAGACCAACCTTCCCAAATGACCTCATTTATAGCTAACGAATATTGAACAACAGACACATGTCTCTTTCTAGCTATGCTTTCTCTAAATGCACAGATGAAGACTAACCATAGATCAAATCTGTGCTATCATGTCCATGAAGAATATGGTTTTACTATACCAATGGCTTCTGCAACACAAGGAATTGAGAAAACATCTGTACATTAAAGTGATATCTTTAAACTTATTAAATTATTAAAATCACATACAAACTGGATATTGTAATAGAAAATGCCTCAATTACATATTCTACTGTTGAAGTAAGATCTTTATGTCTGGAGATAGTACCTTTGCATGTCTATAGGAAGAATTTGCATGTGTTTTATTATTCTGTGTATACTTTTCTACATAGCTAAAAGTGAGGCTACCCGTTTTAAACAGATTATTTTATCCACCATTCTTTCTGACTTTGGTGCATCAGTGAAAAGGTTCTTCTGTCGAACTCTTTGAAGCCAAAGTCATCATTTAAAAGAACATATTTTTCTGGCTTGTTTACTGTGGGACCTTAATGAGACTTGTGGCCACGCCCCAGGTTCTAGCCTGACTCCGCCTCAGCAGTCACCTGCCAGCAGCCACACTCTCCCCGCCTCTCGGGTTACCTGACCGCCCAACTCACTATAAATAACACCCCTCAGCACATGTTCTCTCTCTCTCTCTCTTTCTCTCTCTCTCTCTGCCCCCTGCTTGTTCTCCCCCGACCCTTTTCTTTATCTATCTCTCTGTCTCTCGATTTTCTCCCCTGTCCACATGGTCATGGCTTTTCTTATCTATTTTCTCCTCTTTCTTTGTCTTTCTATCTCTTTTCTCTTTCTATTTTCTTAATAATAAAACATCAAATCTATGGACCACCTCTTATTAAACTCGCCATACGGAGCTAGCTGGTATGCACCGTCAGAGATTCCTCCACGCAGACAGTCTGTGAGCACAGGTAACAGGCAGAGAAATCCACACAAGAATGGCCCCGCCTTCTGCATGAGATTTCTCTGCACACCCACGCATGCCCCCACGCGAGACTGCCGCTCCCCGTTAGGCTGAGGCACGCGTGTATCTTGCCTGCTTCCCCAAAACCCCACACGGGCTCCATGTCTGCCTGAGTCCTCTGCATATGCACGCTACCTTGGCCCGAGAGCAAGGCCCACACACCGCCTGCCTGACCTGGAGCGTGCCCCCCCCCCCCCCCCCCGCGTCCGCGCGTGCCAGGGCCCCCCGTGCTTGCTTGCTTGCTTGCTTGCTTGCTTTCTTTCTTTCTTTCTTTCTTTCTTTCTTTCTTTCTTTCTTTCTTTCTTTCTTTCTTTCTTTCTTTCTTTCTTCCTTCCTTCCTTCCTTCCTTCCTTCCTTCCTTTCTTTCTTTCTTTCTTTCTTTCTTTCTTTCTTTCTTTCTTTCTTTCTTCCTTTCTTTTTCCCCCACAGTTTACTGCTGTCATTTTCCCCAGAAAAGTTTTGATTCAATAATCTCTGACTGTCTCCATAAATCCTAAGGCGATTTTGAAGATATGGCTACCACGTTTGTTTGTAGTCTCTAAAAACATTAGGAAAAATCTTTGGGCAGGTGGCTTATAACTTTGAGTTGTCCACCTGAAAGTATAGACAGAAGTAGCTTGTGAGGTGCTCATTAAAGGGTCACTCCTCCCACACTAATGCAGGTAGGATTCTAGCCTCACCTTCATGCAACTAGATGTGGAGCCTGCAATGAAGGAAGCTACTTCAATCAGATAAAAGAAATGATGTAGAGCAGACATGAGAGCCAGTATCTACATATATCTCCTGCCCTCTTTGGTGAATTCTTCATCTGTACTGTTATTAAAAGTGTTCAAGAAATTTGTGTGCATATGCATATATTTGTGTGTGGTGAGGGGGTTTGCATATGTGGAATGAAGTCTAAGGAAATCTACTGGGATTCTTCAAGAACCTTTACTAAGACAGTGTATCTGCCAGAGATCTTGGCTCACTGGTTACGGAAGACTGGCTGGCCCTTGAGCTGCAGAGATTCACCTATTTCCATCGCCTCGACCTCAGGATTATGCTTTTCTTCTTCTTTTCTTTTCTTTCTTTTCTCTTTTTTTCTTTTCTTTTCTTTTCTTTCTTTCTTTCTTTTTTTTTGTAACATGGCTTGCAGGGGTTGAATTTATGTTCTCATGTAGCAAGGAAAGTATTTTTCTGACTAAGTCATTTTCCCAGCTCCAGGGAGTTTTAAAAAGAATGGAATTTCACAGGGACATACTGAGATAATATTCCTACCCAACACAAATTTAATTACAGCAAAAATATAAACATTCTTGAGCCATGTTTTTTTTTTCTCTCTTTCTCTAGTGTGCCACCAGGCTTCATTAATGGCATTAATCTCTCCTTTTATCACGTGCAGAGTGGGAAGGAAAGTCAGGTATTCATTATTGGTAGCAAGTCCCCTTACCTGATGAATGCTGACTATATTCTGATAATTTCAAATAACCTTAGAATTCATATTCTATCAAATATCAGTTTCAAGTTCTATGCTTTTATGGAACTCCAACATGAAGGAATTAATACATTTATGTTGGATATGGTTTAACATCATTAGTCATATGATTATAATAATATGAAAACTAATAGATTAGTTCTATATAGACAAATTTCCTATGTCATTGGTTCCATTTTATAAATGGTGGCCATGTGCCCGTGTAGTTTTTCTTACCTTAAAAAGTATTTTAGGGGCTAGATGCACATTAGAGTTTAGTCATCCAAGCAGAGATTTTATAGAGCCATTGCTAGGACCTAGATCCAGATACATTAAAATCACTGAGAATAAAACACATTTGTGAATAAGTATATGTGTGTATTATATATATATATATATATATATATACATATATATGTATATATGTATATATATGACATATATTACATCCATAAATTGTATGTATATATAAAATACTATGTAATTTCAAGATTTTGTTAGCATTAGTTTTTCATTGTGAGGATAACATGTGTTTTTCTAATCCCAGAGAAAGGATTTTGGATATTGTGGGGCAAATGGGCCATGCCACCAGACAGAAGAACTGAAAAGGTTGAGGCTATCTAAACCCCAGGAGATCTTAGAATTGAGAAAGGTAGGCATGAGGTCAGCTCCCTGCCACACTACCTGATCTGAAATACATAGCCATGACACCCTACTGAGAGGACCATGACAGTCTGTCACTCAGCATAAGAACAAGGCTGGAGAGATGGCTCGGTGGGTAAGAGCACCTGACTGCTCTTCCGAAGGTCCTGAGTTCAAATCCCAGCACCCACATAGTGGCTCACAACCATCTGTAAAGTGATCTGACGCCCTCTTCTGGTGCGTCTGAAGACAGCTACAGTGTCCTTAGATATAATAAATAAATCTTTAAAAAAAAGAAAGAACACAGAGTTTTCCATATTAATGAGGTATTTAAATAGGCCCCCCTTTAAATTTAGCCAATGAGCTTCCCTTCCTGGGCATTTTTTCCCACAAAAGCTATTTAATCCCTGGTTCACTCTGAATAGAATGTATGCATTCACATCCACCATCAAATAAAGCAGTTTGGGAAAGCAAGAACAGTCTCCTTCACCAAGGATCACTGCAGGGGCTTAGAAGAGGCCTTTGTTGTAAAGAGACACACCTAAATCTCCCAGAAAAGGCCTTCTCTCTTCCAGTCCCTCCATATGCTAGGTACTCACTGGGAACCAAACAATATTCTGTCCCTGTCCCTGGCACAGCCATCCCCTTCTTACCTGATGTAGAGAAAGCTCAGAACTGTGGTCCACCATTCCCAACCTCCCAAGGTCCCCAATGGTATCTGGGTCTACAGGAGGCCATGAACCACATCTGTCCCAGATTTCGCTGTTTCTCATCCATTAAAATACAGGTTGGTTTTAATAGCTGAATAGTATTCAATTGTGTATATATACCACAGTTTCTGTATCCATTCCTCTGTTGAAGGACATCCGGGTTCTTTCCAGCTTCTGGCTATTATAAATAAGGCTGGTATAAACATAGTGGAGCATGTGTCCTTACTACATGTTGGAGCATCTCCTGGGTGACCAGGAGTGGTATAGCTGGGTCCTCAGGTAGTACTATGTCCTATTTTCTGAGGAACTGCCAAACTGATTTCCAGAGTGGTTTTACCAGCTTGCAGTCCCACCAACAATGGAGAAGTGTTCCTCTTTCTCCACATCCTCTCTAGCATCTGCTGTCCCCTGAGTTTTTGATCTTAGCCATTCTGACTGGTGTGAGGTGAAATCTCAGTGTTGTTTTGATTTGCATTTCCCTGATAACTAGGGATGCCAAACATTTCTTTAGGTGCTTCAGAGCCATTCCTGTTTCCTCAGTTGAGAATTCCCTGTTTAGCTCTGTACCCCATTTTTTAATAGGTTTATTTGACTCTCCGGAGTCTAACTTCTTGAGTTCTTTGTATACATTGGATATTAGCCATCTATCAGATGTAGGATTTGTAAAGATCTTTTCCCAATTTGTTGGTTGCCGTTTTGTTCTATTGATAGTGTCCTTTGCCTTACAGAAGCTTTGCAGTTTTCATGAAATTCTTAGGCAAATGGGTGGAGTACGAGAGTGTCATCCTTGAGCGAGGTAACCCAATCACAAAAGAACACATGGTATGCACTCATTGATAAGTGGATATTAGCATAAAAGCTCAAAATAAATGTTACAATTCACAGACCACAGGAAGCTCAAGAAAAAGGACTGAAAGCAGGGGTGCTTTGCTTCCTCTGAGAAAGGGAACAAAATACTCACAGGAGCAATAAAGGAGACAAAGTGTGGAGCAGAGACTGAAGTAAAGGTCACCCAGAGACTGCCCTGCCTGGGGATTCATCCTATAAACAGTCATCAAACCCCAACACTATTATAGACTACAAGAAGTGCATACCGAAAGGAGCATGTCATGGTTGTCTCCGGAGGGGCCCTGCCAGAGTCTTATAGATACAGAGGCAGATGCTAGCAGCCAACCGTTGGACTGGGCGTGGGGTCCCCAATGGAGGAGTTGGAGGGCAGACTAGAGGAGCTGAAGGGATTTATAGCCCCATGGGAAGAACAATGATCTTGACCACCCAGATGCCCCAGGACTCCCAGGGACTAAACCATCAACCAAGTGGTACACATGATTCCAGCCAAAAATGTGGCAGAGGAATGCCTTGTAGGGCATCATTGGGAGGAGTGGTCCTTGGTCAGGTGAAGGCTCAATAGATGCCCCAATAAAGGGAAATCAAGGTGGGGGTAGGGGGAGTGGGTCGTGTGGAGGGGCATATACTTGGAGGCAGCGGTTGGGAGGATGGGTTGGGGGTTTTTGGGGAGGGGGGAAACTGGGAAAGGTTTTAGCATTTGAAATGTAAATGAAGATTATATTCAATAAAAAAAAATACCGGTTGGAGCCCCTATCTCAGACTCTGTTCTCCCTCCCTTAAGTGGCTGTGCTTGGTCACCCCAGTAGCAAGGCAAACACAAAGGCCAACAGGGTGTGATAGGAGTTTGGGACCAAGCCTTTGCCCTTTCCAGACATGGTATGCACACAGAAACACCATGACTTTTAGGTGATACCACTTGTGTATGGAGTACAGATAGTCATTGTGCAGGAGAAGGAATGAACGATTCATTTAGTAACCAGAAGGATTGACCAGGGCAGAGACTCACTAGCTGGTCTCTAAACCCTTTCTGTCTCCTGGCCCAGGTAAAATGAGTGGTCTGAGTTAGCACCAACAGACAATAATGCAAGGAATTTGAGTTGAATTATGAACCCTAAAGTCATTCCCATTAACTATTCACTTGTTTAATGGAAACAATTATGAGGAGAACAGATACATAGGATGTAAGAAGACTGCGTACATATGTGAGCACATACTACACACTAGACAAGTACATACATATGCAAGCACACATAAGGCTCCCTCTAGGAAATATCGTCACCAAAACGGCTCACAATGTAAATAGCTGAACACTTTTTTTTTTCACAAACTACTAGGACCTGGAGGATTCTTGTTTTTCTTTTAATGCACAGCCAACCTTCTCAATACAGGGATGAAAATAATAGGAAATGAGTTCAGTAATTACATCTTATCCAGATAAGAATCCAGGTTGAACTCAAGGTTCCCAGCAACAACAGTCCTCTTGCAGGAAGCATGCTTCCTGTGACTGAGTGTCTCTTTCTGGTCAACCTCAGCTTCAGGAGACTTTCTTCTCAACAAGTGGCGCATACCTGATGGCTTTCTATTCTAGATGAACCAGTTAGCTGTGGTCAGGGGAAAGCGCCATCCTGGAAACATAGGTAATATTTCTCTAAGAAAGTTTACATGCTCCCCTTCTTCACTCCACCCATATTTTCTTGCTGTATGTCAATTATTGCTGCTATAATTTACCCTGATTTTATATAAAATCCCTCACAGGAGAGTGAAAGATAAATAAATAGGTATGCAAACAATAAATGGATCAAGGATGCTATATTTTTTACTCTTTTTATATTAGTAGTGGTATTTATTTCTCCACATGCCTTTGGCATCATTCATATTCCTCAAACTCCAAAGAATTCTAACCATAGTTCATTGATCTCATTTACACTTCTTCCCTATATTGTGAGATATAATTATCCTCTCACCATGAGAATATAATTCATTTACAACAACCTGGGCATTCTTTAACAATCTCTTCGTTCGTATTTTTTTTTTAATTTCCTTCTTTCCATGTGGACCATCTTTCTCCTTGAAAAGGAAGAGAGAAACATAATGACCGCAAAATGGGCCACAAGTTCATCTACAGAACAAAACAGGCTGTTAAAATCATGCTTTTGTAGTTTATATTCTTTCTTTGCATTTGACAAAGCAGGGGGAGAGGGGCATTGTTGTTCAGGACAACTTCTTAGAGCCTTGCCTAGGAGGAGCTGTGATACTTTTTAAGTTTATTCTTCTGTGATTCTTTCTTATTGATCTTAAAGCAATCTCACCACTTTTGTATTTGAATTTTAAGTTGTAGGCTCATCAGAGTACAGTTTGTCATTCTGCAGGTATTCTTTGGACCTTTTCTATCTTTCTCAATGGGATCATTTATAATTGAAAAGATAAAGATTATATTTCTGAGACTCCCTAAGCTACCTTCTATGGCAGAATTTCATATCATGAAATCAATATCATATCTTTTCTGAATGTTTGGGTTCCTGCCTTCCAGGATACATGTCTTCATTTCTGTTATTATAAACTTTAAAATGAAATGTTTTCTTTCTCGTTGGACCATTTTGGCAATAAGAAGGAATAGTGCTCTGTGAGGAGGGCCAGTTCACAACCACAGGAGTGATGGATGAGCACATTGTGGATTTTGTCCTCAGATTTTCTACCTTGGAAACATAATTTTTAATATATGCAGACTCACTAGTCTAGCTGCAAAGATAGCTGGAAGCATCAGACAATAAGACAGAAACCAAGAATAATAACTTAGGCATTCACGGCTCAGAAAAATATCAACCAAGATACCTTGCATCCAGCAGCCCAATGTTAAGAAAAGTCAAATTGTAATGTGAAATCATGAAACTCAGAGAGCGAGAGTCAGTTAGATTTTAGTTATTAGGATCACCATTCTGTGACAAGCTTGTACATTGCCTGACCAAGAGCAAATACGTGATGCTTCTCACCTTGGCATCTAGCAGCCCCTCTGTCTGTGACTATGCTTATGGGATTATTACTTTATAATCATACTGTACTCTTATATTTTAATTTATTAATTATAAAATGAGTTCTAAAACCTAATTCTTTTCATCAGGAGACATTTATAATTGAAAGAATTTTAGTTATTATTTAAAGTCATAATTTTACTCAGCAGATTCCTGTTTTAAAGAAATTTGTAGATGAAATGTTTAAGAGTTAAAGAGAATATTTTCCTCCACAGTAATTTCTATAGTTTATCTAAGCATTAGAATTCACTGCAGCAGTTAGGAACTTAATAGCAAACTATGCCTTTCATTTAATAGTATAGTTCCATTTCCATCGCTGATTGTATAGACTAGATTTTTATTAGATATACCCTTTCATTCAATCAGACAGAATGTGTCTCTAAGTATCTATTTTTTAGTAAAACTAAATTTCTCTCAAGTTATTCCACTAATCAAATGGCATTAGGGTAACTGCATATTCTAGGTTTTAACCTAAATTTTGTATCAATTAGATTTCATCATAAATCTCTAACTGCATAGCAATAGAAAAACATGTCTGTATAATTTCACAATTCCTAAGGTAAACTGACCTGCATTTGTGTTAATGTGTACATGTTAATATACTCTATAAAAACAATGTGATTTTTCCATGTTCATATTTGTGTAATTTCACCCACCTTATAAAATTTCACTTCAACATGAATTAATACTAACTGGATTCTAACAACAGCATCCATTTTCAAATGATACTATTTCAGTAAAGTTAAAAAAAATAGAGATTGTTTATCATCTACGTAAACTTAAAGACACTTTCAATGAGTTGTCAATTCTGGTAGATAAGTTTGCCAAGGCCATCTGTGTTTTCATTTCTCCTCATCTATATATTTTGCTAATTCATCTTGCAAGCACATTTTTTTTCTGTAGGTAAATGTCTTCTTCAAACTTGAAACTGAATGCTCTCTTATATATGGAACAAACATTTACGGCTTCAGTTCTGTATTAGAACTTAACCAAACCTCAGTAAAATTCAAGAGACAGAGCTTATTGCCCTACCTTTACACTAAGTTTCTCCCCGTCCTTTGCCTGCCTGACACGAGCTACAAGGCTCTTTTGCTGGGATCTCTTCCCAAGTTTCATGACAACTTTGTATAAATATGTTTTGCTTGCCTGATTGTGCATCATAAGAAATCAAAGACTTACTGGGTAAATAATCTTTATGCAGTAAAGAAAAATTACCTGAATCTACAATAACCCCTTATTTTTATCCTTGTGCCCCCTTTTTAATCAGTGTTTAGTAACTCATATAAATGCCAAAAACTAGATGCTACCACAGTTTTAACTTAACAGTCAGGAAGAAACACCAATATATTAGAAGTCCCCACACAATGTGACAAATATTGGGTTGTGGTACTAACAGAATAGACCTCTAAGCATGCAGGTGAGAAAGGGTTCTTTTCCCTTTCTTTAACAAATGGCAAAATCTTGTAGAATGGTAATGGTGAGTGTGGATGGTGCCATGGGAGATTACCTGTCATTTGTGTAGGCATGAGAAGATTCCAAGGGACATAAAATTCTCTTTGCTCTCTTAACCTGTTAATAATGGAAGTATATTTTATTTTTCTACATTTAGTTATCCTCTGAAAGAATCAATGCTGGAAATATATGGGAAATGGTGGGAAATAAAACAGGGCAGTGGGAAAGTCTATCATGGAGCCATGCTTTAAATGCTGTGGGAGAAAGAGGGGTATTGGAGGAGAATTTGTATTAATTTGGGATGTGTCAACTTAAGTTTTGAATTCGTGGTTTGTGGTAGGTCTTTATTTTGAGACAGAAACTTGTTGGGACACTTGAGGTCAAATGATATCCTAAAGGATGGAACCATATCCTATATACTTGACATCCATTAAAGAGAATGATGAAATACCAAGGGCACCTATGCGCAATGAGAAAGACACAAGCAACTGTAGAAAGTATATACATCTGCAAGGTGGGGAAAGAGGCATCAAAAGAAACTAGGTCAGTTGACACATTTACCTTGAACATGAATTTTGTGAAACTACACACCGGTATTTAGCCCATAATACATGCCGCATACCGGATGACTTAATCACCAGGAGTGACTGCAGGACATTCACGAAGTTTAAACTAGCTATTAGTGCATGGCTTGAATTACACCTACCTTGTTATGAACTGAGAGCCACAACTTCTTTCAGAAGCTTGCCTTTGGAATGAAATGTTCCACAGTAGTTGGAAAGAGTCTTATCATATCTATAAAAAAAAAAAGCTTGGTACTTGAATGTAGTTTTAATTCACATTTGTGTTACTTTTAATAAAGGTACACTTTTTTTTCTTGTGTTTTCTCCAACACTCTCCTCAGAGTGGCAGCCCTGTCCTGTTCCTTGTCTTTATGGTCTGGATGCTTTCCTATTTCTCCTGCATTCCATTGCCTAGGTAATTCCTTCTTGCCCAATCTTATCTGTAGGAGTCTCTTCTCATACAGAATATTCTCTGTGGGGATGTCCCACCATTGCCTTCAAGTTAAACATAAAGTCTGAATTGGAACTCAATCTCCATAAAAAAATCTATCTTTTATATTCAAATCTTAATATTTATCAGCCATCTTTATCTTCCTTCTGATCTAGTCCTCTCAGGCTCATCATACCTGTCCTTAGACAATCATAAATGTCCTCATCTTAGTAAGCTGGCTCTAGCAACTTCAACATCTTGTCTCTTCCATCCTCTTAGTTCAGTCTCCCTAAACATGTTATATACCTCTTGGAGGAGCCAGGATTCTCCCCACCCCTTCAGCAAATAGAAGTGCCATATTTTACAATAAGATTTTTTTTTCCTTTGGCTGGCATGTTTGTCCTCTTTCTGTGAGTTCTATAATGTAGTCAGACCTCTGCCTCAGAAATTAGTCTCACATTTTGCCCTAGATACCAAATATCACCTACTTGTTCTTATTTATATTAAGTTTTTCCTTTATCTGCTTGAGAAGAGTGATTGGTGGACTCATTGCCTAGTACACTCACTGCATTCATGGAGTCATGGATTCAATCCCCAGTACACATTAGAGAGACAGAGAGAGAAAGAAACAGGCAGACCAAGTTAGAGACAGAGATAGGAACAGAGACAAACAGAGAATACTTGATAAATTATTACTGGTCATGTCTTCCTTAAACTTTATATTTTTCATTAAAGTATTATATCTTCATCAAATCCTATGGTGGTATATGCTTCTAATCCTAGCACTTGCAAAGGTGAGACAGAAATATCAGAACGCAAAAACTAATCCTAGAGACACAGAAAGTTCAGGGCAACCTAAGCTAAATAAGACTTTATTTAGTTTTCTTTTTAAATACATGTTGAAAGAAAAGTGAAGAATCATACATACTTTTAAATTATTATTATTATCATCATGTCTTTTGAAAGCACTTTTTGTTTATCTTTTAAAACTCTATATGATTTTTATGTTTTTATTACATGTACTTCAGTGATTCTAAAAATAAATAACATTTGCATTGACTCCAGAACATAGTCAATTTATCCCTGACTTTATAGGTCTTTCCCTGAGTCAACTCTTTTCCGGTGCACACACTAAGAAATCTCCTGTCCCTCAAGTGTTAATTTCCTCAAGTGAATATTTTCATGTAGCAGTTCTCTTGCACACTTCCTCCCTGATCATTCTATTATTTTTGGTCTACTATAATAGTTACTCTGAGAGTTAGCTACTCCTTCATTATTCTATCTTTCATATTAGCGAATCACATTCTAGTAACAATAAATGTTCAATAATCGTTTTGATTGACTGAATAAAAAGTAGTAAGCTTGTAATAAGGTAAATATGCATAATTTCAAGCAGCTTATTTTCACTTTCTTTTGCAAAAGACTAATGTCAAATTTTATGTTACCAAAATAAACAGCATTATGACATTATTTGCTAAAGTTGCTAATGTAACAAAGGTGCCAACCTTTATATTCAAATGAATCACAGGAACAAACCAACCTAAGTAACAAATTGTAAGTTTGCAGTGTGCTGGTGCCATTTGACAATGAATTCTAGCAACGTAAATAGATACTGTGGGCAGATTTCTCATTAACTGAGATTTGCCAGGGCACTGGGTTAAATGCTTAAATAACAGAATGGCAGTAGTCTTGCTGGCAATTTAATTTCTGCTTTCTAGGCTCCGGAAGACAGAGTATTTCTCTCTGTCTTTCCTGGAAAAGTACATCAAAACATCATTATTCGGTATGTATTTCTATACTGGTAAGGTTGCTGCTGGTACTTGGCAATGAAGTGCCACTGATTAATCCTAACAGACTCACCCTTTTTCCTTCTGTAAAACAAAGATCCTGTTTTAAATCACCCTTCTGTATGCTTCCTTTGCCTTCTCCATTATGCAAGGAGGTCGGCTACTAACACTCAATATGACTAATTAAGAAGAGAACTCCAAGGTAAAGTGCACACAGGCACTTTGGTAATTGCACTGATACCCATAAGCAATAATGACAATTAATGAGACCTGTAATAGCTTTGTAAATAGTCATTTGCCCACTCATAGGAAGTGAATAACAATTCACACTGAGTGAGGAGACCAAACCACATGATTCGTTTGAGCATTCTTTTTTCCTTCTTTGCATAGCCAGTTTTGACTGTTTTTCACACTGCAGAAATCTTTGACTTAGCACCATGCTTCAAATGACAGTTTAATGCTCCAATGTATGGGATAAGTAGTGTCTTCTTTACACAGAATGTGGGGAAATCGAGTGGGGGTCGTGGGAGTGGGTTGGGTGGAGGAGCATACTCTTGGAGGCAGGGTGTGGGAGGATGGGTTGGGGGTTTTTGGGGAGGGGGGAAGCCGGAAAGGGGTATAAACTTTGAAATGTAAATGAAGAATATATTCAATTAAAAAAAAAGAGAAAGGAAAAGGTCATTTAGGCTAATGAAGCATCTTGAGTGATTAGAAGTAAGGAAGGAAAGCCGGACACAAATGAAAAGAAAATACGAAAAGAAATGCAAATTTACAGTTAGCGAGAGTATTATGGAGTAATTCATGAGTAAACTGAGGCCAAATAAGTAAAGAAATACCAAAGTTTTCATGTTGTGTCAGAACTGAGACAGGGACAAAAATCCTTGGTTTGCTGCCACAGATACCGAAGTGTGGAATTCTGGGAGCTTTAAACACTGCGGCTCAGACTCAATTGCAGATGCTTCTTGGCAACTTCACAGTCCCATTTAGTGGCTAAACTGATTGTAAAAGGCAGATTACTAAGACAGAGCATGAAACCATACAGGTAATGCAACTAGTCAGAAGTACATTAAGATCGATAGCTAAGGGCAGAATTGAGCCGCTTAGACTCGTTTGCATGGTCACTCTCCTAATTTTGCACTGACTTAAAAGATTTCAAGCAAACAAAATACAACCAGCGCTGGATCTGCTTTTGCTGTCTGGAAAATAAGCCTTTCAATCTTAATGTATGCTAAATTTTCAGTACCATTCTACTGTTTAAAGTCCCGAAACACACTTCCTGAACAATGGCTTCCTGTCTTCTTATATGTTTAATATAGACAGCTTCCTCCAAGTGGAGAGTCTGTGAATACTTAGTTGGTTTGTTGAATTGTTTGCTTTTGATGTTGTTATTTATTTTTTTAATCTGGGAAAGTTAGTATAAGCTTTTTGGGTGACTAATTTTTTTATAGTATATATATATATATTTATTTTCTAAGTTTTTTTAATTTACATTCCAAATCATTTCTCCTTTCCCGTTTCCTCCCTCCCTGAAAGTCCCATAAGCCCCCTTCCCTCCCTCTGTTCCCCATTCAACCCCCTCTCACTTCTCTGTCCAGGCGTTCCCTTATATCCAGTCTTTCCAGGACCAGGGGTCTCTCCTTCCATCTTCTTGGAAATCTATTGATATGCGAATTGTGTCTAGGGTATTCCGAGATTCTGGGTTAATATCCCCTTATCAGTGACTGCATACCATGTGTGTTCTTTTGTGATTAGGTTACCTCAATAAGGATGATATTTTCAAGTTCTGTCCATTTGCCTAGGAATTTCGTGAATTCATTGTTTTTAATTGCAGAGTAGTATTCCATTGTGTAGATATACCACATCTTCTGAATCCATTCCTCCGTTGAGGAACATCTGGGTTCTTTCCAGCTTCTGGCTATTATAAATTAGGCTGCTATGAATATAGTGGAGCATGTGTCCTTATTACATGCAGAGGAAGCCTCTGGGTATATGCCCAGGAGTGGTATAGCAGGATCCTCTGGGAGTGTCATGCCCAGTTTTCTGAGGAATCACCAGACTGCTTTCCAGAGTGGTTGTACCAGCTTGCAATCCCACCAGCAGTGGAGGAGTGTTCCTCTTTCTCCACATCCTTGCCAACAACTGCTGTCTCCTGTGTTTTTGATCTTAGCCATTCTGACTGGTGTGAGATGGATTCTCAGGGTTGTTTTGATTTGCATTTCCCTAATGACTAAGGATGATGAACATCTCTTTAGGTGCTTCTCAGCCATTAGATATTCTTCAGGTGAGAACTCTTTGTTTAGCTCTGTACCCCATTTTTAATAGGGTTACTTGGCTCTCTGGAGTCTAACTTCTTGAGTTCTTTGTATATATTGGATATTAGCCCTCTGTCGGATGTAGGGTTGGTAAAGATCATTTCCCAGTTAGTTGGTTGCCTCTTTATTCTTTTGACAGTGTCTTTTGCCTTACAGAAACTTTGTAATTTTATGAGGTCCCATTTGTCAATTCTGGGTGACTAATTTTTAATTCTTCAGATTTTAGAAAAACATAATTTCCATAGGAATATCTTTTCACATTTTCATAAATTACAGCTTTCCTTTCCAGTGGGCATATTTGATTGGCATGGCATATTGCCAGTTGTATTATGTGATTAAAAAAAATCATTCGTTTTTGTTCCATCATGAAATCAGTTTTTTATTTTTGTTTTATTTTTTACAACATTTTAGGTTATTCTTTCTTTGAACTTAGTAAGCACTTTATGCCAATGAATAAGTAACGCTACGAAAGGAAATGAATCAAGGAATCGTTTTAGAGAACATTACAATACAGCACATCTGGAAGGATGCTGACTACCTACAGTCTAGACACAGTCCCTGTGCCTTTTTTCCTGATATGTCTTCAGCAAATGGTTGTTTACTTGTAATACATGTTTAGTGGTTGAATAAATACACATTTCCTAGTTGGGATGAGTAAGTGTGGCTGTTTACTACATTTAAAACTGTAAAATTGTTAAGCTTAGTAGCCAGTAAAGAACTGCTCTGTGGGCGGTTTATATATAAACGAGCCAATTTGCCAACCACTCTTCATGTTGGCGGAAGTGGATGAACACCAATTTGTTTCAGAATTGCACAAGAGTGAAGTCCCAGCTGCCTGCGGAATGCTTGCTAACATACTAAGGAGAGGTAAGTGTATAAGAATTGTAGAACCCATTCAGATTTCTCTTACACCAGTGGTTCTCAACCTTCCTAAATCTGTGACACCTCATGTTGTGGTGACCCTCCCTATAAAATTACTTTCAATGCTACTTTATAACTGTAATTTTGCTACTGTTATGAATCATAATATAAATTGACAATAATCAGATGATCTTAAATGACCCTTGTAAAAGGGTCTTTCATGATCCCAAAGATATTGCAACCCACAGGTTGAGAACCACTGCTTTATACATTCTTATTTAAAAAGTCTCAAAAAAATCTGTATTAATTAATACTAAGATAGCTACATATCCATATGCAAATAATAAACTTGGACCACTTATGTCATGGCTTACAGAAAACATACTCAAAATGGATCAGACACCTGTTGTAAGAACCCAATGATGACATTTTTATTTCACAAGGGAATAAATTTTAGTGAACTTGTGTGAGTCAATAATTTCTATGAAAGAACAACACAAGCCTTAAGTGGAAAAAAAATCAACAGAATTGGATTTTATCCATATTAAAATTAAATTATGTTCATGGTAGCATCAAGGCAGTGAGAAGACAAGTCACATAATGGGAGAAAATATTTGCAAATCATACATCTGACCGAAGAATAAAATCTAGAACTCTAAATATCAATAACTCTTACAATTTGATAAAAATTCAAAGTATTCAATTAAATTGACTAAAAGAGTGATTGGTTGCTTACATATGCATCTGAATTAGAATCCTCAGCACTCACACCTAATCCTGGCATCGTACTGTGTATCTATAACCCAAGCATTTGGAGGCTGGAGACAAGCTGATTCCTGTAGTTTACAGACAGGCTAGACTTGTGGAATCAGTGAGCTCTGGGTACAGTAGAAGACCTTGTGTCAAAAAATAAGGTAGAGAGAGTTGAAAAGATGGTTCCATATATAAAGTGTGTGTTGTAGAAGCATGAAGACTGAATTCAGACCCTTAGAATCCACAAAAAAATGTAAGGCGGCTTCATCTGCTTACTCATTATCCCAAGATCTGCAAGGCAGACATAGTCCGCCAGTCAGATCAAGCTCCCCAAGATGGCAGTCTGGGCTCAGCTTCAGGTGGACTTGGACCAAGTAAACACTAAGCATTCCTCAGAAAACTTGTAAGATGGATTTCTTTTTTGCCAGGAGAAGCTATTACTTTCGTATCCTCTCCCGCAGCCCCACAACTCTAGCAAGGGCTTCTAGTTCTCTATTAATTGAAATAAGCCTGCATCAGAGCAGAGCCCCATCCTAGTTCCCAAGCCTTTCTGGATTACCAGCCCTTCTTGTGATATCTCTGCTCCCAGAGCACCACGGTCACTAGCCTGTTTCTCTCTTCTTTTCTCTATATCTGAGAGGTAGCCATGGCACAAGTCCTCAGATGCCTCTAGCTATTCTTGGTCTCTCATCTACCATAAAAATCTTCTGCCTAAGCACGGATCAGTCCCTTCAGTGATTTCTTTACTAACTCCCTCAAACACATAAAAGATCCTCAGAAAAGGACAGCTTGTTAGTCTAGCCAGGTAGGTAACCCCTGAGTTCATATGAGAGACTCTTTCGAAATGAATAAGGTAGAAAAGTATTTTGGAGGCCTTTATTTATCAACTTTTGGCTTCCACGTACATGCACACACATGTGAATATGTACCCTACATATGTGCAGTCATACATGGGAGCATGCACATGATGTGCATACTGCACATATATAAACACTAAAAATAGTGACTGAGGAAGACAGACATGGCTTCATGTACAAATGCACACAGGCATACACATAAACATGTACATACACTACACTACACACACACACACACACACACACACACACACACACACACATGGGCAAATGATTTGAATAAATTCTACAAAGGTCAAGTGAGTAAATAACAAAATAATGAAGGACATTAGAAAAACAAGATGTCAAGAGCAAAATGTGATAGTAAATCCTGTTAACTATGATCAAAATAAACATAACAGTCAAGAGACTAGAGAGACGACTTGGCAGTTAAGAGAACTGGCGGCTCTTGCAGATGACCCACGTTTGTCTCACATGGCCACTCCCAGTCACCAGTCATTTCCAGTTCCTGGGAAATCCACACTTCCTACTCACTTGTGCAGGCACCAGAAACAAATATCACATGTAGGCAAAACATTCATATACATAAAAAAGTAAAATTTAAAAATATTTCAAAATTAAAATTTAATATTTAAATTAAAAATATTTTAAAAATAACAGAAACAAAATTTTAATATTGCTGAGGATGTAGAGCCATTAGATTCTCTGTGCATTGCCCTGGAGATGGTAAAACAGGACAGTCACTACATGAAAAGGGTTTGGCAGCTCCCCAAATATGAAGCATGGTGCTTGTGATGGTTTGTATATGCTTGGCCCAGGTAGTGGCACTATTAGAAGGTGTGGCCATGTTGGAGTTGGTGTGCTACTATGGGTGTGGACTTTAAGACCCTTATCCTTCTGCCTGGAAGCCAGTATTCTATTAGCAGCCTTCAGATAAAGATGGAGAACTCTCAGCTCCTCTAGCACCATCCTGCCTGAATGCTGCCATGTTCCCCCTTTGATGATAATGAACTGAACCTCTGAACCTGTAAGCCAGCCCCAAGTAAATGTTGCCCTTATAAGAGTTGCCTTGGTCATGGTGTCTGTTCACAGTGGTAAATCCCTAACTAAGACAGTGCTTCTGCTCTGAAATCAGTGATAAATAAGAACTGAAATTAACAGAGACAATACAGACAAGCTGAAAGTAGAAATCACCCAAATGCCCTATCAGCGGATGAGTGGGTAAACAAAGTGCTCTGTATTAATATAATTAAATATAGTCTAGTTAAAAGAAGGAACAAAATAATGATACTTGCTGCAATGTGGTGAACCTTGAAAGCATACTGAATAACAGAAGGTGGACAGAAAGGGCACATATTGACAATCCGGTGTGTGTGTGTGTCTGTGTGTCTGTGTGTCTGTGTGTGTGTGTCTGTGTGTCTGTGTGTCTGTGTGTGTGTGTGTCTGTGTGTGTATGTGTCTGTGTGTGTCTGTCCATCTGTCTGCCTATCTAATCCATCCATCTAATATCCACCCACTTATCCATCCATCCATCCATCCATCCATCCATCCATCCATCCATCCATCTATCCTTCCATCCATTCATCCAATAACGTTCTGATCAGAACACTAAGTAGCTACTTTTCTATGATGGATGTTGAAGCCATAAATTCACAACAGGTGAAAAGCATGCTAGTTTCTGCCCAATGCTGCAGGGCTGGTTATAAAGAATAAATGTTGTTTTGCAGGGTTTCAATGGAGTTTAGGAAATATTCTGAATTTAAGAGTGATGATTGGTGAATATCTCAGATTATACTTAAAAACATGACATTGTGTAATTTTAAAAGGATTTTGTTTGTAATCGGGTTTAATGTCTAGAAGTTTGTCACATAAAAATCAACAAGGGAAAGAAAAACTATAAGAACTGAGTTCTAAATGTATTACTTGTGATGTTGTGAGGCCATAAAGAGCTAACAGGGAAGATTTTGCTTTTTATGGAGACTACTGTTTAAGTCCTAGAATTTCAATACATAGAATAATCCTTTCATTTCTTTTGCTCAATATTTATAGTTGCTACTGAAAAAATTGGCCATGACCAGCAGTTATCACTTAATGTAAATGAGTCATAATCACAAAATATTAGTAAACATTGTCTATCATGAAATGCTTCAAATATATAACTAAAGAAATAGTCTTTCTGCCGGGAAAGACTGCTAGCTAGTTTGCTCCCCGGAAGACACCATATCCTGAGGCATCCCAGAAGATCATTGCACTCAGAGCATTTGATTCCATGACCTGAGGCATCTCAGGAGATCTGCTGCACTCAGGACATCTGACACCACAGCTGGAGACATCCTAGAAGATCCACTGTTTTCAGGGGCAACTGGGCAACTGACACCACAGTCTGAAGACCTCTCATCTTCATGCAGGGCAACAGACCCAACAGACTAAAAGCCTCCTTGGAGTTCTGCTGTACACAGGGAAACAAAAATCACAGTCCATAGCTCCCCCACCCCTGAGAACATCTTCATACAGGATAACAGCTTGACAGCTTCACTGAAGACCCAGCAGTCTGAAGGCCTCTGCAGCCAAGGCAACAGATCTGCAGCTTCTCTGCCCCTCTGAATTCCCCTCCAGTTGGAAGGCCCTGCAGAAGATCTGCTATGGCCAGGAGATCTGAAGCAACCTAAAGACAAAACAGGATGACTCCAAACAGAGTCACCCAGACCAGCAAACACCAGGGATAACCAGATGGTGAAAGGCAAGCAAAAGACCATAATGCAACAGAAGCCAATATACATGGGCAGTTCTCGCACCACAGCAAGCCCTGAATACACCAACACACCTGAAAATAAGGAAGCTTACCTAAAATCCTATCTTATGAAGATAACCGAGTCCTTTAAGGAGGCTATAAATAACTCACTGAAAGAAATACAGGAAAACACAGGTAAAAAGGTAGAAGCCCTTAAAGAGGAAACAAATAAGTCCCTTAAAGAAATACAGAAAAACACAATAGAACAGGTGAAGGAATTGTATAAAGAGGTCCAAGACCTAAAAGTGGAAGTAGAAACTACAAAGAAAACACAAATGGAAGCAAACCTGGAAATGGAAAACCTAGGAAAGAGGTCAGGAATTACATACGTAAATATCACAAACAGAATACAAGAGATAGATGAGAGAATCTCAGATGTAGAAGATACCATAGAAAAGAATGACACAACTGTCAAAAGAAAATTCAAAACATAAAAAATTCTTAACCCAAAACATCCAGGAAATTCAGGACACAATGAAAAGTCCAAATCTAAGAATAATCAGAATAGAGGAGACCGGACACTCCCAGCTCAAAGAACCTGAAAATGTCTTCAACAAAATTATAGAAAAAAAACTTGCCCACCTAAAGAAAGAGATGGAGATAAAGATATGAGAAGCCTATATAACACCAAATAAATGGGAACAGGAGAGAAAATACTTGACACATGATAATCAAAACACTAAACACACAGAACAAAGAAAGAATATTAAAAGCTTCAAAGGAAAAGAGCCAAGTAACATACAAAGGTAGACCTATCAGAATTATACCAGACTTCTCAACAGAGACTATGAAAGCCAGAAAAGCCTGGCCAGAGGTCATGCAGACTCTAAGAGAACACAAATGCCAGTCTAGGCTATGATAGCCAGCAAAACTTTCAATCAACATAGATGGAGAGACCAAGATATTCCAGGACAAATCAAAGTTCAAACAGTATCTATCTACAAATCCAGCCCTACAGAGGATCCTAGAAGGAAAACTCCAACACAAGGAAGGTACATACACCAAAGAAAAGACAATATATTAAGCATCTCACAACAAAGTCAAAAGGAGAGTCACACACACATAAAGACACCTACAAAAACAAATATAACAGGAACCAATAGTCATCTTTCTTTAATATCTCTCAATATTAATGGACTCAACTCACCTATAAAAAGACATAAGCTAACAGACTGGATATACAAAGAAGACCCAGCATTTTGGTGCATACAAGAAATACACTTCAATAACAAAGACAGACACTATCTTAGAGTAGAGGGATGGAAAAAGGTCTTCCAAGCAAATGGTCCCAAGAAACAAGCTGGAGTTGCCATCCTAATATTCAATAAAATAGACTTTCAACCAAAAGTTATCAAGTGTGATGAGGAAAGGCACTTTATATTCATCAAAGGGAAAATCCATCAAGAGAAAGTCTCAACTCTGAACATTTATGCCCCAAATGCAAGGGCACCCACATTCATAAAAGAAACTTTACTAAAGTTCAAAACACACATTGAACCCCACACAATAATAGTAGGAGACTTCAAGACCATACACTCACCAATGGACTGGTTATTGAAACAGAACACAATGAAACTATTAGAGGTTATGAATCAAATGGATTTAACAGATATCTACAGAACATTCCACCCTAAAACAAAAGAATACACCTTCTTCTCAATATCTCATAGTACCTTCTCCAAATTGACCTTATAATTGGCCAGAAAACAACCCTTGATTGACACAAGAAAATTGAAATAATTCCATGCATCCTATTAGATCACCATGGCCTAAGGTTGGTCTTCAATAACAGCAAAAACTACCGAAAGCCCACGTATATATGGAAACTGAGCAACTCTCTACTCAATGATAACTTGGTTAGGGAAGAAATAAAGAAAGATATTAAAGACTTCCTGTAATTTAATGAAAATGTTGACACATCATGCCCAAATTTATGGGACATAATGAAAGCAGTGTTAAGAGGGCACTAAGGTTCCTGGTAAAGAAACTGGAGAGATTACACACTAGCAACTTAACAACCCACCTGAGAGCTCTAGAACAAAAAGAAACAAGCTCACCCAAGAGGAGTAGACAGCAGGAAATAGTTAAACTCAGGGCTGAAATCAACCAAATAGAAACAAAGAGAACAATACACAGAGTCAACAAAACCAAAAGCAGGTTCTTTGAGAGAATCAACCAGATAGATAAACCACTAGCCAAACTATCTAAAGGGCCCAGAGTTGGTATCCAAATTAACAAAATCAGAAATAAAAAGGGAAGCAACAACAGAAATGGAGAAAATTCAAAAAATCAACAGATTCTACTCCAAAATCTATACTCAACAACACTGGAAAAATCTAGATGAAATGGATGATTTTCTAGACAAATATCATATACCAAAGTTCAATCAAGAGCAGCTAAACTATTTGAACAGGCCAAGAAGTAATTAAAAATCTCACAAACAAACAAACAAAAAAAAGCCCAGGGCCAGATGGATTTAGTGCAGAGTTCTACCAGACCTTCAAAGAAGACCTGATACCCCAAACTATTCCATAAAATAGAAACAACAGGAACACTACCTAATTCATTCTATGAAGCCACAATTACTGTGATACCTAAACCACACAATAACTAAACCAAAAAAGAAAACTTTTTGCTTATGAACATGGATGCAAAAATACTCAATAAATTTTTTACAAACCAAATCTAAGAACACATCAAAACCATCATTTACCATGATCAAGTAGACTTCATTACAGGGATGCAAGGTTGGTTCAATATATGAAAATCCGTTAACATAACCCACTATATAAGCAAAGTCAAAGAAAAATCACATGATCATATCCTTAGATGCAGAAAAAGCATTTGACAAAATACAATACCCCTTCATGTTAAAAGTATTTGAGATATCAAGAATTCAAGGCCCATACCTAAACATAATAAAAGCAATTTACTGCAAACCAACAGCCAATATCAAATCAAATGGAGACATACTTGAAGCAATTCCACTAAAATTGAGGACAAGACAAGGATGCCCATTCTCCTCGTATCTATGCAATATAGTACTCTAAGTCCTAGCTAGAACAATAAGACAGCAAAAATAGATCAAGGAGATACAAACTGGCAAAGAAGAAATAAAGGTATTACGATTTGCAGATGATATGCTAATATACACAAGTGACCCCAAAACATCTACCACAGAACTTCTCCAGCTGATAAACAACTTCAGCAAAGTGGCCAGACATAAAATTAACTCCAATAAGTCAGTAGCCTTCCTTTATACAAATGATAAACAGGCTGAGAAAGAAATTAGGGAAACCACTCCCTTCACCATAGCCACAAATAATATAAAATATCCTGGGGCAACTCTAACCAAACAGGTGAAAATTCTGTATGACAATAACTTCAAGTCTCTCAAGAAAGAAACTGAAGATCTCAGAAAATGAAAAGATCTCTCATGCTCATAGATTGGCAGAATTAACATACTAAAAATGATCATCCTACCAAGGCAAACTACAGATTCAATGCAATCCCCATCAAAATTCCAATACAATTCTTCAAAGGCATGGAAAGAGCAATTCTAAAATTCATCTGGAAAGGCAAAGAAGCCAGAATATCGAAAACAATTCTTAATAAAAGAATGGCTTGGGGAATCACCGTCCCTGACCTCAAGCTCTACTACAGAGAAATAGTGATAAAAACTGCATGGTATTACTGATGCCTAACAAGGCATTCCTCTGCCACACTTTTGGCTGGAGCCATGTGTACCCCTTGGTTGATGGCTTAGTTCCTGGGAGCCCTGGGGTGTCTGGGTGGCCGACGTCGTTGTTCTTCCCGTGGGGCTGCAAACCCCTTCAGCTCCCCTGCTAAGGTTTCTTAGGAGTCCATGTGAAAGAAGGTGTGTGTGTGTGTGTGTGTGTGTGTGTGTGTGTGTGTGTATTCAAGTCCTTTGCCCGAGGTATTAAGAACAATAAAAGAAACAAGCCAGAGAGAAAACCTAAAACTCACCAACTGAAGTTGAGGCCTGTATATGCTTTTTCTTAATTCTATTGTTTTTATTCTGTAAAACCACAAAACTATTGTTAGTGGACAGCTTTAACTACTTGACTTTGTTATATCATTTCCATAAAACATTTCACTCTAACAAAAAAAAAAACAAAAACAAAAACAAAATCTGCATGGTGTTGGTATAGAGATATACAGGTTGATCAAGGGAATGGAATTGAAGACCCAGCAATAAAACCACACACTTACACACACTTGATCTTTGACAAAGAAGCCAAAAATATACAATGGAAAAAAAGAAAGCATCTACAATAAATGGTGCTCATCTAACTGACTATCTGTATGTAGAGAAATGAAAATAGACCCATATTTGTTACCTTGAATAAAGCTCAAGTCCATGTGAATCAAGGACCTCAACATAAAACCAGATACACTCAATCTAAAAGAAGAGAAAGTGGGAAAGAGGCTTGAACTCATTGACACAGGGGGGAATTTCCTAAACAGAACTCCAATGGCTTATGCTCTAAGATCAAAAATTGATAAATGGGACCTCATGAAACTAGAAAACTTCCGTAATGCAAAGGATATAGTCAATAAGGCAAATTGGAAACCTACAGATTGGGAAAAAAATCTTCACTAACCCCATATATGATAGAGGGCTCATATCCAAAATATATAAAGAACTCAAGAAGCAACCCACAAAAAATGCAAACAACCCAATCAAAAAATGGGGTATAGAACTAAACCAAGAATTCACAACAGAGGAATCTGGAATGACTGAGAAGCACCTAAAGAAATGTTCAAAGTGTTTAGTGATCAGAGAAATGCAAATCAAAAAGACCCTGAGATTGCACCTTACACGAATCAGAATGGCTAAGATCAAAACCTCAGGTCATAACTCATGCTGTTGAGGATGTGGAGAAAGAGAAACACTCCTCCATAGCTGGTGGGATTTCAAACTGGTACAACTACTCTGAAAATCAATCTGTAGGTTCCTCAGAAAATTGGAAATAGATCTACCTGAAGACCCAGCAATACCACTCTTGGGAATATACCCAAAAGATGCCCCACCATGCCACAGGGGCATGTGTTCTATGTTCATTCAGTCTTATTTGTGATAGTCAGAAGCTGGAAACAACCTAGATGTCCCATGACAAAATAATGGATACAGAAAATGTGGTTCATTTATACAATGGAATATTACTCAGTTATTAAGAATGAGGGCATTCTGAGTTTGCAAGCAAATGAATGGAACTAGAAAATACCATCCTGAGTAAGGTAACTCAGACCCAAAAGGACATGCATGGAATGTACTCACTAATAAGTGAATATTAGTCACAAAAAGTATGGAATACCCAAGAATACAGTCCACAGAGCTCAAAAAGTTCAATAAGCTGAAGGGCCCACGTGAGGATGCCTCAGTTCTACTTGGGAGGGAGAAGAAAATAATCACAAATGAGAAGGGAGGGAGGGACCTGGTAAGGAAAGGTGATGGGAGAATCGGGGAGGGGAACATGATCTGGTATTGGGTAGGGGAAAAGGACTGAAGCCCTGAGGGTCAGCAGAAAGGATGGAAACAGGCAACCTTGGGAGGTAGGAGGTTGGGGGAACCCTCCAGAATGTACCAGAGAACTGGGAAGTGAAAGACTCTCGGGACTTAAAGAGAAGGACCCTAGATGAAATGCCCTACAGTGGGGAGAGGGAACTTGTAGAGTCCACCTCCAGCACAAAGACAGGGCATTAAATGAGGGATGGGGCACTATCCCATAGTCAAAAACTCTGACTCAGAATTGTTTCTCTCTAAAAGAACTGCAGGGACAAAAATGAAGAAAAGCCTGAGGAAAAGAACATCCGGGTGACCGGCTCAAAGTGGGATCCAGCTCAAGGGAAGGCCCCAAGGCCTGACACTATTACTGAGGCTATGGAGCTCACAAAAGAGGGCCTATCATGACTGCCCTCAGAAAGACCCAACAAGCAGCTGAAAGAGTCAGATGCAGATATTTGTACCCAACCAATGGACAGAAGCTGCTGACCCCTGTGGTTGAGTTAGGGAAAAACTGGAAGAAGCTGAGGAGGAGGGCGACCCTGTTGGAGGACCAAGAGTCTCAATTAACCTGGACTCCTGAGATCGCTCAGGCACTGGATCACCAACCAGGCAGCATACACCCGCTGATATGAGGCCCCCAACACATATACAACCGAGAACTGCTGGGTCTGGATTCAGTCAGAGAAGATGTACCTAACCTGAGACTAGAGGCCCCCAGGGAGTTTAGAGGTCTGGTGAGGTGGCTTGTGGGGACATCCCCATGGAGGCAGGGTGGTGGGGATATGGTATGGGAAGTTGAACAGTTGAAAGGTGTACCAGGAGGGGAATAAAATCTGTAGTGTAAAACAATTAAAATAAAAAGAAATAAATATACATGTAATAGAGGAATGTCATTACCTGATAGGGCTTACAACCATATTGTTTGCAAAGTAAGTTTTACCATAAGTGGATTGAGTGTTTCATAGTACTTTTGTTCTTCCTTTATTAATATACATGTTTATTTCCCTCAGTCTATTAATATAAATTGCATTAATCAATTTCTAATGGTAAAGCATCTCTCATTAATATTAAAGGTCAAACAGAAAGCCTTTTGCAATATTTGTTGGTTTTCTTTCCTATCCTGCTAAGTGTCTGAGAGTACATGAGGTATGACATCTGTGAATTCAAGGGTTATGTGCTCTCTACCCAGACACCAAAGTCTGTTCCCAGAAGTATTCTTATTAAAGTATTTGAGTGAGTATGCATGTGTGTTTGTGTGTATATGAGAGAGACAGAGACAGAGACAGAAATAGAGAGACAGAGAGAAGAGAGAGAGAGAGAGAGAGAGAGAGAGAGAGAGAGAGAGAGAGAGAGAGAGAGAGAGAGAGAGAGAGAGAGAGAGAGAGAGAGGTTATTTCTATGTAGATTTGAGTGGCTTTAAAATCTAGCCTTCTGATGAATTTCAGGCTAACCAAGTTCTACAATTACAGGTGTATATCATCATATTTATCTTCAGAGATAGTTTTATTTCCATTACTTATAAGTGTATAAGATCATTATAAGTAAGATAAAATGAGATTAGGGTTTTATAAATTTGCATTTTTGGGCCATGGACTAGTAATAATTATATTGTTAAATGGTATGGAGTTACAGTTTGTAATTATAAGTTAAAGTTAATACATTTTTAAAAAGTTGCTATTTTTTGTTCTCTCTCTCTCTCTCTCTCTCTCTCTCTCTCTCTCTCTCTCTCTCTCTCTCTCTCTCTCTCTCCCCTCCTTTCACTCGTCCCTGTATGTGCATGTGTGTGTTTGTGTATTGATATAGGGGCATGAGTGCATGTGGGTGTGTGGGTATGTACATGCTTGTGGGTTCCTGCAGAGTCCAGAAAAGGGCATTGAATATTCTGGAGCTGCAGTTAAAGGTAGCAATGAGCTGTCTGAAATGAGTGCAAGAACCAACCTCAGTCATATGCAAGAACAGTACATGCTCTTAACCACTAAGCCATATTCATCTAGCCTCATGATAATAGACTTCATTTTCTAATTGTTGATTTTATTTTATTTTGCTGGTAAGGAGAAAACCCAGGGCCTGTACACTGTAAGCAATTCATGGAGCTATCCTCCTAATCTAAGTAAATACCTTGACATTTTTCTTTTTGGAGAGACCATTATTCAGGTTTACTGGCAAAAATAATTACTCTAATTCTGCTCTGGCTCATTTCATATATTTTGATGCCATAGTTTCTTAAACTTTGGTAAAATTTTATACAGAAAAAGGTCTCTATTATTAAATGACCTAACTAGAATCTTGATTATGCATTCTTTAGGGCATTAGAAGTTTTTTTTTTTCCTTTCACATATGCTCAACCATTCACCAGTGCATTATTCACCAGTGCACATGCAGAGAGAGAGAGAGAGAGAGAAGGAGAAAGACAGAGCGAGAGAGATAAAATATTAAAAATAATAAATCTTTTTAAGAGAAAATAACTAATAAATAATAAATAATGCACTGTGAGTGCAGGAATTTGAGGAGGCCAGAGGATGGGTCTTTTAACATTATCCTGTGTTTTATATTGTGATGATAACACGTATACGATCCTCAAGAGAAGGAATAAAGAGGCCGTGACAAGTTAACAGGGGCCAGTCGTGTTGGTTAGTTTTTGATAAACTTGATGCTAAGCAGAGACACTTACGGGGAGGAATTTCAAGTAAGGACTGGCCTCCATCGCATGGGCTTGTGGGCGCACCCGTAGGGGCATTCTCTTAGCTGAGGTTCCTTCTTCCCAGGTGTCTCTAAATTGTGTCACATTGACAAAATAAGTAGCATCGATTTTCTCTAAATGTTACCCCAACTCAGAGCAGCATATTTTCCAAACCTTTACGATGCTAAACGAACACTGAAACATAGACAGAGAGGATCCTGCCAGTCTGTCTCTGCCTGCCTTTCCCTCAAGCTTTATCTCCTAGCAGACCTTTGCAAAATAGAAAAGGTGCACTTTCCTATACATTGTGGATTAGGCTCTGTTATCTACACCTTTGGCTCCTACATGGCCACTGCCTGCTATTCTGAACCAATCCTTTGATATCTGCTATTTATTTTCCCCTGGAGGCAAGAACTGCAGGACTTTATTCTCTCAAAGTCCAGTTCAATTCCAAACCTAAAATCTCATGAATTTCAATGGTTAAAAAAAAATCTATCTTTGAAGACTTGAGGATTATAAGCCATGAATAAAAGGATCAAGATTATTGTTAAACATTTCACTTTTATTTCAGTATTTGTTTGTTTATTATATATTTATGATTGGGAGAGCAAAACCATGGGAGTCAGAAGATAGCATTCGGGAGGCACTCTAACCTTTTTCCTCGTGGAGGCAGGGTCTGTCTTGTATCTATTGTGTTGTGTGCTCCAGAATAATGCTCCCCAACACATCCTGGCAGATCTCTAAGCCTTGGCCTCCAATCCTGCTATAACAGTGCTGAAATTACAGATGCATACCACCTAGCCTTTTAATTAGTTTAAAATTTGTCTAAAGCTTCAAGCTTTTCACTCCATCATCTATAGGATGCATGATTAATGCTCTATAACTGTACCACCAGGTCTTCCCTTTGCCACCAAAGGACTTCTTGGCACTCATGCATTGAATTCCTCTTTTCAAAACATGCAGACTATTGAACACTTGAAAAAGTATTACATTCATCAATTTCTTATGATTCTTTAAATCTATGATTATGTTAATATACATCTGTGAATATTAAAATAAAATCATTTAACAAATTATTTTTAACAAATTAACTGTACAAATGAAGATATTACTGGTACGTATTTGGCAATAATACTTTACAAATACCACATTGCATATGTCCTTGAAAACTGAAACATTACATACTTGTGTGTTTATTTTAGATGACTGAAATGTCACAGAATTGAACTGCAAATAAATTTTATACAATTTATTTCTGGAAATTCAATCTATCCAACACTATTTTACAATCTATGAGTATCATGACATAGTTCATCACCCAAAACTACATAAGACTTCTTGTTCATTTGGTGTGGTAGTTTTTGTATGTTGTTTATAAAGTATAAGAAAACATACTTTCTTATACTTTCTGTATTTTTTTTATCTAGTCAGAGTATATGAACACTTAGGTTATATATTTTTTTATTTTAATTTCACAGTCACAAAAAATAAACAGAGCAGAAATGCACATGCACATATGCACGTTTGCATGTGCATTTACACACACACATACACACATGAGAAAGGAACTATTATATCATGAATTTAAATTGTCAGCATATACATTGAATTTGAGACACTAAAGTACAAGTAACCTCATAATACCCCAACCCTTTCTTCCTACCATAAATTTTAAATAAAAAGCTTAACAAACATTTCATTTTTCCTTTAAAAAAGGATTATAGCAAGCTTCCTCATACCAGCTCCATCAACTGTCTCCATGTTGCTAAGCCCTGGCCACCTTGAATTGGCCAGGATCATTCATTCCTTCAACTGTGCCCTCATTTTCCTGGAGAATCCCATTTCCCTTGACCAAATCCTGGCCAATGCTAGAGTCAATCTGCTTAGACAATTATCAGTCCTCCCTCAAGACTGAAGATTTTAAACCATGGTTCATTCAGATCCTACAACCATATCTTGCTTTTTACCATGAATCCCTGGGATTTAGTTTGGGGCATCAGGATTGCATATCTCCCTGGCCCCTTAGTATGTCTTTGTGTGAAGCAGCTAGGAACTATATAATTTTTATTCTTCATGACCTAATTTCATAATTTCCCTGAACAGATAAAAACCAAACAGCAAATAAAACCAAACACACACAAATCAGAGCTACAAAGGGAAGTAACTCTTGACCCATGAATTTGAGTTGTTCCTGACTCTGCTTCTCCAGGCTAAGTCTGTCTATTTCAGAATAAGCCACATATATATTCCTCTAGATGAAAATTTAACACTTTTCGGGATACTTTTCTAAAATTTACCGAGATTTCTGTTTGGATCTGTAATTTGCCTATCAATCACCACTTCTCCATTATTCTAAGAAGAAAATTCAAGACTAAAATAATCTGCAATCCACTTATAGAAATATTCATTCTGACTAGACCCTCAGAGGCCAGGGTGGACTTTAGGAACAGTGCTAGGAATAGCCTTTATCATTTCAAGTCCTCATACTTTCAAACCCTTACACACTAATTTTGTGTCTTGTTAAATCTTGGAAAGCAAAGACACTCACAGAAATACAAATACTAATAAAATACAAGTTGTCAGGCAGAATCTACTGCTATTGGAAAGAAAAGAAATATTTTCCAAAGACCTCTTTAATATGTTGACTTCCCTCAGAATTCCAAGAATTATTCAAGGAGTTTCAATCCTCCAACTATAATATATCTCTAACCTTCATAGAGTTAATTAAGATAGTGTGATTTGTTGCAGTGATTTAAATGTTTGGATAAAATAAAATATTACAAATACAAGTAAAGCTCTCTGTAACTGCTCAGTGTGCATATGTCTCCTGTGTATGTTGAAATTTTACAGTGTAAGGATGCAAAATATGTCTTTGCTGAAGTGCAATATTATGCTCATAACTTCCTAATACTGATGCTTTCCAAATAACAGCTCAGGAATCTCCATAACAAAGTGCTCAAAGATGGCTTGGGCGAGAGGAAGAGCTATCTGTTTCTTAGGACCCCTGTGTTCCAGCGCCTTTCCTATCTCTCAGGATTTTATTATGGCATTCATCACACAAATGGAGAAACTGAGATTGTAAGAGAATGTCACTTAAACTGAGCCCAGATTGTGCAGCAGTAAAATGCCAGTGTTTGGTGTTTGTGCATTTGAATTTCCCATTGAACAAGAAAAGTGATCTCTCCAGGGTAGTTTCTTACTTACTTATATAGCTGTTACTGTTAATATTAACACTGTTAAATGAAGTCTAACTTAGTAGTGAAGTAGGAATAGCACTTTAGTAAGTACATCATCATTTTAAAATGTGATTTATAACTGAATTTCCACTTCTGAAGTATGCTCAACTCAAGGAGATATCTCCAAAGTGAATTTGATAATGATCAAATCTTGGTCACTTTATATAGATTATTAAGTACTCTATCATATAAATAAGGAAAAATCATTACAAGGCAATAGCTATAAGTTGTGGATGTACTCAATGGAATGAATAAAATTCTTATTTAGTATATGTAGAATAAAATTGTTTGCATGCATTAATTTTACATGTTATCATTTTGAATTACTATTACACTGGACTCTCCTAAAGTTTGAAGTCTATGTTGAAAATTAGTTTATTATCATGTATTTACTACTGCTTCCAGAAGGTAGTGTATAGCATTTTTCAGTTCACATTACCTTTAATGAGGACAGATAACAGCAAACTGTTTGTACTCCAGTGTTTTGATGATATTAACTATCATGATCTAATAACTGATACTCAGAAGATATTATAACCTGGCACCTAACCCTTAATAATGAATAGTGTTGCTGGCATTCTCTATAGTTCTTTGGGTAGCTGGAACCTTTTTAGCAGCTGTGCAACTAATAAAACATGGCATCTGTTTTCTAATATAGAAACATTGCAGTAATACTACTAAGCATTATTATAAATTGGGTCAGTTCCTAGTAACATGGTCTCTGAAAAAACAAAAAAAAAAGAGTAGTTCTTCAATTAATGATTAACCTGAAACAAAGCGGAATGTGTTTTCTGTTTCTTTAACATATTTTTCTCTTAAGACTAAATGCAAAGCTTGCAAAAAAAATTCAGAAAAGATTAAGAAAAGTATCATGCCTCTATTATTAGCCTATGTACAGAATAAATTGAGAAATGAATAGTGTCGGACAGGATAGGCAGTGACAAATTTATGAACTGTCTGTTTTATTATTATTTTCTGAAAATTGCTGACTCCTTTAATAAGTATTGTAGCTATTTGTGAGTTGAAGTGGTTTTTCCCATTTCATTCATACATATACACACACATACACACATGTATACATATAAGAATGAAGTTTCCCGAGTGTGTGTGTGTGTGTGTGTGTGTGTGTGTGTGTGTGTGTGTGTGTGTAAAACTGCTTGACTGTGGGAAACTTCATTTCTATAACTTTTACTGAGAGCAAGAATGTTTTGAAGCCCAGCTGTGTCCTTGGGTTCTTCAACACCCTTGGAAATAAAACACAGTTGGCAGAGAAATCCAGCTGTGTCACAGTTTTGAACTGAACTGCCAGGATCCTTTGGAAAGCTTTGTGGGGTTACCTTAGTTCTGCTGAGAAGCCAGGCTTTACCTTCCACAATCATTCACTGTCTAGGAAGGGCAACAGAAAGGGCAATAGAAAGGTCCAGTGGAGGCTGGGGGAGCCCTCACTGGCAGGACCCAAGAGACAGAGACAGAATTGGGTCCTTCAACCTAGGGTCCAGGACACAGATCACAGTGTTCACTTCAAGGTTTCAGGTAGGCAAGGGCTTCAAAAAATTATCTAGCTTTATAAAAGTAATAGGAAATAATACTTTTTTAATCTGAGAAATATTTTGACAGAATGGCAGTTTATAAAGGGATAGGTAGTTATATGCAGAGAGTATAAATAGAGTAATGAAGAGTGTAGTTAGGAAAAGCAAGAGAAATAATGTTCATAGAGAGTTCATTTATTATTTTACATTCATTAATAAATATTTGTTTCTTTATTTTTTATTAGAACTCCTAGCTCTTAATATACCAAGGGAGTAAGAAATAAGTAAATCTGTTTAGCCTCAGATAAATTTACTGTTCAACCACAAATAAATTGTTTAGCTTAAGATGGCATTGGTATGGGGGATTCTTAAGAAGAACTGGAAATTTCAAGAAAATGACAGAGAAGCAGCTGTATGGTGAAGGGAATCTTCAAAGTACTTCACAGGGAAGAGAGGAGGTACAAAGGCTGAAGTGAGATCCAGTACATCAAAGATGAGTTAGTCAAGACCAACTTGAAGAAAGGCCAAGGTGAAACAGTATCACATTCATTAGTCAAACACATTCTAAACCAACAATTTTAAATGTGATTTTTCTCGAAATTTAATCAAATCCAAAAGTCTTTTTGTCTGAAGCAAGCACATGTTTGGTTTTCTGCCTGTTATGGGTGATGACATTATGCATTCCAAGCTATTTTTAGGTAAGTGTGTGACTGCTGGCTTTTCGTTTGTGTCTTTCCCTATTTCTATCCTCTTTTGTTACTCTCATTTCTACTTATTTTAGATCTTTTTTTATTCTGAAAAGGGAACGACAAGGAGATGAAAGCAAATAGCAAAGGTTGATACGTAAAGAAATATTGCTTGGAAAAAAACAAGTGACAGTTTGAAGGGACACTGAAAAACAGGATAAAGTTCTCTTGTCTCTGCCTATTAAGTACTGAGGAGTCATCTGGCTGCCCATGGATCTCCCGAAACAGCAACTGTGTTGGCACTTTGGCAAAGCCTTGGTAAATACAGAGTAAAGTCAAAGTTGAGGACAAAAGGATGAAGTTTTCATCCCGTAGATGTGTACTGGGAGTATTTTATGCAATAATGTGAAAGTTTTAGAATTAAGAGGAGGGGTCTTCAGGGTGTTGCCTTAACCATTCTCCGTATAACCTTACAGTTGAGAAATTACATAACATCTTCGATTCTTTCCAGGGGCATTGGTGTGCAGTTAGCAGCTCTCTCTCTCTGTCTCTGTCTCTGTCTTTCTCTCTCTCTCTCTCTCTCTCTCTCTCTCTCTCTCTCTCTCTCTCTCTCTCTCTCTCTCTCTCTCTCTGTATTTGTGAAGACATAATATATTTTTCACCAAATGACCTACACATTGGATCCTATCATAAAGAGAATAGCTCAGAGACCATATTTTGAGAATAAACCTGAACAAAAACTTGGAGCTTTGCTAAAATGTCAACAAACTGAAGAAAAATGACCCAGTGAGGAGCAGGGCACTTCTGTTACAGAGACCTTGATCCTCATTGCAGAATTTCCTCTTGATCTCGGGACTTAGAAAGCTTAGTGTCTCCGAGATGAAGTCACAGCAACCCGTAAGATGAGATTAAGATACTGAGCAAAAGGCAGGAAAATGTCATGTGCTTCTGGGAAGGAATGATCACTTATAGGGAAGGCAAAAACTGGTTGCTAAATTTTGGACGGGAAAGAAGCAACTGATACATCTGCAGCAGTTAGGGAAAGGTTCCCTTTTGAAATTGATGAAGCCGGGAGAAATAATAGGATTTGTTTTCTTCAAAACAGTAGTTACAATGAATGTCCTGGAGTGTGCATAGCACAATCGTCCTTCTGCACAGAATTCTTGCACCAGAGTGCATGGAAAATGTATTCACTGCCTGTGTTCTGCTACTTTCTAGTGCATGCTCACATTTTCCCAGCCAACAACTCTTTATGGGATCTTTTTGTGTGGGTTGGTGACTCTGCTTTGTGATGAGGATCTGTTTTGTCAATGTCACTAAAACCTTTCTTGCTCCCTTACTATAGACACTGGTGCTAGGGCAAGGGCAGTCACTGAGCTGGTGGTGAAGAATGTGAGCTATGAAACAATAGGAGGTAGCCTTAACCAATGAAATTACAACTCTGTTAGACACAGGCTCAAAGGACAAAGAGTTCCCCCCATTCTGGGGATCACAGTTGATTTACTTATAGCCTTCCCATTTGCTAATTGTGAAGAAAGACAAATTAATACGTTTTTCCCCTCAATATTTTGCTCCTTAGTTGTTTATTTGAATCAAACCATGGTGGACCTTTTGTGTTTGACACTAAGCAACAACTTACCTAAGTGGCTGGCATAACTTACTCATCCACTGAAAACTTTAGTTTTCCACTCACTGAAGGGACATGGCGACATTGCTCAGACAATGGATTTGAGTGTTGAATTAGACAGTACTTGCATGTGTGTATTTTGTGTGTGTGTGTGTTTGTATGCATGTATGTATGTATGTATGTATGTATGTATGTGTGTGGTGAGTATGTATGTATGGTGTGTGTATGGTATGTGTGTGTGATTTTGTTGTGTGGTGTGATGTGTGTGCACATTTGTGTGTATTTATGTGTGCATGTATGTGTGCATGTGTGTATGCATGTGTTGTATTTGATTGATTTTTTATTTATGTATGTATTTATGGACAGGTTTGTTAGTTACTCACATTTCCTCTTTCACTGTCTTACTAGTTATTGTACTTTGACTTGTTTTTTATTACATTACTAGAAATCAGTTTTTAAGTTCTAAACTATCATTTTTGAAAATTATTTGTACATATCTTTCCTGGATATTTGGTATGAGTCTGAAGGTACAAACTCCAATAGTTCTTAAGGAACAGAAAAGAAAATGAATGTAGTACACACTATTAATAGATTATGCCCATCCTGATTCCTAGGGGAGTATATCAAGCCATATGAATTAGTTACCTGTACATATATGGATCTAATTACTGTTAATTAGTCAAAGAGAAATGAAAGACTTGAGGATTCCATAGTAATAAGACCAAATATTTTGCCATCAGCCAAATGTGAGAAAATCATGAAGGGGAGATCAACTAAGACTTCAGCCTGAAATTATATGTGATATTCTCACATTCTATACAATATTATTTTTATAGTTATTCTTTTAAATGTGAAATGTAATGAATGGTTTTGAAGTATTGTTAGTTTCCTAAAAATAGGAAATTAATGCAATATAAAATGAATCTGTATTATACAACTGTGTTTTCAATTGACTTTTCAATGGAAACAATTACAGAATATGCTTGGTTTAATTTAATGACTTCCTCACATAGCTTGTTATAACAGACAGTCATTATAGGACAGTATTTTATCTGCCATTTGTTGTCTTGGCTGTTTATGTTTTGCCATTCCACAAGGTTTGAATACTGATGTGGAAGAGAGTGCTTCCTTTCCCTGGTCAATACACTAACTTTAAGGTATTTAGAAGACTAGCTACTTAAAGTACAGTTTCACATTTACTACATTCTACTTCCACCAAACTGGATTTTGTTAATATCCTTGCAGGTTGCTTAAAAATAAATCTACTAAAAATAACATGTGACAACTACAAAAAAAAATTGTTACCTTTGATGAAATAAGGAAAGTTTAGTAAATAAAATCATTGGACCATTTTCAAATATCATGGGCATGTGTACTGTTTAATGTTATTTAGCCTTTCTGTACAGCATTTCATCTTTTAAATTAGTTCCATAAAGGGCACACAAAACACTATATGTAGGAGGATCAAGAAGGACCCACTGCCAGGGTGGTGGCTGCTTCCACTGTTTCAGTGAGTGGGGGTGGCTGCTTCCACATAAACATTATTGGTAAACAGTGAGTGGTGCCAAGTACCTCTGAGGCAACTTCCACATGAAGACCAGACTGAAACTTGCCTGAGAGTCTAGAGATTGGTGATTCAGACAATGACAGCCAATCCGAAACTGCCACTTAGAATGCTTCCACATAAACATTATTGGTAAACAGTGAGTGGTGCCAAGTACCTCTGAGGCAATTTCCACATGAAGACCAGACTGAAACTTGCCTGAGAGTCTAGAGATTGGTGATTCAGACAATGACAGCCAATCCGAAACTGCCACTTAGAAGGCATGCTTGCTTGGGACCAATGGGATGCAGGTGGAGGGTATAAAGGGTGCTCCTTGAGAATTAGGACACAAGCTTACTGCTGCATTCTAACCTGTTCCTGAAGTCTGAACCATTGATTCTATGTCTTTTCACCCATTGCCTCCAAGGGACACACCAGGCAAGATGAACGACTCTGGTAACATCTACAGAACATTTTCTTTAGTATTGAAACAATGGCATTCACAAACATTTTAAGGAAGTCTTCTGTAAAGTATCACAAAATTAGAACCTCTCTAAGAAATTGTATTTTTGATGAGAATGCATATAGGTAGATTCATAAATTGCCTTCTGTCCATGATAAGGATTGTGTATAGGCTTTGAAAATATCCCTAGATACATATTAACTCAAGTGATGTCTGCCCAAACTTATTCTGCCTTTGTTTTTGTTTTTCTTTTTAACCAAAAGCAATAATACTCAGAGCCCAACCCTCCACTCCCCAGAAAATCTGGTTAGAGGATAAATATTGGAATTTTACAAAAAAAAAAAATCTCAGAATTTGTTTTCAAATGGGTGAAACATCTTCGACGTGCCATCTTGGGAGCTCAATTCAAAAAATAAGTTGATGTTCCAAAACAGATGGTTCAGTGTTAAATCTTTCTAAATGCAGCAATCGTAAGAACCATCCTAGTCAGAAGCATTATTCTTATACACCTACAATGTGGTGAGCTTCTCAGTTGTAATAATTTCCTTCTCAGTACCATTCTTAACTACTTTGGCTTCTGTCTATATATTCTCTGGATTGTCCATTTCCATATATGTATCTTTAAGGTCAATTGTCTTACTTGTGTGACTATAATCCCTGCCTCTACCACTTCTGGAATATTTACAACTTATCCATGGGTCTCTTACTATTTTATTTATTATTGTTATTATTATTATTATTATTATTAATTGCTCCTGATTATTTGATATTTATTCATCATTTTATTATCGCTATATTATTTACCTTATTTTTATCCAATATTACTTTATGATTATTATTTAGTATTATTGCCTTGACTACATACCTGACAAGAAGCAAGCTAAGTGTGTATCGTGTATTTTGGCTCACAGTTTCAGTGTATGAAGTTTGTCATGGTAGAGGAAGCATGGCAGGTGGAGCCTTGAGACTGCTGGTCACATGTGTCAACAGTCATGAAGCATGATAAATGCTTTTGCTAAACAATTTGTTTTTCTCTTTTTCACCCAGGTTTTGTTTTTTTGTTTTGTTTTGTTTGTTTGTTTTTTTCTTTTTTTGTCAGAATGGGCTTTCTCCACAAATAACCTAGTTGACAATCAATATTAACTATGAGTCTGGAGAAGCAGGCCAAGCATTCTCATGGAGCACATGGGCCCAGTAACTCCCCATTCATGACTTACAGACGTCCAAGAAGACTTGCTCTCAGTTAGTAAAACCCTGCTGTCTCCGAGTCTCCATCCTTGAAAACCCCTTCTCAAAGAGATAGACCCAAAGCCCCCAGACGGCTCTTAATGAACCTGTCTATCAACAGTGAAGGTGTGGCCTCCAGAGAGAGCATCTCTCCTTCAGAGCATATGGCAGTGAGTTCTAGTTCAGAAATCCAAAAACAAAAGATATTGGGAACACCGCAAATTTGGAGGAGTTTTGGAGAATGTCAATATTTAGAATGTTACAAAAAAGGAAGAAAGAAAAACCCAATTGGATCCTTAGTGACATTTTTATTTTTCAAGTGTCCAGTAACACTGAATTTTAAATTTTAATATTTAAATCACAGTTCATTTAAACATATTTTCCATCAAACAGGGAATGCATGCCATCATTATTTTACCAAAGTCATTTTTTTAGAGTCATGGAATCAATTCTTTTCTATAAATTTATATGAGCATGTAATATATTTCCAGGGACTGGGGTATTTAAAAGGTTGTGTTTGATTTATGAATATTTGACAATGTATTATAAACTTTTATATTTTAGCATTTTTAACCAGTCTTGAAATTTTAGTCATTTTAGTATATTCCTTTAAAATCTACACCTGGAAGTCAGTAAACACAAGCACGTTTTAATCTCCTCTGTACATGTTTCATGCTTTATATGCTGTAAAGAATCATTAAAACTATAATGGTATACCTGAGTGGCTAGGCATCTGGAAGACAACTGAGTTGTTAAAAATTGTACTATGTTTATACAGTCTAGACTGATTACAAATTTATCAACTGAAATGCACTTACCATTGCTTGAGTGGATCAATTGTGAAATAAAATTTGAAGAATGCCCTCAGCTTGGGGAAATGCCATACTCACTGAGCTCTTGCTGGCCACTGAAGCAGACATGTTCCAAACACCGTTTATGATATTATGCTCACACTCTTTGATATCACTTCAAGGAAACTTATTTGTTTCTAAAGAAAAAAATTAAAACTGATTTGTTTCCAACATCCAGTAAATGCTAGGTTAACATGAAGACTTTATTTGAGGTATCACATTTCCGTGACTCTATGTCTGCAATTAGTTAAACTTCATTTATGAGGTTACCTCATTTATGCATTAAAACAGCATTGCTGTGGTATAGTGATAGAAAAAAATTAAAGCTGACTTAGAAATATGAGTACAAGGGTCTTTTACATGTAAATATTGCATTCTGAGAAGTCAGGGCAATGTGTTAAACTTCCATTTAAAAATTCAGTGTTATTTAAAAATGCAAACAAATACAATATTGTCCTTTCTATACTTGACTTCCTTGTAAAATTCTACTTTATTATTACATGACTAAATCAAAACTATACATAGTTTAGGTACTTTAAATATAAAATATTGTAGTTTCAAAAGTTATTTGATACATAGTTGAATCAAGTTTTGTTAAATCAAGTGCTTAATGTGAGAACTATACTTTAGCTACCAGTGCATTTTTCTTTGATGGTCTTGAGAATGCTAGCAGAGGGGCTAAGCACAGAATTCATGGGGAGTTTTCATCCTTTTAGAAATTGGAAAATATTTTAAAGTTTCCATAAATTCAAACCTAGTTTCTTTATCACTCCATTATGAAAACAAACCCAACATCTCATTGCTGCTTTATTAGATTACAGAAATGTTTGAGGCCTAATATAATATTTATAAATGATCCAATATATTCTAAATGTTATATGTGAAGATAAACTACTTCCAGTTGTATAGAAACCCAGAAGAACTTAAACACTATAGTAAGCTGAATATTTACTGTGTATTTTATTTACTTCTTTCAGATTACAGCCAACTTTTCTTTCTTACTGTCTGAATTAACTATCCTCTTCTTTCTCCCATGGAAATATGTGTGTAGTTTTAAGATAGCACTATATCATTGAAACTTACAGAAGAAAACATATTTTATGAATATTTACAAATTCTTAATTATTCTATTGATTGTGAAGGTGTTTTTTAAAGGAATGTGAGGTTGGTATATGCAAATTTATGGCTGGTGAGATAACAGCTTGAAACATGGGCATTTGATTTCTGCCTTGGACTTTGTAAGAGTTTGATACATAAGAAATATTTTAATTAACAAGGGGATAGCTTAGAATATTAGTCATCACATGACATAGTTAAATTAATTACCAGGGAACAATTCCATAAATCTTGATTAGGCCCCACCTATGAGTCAGCCAGCTGTATAAAAAAATGTTCATTCTTTTGATTTTGTCCCAAGTCAAAGAAGATCTTTTTTTTTTAAATCTTGCATATATTTTGTTTGTATGAACAGTTATTCTTAGAAATATAATTTAAAAGCAGATGAAGTAATTCTATTTTACTCACTTTAATAGTGTAGATGGCAAAATGGATTTTTTCATATAAATTATTGTTATTTCAAGATCATGAAACCATTGCTGTTAGGTAACAAAGACCATTCATCTAGGAAATTTGTTATCTCATACTGGAAGTCATGGTTAAATTGTATTTTAATACTTTTCCTAATACATAGAAGTTATTTTATTTGGTGTTTAGTTAGATGAATGACAGGGTGTTCTAATTTTCCCATTGTTGTGATAAAATAACAGGACTAAGGAAAATTAAGGAAGAGTGAGTTTATTTTAGTTTACAGTTCAAAGTTAAATTTTATAGTAGTAGAAAGTCAATGACCTCAGGACTTTAAAGCAGACAGTTACATTGTGTTCACTATTAGGAAACACGGAGCTGGGCTCTCCATTTCTCCTTTTAAAGAGTTCAAAATTCTACCACTCACCGTGGGTGGATCTTCCCATGTCTACTAATACAATCTAGAAAATCTCAAACAGCCAGCCTAGGAATCCATCTCCTAAGTGAACCTAAATGCTACCATACTGACAATCACACTACCATTACACCTCCACACCTTGTCAAATACATCAGTTTTATGCCACAATCTTCCATCCCTTGTCCCTATCACTTCATGATTGTATTGTAACAAAGTGCATTCAGAGTAATTTTAAAAGTCCTTACACTCTTTTAAAGAATTCTAATACCTTAGAAGTACAAAGTCTTTTAATTTTGAGCTCCTGGAAAATTAAAAACAAACAAACAACAAACAAATAAGTAAATAACACAAGCTCCAGAACCAGCAAGGCAAACACAAAGTCTTACTGCTCCACGTGGGTCTTAGAGGTGTAATCAACCAAGTTCCAAAAGAAGCCTGTGTAGACACACCTCTCCACCTTGGCTGCCCTGAGCTCATAGGAATTCTCTCCCAGGCTGGCTCTATCATGTTGTCCTTGGCCCATGTATCGCGGTTCTGGCATCTCTAATGTGCTGTAATCTTCACTACAACTCCTCTTTGCAGTTTTAACAACAGCCCCTTAGCACCTCCTGGCCAGAACTTTGATCTTACTACATATTTCTTGGCCTCATTTGTATTGAAACTGTGGAACAAAGCTCTTAAATCTGCCCAATCTGTTTCTATAAAATCATTAATTACAAGATGGTGATGCCAGTTTTCAATACCAGTTTATCAGTTGTCTGTCGTGCTTGGTTCACAGCTATGTTAATTTCTGTGTTTAAACAATGGAAAATCATTTCTTAAGGTTGCTACTTTCAAGGAACAGGGAGTCCATTCCTCTCAGCTTTCTTCCTTTAAACGAATGTGGATCTTTATAAGATGGAATGAGTAATGTGTAGAATTTGCCCTAAGACATCTTTCCTAGGCTTTTCTTCCATGGTCTGATTTCCTTAATAATTACAGCTTCTTTCTCAGCAGCAACCTTAATTTTCCCCTATCTTAAAATTTCTTCGGATGCATGATTAGTCCATTGTCTTTAAGTTTAACTTTGATTAGGGTCTCAGGACACAGAAAGAATGGAAACCAAGTTCTTGGCAAGACATCATAGGGATGGATAGCTTCTAGGCCAGTTTATCACAGCACTGGCCCCCAACTTCTTGTTTCTAACTTCTATTTAATTTTTTTATAATTTTTATTTTTTATTTGTTTGTTTGTTTTTCTTGTTGCTCTGACAAAGTACCCTGGTAATGTAACTTAAGAAATAATTTATTTTGGCTCATAGTTCATGGGTATTGTCTGTCATGAGAGAAATCTTGAAACAAGTAATTAGGGTGCATCCATTGTCAGGTACGGAGAGGTGAATAATTGCATTTCTTCCAGACCAAATTCAGACAACGGCACCACCCACAGTGAGTGGGTCTTGCCAAATGTAATGATATAATTTACACAGTTCAGATAACTACTTACAGAAATACCCAAAGGCCTAACTGTGAGGCCTTTCTAGATTCTATCAAATTGACAATTAACACTTAACAACTGACAGTTTTTGTTTTAGAGTTAAAAGATACTAGGAAAAATAAATTTGAATATAGAAGCAGCATAGAACTCCAAAGTCAAGCAAATCATTTCATTTCAAATAATAAATGTAACAAATTTGGTAAAGAACTTGATATTGTTTTGGAGAATATATAGAATTAAATAAATATTTCTCATTTTAAGTGTATTGTACATGAACATTTTAAAACTATTATCACTTGAAGATTTGTTTACAATATTGTATCAAATGCTTTTATTTTTATAACTATATCAAATGCATTTACGGTTAAATCATTTAAGTGTTTATAGTTAAACAGTATCAAATACTCCAAATTTGTAATGATTCTTTGTATTGATTAATTGAAATCTAATTCAAATATATTAATGATTTTATTATTATTGGCAAGTGTTTTCAAAATTTAATTATGGAGTATAAAAAAATTAGGCTTTTAAAATCATGTACTAAAAAGAAACATATCTATAAAGTTTATAAAATGTGAATGAATTCAACATAAAACCCTTACTAGAGGAACTTGGGTTAATGTCTATCATTTCAGTACCAAATCCAGTGTGACTGAGCATGTTTCTGAATGGATTTCAATAAATAAATCCATAAGGAATTAAGTAATAGAAATTTAGTATGTTTTATTTACTTCATCTATTATAATGAATCTTTAAAGATATTGATATGCAGAAATGGAGAGTTGGCTCAGCAATTAAGAACATTGGCTGCTATTCTGGAAGACCCAGAGTAGATCCTCAGACTGTACACTGTGACTCACAACTACCTGCAAGTTCAGCTCTTGGGAAACAAGCACCCTCTTTTGGCCTCTGTTGGCAACAGGTATCAGCGGTACACCAGTGGTATGTAGGCAAACTGCCCATTCAGATAAAATCAAAATTAAAACTAAACAAAATGATATAATAGAAAGGAATTGTGGTTACATGAGGAGAAGAGAGAGAATAATAAATCTTTATTTCAATTATTTTTCCATTCAGAAAACTAAGAGAAATCTAAGAATTAAAAATAATTATCTTAAACTGGAGAATGGAGATTTACACCTTTAAACCCAATACGTGGGAGGTAGAAACAGGAAGATCTCTGAGTTTGAGGCCAGCCTGGTCTATAGAGTGAGTTCCAGTGGCTACAAAGATATACCTGGTGTCTAAAAAACAAAAACAAAGGAAAAAAACAAATGAAACCAAACTGTCCATCCAAACAAACAAACGAAAGAACAAAATACTAATTATCTTAAAGAAGCCCAGGAACAATAAAAAAAATATAAAGAATAGTCTGCTCAAATTAGGGCAAAAATATAGAATCAGCAGGTTAATAATGAAATTTATTGGCACTCCGCCATCTTTGCTCCAGTGTCCAGGTGGTTGGAACAGCCAGGCTCGGAGACAGACAGGCATAATATCACTTCAGTCTCAGGCAGCTTGTGTGTAAACTGCTCCAAGAGCTGGGCAGATCTGCAGTTAACTAGCGCGCCAGCTCTGTGGTGGGACTTCTGCCTTGCAGAGGGACCCCCACCTCCCCCCGCACTGGGCAGGAGCCTACCAGCTTCCCTTTGGCGACCTCTGTTCCGGGATCTACCGCACTGAGGAGACAGGTACCCAGGTTCACCCCAATATAACATCACTTGGGACACGGCCTGTTGGGGCTTCCATTTACTCTCAAGAACGGGACAGTGCTGTGGTCTTCTGGGCGCCAGCTCTGCTGTGGGCCATCCCCCCTGCAGGGTGACCTGTGCTGCTGAGACAGTGCAGAGTGCACTCCGCCATCTTTGCTCCAGTGTCCAGGTAGTTAGGACCACCAGGCTCAGAGACAGACAGGCATAATATCGCTTGGGCCTCAGGCAGCTTGTGTGTAACCTGCTCCAAGAGCTGGGCAGGTCTGCAGTGATTGACGTGCCAGCCCTGATGTGGGACTTCTGCCCTGCAGAGGGACGCCCCCTTGCCCCCCCCCCCCCAGAGAGATCACACACTGCTGCACATGTCGGGAGCCTACCAGCCTCCCTTTGGTGACATCTGATCCGGGAATCCACTAAGCTGAGCCTTTGGATGTGCAGGGACTCCCCAGTATAACATCACTTGGGGCAAAGCAGATCAGGGCACCAAAGTCACTCAGGAGCAGGACAGGCCCCAGAAATCGGTGCCAGGGGAATCATGGTAATCCAGGGGGGCCAGAAATACCTTTGCAGGCTCACAGGAGGTCCAACCAACAGCCAGTGACAGCAGGACCACCTAACACCAGAGGTAACCAGATGGCAAAAGGCAAATGTAGGAATGTTATTAACAGAAATCAAAGTAATATGGCACCATTCGAACCCAAATGTCCAACAGCAAGTCCTGGATACCCCACCACACCCGAAAGACAAGATCTGGATTTAAAATCACTTCTCATGATGCTATTAGAGGATCACAAGAAGGATACAAATAAATCTAATAAAGAATTACAGGAGACCATGAATCAAGGGTTAGAAGCCCTTACAAAGGAAACACAAAAATCGCTTAGAAAAATGCAGGAGAACATGGATCAAAAGATGGAGGCCCACAAGGAGACAACACAAAAATCGCTTAAAGAAATGAATCAATGGGTAGATGCACTTTCAAAGGACTCACAAAAATTGCATAAAGAAATGCAGAAGAATATGGGTCAACAGATGGATGCCCATAGGGAGGCAACACAAAAAGTGCTTAAAGAAATGAATCAAAGGATAGATGCCCATACAAAGGAAACACGAGAACTGCTTAAAGAAATGCAGGAGGCGATGGATCAACAGATGGAAGCCCATGAGGAGGAAACACAAAAATCGCTTAGGGAAATACAGGAGAACTTGGGTCAACAGGCAGAAATCCTGAAAGAGGAAATGCAAAAATACCTTAAAGAAATACAGGAAAATACAAACAAACAAGTGAAGGATCTTAGCAAATCCATCCAGGATCTAAAAAAGGAAGTAGAAACAACTAAGGGAGACAACTTTGGAGATAGAAAACCTTGGGAAGAAATCAGGAGTCATAGATGCAAACAACAACAGTAGAATCCAAGAGACGGAAGAACGAATCTCAGGTGCTGAAGATACCATAGAAAGCATCAACTCAACAGTCAAAGAAAATGCAAAATGCAAAAAATGTGTAACATCCAGGAAATCCAGGAAACAATGAGAAGACCAAACCTAAGGATTATAGGTATAGATGAGAGTGAAGATTTGCAACTTAAAGGGCCAGTAAACATCTTCAACAAAATTATGGAGGAAAACTTCCCTAACCTAAAGAGAGAGATGCCGATGAACGTACAAGAAGCCTACAGAACTCCAAACAGACTGGACCAGAACAGAAATACCTCCCGTCACATAATAATCAAAACATCAAATGTATTAAACAAAGAAAGAATATTAAAAGCAGTAAGAGAAAAGGGCCAAGTAACATACAAAGGAAGACCTATCCAAATCACATCAGACTTCTCTCCAGAGACTATGAAAGCCAGAAGATCCTGGACAGATCTCATGCAGACACTAAGAGAGCACAAATGCCAGCCTAGACTACTCTACCCAGCAAAACTCTCAATCACCGTAGATGGAGAGACCAAGATATTCCATGATAAAACCAAATTTTCACAATATCTTTCCACAAACCCAGCCCTGCAAAGGATAATAGGTGGAAACCGCCAATACAGGGAGAGAAACAACACCCTGGAAAAAATGAGATAGTAACCTTCTTGCATCAAACCCGAAACTAGATAACCACTCAAACATAAAGATAGCTTCAAGAATGGCAGGTGGCAATAATCACTATGCCTTAATCTCTCTTAATATCAATGGTTTCAATTCCCCAATAAAAAGACATAGACTAACACACTGGATACGTAAACAGGACCCAGCATTTTGCTGCATGCAGGAAACGCACCTCAGTATCAAAGACAAACACTACCTCAGAGTAAAAGGCTGGAAAACAATTTTACAAGCAAATGGTCCCAAGAAACGAGCCGGAGTAGCCATCCTAATATCAGATAAAATTGACTTCCAACCTAAAGTCATCAAAAAAGACACTGAAGGACACTACATACTGATCAAGGGAAAAATCCACCAAGAAGAACTCTCAATTCTGAATATCTATGCTCCAAATGCAAGGGTACCCTCATTCATAAAAGAAACTCTACTAAAGCTCAAATCACACATCGCACCTCACACAATAATAGTGGGTGACTTCAATACCCCGCTCTCTGAAATGAATAGTTCAGGAAAACAGAAGCTAAACAGGGACACAGTGAATCTAATTGAAGCCTTGGACCAAATGGAACTAACAGATATATATATTTCATCCTAGAGCTAAAGAATACACCTTCTTCTCAGCACCTCATGGTACCTTCTCCAAAATTGACCATATAATTGGTCACAAATCAGACCTCAACAGATATAAGAAGATAGAACTAATCCCATGCCTCCTATCAGATCACTATGGAATAAGGGTGGTCTTCAATGGCAACTAAAACAACAGAAAACCCACATACACATGGAGGCTGAACAATGTGCTACTCAATGATAACTTGGTCAAGGTGGAAATAAAGAAAGAAATCAAAGACTTCTTGAAATTTAATGAAAATGAAGGCACAACATACCCTAATTTATGGGACACAATGAAAGCAGTGCTAAGAGGAAAATTCATAGCCCTGAGTGCCTCCAAAAAGAAATGGGAGACAGCATACACTAGCAGCTTAATGGCACACCTGAAAGCCCTGGAACAAAAAGAAGCAAATACATCAAAGAGGAGTAGAAGGCAGGAAATCATCAAACTCAGGGCTGAAATCAAATAAATAGAAACAAATAAAACCATACAAAGAATCAACAAAACGAGGAGTTGGTTCTTTGAGAAAATCAACAAGATAGATAAGCCCCTAGCCAGACTAACCAGAGGGCACAGAGACAGTATTCAAATTAATAAAATCAGAAACGAAAAGGGAGAGATAACAACAGAAACTGAGGAAATTCAAAAAATCATCAGATCCTACTACAAAAGCCTGTATTCAACACAACTAGAAAATCTCGAGGAAATGGACAATTTCCTTGACAGATACCAAATACCAATATTAAATCAGGATCAAATAGACCATCTAAACCGTCCTATATCCCCTGAAGAAATAGAAGTCGTCATTGGAAGTCTTCCAACCAAAAAAAGCACAGGTCCAGATGGTTTTAGTGCAGAATTCTATCAGACCTTCAAAGAAGACCTAACACCAATACTCTTCAAACTGTTCCACAAAATAGAAACAGAAGGAACACTACCCAACTCGTTCTATGAAGCCACAATTACGCGAACACCAAAAGCACACAAAGATCCGACAAAGAAAGAGAATCTCAGGCCAATCTCTCTTATGAATATCGATGCAAAAATACTCAATAAAATTCTTGCCAACCGAATCCAAGAACACATCAAAACGATCATTCACCACGATCAAGTAGGCTTCATCCCAGGGATGCAGGGATGGTTCAATATAAGGAAATCCATCAATGTAATCCACTATATAAACAATCTCAAAGAAAAAAACCACATGGTCATCTCATTAGATGCTGAGAAAGCATTTGACAAAATTCAGCATCCTTTCATGCTAAAGGTCTTGGAAAGATCAGGAATTCGAGGCCCATATCTAAACATAGTAAAAGCAATTTACAGAAAACCGGTAGCCAACATCAATCTGAATGGAGAGAAACTTGAAGCAATCCCACTGAAATCAGGGACTAGACAAGGCTGCCCTCTCTCTCCATATCTTTTCAATATAGTACTTGAAGTTCTAGCTAGAGCAATTAGACAACAAAAGGAGGTCAAAGGGATACAAATTGGAAAGGAAGAAGTCAAACTATCACTATTTGCAGACGATATGATAGTCTACTTAAGTAACCCAAAGAACTCCACCAGAGAACTCCTACAGCTGATAAACAACTTCAGCAAAGTGGCCGGATATAAAATCAACTCAAGCAAGTCAGTAGCCTTCCTATACTCAAAGGATAAGCAGGCTGAGAAAGAAGGAAGAGAAATGATACCCTTCATGATAGCCACAAACCATATAAAGTATCTTGGTGTGACTCTAACCAAACAAGTGAAAGATCTGTATGACAAGAACTTCAAGTGTCTGAAGAGAGAAATTGAAGAAGACCTCAGAAGATGGAAAAATCTGTCATGCTCATGGATTGGCAGGATTAATATAGTAAAAATGACCATCTTGCCAAAAGCAATATACAGATTCAATGCAATCCCCATCAAAATCCCAACTCAATTCTTCACAGAGTTGGAAAGAGCAATCCAAACATTCATCTGGAATAACAGAAAACCCAGGATAGCTAAAAGTATTCTCAAGAGTAAAAGAACCTCGGGGGGAATCAGTATCCCAGACCTCAAGCTGTACTACAGAGCAATAGTGTTAAAAACCGCATGGTATTGGTACAGTGACAGGCATGTAGATCAATGGAACAGAATTGAAGACCCAGAAATGAATCCACACTCCTATGGTCACTTGATCTTTGACAAAGGAGCTAAAACCATCCAGTGGAAAAAAGATAGCCTTTTCAACAAATGGTGCTGGCTCAACTGGAGGTCAACATGCAAAAGAATGCAAATTGACCCATTCTTATCTCCTTGCACTAAGCTCAATTCCAAGTGGATCAAGGACCTCCATATAAAACCAGACATACTGAAACTAATAGAAAGGAAACTAGGGAAGAACCTTGAACATATGGGCACAGGGGAGAATTTCCTGAATAGAACTCCAATAGCTTATGCTCTAAGATCAAGAATTGACAAATGGGACTTCATTAAATTACAAAGTTTTTGCAAGGCAAAAGACACTGTCAAAAAGACAAAGCGGCAACCAACTAACTGGGAAATGATCTTTACCAACCCTACATCTGACAGAGGGCTAATATCCAAGATATACAAAGAACTCAAGAAGTTAAACTCCAGAGAGCTAAGTAACCCTATTAAAAATGGGGTACAGAGCTAAACAAAGAGTTCTCACCTGAAGAATATCTAATGGCTGAGAAGCACCTAAAGAGATGTTCATCATCCTTAGTCATTAGGGAAATGCAAATCAAAACAACCCTGAGATTCCATCTCACACCAGTCAGAATGGCTAAGATCAAAAACACAGGAGACAGCAGTTGTTGGCAAGGATGTGGAGAAAGAGGAACACTCCTTCACTCCTGGTGGGATTGCAAGCTGGTACAACCACTCTGGAAAGCTGTCTGGCGGTTCCTCAGAAAACTGGGCATGACACTCCCAGAGGATCCAGCTATACCACTCCTGGGCATATACCCAGAGGCTTTACCTGCATGCAATAAGGACACATGCTCCACTATGTTCATAGCAGCCTTATTTATAATAGCCAGAAGATGGAAAGAACCCAGATGTCCCTCAACAGAGGAATGGATTCAGAAGATGTGGTATATTTACACAATGGAATACTACTCTGCAATTAAAAACAATGAATTCATGAAATTCCTAGGTAAATGGTCAGAACTTGAAAATATCATCCTTAGTGAGGTAACCCAATCACAAAAGAACACACATGGTATGCAGTCACTGATAAGGGGATATTAACCCAGAATCTCGGAATACCCTAGACACAATTTTCATATCAATAGATTTCCAAGAAGATGGAAGGAGAGACCGATGGTCCTGGAAAGACTGGATGTAGGGGAATGCCAGGACAGAGAAGCGAGAGGGGGTTGAATGGAGAAAAGAGGGAGGGAAGGGGGCTTATGGGACTTTCATGGAGGGAGTAAATGGGAAAGGAGAAATGATTTTGAATGTAAATAAAAAAAAGTTAGAAAATAAAATAAAGTTTAAAAAAAAAAGAAAAAAAATTTATTTTATTTAGTTCCAAAAAACTTCAAAGGGTAAAACAATATATTCATATATTATTACATATACATCTCATTGCATGAGATAAAATTGTAGTGGAGACCAACAGAGAAAAATTGTGGAGCAAATGAAAAACTGTGAACTCACAAGCTGCTTATTTGAGAACATTGTGAGGAGAGATGAAAAAGAACGAACCTAGGGGATTCATGGAACTGAGCCAAGCATTCTCCCTGGAGGCAAGAAGGCGCTATGCTGTCTGGTCCAGTGGAGGGTGGAACCCATGTTCTTAGAGAGATGTGACCTCTCCAAATAATAACAAATAACAAATAATAACAGCTCACAAGTCATGTTCCTACTGTCATAATAGTGAACTGGCTACTACAGACTTTTATGGGAGCAACCAAATGTCTTTGGCCTTTTCCACCTTAGGAAATTCGTGCCCGATCCTCTTAAGAGACAGTAAAATATAGATGGAGAGGTCACAGTGCTTGGGAAGATATTGCTACTGTTGTGTCTCTAAATTGATATAGCATTGAACTGACTTCTAAGTGTTTATATTTATAGTTTGTAGACGCTCACTACTTTCAGGCTTAATCAGAAGTAAAACAAAACTAAACTACTCATCTCTTTATAATGAATGGTGGTGGTTGCAGAAGAGAATCTTGTATAGGAAGAATACAAGCTGACTGAGTGTATAGCCCCAAACAGGACGTTTATACCAACCCCTCTAGAGATCAGGAACATCAGAGAAAAGGAAACAGAAAGAATGTGAGGCCTGAAATAGAGAAAGAACAATGATTGTTTTGGGGGAATGACTTGGCAGATGCAATCATGTATTTAGAGCAGCTCTTGTTGCTTCTTTTATATCTACATAAGATGGGACCTGTCAACATCTAGTGGAGGATGGGTCAGGGGGTGTGGGGACCTCATCTGCCAGGGGAGGGGAAACCATTATCTTCGCATGTGTTTCTGTTGGCAATCTCACTAGGCTCCATTGGATAGTTTCATGTCCATGGTCACTTAGAAATGCCTGGTTAAATGCCATGGGTCATAAAACAAAAAGGCACAGATATTGGGAAATGGCCTTTGGGCAGGTGTGGAGGTGACAGAGGTGGCAAGAAGGTAAAAGATGGAGCAGAGCGAGCACAACAGAATGCATTATGTACATGTAAGAAATTTTAATTGCAAAGAATTTTAAATTGCAAAGAATTTTAAATTTTAATAGTTCTTTTAGGGAGATGAAGTCTTTTTTATAATGAAAATTAAAATATTTTACACTAGAGAAAGCCCCCTTTTGTACAAAAGTACTTAAATAGTAAATTACTTAGAATGATGTCAAGATACAAAACAAACAAAGAAAAAATTCCTAAACTGAACATGTTTCTAAACTATTGTATAGGTCAGTCTTTATAAACAGAAATATTACTGAAAGACAAAATTCTCTAAGTCAGAGTTTGAGTGTTGTAGACAAATAATATTTGTGTTATATATTTCAGTTTCTTTGGTATGGGGAAAAGTGAGATAGTATATTAGCAACGTAATGTGTTAAAGTTTCCTTACAGTTTGCTGTCTTCAGATTTCTTACTTTCTGAACTATAATGTTCATTTCAATTATAAAAGCTATACTCATCACCCAATTAATATCTTTAAAAAGGGTGATATAAATATATTTATTTAGAAATGGAATAGCTTAGTAACTTCCCACCTGTGTTTTCTAGTGTTTCATTTACATTTAAAATACCTCAGACAAAATTGTCAGCTGCAAAGTTATTACTTGATAAATTATGTATAGAAAATAGCTACCTCTATATCAATAAAATGTGTCATTGATTAATCATATAAAATATTATTAAATTTTTATCACATTTTCTATTTTTTTCTTCTTTATCTAAACATAAAGCAGGAACTCTTTAGAACTTTAATATTTCTTTTGGGAAAACTGATGAGAGCAGTGTATCTGAAATGCCAATCCACCAATCCTCTTCAGATCTATAAAAAACAAATAAATCTAATAACTCCATCTAGAATTTAAGTAGAAAAAAACCAACATCTTATTTTATAACTATATTTGGTCTCTTCCCTTGGGCTCTTATGTTTGAGGAATATCTTCTGTTTTCCTGAGTACTGCTTGCCTTCAGGGACTCTTAAGGCCCAGAACATAGCTGCTCATGCCTTTAACAGTGCTCTATCTTCATGAGGGCTATCTGATGCCTACCACCTTCTTGTTTTCCTTGACATAATTATGGCACAAGTAGTCTACACCCATGCTGGCACTATCCTTAACATGCCCTGCACAACCAATTTTCTGTGGTGCTCTTATTATTAGATCCATTGCTTTTCACTATATGAGCCTCCAACTTTCTGTCATTCAGGTGGAACAGATATTAGCAGCTCCTGCCTCCAAAAATGTTGTAAAGAAAGCCTGGAAACAATGCAATCAGTGCCCTCCTTGGAGCCCTGAAGAGGTCTGCAGTAAATCGACAGGACTTTCCTGCAGCTCTGAAGCTTTGAAGCAGGCCAGTTTACTTTCTTGTCTGTAGGGTGTAATTCATTAGACTCCTGCTATAAAACTTTTATTGGAGAAGTTGGATCATAAAGTCAACCAGAAACAGAGGATTCAGTAATAAGTGGTGTAAGTGTTGTAATAGGAAGAATAAAATGCTACAGACAAAATAAAGGTATTTATTCACTGCTGCTGGGAGTGAAACCGATTGTAAAAGATAACAAGATGAATTCCCAGAAACAACAGATTCTGTTTTCCAGTCTGCTGCGCTTTGGGAGAGCAACTTGCATGCTGCATTGGAAAGAGATTATTCTCTGTACCATGTAATTCACATACACCTTTATGTGTGAACTTACATGTGCATACACATGTGTTTAATACACACCCCTGGGCTTAAAGATGATTCTTTCACTTATTTATTTCACTTATTTATTAATATTTAATTTGCAAAACTGGGAACTGAACCATGTATAGACCAGGCAAGTGTTCTATATCCTCAGAGCCCTTCTTAACTGTCTATGTAAATTTGGGGAGGTAGAACTCTTCCATTCAAAAGCTTCATCCTTTAAAATTTGACTAGGATTCATATAGCTGAAATATTAAATAAATAAACAAAATATAACCTACTTACATGGAAAACTGACTGTCAGGTAACCAAGCAAATGTGATCTTCCAACTCAGCTTCTCTCCCTTTTCCTACTTCTCTCAGTGGAATACTCTGTCATCCATCCATCCATCTATCCATCCATCCGTCCATCCTTCCATTCATCCACATCCATCCATCCATCCATCTCTGTCTGTCTGTCTGTATGTATGTCTGTCTATCATCTGTCTGTCTGTCTGTCTATCATCTGTCTCTCTGTCTACCTATCATCTCTCCCTCTCTCTCCTTTCACTATTGAATATCATATCCTTCAGAATTGGAAATGGACAAGTATGTGAGATATTATATATTAAGAATTTTCTATAACATTAAAATTCATACTGTTCTTGAGTACTTAAAAACTGTGCTAGCAACTCTTTTCCCAAGTATTTCATTATATTTAGCCAATTTACTAGAAAGCTTTCATGTTATAAGGAGAAAGAAAAGCTTCCATCTTGTTTTCTCGGTTAGGTTCTTAGATAGATACATTCTTAAAATATTACCCTTACCAGCTCCTCATCTCCTGTCTATACTCACACTCAAACTGCAAACTGTTTCTTCTTGTTTTTCACATGTCATAGCTTTTATACTCAACTCTTTGTTTTAATCTTACTGAAAAAACCTACTAAAATGTGGCAGAGTTCTCCAGGTCCAGGGCAAACTACTGAGAACAGAGCCATTCCTTTTTTTTTTTTTTTTGAGTTTGCTATCTCATTAGAAGAAACAGACAAACAAAGGACATTTCATTTTCACTTGGAAGGAACTGATACAGAATAATTAAGTAGAAAGCCCACGGAACAGTTTATAGTGCTGGAGTCTGGAAACACGTATCTGATTAGATGATATTTAAGCAATGATGGAAGTATTTGTGAAGTACTACTCAAGTAGAGAAAACATTAAGATCTCTGATAGATAGGAAGCTGGTTGGTAAGTTCAGATAAATATAAGGCAGATCATTTGGAGTAAGATGGTGAGGCAGAGGGGCAGGATGACAGTCATAAATTATTTCATGAATTGGGTATTGTTTAAGTGTAACACACCCTTGTGTCTTTCCCTGAGGCAGGATGTACAAAATGTTTATTTACCCTACATAGTGGGGACCCAAACAGACCACAGAATAATTCAATCTAAATGCAGCCTCATAAATCAATATCTTTTTGGGGATTACTTCAAGAAACATGTTAAAATCAGAGGCAGTTAAACCTCTGAAAATCTCCTAGGAAAACTTCTAAGCAATAATTAAGCCACTGTAGAATCCTACACTGGTCAACTGTTTATATCCTATGCTAATTTAGAAAAGGAAAGGGTCTTGAGAGGTTTGGGTAAAGGCTTACGAGCCTCATGACTCTTGTAAGTTCCCATCCCTATCTCCACTTGTAAGAGATATTAATAGGTCTGATTCATGAGTAATGATTTAAACTGTTCTGATTCAGCAAAGCAATGCATAGAGGGAAGATTCATCTCCATTACAGTTCTATTAAAACTCTTGTGTTAGAAGCTCAGGATAGTAGAGGTGGAGGCTACTATGGAACTCTCAAAAGATAGGGAACTAGATGGATCACTGGGACATAGTCTGGAAGGAACTAAGAAAGTGCTCAGTGATGCTGGATTGATTGCTGTCAACAAAGTCAGTTTATGCATTCCCACTATATTTCTGTCTGTGATGAGGCCCCTCAACTTAGCTGCAGTAATACTGGCACCATCTTGAAGCACATGAGCAGGGAAATTAACTCAGCTTCTTGATTTTACAAGGGACACAGACTCAGACAATCTGTTAAAGTAATGTAAGATGGACTAAAACAGCTGCTCTGACTGAGACTGATCCCACTTACAAAACCTCAAGTAGGAAATTAGAAAGAAATGTTACTTTCCTTTCAAAGATATGCAGGCTTAATTTAGGATACTATGGTTGGCGTTGGTGGGAAGTTCTCAGAACCTGGGTAGTTTCTGAGAAAAAGATGGCTAGAGAAGTTGAAAAGTGGAAGTTTGAAAAGGAAAACAAGAGTGACTAATTGCAGAAGTTCTAGCTGACCTTTTCAGGAAACAAGTGGCCAGCTTTTCTTAGCTGCAGGAAGTAATTCCCTCATCCAACAGGCCCATGCAGAACAGTGGCCTTTGTCCTGATATTCTGTATATGAATGGGAATATACCTTGTTCTAACTTGCTGATTTCTCACAGCCTACCCCATTCTCCTTGTAGCCTGTTTCTTCTGATTCTACTTTTATATCAGATAGATTTCATGCCCCTCTCTCACTTCCCTTCCCCTTCCTTGAGTCATTTTCTCTTTTCTTACAATATTCTCTATTTTCACATGTTTTGTATGCATACATGTGCCTACTTACTCCCCCACATGAATATATAAATTTAAATCTAGATTTTGTATATATAATAATGCATGTGCTGTTTGTCATTTGAATCTAGATAATTTTACCTAACAAAATGATCTCTGGTACATTATTTACTTTCTGTTGTTCTATGTCACCCTGTTCTTGTGGAGAAGTGAACAAATAACTAACCTCAGAGAACAAAGTATCAATGACCCAAAGCCCAACTTGGTGTTCTAATGAATTTGTTGAAATTATTTATAAGAATATGTGTGAAGGTTTACTTACAGCAGCAGAAATGAGCCAAAGACAGATGCATCACAAAAACCCATGTCAGTATATCTGGCAGCTAAACAAAAGCTGGAAAATTTGAGTGATGTGTGTGGAACTTAACAGGTTGAAGAGTAACTTCGGCAGTTGAAGGTGGTCTGGGTTTCTTCCAAGCAGATAAGTTGGTCTCTTCTTCTAGGCAGTTCAGCTTCTCTCTGTGGCTTGACTTGTTTGAGAGTGCCTTCAGTAGTAGTTATAACTTATATATGTTTGAGGAGGGAAGAACCCAGTGTATCTGGTCAGTTTTAGGGGCTTCCTGAATCTTTTGAATTGTTTATTTCCTGTGGTTGATGAGTTTCTCTAAAGGATGAAGTGCTTCACCTTCAACTCACAGCAACCTGATGTTTCACCTCCCTAAAAACATTTATTTTATTATTATTATTATTATTATTATTATTATTATTATTATTATTATTTTGGTCTGTCAGAGTTTCCCTCCAAGATGCAAGATGTTGACCTCAGAGAAAATTCCTGCATAATGGATCACCTCAATCTCATCCTTTTGCAATAGAATATAATTCTGCTATGTACAATATGTTTTGAGATTTTCTTTCAAAATTTTTTCAGGGCCAGATTGCTCCTCATTTTACATTTCTCTTCCTCTGGTAAACTCACTGGGCCTGACTTAATCTGCTCAGCCTTACCAAGGATGAAGGGGGAAGTTTGACTCTGTTCTTTACTGCACCTGCTGGATCCTGGGTCTTAAGAGATCCTGAACTGGCACTGTAGCCTCGGCTATAGCTTTTGTCTCTCTGCCATCCCTAGCAGGCCAAACCACCTCTACCCCCAGCATAACCTCCTTTATCTTGGGAGCTAATTATCCTTCCCTAGGCAGACTTAACCATCTTTGCATAAATATTTCTATGTTAAATGTCTTCTGTGAATTGCCCATTTGGCTTTGAAGCTTCCGGGAAGCCCCCTAACACAGAGTTCTACTTTCTTTTAGTGTTTGACTTAGAAACTCCAGCTCCACACAGATTTTGCCATATCTGTCACCAGGTAATCCAGAAAGATCTCCTCGACTTCTCCTTTTTTCTTACTTCCCCTAGGCTGCTCTCATACTTCGCATAAACTCTTACATGCTGGTCTAAGTCACTTTGATTTTCCAAAGCCTACTTTATAAAAATCTTGCCCCACAAAAGTATATACAGAAGAGCCAATAAAGCTCCATGCCAACCTTGAGGTCCTCACTCAATGGGCCTTTTCTTTAACCCTAAAGTGTTAGGTCTATCTTGCCCAGTGAACTAAGACACAGCTTTTTAAATTTCTAGTCCCTTCTGTATCACCCTTCCTCTATGGTCCTCCAACCCTGATATAACCAAGTATTCCTAATGACTCTGATGAACTGGCCCACCTTGGACTGGTTTCCCTCATAGTAATCACAGGTAATGCAGCTATAAGGAAGGATAGGTAGTTACTATTCACTCTTTCTGCCTCCACAGCAGTCAAGCTATTCCTATTCACTACCACGCCCCACAATGTCACAAGCCAGGAAATGGCAGGCACTTTCATTGTTGGTTTAAAACTCTTCCTAAATTCCAGCAACTCAAGTGTGGAATATTTCTTCATCACCCACTTTCCTGTTTGGGGCCAATGCTAAAGTCCACCTGCAGGTTGGATTGCAGATTTTCCCTCTTTTCAACCAAAGGTCAGACCTAAAGAGCATCTTATATTACTTTTAGCATCTCTCTCTCATCCTCTCACTTACTTGCCAAATCCAAGTCTAACACAGAGGAGCTTAGCTACATCTCCCTTTCTTGTTGTAAATCCCCCTTACACAAACAAGCTCCTGTTCAGCTATTATCTCAGTACTGTGCATTTCTTATTACATACCCTGAAGCGCTGGCAACACTGCCACTGATTCCCAACAATCTTGACTTTCTGTCCTAACTTCAAAGACTAAAATTTCCCCCCAAACTTTAACAGTTTTCAAACTCACGTGGCGAGCCTCACTAATAAATTAGGCATGCCACCCTATACCACATAGATTAAAGCTGCTATTGGGACTAGGAGAGTCCAGAGTTCTGGTATATCTCACTACCTATAGCAAGAACCACACAACTGCTGCAATAACACAAAATCAGATTAACACACACCTCAATTACATGCCTTGCTACCTGTTGCCAGGACCATACATGCACTCACTCCTCCCAAACATATGATTGTTTCTGCTGGGTCCCTGTTCAGGTGCCAATTATGTTGTGTGATAGACTTTTCCTAGGTAGACACAACACACATACACACATATACACACACACACACACACACAGAAACACACAAACACATGCCTTTTACCCCATAACAGACCAAAGTATGGATCCCACCATTGTCCAACTAAGTGAAGCCATGAATTTGATTGGGATTACTTGCAAAAATATCAGTGAAGGATTACTTCCATGTACAGAAATGATGCAAAGGCAACTTGATTGTGAAAGCCCACCCAAGAATGATTGACAGCTCACAAAAGCTGGAAACCTGGTTCATACTGCACAGCCTGCAGGCAGGTCAACAGGTTGGCTCAATTATTCCAGGTGACTTTGTGTGACTTACTCTTTTTGAGGCTTTTTTGTCTAAAAGTGACTCTGAGTCTTTACTGTTTACTCTTGATGAGTGAGCAGTCTAGTGAACCTGGTCAGTTTCAGGGACTTCCTGAAGCTATTGTGAGTTGTTACTTTCTATCTACCAGAGTTTTCCTGCAGGGTGGAATGTTGGAAATATTCAACTGCTACACACACAGGGGCAAGTAACTTTACCGAAGATATATTCCATTCGTCAAAATAGTTTGTAAGCAACAACTCTCGTCTTTCTTGTAGTAAAAAGAAACCTCAAGACTAAGATTGGATAGCTTAATGGTGAAGATGAATAACATACATGCCTGCTAAGGTTAGCTTCCAAAAATCTCTCATAGAGCTTCAAGCTTTTCTCCTCTCTTCTGCTTTCTTGTTTAGACAAGTCAGTCTAAGTGTTTATAAGTTAGATTCTCATAACTAACTCTTCTCTTTGTTGAGAATGATTGACAGCTCACAAAAGCTGGAAACCTGGTTCATACTGCACAGCCTGCAGGCAGGTCAACAGGTTGGGGTCAAAATGACCTGCAGGCAGGTCAAAATGTTGCTCTGTTCTGACCACCCTTTCTACACACACACACACACACACACACACACACACACACACACACACACACACACAAATTAGGTTTTGTAGGGGCAACAAAAATATATAAATTTTTATATTCATGATAATACTAAGAATTGGATATTAATTTATTTCAATATTTAGTTAGACATTAACTGACTTGAAATTTTACAGGCTAAGAAAATATTAAAAGTTCTGTGGGACATAGGGCTAGATAGAATATATCTCAACACAGTAAAGGCTATATATAAAACCTATAGCTAAACTTTTCATGCAAAATATAAGAAAACTTGAAGCATTCTAATATTAGGGTTCAAGAATTTGGGAAATAATCTATTACAAGAACCAAGTTCAAGTCAGCAAAAGTGTATTTATTCAGAAACTGATATATCAGAGAGACTGCTGGGTTCAAGATCCAAACCCTGTGTGTGTGTGTGTGTGTGTGTGTGTGTGTGTGTGTGTGTGTGTGTGTGTGTAGAAAGGTCAGGACAGAACAACATTTTAAAGCAAAACACACACACACACACACACACACACACACACGCATACACACAAATTAGGTTTTGTAGGGGCAAGGATAGGGACAGCCAATCAGGTACATGAATGTTGTATGTTTCCAATTGCTTTTGGCACCTGGTATCTTGAGTGGGTTATTACCAATCAAGTACCTCAGATGGCTTTTCCTGATGATTTCACCTGGATAGAGACCAGCCACTCGGAGCCTCATTAACAGTGGCTAGGCTTCAGTCCTGACTGGGTGCTAACTAGCAAAGCACAGGGTGAGATAGTGTGGTCTAAGTTCATACAAAGAATATGAGACCAAAAGTTGTTTGGAAGAATTTATCCATGTCTTAGAATTCAGCCTAGTACAAGATGGAGATTATATACAAGACAGGGTCTCTGAAGCTAAAATGGCCCCCAACACTAACTTAGACCAGGATTGAAGCAAGGTTGTCCACCCTATCAGATCCTATTCAATATAACATTTGAAGTATTCACCAGAGTAATAAGAGAAGAAAGGAAATAAAAGAGATATCAATAGGAAGTAAAAATATTCTTTCCTGAAGATGAGATTATCTACACATAAAAGATCTTAAAGACTTCTCTAGGAAGCTTCTAGAACTGAAAGCCATTTCCAGCAAGGTGGCAGAATAAAAAGTTACCACATCAAAGGAAGCGCAGGGACAAAAAATGGAGCAGAGACTGAAGGAAAGGCCATCCAGAGATCGCCCCATCTTGTAATCCATCCCACCTGCAGACACCAAACCCCAACACTATTGCTGATGCCAAGAAATGCTTGCAAACAGGAGCATGGTATAGCTGTTCTTTAAGGTACTCTTCCAGCACCTGAAAGATACAGATACAGATACTATATCCAACCATCGGACTGAGCTAGGGGACCCCAATGGAAGAGCTAGGAGAAGGACTAAAGGAACTGAAGGTGATGGTAACCCCATAGGAAGAACAACAATATCAACCAACCAGAACAACCAGAGCTCCCAGAGACTAAACCACCACCTAAAGAGTACACATGGATGAGTTCATGGCTCCAGTTACATATGTAGCAGAGGATTGGTCTGGCATCAATGGGAGGGGAGGCCCTTTGTCCTATGGAAACTTGATGCCCCAGCATAGGGGGATGCTAGAGCAGTGAAGCAAGAGTGGGTGGGTAGGTAGAGGAGCACCCCCTTAGAGGTAAAGAGGAGTGGGGATGGGATGGGAGTCTGGGATGGGGGACAACACTTGACATGCAAATAAACAAAATAACTAAAAAATAGTTACCACACAAAAGTCAGTGAGAAACACTGTGTTAGTAAACAAAATGGAAAAATATTGAGCAAGACACCTGATATCAACTTCTGCCCCACTCCACATCCACAGGTATGAATACTTACAACACACATACACACATACACACACACACACACACACACACACACACACACACATACACACACACGAACACATATGTTAAAACTACTTTGAAGATAGATAGAATGGACATTATCAAGACATCAAAAGACAAATACTGGCGTGGATGTAAAGAATGAAGAATGTTTATTCAATTGTTGATAGCAATGTAAATTGGCACTGCCAATATGGAAGCCATTGTGGTGAATTTTCAAAAGCAAAAAAAATAGAACTATTATCTGACCAGCTTTGGATGCATACCCAAAGGACTCTGCCTCCTACCACAGGGATACTTGCTCATCCATGCTTTTGACTGCTGTTTTTACAATAGCAATCAAATAGAATGAGCCTAGATGCTTATAACTGATGGGTAGATAATGAAAATGTGGTACATACATGCTCACCTGTAAAGAAAAATAAATTTATTAAACTAGTAGGAAAATTGATGGACCATAAAGTAGTGTTTTAAGTGAGGCAACACAAAGTTAGAGTTGCTACCATTTGCAAATGTAAATATAAGTGTCGATGAATGGGTATAAAACCTGGAATCTAGAGAAGGAAAAGAGGCTTTAAGGCATGGGGGTGGGATAATAAAATATACATGTAAAAAGAAAACTGATGGGGATAACAAGAAGGTTAAATTTAAGGAAGAAAAGAGGCAGGAAAATAGGGACGAGGTTGAAGAGTGTCAACTGAAGAGAGGATGAATGAAAAGAAAGTTTGTTAATGGGTGACCTAATCATAAAATAAAATATTGGAGAGTTTAAACATATATGCCCTATGTGTATAGGCAATGCTGCTCCTAAATCTATGGATTTCTTGCAAAATGTGCAGTACCAGGTGTGAGCTATCTCCTACTAGTGAATATTTAAGAAGTCTCTGAGGCCTCCAAACATATAGAATTTCAGAATTGAAGACCCAGAAATGAATCCACACTCCTATGGTCACTTGATCTTTGACAAAGGAGCTAAAACCATCCAGTGGAAAAAAGATAGCCTTTTCAACAAATGGTGCTGGCTCAGCTGGAGGTCAACATGCAGAAGAATGCAAATTGACCCATTCTTATCTCCTTGCACTAAGCTCAATTCTAACTGGATCAAAGATCTCCACATAAAACCAGACACACTGAAACTAATAGAAGGGAAACTAGGGAAGAACCTTGAACATATGGGCACAGGGGAGAATTTCCTGAACAGAACTCCAATAGCTTATGCTCTAAGATCAAGAATAGACAAATGGGACCTCATTAAATTACAAAGTTTTTGCAAGGCAAAAGACACTGTCAAAAAGACAAAGCGGCAACCAACTAACTGGGAAATGATCTTTACCAACCTTACATCCGACAGAGGGCTGATATCCAATATATACAAAGAACTCAAGAAGTTAAACTCTAGAGAGGCAAGTAACCCTATTAAAAAATGGGGTACAGAGCTACACAAAGAGTTCTCACCTGAAGAATATCTAATGGCTGAGAAGCACCTAAAGAGATGTTCATCATCCTTAGTCATTAGGGAAATGCAAATCAAAACAACCCTGAGATTCCATCTCACACCAGTCAGGATGGCTAAGATCAAAACCACAGGAGACAGCAGTTGTTGGCGAGGATGTGGAGAAAGAGGAACACTCCTCCACTGCTGGTGGAATTGCAGGCTGGTACAACCACTCTGGAAAGCAGTCTGGAGGTTCCTCAGAAAACTGGGCATGACACTCCCGGAGGATCCGGCTATACCACTCCTGGGCATATACCCAGAGGCTTTACCTGCATGCAATAAGGACACATGCTCCACTATGTTCATAGCAGCCTTATTTATAATAGCCAGAAGCTGGAAAGAACCCAGATGTCCCTCAACGGAGGAATGGATTCAGAAGATGTGGTATATCTACACAATGGAATACTACTCTGCAATTAAAAACAATGAATTCACGAAATTCCTAGGCAAATGGTCAGATCTTGAAAATATCATCCTTAGTGAGGTAACCCAATCACAAAAGAACACACATGGAATGCAGTCACTGATAAGGGGATATTGACCCAGAATCTCGGAATACCCTAGACACAATCCGCATATCAATAGATTTCTAAAAAGATGGAAGGAGAGACCCCTGGTCCTGGAAAGACTGGATGTAGGGGAACGCCAGGACAGAGTAACGAGAGGGGGTTGAATGGAGAAAAGAGGGAGGGAAGGGGGCTTATGGGACTTTCGGGGAGGGAGGAAACGGGAAAGGGGAAGTGATTTGGAATGTAAATTAAAAAAAAATAAAATAAATAATAAAAAAAAAAAGAAGTCATGAATCCAGATTTTAGGAAACAAAATGAAGCCAAGCAGAAAGTGCTAGAGGGTAAAGAAAAATGTACTTAGTTAATTGGCACAGATCTTGCTTTTCACAGTCAGGTCCTGGCCTCTGCCCACAATATCTGGTGAGCAGGTGAGGAGCAAGTCACGACAGAATCTAATCGAGAAGAGAGATTCCCAGGGCTAGGAGTCTTCAGATTTTCTGACAGCAATCCATGATCTTTATTATGTATTGACAACCTTGTGGCCTCCAGATCCCCACATCTAAATGGAATGTTCTCTGTGGTCTTCCAGCTGCTGCCCATGGTTGTGAATCTGTCTGGATGTGATAGGGTGATTTGTGCTGAGACTACCAGAGCAGAGGGAACTGTCTGTGGTCCTGGTGGAGTTCATGACTCAGATTTTCTGCACTGCAGTGGGCAAAGTGACCCGAGATGACTTTGCAATATCGTCTTTAGGGAAAGAATAAATGTGTTTTGTAAGACGAACATAACTTGCAGCTAGATGGGACAATTATGATGGAGAATTTCTGGCTATTTGCCAAACAATTCTTTTGTCTTAAAATCGAGCTGAACCACATTTTACAACCACCTTTCAGTGACATCTGCCTTTGTCACTAAGATGATATAGTATATGCATCATTCTAAGACTTGTAAAAACACTTGTGACTGACTCTCCTATGTTGCTTCAGGCTTATGGGTTGATACCTAGTGTGTGCACAAAAGCCATCAAAATGTATCTATTACAGAACATTGACTTGAAATTCATTTAAAAATTGTGCTTCACTAGTAAGGATTTTGCATCTAAGATATTTATGTTTAGCTACTTTATTCCTACAGAATCCAGAGTGTAAGATGATCTGAAATTTGCATCTGCGTCTGGTTTTCCATGTATGAATTTTCTTACTGATAAACTTCAGATCCTGGCCTATAACCATAATGCCTTTGGAATCTAGCCAATTGACAATAGGACAAGTATGTTAGGATACTCTCACCAACACACCCCACCCAAGGATAAGAAAACCAGTTAGAGAACAACAAAACCAAATAAAACTTATTAGCTTTTGACCACACGAATTGCAGTGTTCACTGATTTACTGAATTTTACTACTTTGTGGTTTATATTTCTTTTGCTTATTCTTGAAGATATCAAGAAAAATAATTTATGGCTGTTAAATCTACCCAGGAACTTTATTCGTTTACAAGTATTTGGTACCTCTGAAGTCTCTATACATAAGGACATTTAATCATCCAAAGGTTCTGATGAACACTGTTTTGGAACTGAATGAGGAACTGAGACTTCCATTGCCTCTCCATGTATTGACTGCACTTTCTGAGAAGACAGACAATGCATCTCTATTTTTGACCAGCTTGTGACAATCAGTTCTTCAGATTTAGCTCTGCTGTTTTACAGTAGGTCTTTGATTTGGGATACTCATATTTAAGGCCAAGCAATATTGATTCAAAATGACAGCTTCTTCAGCTAAAAAGTTGGCAAAAATTTTTGATAAAGAACCATATAATGATTTTTTCATTTTCTTAGACCCTAGTCTTCGGTGTTCTTCCCTTGTGGCTTTTGTTGTTATTAATTAAACAATTTGTTTATGGCAGGATTTTGCTATATAGCTGAGGCTGGCCTTGAACTCAAAATTTTGCCTCAGTATCCTGGATTCTTAATGACAGGCGTGTGCTAGCAGAAATGGTGCATATTCTTATTAAAATATTCTAATATTAAAATAACAATATTTTAGAATGCAAAATTTTTAGCTCTAAGAGCTTAACCTTTAACACAGAATTTTCTGCAAAGATTTTAATGTTTAACACATGTGCCTTCTCTCTGGTAGCCCAAGAACTTTTACCCTAAAGAGTGATAAAAACAATAAAAATCAAAAAAAGCAAAAAGAGAAAAAAAAAGTCTTTAAATAATTTGGGAGAGTATCACACACCCTAACAGTCTCATAAAAATTCACAAAAGTACATCAATGTAGTATATTTAATATTTGAAAATTAAGGATGCCTGTCCAATTAGTTCTATTTTTAAAAATTCTTCCAGAACATGGCATCGTTTTCACCAGATTTCTATTGGTATATTAAAGATTGGTTTTCTGAGGGACTTTTTATACAGTTATTCTGGAATCCTAGATTCTTGGCTGTGGATGAATATTGTGAAGTTCAGGAGTTTATAGTTTCTCTAATGCATTTCTCTTCAGCCAGTTTCCTAATATAAATGATGTATCCTAATCGCTGGTTTCTTTTGGAACCCAGTCTTTCCCTGTGCTCTTCAGGTACAGTTCCTGACAATTTTATGTTCTATTCTATAGGAATGATGATGGACTTAGGCCATTTCCTTGGAGTTCTATATAAATCCTTTCTTTTGGGGGGATGTCATTTAATGAGGGCAGTCCAGTTTTCCTATAATAACCTTTTTTTCATTTATCTTAGATCTTGGTTTCACTTGCCCGTGATGTATCTCTAGTTTTTTATCTCCATTTCTTTATTCAGGAGAAAATGAAGCTCAAAAGAATTCCATAACCCAACCAACAACATACATACATGTTTTTGATGAACTAGAACTTATCAATATGTCAATGAGGCAGGTTATCACCTTGCTATAACTCCATGACTACAGAGTCATAATTTTTGAATGTGTTGAACTCCTCACTTTTTTAAAGTGCATACTGTGTGTCTATAAGATGAAATGTAAAATACGAATCACTGTCATGGTGTGGCTATGTGGCAGCTGCTACTCTGGATGCTTTCAATATAAAAGCCATGTACTCACAAGAGCTCCCGAGATAGCTGCTAATATCATTTGTAGTATAAATATAAAACTTTATAGGACAGTGAGGATAAACACACAGTGTGGGAACAACACAGAATCAGTAAGTGGCCATAGCTCAATGCAAGCTGTCCCTGTCTCTCATACTGTTCTGCCCTATTCTTCTGATTGAAACTATTAGCATAGACTTAAGTTTTCAATATGATGAAGGCTTCTAGGTAGGAACACTGATTTTTAGGAGATGTTCCAAAAACATTCAAGAGAGGGAAAAAAAAACAGCATCTCCACATTGAGAATTTAGTGCCTAGAATACTGCTTGAATCTACAGGGAGAAAATTTATGTCTGTGCCTTCAGTGTGGGGAGTGTAGACTGCAGGAATTATTTCAGGTAACTTAGACAAATCAGTCTTGGTTTGAACCTCAAAAGCAAGCAGATTAGTGTACCTATCACAGCCAACACTCACCACTGCAGTTTATTGATTTTGTGGTCTGTCTTCATCAGCAAGGAGAGGGAAAAAAAATAAAAGAAAATATATCATTGTAACATTCTTGCACCCAACACAAGGTCATTTGTACTTCTTTGGGTCTTGGTCCTTGTGCCGTGGTACTTTTGCTTCCATGTCAGAAGTAGGTGAGGTTGCTTCCTGATGCTGTGCTACATAATATTTTCTCTTTTATCCCAAGTCTAATAACTGGAAATGACCTTTGGCAGCCACAGATTACTGTCAGGATTCTCTTTTATCTTTGCCAACATCTTTCTAATTCCTCCTCATCTGTGTATTTGTGCTGTTCTGCTAGTATCATATTTCTGGTAGGTCATTTAGGTTGCTGAAAACATTTGTGAGAATTAAGGAACTGATAACAGGACCATAAATAATAACTAATAATATTCAAGAAATACTTGTGTTTACATGGGTATGCCTGATTTTCTAAAGATGATTTTAATTCTACATTAATTCAGATCAGAAAGTACCCAATGTTTTGGCATGATTATTCTTTTTATATGGATTATTAAATGTATCATTAACAATATTATTGTATTTGTTGGTGAATAACAAATCTAAGACTTATTGGCCTCCATGGTCAAGAATCAAGTCACCGATCTCTATCTTCTTTAATTAACTGGACTTTTAAACTAGAAGCCATGCCCTTTTTCCACACTACATGCATTGCAGACAGGAAGCTTCTAATTTTATTCTGATTATAAATAAACATATTTGGGGGAGGCAATACTGTGAGATCTTTAAATCAATATGAAAGAACAATAGTCAGAGTAGTTCTATCTAGTATCCTAGTATTCTGTCTAGGGATGTTTAAATTCATCTCTGCAGCTGAGAGGGAATGTGGTCTTAGAAAACCTAGATAGGAGATAGGAATTTGCAAACAGAAAACTGCATTTACAGAGCAGGCCAAACTCTTTAACCAAATTTCTTTTAAAACTCGTGTCATGGGCCTATGAACTAGAGAATGACTTTGTATCTGTATAAATATGTGCTCCTAAATTACATTTATGTCTTAACCAGGTAAAAGCTAGAAACTAATTCTTAGTTTCATTTAATGTTACTTACTCTGTGACATATATTTTGTTCTGCCCATGTGATACACTAATAAAAAGACATTTTCATTTACTTTTATAGCATACCTGTATCCCTGTGTAGAAAATAGTATAATCAAATTTAATATAATAAAATAGTATAATCAAAGTATCTATATTAATACCCTGGTATTAATTGCCTAGTACCTAAAAACTGAGAGAGTAATGAAGGACATTTAAAGCAGAGATCCAAGTCAAGTCTTAGAGAATTGAGAGGTATTGTATATAGGAAGAAGTTAGAGAGGGAAGAGAAACGGATCTCCATAGCTATGTTGGTTGCTAATGTTCAAATATTAAAATGTTGTGGAATCAACAATGCCAACACATCTAAGAAATGTATTAAGGAAGAGACAAAAGTAAGTGTTTTAATAGCTCTTATACAAATGTCTAGAGTCTAAAAATTGTAATGTAATTGAAAATGCAAATGGATTGTTACTTGAATTTTTAATGTAATGTTTTAATATGCAGAAACAAAGGCCTGGAAGACAAATCCTTAAATTATATTAAAGACAAAATCTTCACAGACCTGACTATGGATTTTATAAAATGTTTATTTATGGGAGTATTTAAAAGTTTAAAAATAGTGAGTGATCTGTTTCTATTTTCAAGCCATGAAGCACATTGTTTTTTTCAGTGCTATATGATGTAGTTTACAGCAAAGTGGATGATCCCATCAGAGTTTGTGGGGATAAGAGGGTAGCTGATAGTCTGTCATATAACAGTGTTCAGGAGTTTGAGGTGAAGTAGAAAGGTAAGACTTCCTATTGTGGCATTATAGAAACCAGGAGGACATCAGTGGGCCTAACTTTGATTTCCAACCCATTCTGCCCTGCACAAGAGTTTGTTCAAATCCAAATTCATTCAGATTTGATGGGTCACCAGTATCCACTTATCCCTGGTAGTGGGTTTACTTCCCTTCTAGCATTCCATCGTATTCAGACAAACCACCTATGTCCTCTACCTGTGGAAAAGAGGAGGCGTCTTCTTAGAACACATTTCCTTCCTACAGGCCCTGGATGTTCTCTCTGTTCCAAACTCTAACTCCCTCAGATTTAAATCCACCCTGTCAAATAGGAGAGCTTCTAGCGACATTTGACTCCTGTTCATCTAAAATGTGTTGTCAAAACTTTAAGTATTATAGGGATCTAATGCCAACTAGATTTTGAAGACCCAAGATAAACACAAAATTATAGGTATCTCGATATTTTTAATTGTTTGTCTGCTGATTTATCTTGGACGTATTATATATTTGTCATGGGGGAATACAGAAAATAATGTTGTTTGATAATTATAAATATATAATATAAGCGTATATATAATAAAGTGTTTTCATCTACAGAACAAAAGCTTTTGTTAGATGGTTGAAGTTGAGATTGGTAGAGTCTCACAGACATTTTCTAGTAATTCTTAAGTAAAAATTGACATAATTAATTCTTTATTATACATGCCTTCGTAGAATATATTCTCACATCGACCACCATTAAACCTCTCATTTGTTGAGGAAACCAGAAGTCTCCATCTGACATTTTTGGCAATGTATCCAGTGGGCTAGAAAAGAATTAAATGGAGAGACAGAAAGAACAGAACTAATCAGTGAATAAATACAATGGTGGTGTTGGAGGAGGAAAGGCGATCCGAGCAAAGAAGGGGCTGCCTCACTCTGGATATTGATCACCAGAACAGGGCAGTGAGCCGCACAGAATCCACTTTGGGATAATGATTAGGAAGATCGTTTCTCATTTGACCAGATACAATTACATATTTTATTAAACACGTTTTATTATTAACAGGAGTAGAAAACACACATTCCTGTTTGATGGAAGAGAAGAGAGCCATTAGTTATACATTATTTCCATGACTAATATATTTTAGCACTATTTCAGCCATTGTGCTGTTATGCAAACATACTTCTAGTAATAGGTTATAATAACCTCATGGGTAACTTTTTATTGACTTTATTGTACAGGGGGAAAAAATACTGTGGCTCATGGAAGTCCCACAAATTATCTAAGGCCACACGGCTACTGAGAGGCAGAACCGGGATGAGGGTGCCGATTTCGAAAATTCATTCCCGGGTTTACATTTGATGTTTGGCAGCCAGTGATTGTGTATGCAATCATGAAGACAAGGGAAGGCATAATGAACTGCCATTTAAAGGCCAGCTTCCAGACAAACAGCATCACTCCGGTGTCTGTACGTGCAGCGGGATAGTCCTGGCCCCTCCCTTATGCTTGGGAGACAATGGCTCTTTTGACAATTGGCTTCAGTCAATGCAGAGGTTTTTCTCTGCTTATCCAGGGTATCTCACTGGCTTGCAAAGAAAATTACTCTTTGTGATCAAAAGCTCTCTAAGTTTCTCAGACACAACATATTTGTATATATTTGCACATTTTGAAGTGTATGTATAGTTTTCTGCCAGGATTGCATTTCTAAAGCTGATTTTGAAAAAAAAACAGTATGAATAGATTACTAGAATAGACAGTCTGCTTTATGAAGTCACTTGGCCCATGTTATTTTTGAGTTCTTCCACCTTTGTCAAGCAAAAAGCATTTTCTGTCACCATCAGAAATAGAAAGCTTTAATATTGTTTCTATATAAATACCTCGTTTCCTGTAATTTAAAAGAGATCAATCAATAAGTCTAGAATATAGGTTACTTTGTTTTACATTAAAGAAGTGATACTTAAAAAGCAGAACAAGACTAAATGTAAGTAGGGTTTGCTAAAATTTAAGCATGAAAAACTATTATATCTTGGGGGAGTGGTTTGTGTGTAGGGGGGTTGTGTGTGGGGTGGTTGTGTGTAGGGGGTTGTATGTAGGGGAGTTGTGTGTAGGGGGTTGTGTGTGGGAGGTTGTGTGTGGGTGGTTGTGTGGGGGGGGGTTGTGTGTAGGGTGGTTGTGTGGGGGAGTTGGGTGTAGGGGGGTTGTGTGTGGGGGGAGTTGTGTGTGTGGGGTTGTATGTGTGTGAGGTTGTGTGTGGGGTGGTTGTGTGTGGGGTTGTGTGTGGGGTGGTTGTGTGTGGGTGGTTGTGTGTGGTTGTGTGTATATGTATGCAAAACCAGTAGTGCTGTTCTTCATGTTTTTTAAAATTATGTTTTGGTCATTGTTAAATAGAATCTAAGTTTTCTTTTATATGAATTGCTATAACTATTAGGATTTAGTATCTGAAACAATTAAATTCTATTTCTGCCATTAAAAAAGTAAAGTAGTTGACAGGTATATTTGTAAGTCCTGCAAGGCCCCAAGAGTCTGAAAAGACATGAAGAGACCATGCCACTGTGATAAAGGATATAAAAAAATTCTAATATTTGAATAAATGTATATTGCTTAAAACTAAAGATGTAATTTAAGATCCTAAAGAATTACGATATTAAATTGTGAGAACGTTCCTAAAGTGGGAAGAAATCTTAAAAAAGGAAAATATTAAAGCTGAGATTTCCCAATTACTACAGTGCAGTCTCATAGTCTAGATTCCTTCAAACTTTTAGATAAAATCTTGTTAATCATTAAATACAGCTGCTCATTTCATTATCAAAGAGAGCAAGAAAAAAATATGCATAATGCTTTGAATAACCAGGAAAGAAAGAGAATAGTTAAGTTGGAATGACAGTTTGCTTTCAGATATTGGTAGGTGGATAACCGATATGGAGACATTAGTAAAATGTGAAAAATGCAGAAAATTCATGTCATTGCTGAATTTGGTGATGTGTTGGGTGTTCTTGAGTTATACTGATATTATTTGATATGAAAATATCCTCACTCTATGACTATCATTGTAATCCCCTGTAAAGGAAAGATTTTTTTCTTTAGGTTAATAAACTAATAATTAGCATAGCGCTGCCCACTTGTGACCCCAGTGCTGCAGGGGGGAAGGAAGGAGGATGGCACACTTGAAGGCAGGCTGGGCTAGATATTTAATAGCACTGGGAGGGGAATGGTGAATAACTAGTCGTTACTCTATCACCATTTTAATAGAATGTATAATACTTTTATGCAAGTAAAAAGGCTGGCACTTTAAGCCCTACAGCTAAAAACAAAACTTGGAAATTATTGTGATTTATACCAATAAAGAAGAAAAAGAATCTCACATTTTTCTGATAAAGGTCAAGAGCTTTTAGTCAGGAGTGCTAAGGAAATCCAGAAAATAAAAAAAAAATAGTGAAATATAGATGACAAGTTGATTTTCAGTGTATAAAAAGACACCAATGCTCTTTTAGAATAGTCAAATTGGATTTATTTGACTAATTCAACTCTCTCTCTCTTCTCTCACTCTCTCACACACACTAAAATAAAAAAAAACCTACATGTTTGTTACTGAATTAAAGTGAGAATAAATGATGCTCTTATTTACAGCCTCTAGAAAAATTGCTCAGGGGGAGGGAGATTTGTGGGTAATGTTCCCAAAGTCACCTCGGTTGCCTGTTCTAGTAAATTTACCTTCATGTATCACTAAAAAGACAAATTAAGCTTTTCCATATCATTGTTGACAAAGAGGATAAAATTCCACTTAGCATGGCTTACATAGCCTTCATACTATGCTATAGGAACCTGTAACTGAAAACAATATAACACTTCTTGTCTTAAAATTAGTTTGCAAGTTTTATGTCTATGAAATTGATTTCAACGTAGAGAATTAGTGTTCAAATAGGTAAGTTTGCAGTATAATGTAGGTTTAAATGTTTCAAAACATAGACAGTAGAACTTTATCATAGTAGATGCAGTGGTGTATATAAAACATCATGCTTAAGGAGATGGACGTATTTCTTACAGAGAAGGCACAATGCCTATTTAGACCTGCATATACATCTAGGTGTTTTAGATTCTAGTCAATAAAGTTTTTTCTCCCTATTTAGAATAATGAACAAGATATGTATAAATGCTCAATCATTGCCAAGGTAGGAAAACCTAGACTAACAGTGTAACAAGACCATGGACCCACTAAAGATGGCCCTAACTTTGTAGGACACTACAGTTCAGAATCATCCTCTTCCATTTTACTGGGGCTCTCCAGATACCATGTTGAAGTTTTCCAAGGATAGCATGCCCTTGTGATGACATGGGATGCTCAGTGAAAATGGAGCACCCCCCGCCTCCTTACAAGGGGAAGATGAACCAACAGATAAATGATGCTTTGAAACATTAGCCCTTCATTCAGACACTGTGTTATACCTGAATTAATTTTTAGACTCTTTAGTCCTTATCTTTTCCTCAAAGTTTAAATTGGTGATTTGCATACAGTCAGAGCATTAGAGAAGCTGTGACCTGAAATACGGATAACAGAGGAGGTGAGCTGTATGGTGATTCCCAGACTGGATGCTGGATATTGCCACAAACCCCATATTTTATTTTCCAAAAGCCTTAAGTAAAGAATAATGCTAATAATTGCCAATGCGTGCATATGTTTTCATTTGATGGAAAACATCGATGGGAATTTATTCACAGTCCTCTCCTGACAATCACAAGTGTGTGTAAAGGATAAAGATGCTTGGTTTGCCTTTTCTACTTAACGATGACTCGGTGCCATGTTCTCCTTACGGGTGCTATCTCACTTTCTGCAGTTCCTGTCTCAGCCACGAGGGCAGAGGCTGCCCCAGCCTGTGCAGCAGCTTCGACAGCTCCACGTTGTGGTCGCGGTAGTAACTGGAGAGGAAAGTTCTGGACTGGAAACAAAAAGAAAGACTTAAAAGACACTTGGCACATCAAGTGTCTATAGGTCAGAAGTAGTCTATCACAATATGTATCTTACATACGTACATAAAAGTTTACCATCTTTTCCTGAACTTCTTACATTTTGACACATTCTGTATAAGTCACAGATGTAAAATACAAAGAGGTACAAAAGCATATTGTGAGAGTTGACTTACAATTATGGCACTTACACATTTTGAGATTTGCAGAGAGAAAATTGCCGTATAATAGCAGAGAATGAGGAGGTGTTCATACACAACCAAATATATAGGGGTGAGTGAGATAAAATATATACAAATTTCCTTTTAAAATCGCAATTTTTACTAAAAATTTTAAACTCGTAACTGTCCGTAAAGAGGACAATTAATTATTATAACAATAACTAGACAGAGTACATATTTTAAATTTTTATTCAGGAAATTTCTCTTCAGAAAACAGTATATATAGTGTCTATGAAAAATAGGCTTATTTATGATTTTTTAGATGCCTCATCCATCTAACAAGTTTGGTCTATTTTTAGATAATCATGAAAGATTTTACGTTTAACATTTGTCTTAGTTTTTTCAAGGTTTATTGTTATTTGTATACATACATGTGTGTCTCTGTGTATTTAGGTACTCATGTACCTGCAGTGGTACTTGATATGATGGAGCTGTGCTGGAATTAGAGCAAGTACTCTTAACTGAAGAGATATCATTCCAGACTCCAGATGAATGTGTGAATATATGTACGTGAAAGTCTGTACATGTGTGTGTGTATATATATATATATATATATATATACATGTCTGTATATACATATATATGCACGAATATATTCATATACATAAAATATGCATGCATATATGTATATAAATTCACATATGTGTATATGTGTGTGTATATACGTATATATGTATATGTACATATATTTACATACATATTTCTGGTAAACAGAAAATTCTTAACTTGTTTTCCTTTCTGTCATTTTCTTTATACAATAATCCAATAAACAGTTGTTTTGTTTTTACTGTCTACTAAAAAACTCATCAATATTTCATGTATAAATATTTGTACTGATCAAACATATTTTCAATTGCATAGAAACTTTACCATCTCTCTTAAGCTCTTCTCTACATTTTTAACACAAATGAGTTTCTTTCTTCATAAAACTCCCTTAGCAACTTTTGTGTATACTGTGGAAATGGATTTAGGACAATTACATTTCATCTTGGACCATTCACCAAGCATTTCATTATGTTTCCTCCCTTAAAGCAGATGGTAAGCACTTCAAATGGGGAATAAGATGTTTACAGTAGTGGGAATGTTACATTGATGTTTTGGGCAGATTAAAGTGATTTCTGAAACCCTTTAGAAATTACTGAGTTCAAAAGTATTTCAAGGACTTTTCTGGTACTTATATCACCATAGCAACACATGAGGAATGCATCCTGCTCTTGCCCTCCTTGCCTTAGGAGAAATGCTCACACTAGCTGGCTAGTTTCCCAGCATAATTTCTCATACAAGGGCATCTTTCCACATATTATCATTTCTATTAATTTTTTCTTTTTGTACTTTATTATTATTTATGCTTCTTATTATAATTTAGTGTCCCTAACTTAGTTCTTCACTGGACAATGAATTCATAGTTGTCTTATCCTTGTATCTTCTGTATTGGTTAGCTCAATTTCAGTTATGTTATTGATATTGAATGTATGTGTACTGGTCACTTTTTATCCACTTGACATAAACTAGAGACATCTGAGAAGAGGGAACCTTAACTGAGGAATTGTCTCCATCAGCTAGCTTGTGGGCATGTCCATCAGTTAGCTTGTGGGTATGTCCATCTGTTAGCTTGTGGGCGTGTCCATCAGTTAGCTTGTGGGCATGTCCGTGGGGGCGTTTTCTGAACTCATAGTAATGCCACAGGGCTTCACCCACTGTGAGCAGTGCCATCCCTAGGCATGTGGGCCAGGGCCATGGTAGCTGTGCAAACCATGGGAAGCAAGCCAATAAACACCATTGCTCCCTGGTCTCTGCTTCAACTCCTGCCTCCAGCCTCCTACCTTAGCTTCCTTCAATATTGGATTGTGACCCAGAAATGGTAAGCTGAAGTAAACCCTTTCCTCCCCAAAGTCGCTTTTTAGAAATGCTGCTTATCACAGCAACAGAAATAAAACTAGAGCAGTATGCAGTTAATTTATGTTAGTAATACTTTATTCTTTATACCAATATTTACTAAAATGTATTTTAAGTGCTTTCCAATGTGTAAAGGAGAAACTTTTCCATATATATTTATGTCTGAATTAAATTTCGATAAAAATTCAAGTGATGTATTATATCATTGCATTCTTCTCTCCAATATCTAAGTATATAAAACTATTGATTGCAAAAACATATCAGAAGAAAGAATCAGATTTCTTCCTCATTTTCAAGTGGCAACTTCTTGCAAAAGTAATTCAAGGCAAGTAAACAATACCTCTGGATCCATGGGTGGATATTTTCGGCCTTTGCTTTTCCCAAGGCATTTGGTTTTTCCTCCTTCCAATAGTTGACACCAAAAGCCTTTTTGGGGATCAAACCTAAAATACACAAAATGTAAAATTGCAAAAATATTCAGTAAAGAGCCACACCAGTCAGATAAAGGAGATGCACTCTTGTGTCCCTGTTGCTTTATCTTAATTCATTTCTACAGATGTTCAGCTGATTTTAGAAACGATAGTAGACACTAAAATGATATGTTTTACTGTGTATTTTCAAATAATTCTACTCTACAGGAAAGGCATATACACCTTTACTACAATTTTATGCTGAAATTTTGTGTTCCATATTTTAGTTATGAGTCTAATAAAAAAACTGAATGACTAAACATTAAAACTACTTCCTGCATACGATCAGTGGAGCAGCTGGGACAGAAGTCCTCCCACAACCATTTGCACCAGGAAGCCAGGAGGCTTCACATCCTTCTGTGCACAGACCCTGCCAGAAAAGAATTGGTCTCCCAGGAGTACAGACACAGGCTTATAGGCCCACAGGAGGGACAAGCTCCAGCCAGAGACTGCAAGACCAACTAGCACCAGAAATAACCAGATGGTGGAAGGCAAGTACAAGAACACTTACAACAGAAACCAAGGCTACTTGGCAACATCAGAACCCAGTTCTTCCACCACAACAAGTCCTGGGTACCCCAACACACCTGAAAAGGAAGAGTTGGATTTAAGATCATATCTCATGATGCTGATAGAGGACTTTAAGAAAAACTTAAATAACTCCCTTACAGAAATACAGGAGAACATGAGTCAAAAAGTGCTTAAAGAGGAAACACAAAAATCCCTTAAAAAATACAGGAGATCAAGGGTCAACAGGCAGAGGCCCTTAAAGAGGAAACACAAAAACTCCTTAAAGTATTGCAGGAAAACACAAACAATCACGTTAAGGAACTGAACAAAACTATCTAGGATCGAAAAGTGGAAATAGAAACAATAAAGAAATCACAAAGTGAGAAATCTCTGGAGATGGAAAACCTTGGAAAGAATTCAGGAGTTATAGATGCAAGCATCAACAACAGAATACAAGAGATAGAAGAAAGAATCTCAGATGCTGAAGATACCATAGAAAACATTGACTCAACAGTCAAAGAAAATGAAAAATGCATAAAGTTTGTAACCCAAAACATTCAGGAAATCCAGGACACAATGAGAAGACCAAATCTAAGGATTATAGGTATAGAAAAGAGCGAAGATTTACAACTTAAAGGGCCAGTAAATATCTTCTACAAAATTATAGAAGAAAACGTCCCTAACCTAAAGAAAGAGATGCTCATGAACATATAAGAAGCCTACAGAACCCCAAATAGACTAGACCAGACCAGAAAGTCCTCTGGGCACATAATAATCAAAATACCAAATGCATGAAACAAAGAAAGAATACTAAAAGCAGTAAGGGAAAAAGGGCAAGTAACTTATAAAGGCAGACCTATCAGAATTACACCAGACGTCTCACCAGAGACAATGAAAGCTAGAAGATCCTGGGCAGATCTCATACAGACCCTAAGAAAACACAAATGCCAGCCCAGACTACTATACCCAGGAAAACTCTCAATCACCATAGATGGAGAAACCAAGATATTCCATGATATAACCAAATTTACATAAATCCAGCCCTACAAAGGATAATAGATGGAAAATGCCAAAACAAGGAGGGCAACTACACCCTAGAAAAAGCAAGAATGTAATCATCTTCTTCCAACAAACCCAAAAGAAGATACTCATAGAAACATAAAAATAACATGAAAAATAACAGGAAGCAACAATCACTATTCCTTAATATTTCTTAACATCGATGGACTCAATCCCTCAATAAAAAGATATAAACTAACAGAAATATTTTTCATGTAAATCTTTAATTTTATCAGAAAATGTTTGTGATTCCTCTTTCAATTAATTTAGTAATGTTTTTTATGTCTACCATTTTATCTGCATTTTTCATGATAATCTTCAATGTTAACATGTTTTACTATATATTTCTTCTATTTTATCAGAAATGTTTTCAATGTAAATCCCTGATTTTATCACAAAATATTCTTAATTCCACCTTCAATTAATTTAGAAAGTTTTTTATATCTACCATCTTATCTGTATAATTTTCCATGATAATCTTCAATTTTAACATGTTTTTCTACATTTTTCTACAATTTTATCAGAAATATTTTCCACGTAAATCTTCAATTCTATCATAAAGTGTTTCTATTTCTTTTTTTAATTAATTTAGCAATTTTTTTATTATTTATTTTATTTTATTTTTTTAATTTACATTCCAAATCACTTCCCCTTTCCCGTTTCCTCCCTCCCCGAAAGTCCCATAAGCCCCCTTCCCTCCCTCTTTTCTCCATTCAACCCCCTCTCGTTACTCTGTCCTGGCGTTCCCCTACATCCAGTCTTTCCAGGACCAGGGGTCTCTCCTTCCATCTTCTTAGAAATCTATTGATATGCGGATTGTGTCTAGGGTATTCCGAGATTCTGGGTCAATATCCCCTTATCAGTGACTGCATACCATGTGTGTTCTTTTGTGATTGGGTTACCTCACTAAGGATGGTATTTTCAATATCTGACCATTTGCCTAGGAATTTCGTGAATTCATTGTTTTTAATTGCAGAGTAGTATTCCATTGTGTAGATATACCACATCTTCTGAATCCATTCCTCCGTTGAGGGACATCTGGGTTCTTTCCAGCTTCTGGCTATTATAAATAAGGCTGCTATGAACATAGTGGAGCATGTGTCCTTATTGCATGCAGGTAAAGTCTCTGGGTATATGCCCAGGAGTGGTATAGCCGGATCCTCCGGGAGTGTCATGCCCAGTTTTCTGAGGAACCGCCAGACTGCTTTCCAGAGAGGTTGTACCAGCCTGCAATTCCACCAGCAGTGGAGGAGTGTTCCTCTTTCTCCACATCCTCGCCAACAACTGCTGTCTCCTGTGTTTTTGATCTTAGCCATCCTGACTGGTGTGAGATGGAATCTCAGGGTTGTTTTGATTTGCATTTCCCTAATGACTAAGGATGATGAACATCTCTTTAGGTTTTAGTGCAGAATTCTATCAGACCTTCAAAGAAGACCTAACACCAATACTCTTCAAACTGTTCCACAAAATAGAAACAGAAGGAACACTACCCAACTCGTTCTAGGAAGCCACAATTACACTAATACCAAAAGCACACAAAGATCCGACAAAGAAAGAGAATCTCAGGCCAATCTCTCTTATGAATATCGATGCAAAAATACTCAATAAAATTCTTGCCAACCGAATCCAAGAACACATCAAAATGATCATTCACCACGATCAAGTAGGCTTCATCCCAGGGATGCAGGGATGGTTCAATATAAGGAAATCCATCAATGTAATCCACTACATAAACAATCTCAAAGAAAAAAACCACATGGTCATCTCATTAGATGCTGAGAAAGCATTTGACAAAATTCAGCATCCTTTCATTCTAAAGGTCTTGGAAAGATCAGGAATTCAAGGTCCATATCTAAACATAGTAAAAGCAATTTACAGCAAACCGGTAGCCAGCATCAATCTAAATGGAGAGAAACTTGAAGCAATCCCATTTAGCAATTTTTTATGTCTACCACTTTACTCTTCAATTTTCCATGAAAATTTTAAATTTTAACGTGTTTTTCTATATATCTCTTCTATTTTATCAGAAATATTTTCCACATAAATCTTCAATTTTATCATAAAATGTTTTTACTTCCTTTTTCAATGAAAGAACATGCTTTTCAAAAAATAATCTCAAAATAAAAGAAAAATGCAGTAAACTGTAAAAAAAAAAAAAGCTACTCCCTTCATATAAAAGGCTTTTAGATATTTTACCTATGACTTTTTACTATGATTTTCACATAAAAATACACTGAAAGATTTCTAAGAAATCGTTTAGTGGGTTACCTTAAAGGAACTGAATTTTATATAAGGTATACTTGTAAGGGAGTGTGGCCCCTCAGAGTCCGAACAGGGCACACCCAGATGCCATATTTTCACTATACAGGTGACATTTTACCCCAGAGGGGGAAGTAGGAGAGGGGTCTACCTCTGGATCAGGCAGAGACAGACAGCAGAAGCATCAGTAGCAGGTGATTTTTGCAGGAGAGGAGTCAAAGGGGGAGTCTGCTTTAATGAGTTGGTAGGTCCTGATTGGATATGTTAGCTAAACAATGAATTTTGATTGTTCAGCCTTGGGGTTTGGTCTCGGGAGTGAGTCATTGAGTTAGTGGTCAAATAAGGGAATGGACCTTGGGGACTAGCTTTAGGAATGGAATCTAATGGTTTTCAGCAAGGGAGAGGGAAAAGGACAAAAGGCAAAGGGCGTATCTGCCAGCATCATATTTGTCCTGCTCAGGCTTGTTAGAGAGCCATTTAATACAATTCTGAGTTCAAGTATAATTAACCTTTCTAATTTAGAAAAAGGCTGTATTTTACTTTATAGTTAAATTTTCCTTAAAACTTTCAAAAAGTAAATAAAAATGTAACAGGATGGTTTTAATCTATTTTTATGGTATTTCATTTAATCCTTCAAATAAATTTGGGTTTTTTTTTCCACAATTAAAAAATTTAAAACATTCAACAATATCACATTGTGCTTAGAAAGAATAAACTTGTCCTACTTAAACATGGTTTTATTTAGCTAAATAACCATGTTTTTATATTATACAGTGTAAATATATAACTCATTGTAGGGTTTTCAGATGACATGAGCTAAAGGCATTATAGCTAGAGAGTAAAATGTAGATCTTTCCTTGCCTATTGTTGAAGGCAGATAGACCTGTTGGATGATTCTCATAGCTGTGCTTCTGTACACAAAGGATTTTCAGCTTCTGTCACATGCTATACAGCCCAAAACTATTTCACCTTCAGACTGGGAAGAAACTCCACTCAACTATGTTTAGATTTGATACCTTGCTGTAATAATACTGCATTAGTTATTTTAAGGAAAACCAAGCATACTTTTTTCAGGGTAGAACACTGCACTAATAGCAACCTGCTCAAAAACCCGGTCATTAGAAATAATCATTAACAGAGAATGTCAACTTTATGACGGAATGCATTCCGAGACTCTAAAACTAGCCCTAGGCCTAGGCAGAACATCTGCATCAAGTATTAAACCACTATTTCCTGGAGAACACATTGCTGTGATCATTAAAATCATTTCCTGAAATGACAACAAAATAAAATGAAATAAAATAAAATAAAATAGAATTTTCCATATTGACTTTTAACATAGCACATGGCATGGCTTCATGGACTTCATAATACTCAGTACATTCTCATGGAAACTCTACATACGGCAGAGTGGGAAATACAAAATTACAGCCATATGTAGATTGAGATCCATGCTGTGATTGACATAGTAGTGTGACACCTACTCAGAGCACAGGCTCTAGTGTGGTTGGTCTGTGATGCCATCAAGGCTCAGAGGATGCAAGGGATTTCCCTTTTTGTGTTCATTGATTGAAACAAGACCATTTCAAAACACAGAAGCATAAAACACACAATTCAACTGTCATTAGCTTAATTTTTTAGGCACTTGTCTTCTTAAATGGGCAAATTAACTTAATTAAAACCAGGCAAAATGAACAAGATCAGTGTTTCCCTGGCTTTCTCAGCAAAGGGGTGACCTTCTGTTAATGAGAAGCTCTTTCTGGTTCTTCATCTGTTGGTCAGTTGAACATCAAGACTTCGGCAAACCCAGAGAAGAAACCGATGTCACCAACATGTCTGAAGCTTCTCCAGTGTGCTGCTCAGCTTTCTTGTATGTGGGGAAGACCAGTGCCCACTATCAACTCAGCCACCCATCTAGCCAGGTACCATCTGGGGTTTAAACTTCAGAACTCCCGGTTTATGTTCCCCTTGTCATATCTTGCACTTGCTATGTTGATTCAGCCAAAGTGCAAAAGATGAATGTGTTGCTTCTAATTCCAATTTACCACAGGAAACAGAAGACTGAACACAAACCACAAGCAGAGGCATAATCACACACACACACACACACACACACACACACACACACACATACACACACACACTATCGCTCCAATCAGCCCCACTAAGTCAATGGGGAACAGTGACCAGTCAAAGTCTGATCAACCACCCACCAGTACTCCAAGGAATAAATCAGTTTTTGCAAAAGACGAACAAAGCAAGAGAGAAGGGAGAGTTCGCAGGCAATGCCTGGCACATGCCAACCTCCTTGCAAAGCATCTTCAAACCTATGCTTGCAGTAGATAAATTGGACTTTGGGAGATCCCTGCTGGCAGACACTGTCCTTACCTCTGGGGCCCGGAAAGGAAGAGCGCTGTAGCTCTAACCCAATCAGATCCCTAGACACTCACAGCAACTCTAATGCTATTTTATTTCTATGGTTGCAACTTAGTTACAGGAGAAAAAAAAATGTGTGGCCTAATTGTTTTGTGTAAAGCCAAATATATGGGATTTTCTGTTGAGCACTAACAAGATAGGAAAAATGAAAGAATGAACTAAATAAGAAGAGGGAAATTTAAATTTATCGCTATGGGACTTTGCTGCATGCATAAAATATGGAAAAGGTTTGCATTTTTGTTGCTCAGCAGATGTTTTAAAAAGATGAAGCATAATTGACTGGGATGTAAAGTTAATTAGTTGCAGAATATTTTGTTGCCCCGGGCCCATTCCTATTACGCCATTGCACCTGCAATTTACCTCTGCACACATGCGTAGTCCTTTATGGTAGGAGGACATTTTCCTTTAGCTTCCTTTCCTGACCTGTTGTTAGAGAGACCTGATCCATGCTGCCCAGGTTGTTTTCCTACAGGTTACCAATTAAAGTCAGATGCATCAGTAGTCAAATGGATAAAAGAAGACAGAGCCATTTCCAACCTGAACTTTTCAATCTGCTCTCTGTGTACCACAGACCTTCCTCCACTTTTCATTAATTTCCCAAGAGGGAAAAAAAAAAAAAAAAACAGCCGGTTGTGCAAAACGAGATGGGGACATCCACAGCACAATGGCCCTAAACAGCATTTTCTGCCTCAGGATGAAAATATTTAATGGCATTAAGGCTGAGCACAACACTGGTCACAAAACTGAAGTGTCTGGATGCATGCTGACGGCATCTTTCCTCACTGGTAGGGTGAGGTCTCAGGGTAAGCTGTTGGCATTTGTTGTTCAGCACAGCAGATGTCCTGAGTCAAAACATTGTTCAGACTGAGGAATGAGCGATCCTGAATACTGAAGGTCCTTTTTAAAGCACAGGGTTTTTGTTACCCTGACTATTTGGGGTCCTGTCCCATGTATTGCACAGCTAACTTTAAAAACTCTAACAGTAGGATCTTCTCCAGGTTATATCCATTCGTTGTTCTGTGATTTTATTTTAACAGTCACAAAATTGCGAACATAATATTCAAAACCTTTTCAAATAATTGCTAAGTGACACTTAGGACATGGGTTGGCTGGCATTTGATTTTCTTTATTTTGCCAAGCACCACTATTATAGTTAAATTTTGTGATATGTGAGATATGTTAAAAATTCATATATTTTGTACTTGTTTATAAACTCCTTCATAAGTATGATTTTACAGGTTTATTGAGCCATAAGCAACTATCTGCAGTAAACAGGACAGAAGCATTACCTGTACTACTGCTGAGCAGGGCAAGATATGCCAACATCAATAACTATTAATGCAAAATGCATTATGGAAAGCTTTGTCTACTCAATCAACAGGGGTATGCCTGGTGCTACTGTTGTTTCCATGTGTAGGTAAGAACTTCATTAGGATTGTTTTAGTGGATAAGGAAAAACCCAATCTCATTACTGCTTTTCCTGTCCCTCCATTACCCTCTCTAATTGTCTAATTGCTGAGTCTAATCTGCTGTGAACTGGGAAATTATATAATCAGGCTTGTTAGAATTTCGTCTAAAATTTAATAGGCTTTATATCAGAGCTTGGGGGGGGAGTCTTTTGTTAGTAAAGTACATGCCCTTTGAAAGTGTGTTTCAGCTGCTTGGAGCACTTCTTTTTGTTAACTTGCTTCCCCTATTTTAAAAGTGCTTGAGTAGGTAGTTTCTGTTTTCCCAGAAGGAGGTCAACACGTATGCCATTCCACATGTCCTCTTGTAACAGAGCATGTCCCATTTTTCCCAGAGATGGGATTGCATCTCCATATCTTGAATTTGGACCTGATTAATGGACCTTTGTACTCAACAGAATGAAGCAAGCTCTGTGGCTGTCACGTCTATGTCAAAGCAGTCATGGGGATCTTAGACCACAAGGTCCCTCTGCCAGAAATACAGAGAAGCTACATGGAGAATCTTCATGCTGCTAAACTTTCAGTCTTCGATTCTATAGCTAAAGATGTGAGTGAAGATGAATGCAGATAAGTGCATCCTTGGGCATTTGAGTCATATCCAGCAATTCAGGTCTTCCCAGTGATGTCTCACACATCAATGGGTGAAATCAAACAATCCTCAGTGCATGACTGTCTAACCTTTGACCTACAAAACCTGCACCATAACAAAAGAGCTGATGTCATATGCTGAAATAAAAATTTCTAATTTCTTTAGAGATTCAGTTGTATCCTGTGATGTTTTTCTGGAAACTGTCTTCTGAGAGAATGTTTTTTGCTCAAGCAGACACATGGGAAGATGTTTTGCTGAGAACAGACACATGTTTTTCTGGAAAAGGACATGTGATATTTTGCTAGAGTGAATGCTTGAAAGAACATATGATGTTTAGAAACGATAGCCCAATAGACAGTAGACAATGCTGGATGGTATTGGCACACCTTGCCTTTCCTTGCTGGTCATCTCTGGGCTTTGCTGACACTGGTCTTCACAAATGATGCTGGTGGTATCGATATACCTTCCTATTCTTTGTTGGTCATCGTTTGTCATGACTTCATAGAGCAAAACACACCAAAAACCTTCAGATGATGTTATGGTGCTGGCAGTTTCTGGCAGCTTCTTGCCACTTTTGCAGATTTGGGCCAATTGGCAGAGCCTTCAGGCTTCTTCTAAATCAACCTGCCATTGCTGATTCATAAGTGGTGTTTGTGAGTTGATCAGGCTGGCACTGCCTATTTATGTGAGATGAACTGCTGATATCCTGACAACGCAAATTAGATTTGCTACATAGAAATGTTTCTAAACAAGTTCACAGCCTCCTTTCATTTCCACTACCTCTGGTGGGTAATGGGCTAGCCCCACGTGGGGATCCATCCTGTATACAGTCGCCAAACCCAGACACTATTTCGAATGCCAGGAAGTGCTTGCTGACAGAAGCCTGACATGGCTGTCTCCTAAAAGGCTCTACCAGAGCCTGACAAATACAGAGGTGGATGCTCCCAGCCAACCATTGGACTGAGCATGGAGTCCCCGATGGAGGAGTTGGAGAAGGGACAAGGGAGTTGAAAAAAATACAATGTTGTAGCAAAATATAACATTAAATTTGTATCAATATACAATATAAAGTAAAGATCCCTTATTTAAAATAAGTTTTAAAAAAATCTAAGCCTATAATATGCCATTGGGTTAGTGAAGGTTTGTGATTCAGCAATAGATTACCATGTTGAACAATTCCATTTGACTATAAAAATAAATAAATACAGAAGAAAACTTTATCATCTAATGGCTTCCATGTGGCCAAAACTTTCTATCTTGGAGGCAAACTTCTTAAGACATAGAATGGGAAAAAATGAGGAGAAACAGCAGAATATTTTAAGACAGGATATTTGCAGGGAAGTGTGTTCTAACACAGTGCTCTGTGATACAGTTCCTCATGGTGTGGTGAATCCCCCATCACCACTACAAAACGTTTGTTGCTACTTCATCAATTAATACTGCTGCTGTTATGAATTATAATGTAAATATCTGTAGCTTCTTTTGGTCTTAGGCAACCCCTGTGAAAGGTTCATTCAACTGCACAAGGGGTTGCAACCCATAGGTTGTTAGAACCACTGTTCTAAGGGGAGGCAAACATTCCATCCTTCCAGGTAAACCCTTGAGACACAAAATGAACAACTCAAAATAGCTCCTGGGAGTCCCTGAAACTACTAACCAGATTCACTATGTTCCTCCCCAACCCCAAAGTATATAAATGATAAAACTTCTGAGAGTCACTCTCCAAGGAGCTTTGGTGCTTGCAGGCTCAGACCTGGCAGAAGCGGAGATCAGTCTAGCATCTTGGAGGAAGCAGAAACCAGAGAAGCAACTTGGAACAAACAGGCACCTGTCAAACTGCCAAGAAGAAACAAAGCCCAGCTGAGGGGCCGGGCAGACACTCCGATTAACCAGGGCACCAGTGAGGAACACCCGCCCACCTGTAGAGATTTCCACAAGCTGAGCAGTGTGCTCCAGGTTTCCATCTCTTGTCACCTGTTCTAGGACAGACTTGTAGTGATAACCGTTGTCTTAGAGTTATTTCTGCTCCACTGTTAACTCCAATAAACCCCATTGGTTCACCAAAAATGGACTTCGGTGCTTTCTGTAATTTTGTCTGTTGCCAGTCCCCCTCTCTGGGATAAAGTGACATGTGTTCAGATCTGCCCGGGAAGGGCATCACACAACTTATATGAATGCATGTCTCCAAATCTATCCTAAATACTGCTCCCTGTCTCACAGGAAAAGAGGACTTTCCATGGTTCCCTTCTAGCTTGCATCCAGAAGGCAAATCTTTTTCACCTTTGTGATTTCAGGCGTTTGGACCCTGTATACAAAGAATACATAAAAAAAATGTCTGAATGAACTTATATTGGAGGACAGCCCCAAAACAAGTAGATTTATCATAATATAAGATACCGATTATACTTTCTAATGTGAAGTGTTCCTGTTATTCTAAAGGAGACACCTTATGAGTAATGAGAATATTTCTTTGACGGTGTCTGAGTGGCAGAGCGATGCATAAATTCATAGCTAGTATTAATGATGTTCTATACATACATACCAGTGATAATTTATGAGGGCAAACAATGGGAGTGAAATCAAGCATAAGAATAGACTCACGTTAGTGCTTCAGAGTAATTATAATGAGGTGTAACTCCTAGAAACTTCTGGACTTCATCCATCACAGTAGCTGGGTCAGATCTCAGCTGTTGTCCATCAATAATTAGCAACTGCAAAGCCAAAAATAGTCACTTTATGAAGAACAAAACTGAATTAAATCAACCAAGCTGCTCCTCTTGACCTGTATGGCATTAATAAGTCCAGTCACTTTGGGAAGAAAACATGTACTACATAGAATACATCTGAATGATGCTTTTCTTGCTTCTTTCCTAGTAAGTAATAATTAAAAATTGCCATAGGCATTGTGTGTGTGCGTGTCTGTGTGTGTGTATGTGAATTATGAACTCAGTTTATTCTTAAGCAGAAATAAACATAAATGACTGTTGCTTTTGAATTATAGTAAGGACAGGGGTTTCCTCTCTGTAGTGTATATTACCTGCAGGCTAACATCCAGCCTTCTAAATGTCATCACTAACCTTGGGGCCAGGGGCTAAAGAGTGAACACTCAGGGGAAAATCCCATCTAGTCTCACAAACCATGATTGGGGATGGGGAAAATAATGTTTGTTTCTGACTTTCTCATCTTGGAGGACTGCTGGAAAATATTAGACTAGCCCAAGGGGATGTGTAAAAAGAGTGTTAATACCAAAGTCCACTTGGAGCTTAAATTACACCGTGGACACTGTAAAAAGAGTGTTAATACCAAAGTCTGCTTGGAGCTTAAATTTCACACTGGACACAGAGGATGTAGAGGTTTTTCTCAAATCTTATTATAGTTCTATCCCATGTCTTCTGGGTCTTTCTCTCTATGGTCATCCAGTTTAAGAACTTCTTCTTTCCTAATCAGGGTCCCACATGACAGAGAAACAGTGGGAATGGAAATGGGGGCTTCTACAAATTCTCTGGCTAACTAGTTTCTCCACTAGTTGTTGAGAATTTGTAATTGTGAATTATGTTACACTTCCTTTGTGTCAATGTATTCCTTGAAACCAATTATCAAAAAAGTTTCCTAACTATGTTTTTCAGAGCCATTTGATTCTGTTGTATTGTATTAATAAAGCGAAACTATGTAAAAATCCACACAGTTCTGTCTTTATTCTCTCTGGTATAGTTTATCACTTTTTCTGTTTGGTAGTGAGAAGCAATTGTGGTATGATAAATGGAACCTAATTTCATGCTATTACCTGGGAAGTAGAAAAGTAGGCCAGCCATCTTTCTATGTGTACTGCATACCACCCAGGCACCAGACATCTCCTCTGCAATGTTTTTAAATCAGGAGGGGCCCAATGTCCTGTTGTGATAACTTCATAGAAATTGAACCTCAAGGCAGCCGGATCTTCATGAGATCGTTGGTGCTTTAAAGGAAAAATCAAGTGTAGAATTAGATTTGTTTTGATATTTGCATAAGTATGTGTGCACAACTGTGCACTGGGAGCATCATTTATTTTAAAAACTAGGCTTTCACTAAATATCAAGTGATATGCAGCTATATTTGCAGTTGATTTTATTTTAAAATATTTAGGCAAAGGGCAGAGATAATATGAAAGGATTGTCTACAAGGGTCTGATTAGGAATGTATATACGTTAAGGACAGAAAAATAAGTAGAAATTTAGATGGGCAGAGGTGAGTTCACATGCTGCTTAGCTTGCTGGGTCGTCACAGTTAGGATGGTTTCTCTATGTGACAGGTCCTCAGCATGCAGACCACTTGAATTCTGATTTCTAACCATTGTTTCAATGTCCTATTCAAGCTAAGGCTGTTCACAGTACTTCTGCTCTGTGGGTCTCCCCCAAAATACTATTTTCCTCCTGCTTTTCAGTATCAAAGTCTAGGAGACTTCCACACAAATGTACCATTTGGCAAAGTAACAGAGCCCAAATAAATGAGAGACAAATGTGATAATACAGTTGTTTGAAAATGTATTAATCTCATCACTAGAACAAAAGTGATAGATTTTGAATATAAGAAGATATGAATCATAATTGTTGTTTTTAAAGAAATGAAACCTAGTATGGAAGACAGTAAGAACACAGCCATTCATTTGACTGTATGAGAAGTTACAAGCAGGCCAATACAGGAGCAATCCAGACTGACAAGTGAAGAAAACGTTAACAACAGGTGAAGTTTTTGAGTTAAAATGTAACAAAAAAAACTTTCAATGATAAGAGATTACAAAAAAAAGAAAGGGAAAAATGGATAATGCCAGGTAAGTGTGAGTTGAGATGGATAAGGTGTGTGAATATGAAAGAATTGGTTTTGCATAATATCTAAAAGTTAGTGAAAAGAAAATCTAGCCTAGAAAAACCACGGTAAGCTATAGGGCCTGCTCTGTTTGTCAATAGCTGTTTTTATATGTTAAAAGTAAGTCTTACATAAAATTTAATTTATGTAAAAATTTAATTTAGTGAGAGCTCAAAAGTCAAGGGTCACAATTACCCTCCAGATGAATGAAGCTAATATTTTGCTTTAGGCATCATGTCAAAGACATAAACACAGATCACATGATCAGTCTCATCAAGAAACATAGAGACTCCAGAAATATAGAAAATAATTGTAAATATTCGGTGTATGCATATTAATAGAATACAGCAGGGTTAAAACATCTGTTAGAAGAAGTGGCAAAAGTGTTCTCAATCTGGTCCTACCAACTCATACAGGGTTAGCATCGAATTTTCTTTATATCCCTACAACTAAGATTAGCATAGAAATATGACCAGAAAACCACAAAGGAACATATTTTATGGAAAAATAGCACTTTAGCTCCTCTGTGCGGTCCATTATAAAAATGTGGGGTAGAAATTACAGTGGCAGGTGACATTCGTGTGGGTTTCTGACGTACACCTGCGGAGCTGCAGATTTATGACCCTTACTGAAAAGACAGGTCCACCTAAGTAATCGGCTACATTATTTTGAAATGTGGAGCACTTTGGGGCCCTAGCCTCAGCAATACAGGCAATAAAATGTATTATCAGAAAAAATAATTCTCTTAAACCTGTGTATTCAAAGAATTTATTGGGAAAGCAGTCAGACATAAGCACTATATTATGTACATTCTATTTCATTCAAATGATTTAATCTATATGGAACATATATTTTAGTCGATCCTAAATAGGTTAAGCATTCAGCATTCTTGCAAATATTTGAATTTAAAACTTTTAATTAAGGTTTACATTTCCGTGTTTTTGGTAGGTTTCTTTTTAAATTAACTTTATTATAAATGCCTTGCAAATAAAATTCCACACACCCAAATTAACAAAACCCTGGTTCTACACATCTTAATGAATTTCTAAACAGAATAGATATTTTGAAGATATGAGGCTTCACATTGGACTTTATATTTTCACTATAGAATATATTGTAGGCACTTATCCACCAACACAACCAAAAATACCATGACAGAGTTAGAAATGGAAAACAATTGATGCCATATCTTCTTTCATAACACGTTTATTTGCTATATTCAGTCCTATATCCCTTAATATTTAATATCCTTAATATTTATACATTATACAATATGCGCTGACTAGTTTTTATATCAACTTGACACAGGATAGAGTCATCTGAAAGGAAGCAACCCACAGTTAAGAAAACATCTCAAAATAATGTGACTGTAGAACATTTTCATTATTAATGATTAATGGGGAAGAGTCCAACCTATTGTGAGTGGGGCTTTCCCTGGGCTGGTAGTCCTGAGTTATGTTAGAAAACAGGCTGAGCCAGACAGTATGACCCACCCCACCCCACCCAAGCCCACCCTGCCCCCAGCCTCTACATCAGCCCCTACCTCTAGATTCTTGCCTTGTTTGAGTTCCTGACCTCACTCTTTTCAGTGATGACCGGTAGTGTGGAGGCGTAAGGCAAAGTGTTTCATTGTAGCAATAGTATCCCTCACTAAGATACAATTGTATATCATGTTAGGCAGCATTTTTTTAAATGGATTTATCTTGCTTTCCTGTACACGTTTTTTCATTTATTTTAACATAAAGGTATACTTTTTTGCTTGTGTCACTGAAGTATAAATAATGAGACTGAGTCAATAAATGTATTTTTCTCTATGAGATCACTGTGAAATTTTTAAAAGGAAAATACTTTGTAAAATATCTCACTGCTAAGTGCTATTCAGTTTTGATTGTTTCTGAGCTGGCCCGCCATTTTTGTTTTTGTTTTTGTTTTGTTTGTTTGTTTTACAAAAACCGAAGTGAATTAATGCTTGTTTGCAATCACTTTTAATATTGCTATAACTTTTTAGTTGAAATATAACCAACAAACTGTCTCCCATACCTTTAGAGAGACTGTGCGTTGTTTTCTAATACTGGAAATTTGTACAGCGCAGGTTTTGGAAGCAGTGTGAGTTTGATACCATCAAGGATTCTTTTCATGAACTGGAAATACAGTATCAGTAGAATTATGGTTTAGAAGTAAATGTGACTGATAATTTTGACAATGAGAAAGGGAACTCCAGAACGCACATGGAGAACAGGAATCAAAAAGAAGCTTTCTTTTGTTTCAGTAAATGATTGATAGTCTTTGTACGAAATTAGTAGCTTTTCCTGTTTGTATTCTTATATCTGGTCAAAGGGACAGAGAAAGGGTGATATGCATGCTGTTTAAAGTTTAGGAAGGAGAACATCTGATTTTAGAGAATCTGTGCCTGGATATAGAACTTGATTCATTTCGCTTCAGGACTATTGTTCTACCAGGGCATGTAAACTCATTTTCAAAAGGAAAGCAATACCTGGTACTAGGCTCAGATAATTTTTGTTTGTTTGTTTGTTGTTTGGTTTTGTCGTTGTCATTTTGTTTGTTTTTTGCTTCTACTAGATAGTGCCGCCACTTTTAAAATGGCAAGGTGTGTGATCAATAAAGGTAATAAGTCTGATATTTTGAAAAATAAAAATGCCAATTAAGCTGCAAAAATGAAAGGAAGAAAGAAAGAAGAAAAGAAGAAAGAGAAAGAGAAAGAGAGAAAGAGAGAAAGAGAAAGAAAGAGAAAGAGAAAGACAAAGAGAAAGAGAAAGAGAAAGAAAAAAAAAACAAAGATGATTCTCCCTTCCTTAGCAGCCCTTGAGCAAGGAGTGGAGCTTTGAGAGCTCCTCTCTGACTGATGCAGGCTGAAATCTTTCTTTACGTTGATGTGTACCGGTCTTTTTTTCCCCTATATTCTTTATTTACATTTCAAATGATTTCCCCTTTCCTGGTTGCCCCCTTCCCGAAAGTCCCATAAGCCCTCTTCCCTCCTCCTGTTCCCCATTCAGCCCCCTTCCACTTTTCTGTCATGGTATTCTCCTACACTGCTGCAACGAGCAAGTAGCCATAGCAGCAATGCCCTTGTGTGTGGTGCAGCTATATCATGTCCTTTGGATGCCATTTTCTAGTATTACTTGTTGTTTTCTTTCTAATTATGTTATTCAGCTTTATGGTTTGAAAATATATTACTATTTATTAGTTTAATAATTGGCCACAATCGTCTCATCTTGCATTTTTACAGAAGTGATTATCCATTTGCTGTCCTGCTATGTATTTAGTCTTTTCTCTATAGAAACTTTTCATTTTAAATTATGTTTCCACCACCACAGAACATCTTTTCCTTGAGCCCAAATCTAATATTATGTAAAAATTATGTGGTTTGTTTTTCCATCTGAGTCACACCTGTGAGTCCTTAGCAATGGCTGCCATCCTGCCTTCTTCGCCATTCCTGTATTCACAAACTACACACAGTTTTGTTCTGTTAAACCTATTGCCATCTACCACACTTCTGTCCATATCATTTAGCTCGATGAAAGTGATTCAGGCCTCTTTTGTGTATTTCTCTAACTTCATAGCAACTGTTTGGCACTGTAGTCACAACTCCATTAGACAGCATTGCATTTCCCCGTGCGGGAAGTCATTATGTTCACAGTGATCTCTTTACTTCATCTTTCTGCACATTTTTCATCTCCAAACTCTGTAGGTGATCTCACTATTTCTGTTTTGTTCTGGTTCATAAATCCTTGTCTCTTGCTCAGATTTCTCCCAAGAGTATCATATGGCTGACTCTATTGTACATATTAGCCTAGGGATCTATATGTCCAAAGCATGGTCATCTCTGAAAACCTGGCATTCCACCCACCTTTTACCCTCCCACATGTTCCAGCACCCACAACCTCCTGTTTCCTTCTTCAGCATTTCTTCCTACATGGGGACTTAGTTCTTCATCCAGATACCCAATGTGAAAGAAACTGTTCATTCTTGAAACTTTTTCATCAAACTCTGTTGATTGTAATCCCTAAGCACATGTACTATATATTCTGTTCAGTGTCTACTTAATAGCTTTATCTACTTGTGATGTCTTAATAAGACCATTACAATAGTTTTGAGGACAATATCTCTCAATGGTCCTTTTAACTACCCCAATTTATACTTTAAATAGCAGATTTTATATTCACCAAAGAAAATATGATGGTGGTAGTTTTCAGTTGCTCAGAACCTGGTAACCCTAATGGGTTTCAGATTCAACTTTTAAAATCATCACCTGGGTTTCTCCAGTGCATTACTATTATCTTTTTAAATGTGGTATGAAATTTTATAATCAGAGGACTTTATAATATTAGTCCTCTGTCATTATCGTCTACTTCATACAGTTGATACCTATTTGTCCTTCAGTTTTAGTCCAAAGTTCATTTGGATTATAGAGAGTGCACTTGGCATACATTTAGAGAATTCCTCAAAGTACCCTCACAAACAAATGCCAACCACATATTGATGCCAATCACATACTGCTATGTATAAAATTATACATATTATAATTAAAGATAGCAGCACAATTTCCAAATCTGTATTTGTCATTTTTGTTATTGTTTAATAGATAGGGCTTCAATATACCTAAACATTTGTCAATCTATTTGAAAATTTCCTCATAATCAATTCTAAAGTCAGTAGTAACAGTAGAAGAGATTTTAACACATCTATTGTGTCATTATCAATTACATTTTCAGAAAACACACCCACCCACACACACACATAGACACACACACACAGACAGACACACATATATATTGGAATGTTTGAGACCTTTGTGATCCTGTCTTGCCAGCAAGAAATATAATACAGGTCTTGTTACTATATTAAAAAAAATGTTCATTTTAATTAAGTTTTATTAACCTCTAATTAAGTTGGCCATTTTTACGTAAACTACGGAATGGATACACTTGTTATGTAGTTGTCTGTCAGTTCCTTTCCTCACTTATTTACTGATACTATTATGTATTAACTTAATGTACTGGAGAACATGTGCAAATTAAAGCTCTATGTAATTTTCCTTGTTAGAGATGCACTCCTTAGATACTGACTTTTAGATTCAATACATTTTAACAAACCAACACTTTACGTGTTTGGTTTTGGAAATATGTCAATTCTTTTATTTATTACTTTCTTTGTTGTTTTATTGTTGAAATCCCTTGACCAATTCTGTATAAGTTAAATATTTAGGTCTTTATAGTTGAATGAATTGATGGAAGGATAGATAGATAGATAGATAGATAGATAGATAGATAGATAGATAGATAGATAGATAAATAGATCTGATAGCAGATGTGTAATATTGTTTTAGGTTAAGATATTTTTACATTTGACCCTTTTGTGTATCTGGATTTTATTTAATTACTAATTCGTGCTACAACTGAATGTACTCAGAACTATTCTTCTTTATTCATACCTGGTACCAAGAGTATGCCCTGTCCGAAGGATCTATGAGGATAGTAATAATCTTGGCTTTGGGAACAAGAGATGCAGCTCTCTTGGGAGCCTCTTCTGAGTGGAAGTAGTTAGCACTCTTCTCAAACAGGAAATCACTGGTAATGTTGGCAGGAGTGGGGAAAAAGTCCATATACCTGTAGGCAGAGAGAAATAATTAATCTGAGCAGTACTTTTATTCTGCTGTTGTCTGTAGGAGGAATTTAAACAGGTTTTACATTTCTTTGCATCCAGTTAAGACTAGTGTGTTATAAAATCAGCCTAATAGGTACCATGCTGTGTACTTCTCACGTGAAAGCAACCCCAAAGGTTATGTCCTTATGACTCATTTAAGGCAAAGGAAAGAGAAAGATTAAGTGAGTTGATAATGGATGATAGGAAAATACATTGGATTTGAGCTGACCTTCCCTGCTATCACAAGCCAAATCTAAATCTACAGTTTATTCCTGTAAAATACAAAATCGTACAATCATCTTGACTGATACTTTAAATAGCAAATGTGTGTTTGCAAATTTGAATACTAAGATTCTTAGGGTTAGATTCAAGTTCACAAGACAGAAGGACATGTAAGTCAAAATAGCTATTAAAAAATTAAACAGATTAAGGCAGAGATGTTCACCTTTTTAACGTCTATAAAATTTAGTGCTATATGCAGTAATACCAGCACATTATAATTTATATAGAGTAACTAAGGGGACATTTTCTGCGAATGCATCCTACAATGCTTCCATAGGTTCGTTCCTCCATATGTTGTCAGAACGTCCCTCTGTGTGTAGATTATGGAATCAATATGTTCTGAGACTAATTCAGTACAAGGCTTTAATTATGTGTGTAACCCTCTTTACAGCTCATCACTTCTCTCACCCTCAAATGTTCTAGAAAAAAAGTAATGAGAGCAATTAAGAATTCATATAAGACGCTTATTTTCCTCATTGACATTTGTTATTATGTTTCCCAGATGAAGAGTGCTGAAGAATCTCATCTGTATTCTTGCTTTAAAAATTGTGCTCCATTTCAGCTCAGAGATAAGAGAAAATTGCTTTTTTCTCTCTCTCTAATGATTTCATGCAGTTCAAAATGTAAAAATACGATATGGTGGTAACATCTTAGCCAGAGAGTGAACACAGTCTCACTCACGATGAGAAGTGAGATCAGGTCACTGGTGTGGCTCTTTTCAGGCCTTGGTTCTAGAAGGTTCATGTGTACAGTAACACACAAAATAATACCCTACAAATTGTGCATTGAAAGGAATTTTCCACACATAAGATTTTTCTTATTTACCAAGGGAATAGAAATTAAATCCAGGATCATAATTTCCTGGAACGTTGGGATACAGTCAGAAAAATAAAATTCACCAGAGTGAATCCCATCTCCAATATTGTTTATTAATTTTAGCTTATGGAAAGTATTGTTATTTTAAGAGTTTTTTGTCATTTATCAAGTGATAATTAATGCTTCTTTTATGTGTGAGTGGAATTTATATAGTTTAGGAAAAGCTCTATTATAATTTGCATGACAAATATTGCCTACATTGCAATACAGCATACACAGCTCATGTGGTTAATGAAGACACATGTTCCAGAGTACAAAATAAAGCAACCTCAGGCATCACTGTGAAGACAAATTATATGTTTAATAAAATAAATGGAGGAACTGTAAAATAAGAGTATGCTTAAAGAGAATTTTAAATATCCTTATGAATAATTCTGATGAAAAATACCCCGCAATGTTCTTTATTCAATCATACTAACTTACCAGAAAAATATTATCATTATTGCACTGTCCAAATCAAATTATAAGCAACACTGATTAAACATATCATCATTATAAATTAATTTCTAATTCAGTGTGGTAGAATTGAGCATAACAAATTTATTCTGTAATTATGCAGATGCCATGCACACATCTGTAATTGCTCTGCAATGATGGAACATGTGCTAATATTGGAGTTCATTTTTTGTTGTTATTCTTACCACTCAATTCCCTTGTGATAGTTGTTGCCATTAAAAAATTGAACTTCTTCAAAGGTTTTTGGGCTAGGGAGATTGCTGATGATGGAGGGGTGCATTAGAAGAAATAAATAAAGTGCAGTTGTTCCTATTGCAAAGAAAAGAGCACACGTGTTATATGTTAGTAATAAAAGAGATTAAAATATCAGTGTCATATTTAACCAAAAAATAACATTCAGTAGACTAGTTCTTTCCAGTGTTTCCTTACCACTTGCTTGGTTACTTTATTTTAATAACAATCCCATTGTGTTTATTAGTCTCTGTGACTCTATCTATTTAAGTCTCTGATTTAATACTGCTACATAGTCAAATTAAAGTGGATGGGAGATCCAGTCAAGGTAGAACTTCAGAAATCTGTGTTCAATTTCTCTCTGAAATCAGGGGTCACAGGTGCAGAAAGCCTCTCTGTTTTTGGCACCTAAATCTGACGATATTTGTTGATGTTTAATTTCAGTCAATTAGATCAATATATTCAATAAAAGCTGATGTGTTATTCATTATATGCCACAGGAGTGATGATTGGTGCTAATTCTTGATCAGAAAAACCACATGTACTGACCTTAATAAACTTACGTTCACGTGTGTACTTGCATCAGGCACATGGGTAATGGAAGGACTGAACAGAGGCTTGAGTAGCTAAAGAAAGTCACTAACAGTGGATCTGAGGGAGCCGTCGCTTTGCTCGGTGTGTTAAGCATGTAGGATTGTGAGGCAAGTGGACCATGCCACCAGATAGAAGAACTGGTAAGACTGAGTGAGCTCAAACCCTGTGAATTTCAGAATGAAGAATGGTAGGAGTGGGATCACTCCCTGCCTAACTCTATGGGCTCTGGAACAAGTAACCATGACACCCCACTGAGAGGACCATGACCATCAGTCCTTCCCCATGCAAATTGAGCATCACTAATATTCCAAACGGAGCCAATAGGAACCATCTACCCCTAAAACCCACCCATTCCTCAATATTTGTAAACTCCCTGTCCACATGAAATGAACTCCACAAGTTACTTCACAGAAGATCTTCTGAGATTATTTGTTTTATTGAGCTATAAGGGAAGAGTGCTCTCGCCTGAAGTTTTCATCGCTGGGCCTTGGACCTGCCTAACCGCACAGCTCACACCAAAAGTACCGCCACCGCCACTGACACCACTGCGGCTGCCGCCTTCGCCATCACCCCTGCCGCTGGCACTGGCGCCACCATAGTAGAGAATGAGACTAAGGATCACCAGCTACCTGCCCTATGCGGGATGCCCAAATCTCCTCGCTTCCCTTCTAAGAGCTATGATTCTTCAGCCAGAGCCCCGTGGAACCTTTGTCCTGGTTCCACCTTGCCCTCCTGATGGATAGCAGATAATATAAAATATTAAACATATTAAACATGTGGTTCCAAGTTTGATTGGTTGAATTAAATAAGGAAGGCAACCCTAAAGGAAATATAGATTGCATTTAAGCAATATTAAGTATGTGTTTAAGCAATAATTTCGTGGCTCTTTTTTTTAAAAAAAAGTATTAATTAATTATTCCTCTGAATAAACAAAATTATAGGGAAAAGCACTTTGGCCTCTTAAATGACAAATTCTGCCCCTATGTTTGAATGTCACATGCAGACAGTTGTCAGGCAAGACATCACTTCTTTGGGAAGTATACTAAGGCAACCTTCATGCTATACCGGTTGCTTGTTTTTTTTTCACTAAAATTTAAATGAAAAAAAAATCACTTGGTACAATTTAGAGACATCTGGAAAAAGGGGCCTCAATTGAGTAAATACTCTGTCAGGTCAGTCTGTAGGTTAGACTGAGGGGAATTTTGTTGAATAATGATTGTGTGGGAGGCCCAACTTCCCCTGAAAAAATGGTCTTGTGAATTAAGGTATAAAAATTAGATAAATGTGAGCTTGGAACAAGCCAGTAATTAGCAGCCCATGGTTGCTTCTTCCAGTCTTGCCTTCAGGTTTCTGCCTTGAACAGAAAGGAAATCAGGACATATAGACTTTGAAAGTCTAGGTGCCAGCAAGCTAAACCTGGGTGAACTTCTCCCTCCCTCCCTCCTTCCCTCTATCCCTCCCTCTTCCCTCCCTCCCTCCCTCCCTCCCTCTCTCCCTCCCTACCTTCCTCCTTCTCTCTCTTTTTCTCTCTGTCTCTGTCTCTCTCTTTTTCTCTCTGTCTCTCTCTCTCTGTGTGTGTGTGTGTCTGTCTGTCTGTCTGTCTGTCTCTCTGTCTGTCTCTGTCTCTCTCTCTCTCTCTGTGTGTGTGTGTGTGTGTTTCTCTCTCTTTGTTTCATTCTTAGTCATTCTTAGTTGTTAAATGCTAAAGGTATAGGTGTGTACATGATTGTGAACCTCAAATGATTCTGCTCTGTCTGAAGCTATTCTCATTCAACAAGTGCTTCCCAACTCATTTGGCAAAGAACCCCAAGTTGATATAACACACAGCTTGTGATCAATTCTTATGTAAGGCTTGTGGTTGGTGTTACTGAAAGCCATGCATATACATACATTAGTAAAACTAAAATCTGATCACAAGTGTGACATTTCTTTTGAGGCTATAGAAGCAGTCTACTTAATAGTCTTGGGATAGCTGCAAAAGTGATTCTCTTATGTGTCACTGTTTATGTTGCAACACAAGGTCCAAAATGCTTCTGAGGGTTTTGGTTTTGGTTTTTAACCTTTCAACAATATTTATTTTTCTTGCATTTTATTAGTTCTTTGAGAATTTTGTACAATGTATTTTGATCATATTCATTACCCTTTTCTTTTCTCACTCCTCCCTTTGTATACTCTTTTATTTTAGACCATTAGATCCAATATGTGTTAACCACATGTTTTTGGATATATGCAATTCCAACCTTTATTCTCTCTGAATACTTGGGAAAAGGGTTTGGTATAGATGTCTTATGTAGGCCTGCTCATTCCATATTACTCATTATCTATACCTTGACAAGCTGAGGGTCCGTCTGTTAATTGTCATCTATTACAAAAAAAAAGGAGCTTCTTAATTAATGGGTGTAATAAGTCACTAGTAAATAGTTTACTCATATTTTCACTTGACAAAGAAATACTAGCAGTTTGTGCTGTAAAACTCCTGTTCTGTCAAGCTACAGATAGACTGTCCAGATAATGTTGCTAGGATGGGTTTCATCTTGCAGAGATGCCCTTAATTCCAATTAGAAAGCAGTTGGTAGTCCCATAACATTTATGCCCCTACTGCACTAGAATGTTTTGCTAGTTATTATTACAGTACTCCAAATGCAGAGCTGAATAAAATTGATGATTGCTTTATTCCTCCTCCAGTAGCATGGATAACAGTCTTCAGAAACATGAAAACTAACCAGCATGAATGAAGCTTATGGGTCAATATCAGCTTGAATTCTCCATGTTCTATGACTCAAGCATGTAATATCTTCAGCAATAGGGTGTTATCGTCAAGTCCTATGAGATAGCCAAGAATACTGCCAATGACTTGTAATGTTTGGTTGATGGGATCTTACTTGCCGATAGTTCCAAATATGGTAATTATATGGATATTTTCAGTCCGTGTTGCCTTGTAGGGACTTGGTTGCTGATAAAGAACAGATAAATTTTTTATTTTTAATTTATGTATGTATTCTACAGTTTCTACAGTAGTATATTTCTGTATGGCTTTTTTCAGAGGTATTTTGTGTTATTTATGCCTCCTGGTATTCCCTCTTCTCCACAGTTCCCCTCACAATCTAACCCTTTCTTTCTACAATTACCCTGAGATCCTTTAAACCCTGCAAACTATCTTCTGCTCTTGAATTCTTCCCCTCCCAACCTTTTGCTAATTTCCTGACTTCTATAGATATTCCAAATGAAACACATATATCTTCAGATTCAAACAAATGGCTTTCTGATTACTTTCTCAATATGTTTGTTATTTATTTATAGAAAGAATATCAATTATTGTGTGTTAATTTTGTATTCATCTACTTTACTGAATGTATTTATAAACTGTGGTTTTCTAGTGGAGTCTTTATGCTCTTTATGTTGAAAGTCATACCTAAACATAAGGACATTGTGGCCTCTTCCTTTCCTATTTCTATCTTCTTTATGTTTCCATTTATCTTATCGATCTAGCTAAGACTTTAAATTTTCTATTGAACAAACATAGGGGTAGATTACACATCCTTGCTTTTCCCTTTATTTTAATGAAAATGATTTGGCCTTTACCTCATTTAAAATGATGTTGGCTGTGGGCTCACTTGCTGGAATATACTTAAAATTTATGTATGCTGAGCAGTCTCTTGAATGATGCCCATTTGATAATTTTGTAGTCGTACTGATATGTTCTTTTTTTTAAATTTGAATATTTTCTTTATTTATGTTTCAAATGTTATCCTTTTTCTGGTTTCCCCTCCAGAAACACCCTCTCCCATCCTACTTCACCCTGCTTCTATGAGTTTGCTTCCCCACCTGCCCATCCACTCCCACCTCCCCTCTCTGCCATTTCCCTACACTGGGGCATCACAGGACCAAGGGCCTCTTCTCTCATTGATGCTCAACAAGGCCATCCTCTGCTACATATGCATCCGGAACCTGTGTACTCTTTGGTTGGTGGCTTAGTCCCTGGGAGCTCTGGGGGGGTCTGGTTGGTTGATATTGTTGTTGAGGTTGCAAATCTCTTCAGCTCCTTCAGTCCTTTCTCTAACTCCTCCATTGAGGTGATGTGTTCTTGAATTTAGTTTGCAAGTATATTTTCTTGAAAGACTTAGCATCATGTTCAGCAGCAAGATTGACCTATATTTTCCAAATTATGTGGGTCTATGTCAGATTTTTGTATCAGGATAATACTGGCTTTATAAAAATAATGTGAAAATGTCCCTTCATTTTTCATTATATGAAACAGTATGAAAAGTATTAGTACTAGTTATTTCTTTAGTTTCTGTATAGAATTCTATGTAGAATCCAACTAATCTTTGCTTTTTTTTTTAAGTTGAGAAATTTTTATTTACCAGTTCTATCACATTGCATACTTCAATGGGTATATTTAAATTATTTAGTTTGTCTTTATATATGAGCGTCTGGAGGCCATTCTTTTTTTTTTTATTTTATGTATATGAGTATATTGCTGCTGTTTTCAGACATGCCAGAAGAGAACATTAGATCCCATTACAGATGGTTGTGAGCCACTATGTGGTTGCTGGGAATTGAACTCAGGACCTCTGAAAGAGCAGCCAGTGCTCTTAACAACTGAGCCATCTCTCCATCCCTATTTTATCTTTATTTAGCTTTGGTAGGACAGTGTGTGTGTGGGGGGGTGTGCATGATTTGTTTTAGATTTCCTAGTTTTGTTGAAATACAGATTTTTAAAATATATCTTAATAATTCTTTGAATTTCCTCAAGCTCTTGGGACTTCTCTCCCTTTTTCTCTCCAATTATCTTAAATTGGAACCTCTCCCTATTTAATTTGGTGGATTTAACTAAACTTTGCCAATCTTGTTACTCTTTTCAAAGTATCTACTCTACATTTCATTGATCTTTTGTAGTTTTTAAATTCTATTTTTATTAGTTCAGCCCTGATTTTTTTTTTATATTTTCTCTCCTACTTTACGAGGTTGCTGTTATTGTTTTTGTAAGACATTAATGTTGGTCTTCCTCCTCAGATGGGAAGATGTCCTGGGACTCAGAAGTCCAGGAATCGTATAGCTCTGAGAGGAAGCCTCTTCAGAAGGGGTGCTGCAGCAATCAGGGGAGGGTATCCCCAGCTGAGCTGAGGCATTCAGGAGCTATGCTCCTTCTCTTCACTTCCTCCCTTCTTTTCTTCATTGCTTCTTGACTTCTTCCAATGAGCAAGTCACACCAGGCAGCAAATCTCATAAAAGAGATTTATTGGAGGATACAAAGTCTAGACAGGTGAGTCCAGGAATGGCTGCCTATGCTCCCAGGAGGGAGCAGACAGCTGGAAATTAGACAAAGGACAGTGCTTATATAGAATTTTTAAGGGGGGAGAGGTTTTCAGGGCAAAAATTTCCAGATTGAAGATTGGTGTGAACCCTTGACTTGGGGTTCTCAGGGATCGGTGGGTTTCTGTGGGAAGTTCAGGGATTGGTGGGGTTTGTTCAGAATTTCACCTAAAATTAGTATAGTTTGCAGAGGGTCTTTTTGAGAGGCTGGAGATGAGTTTATTGACAATTACAGAGGCTATAAATGCTATTATGCCCATTAGGGAGGTCTGGGAGAGAGTCTTGGCTGCTGAAACTCCTTAGGTTGGGGCCTGGCCGCTTTACTGCCTTGAAGGTTTACAAATAAAGTATTGAAAGTTTACAAAGGGAGTTCATAATAGGGAAAGCCATTCTTGCCACTTGAGTGGCATGAATACCCACCAATTAAAGTGCATCATTAATATTGGCTTTGGCAGGTTTCATAATTTCTGGTATAGGCACATAGTACTATAAGCTTTTCTGCGTTCCATATATTTTGCTATGTTACATTTTCGTTTTCATTAAATTCTAGGAAGTTTTATAAACTTCTTTCTTGATTTCTTTCTTGACACCAATATAATTCACCTTCAGGAGGGGGTTATTTGAAGACTCACAATGCCATCAAATTCCAGTCTTTCTCACTGTCAAGGGAAACTTGTTCCAAGCTTCTAGGCAAAACTGCTGAAGACAAAAGGACTGCATCTTATAAACAGAAGAGATGGGATAGAGGTTTTAACCTCAAATGCAAAATAAAGAAATCAGTATCTAGTCCTACTATGGAGTAGTCCTTTCTGAACATTGTAAGCAATAACATTTGATAATTTGACCTAAACCTTTAATGCCAGAAAGCCTGGAAAGATATATATTTGAAGTTCTAAAATCCACCACTAGTAACCCACACTATTATACCCAGCAAAACTGTTAAAATTGAAAGAGAAATAAAGTGATAAACAGATAAAGGAATTTGTCACTAAGATATCAATTCTACCGTTACAACTGGAAGGAATATTACAATCAGGAGAAACACAGAAGTCACAGGTATCAAAGGCAGTTTCAACTCATTCTTGGTCTCAAGGCTAGATAGTGCAACTTGATGGTCTTAGTCAGGCTGGGGGCAGGGCTTTGGATATCCAGGTCAAAATCTTGTGGCTGTACAGTCCCTAGTCGGGAGTAAGATTGGTTCTGAGTCTCCACACTGTGAGAGCAGGTTCCCAGCTGTCTTTCATTGCCTAGTTGTGTTTATGCTGATTAGTGATGATTGACATAGCAACACTAAAAAATGATGGAATCCTGAGTTTCCAATTATAGACATTTAGATCTAGTTCAGGTAGCGACTGGAGGTTATTAGTGAGGTTTCTAACTCTCGAAGCATGAATATCACAACACTAGTTATATAGTGCAGAGATACTGGTTTTGAAAGTCCACTGTTTGCTTTTTCAGCTACTAGGATGTGGTCAAACTTTTCCAAGAAGAAAAATGGTGGACAGTAGATTCTTTGGAATAAAAAAAAAATTTGAAAAAAAAATTTGGTAATCTTAGGAGCAGAAAGAGAAGATATAAGACCTAGGAAGAGAAGACTACAAAGAGTTAAATCAGTGAAACAATGAACCTCTTTGTATCTGAAGTTCCAGGGGTCTTCAGTTATAAAGAGTACTGACATTGGACACTGTGGCCTCCAACTATGGAGAGGAAGAGGTTCCCTACTTCCTCGGACATGACCACCTACTGTAATCAGTTCCCAGTTGGTAAAATTTGAAGCTGTGAGTTTCTATTGCTGAGTGTCTAAAACTATGATTTTCAGAGGTGGGCAGGTATGGCACACAGGATCTCAATTCTACTGTCTGGGAGAACCACTTCTTATTTTCTTCCTAGTGGAGTGAAAGAGCCCAAGCCTTTAAAACAAAATCCTTAAGCAAATCTAACACCCATTTAAAAGCTTATAATTTAAGAAATAATCACTAATGTAAATCAGTGAAGGAGAAGTAGATAGATAGATAGATAGATAGATAGATAGATAGATAGATAGATAGATAGATAGATAGATAGATAGATAATAAATAGGGTTAAGAACTATTTGGTCTTAACTTACTCTTGACAGAATAAGAGACTGAATGCCAGCCAAAAGAAATATCTCAAATATAGTAAAAAATGCAGTTATTAAAGTTATGGTAGGAGTCTTAAAATATTGATATGATTTGCTCCTGAAAATAATGGATCAGAAAGAAGAAAATGTGAGAAGAAGAACCACAAATTCCATAGGAAAGTGAGTTAGAGACAGACTGGAAAACAGAGGGAACATAGAATCCAGGGGGCTCCTTGACTCTTTTTTTTTAGACTCACAGAAAATAAAATTAAATGAGAAAAAAGAGAGAGAAGGGCGCAAAGAGGTTTGGTTTCTTCTTTAAAACCTACAAGAGAGCTGAGAAGATTGATGGATTAATATCTGTGTGGGGATTGAACATGGTAGATCAGGGCACAGATGAATAAATGCTTTAAAATTATTGCTGAATAGCCAATAATTGATATTTTATAACTTCACTCAGTTTTTAAAAAATGTAAACACCTGTGAAATTGAATCCAAATTTGGGAAACAGAATGTCGCCTTTGCAATCTGAGCCCTGCATATTCATGCCATTAGAAGTTGGAAGAGGTGAGGTGTTCTCTTGTCCCTTGGCAAAAAGGAGAGATATTGTACTCTACTAGGGAAGAGAGACCTGTGGCTTGATGTTCTTACAATCAGGCATGCATTCCATGACACCTGCCATAAAACATCTGTATTTTTGTCCCCTGTTTCTATCCTTCTTGGCAGTTATTTGTTATATACTCTTTTAGACACCCTTTGTGGAATTGGAGGAAAGAGTTTGTCTTAGGAATACTCAGGAAAGTGTTCTACTTTTACACAACCAACCTCTTAATTGTAATGTGCCAAACTAAGTCAGACAACTTATGAGAAATTAATACTGAACAGATGGCACTTAGAATTATCTGCTGAATTTGATGCTATTAGAAATCTTTCACACTGGTACTATGGCTTCTGATGATGAAGGTGCAGAAACTCCTAGAGGAAGTTAGAAATATGATGCAAATTGCTTTCAAATCTCCTGTTCTTTCTTCAGTCCCTGGTTGATTTCAACAGAGGACTCCATCGAAGACTCAGTAGTGGCAAAATGGGGTCTCTCAACCATCTAGTCTTACAACACCTGAAAAAGAGAACCTTTTGGTGCCCATTTTTGTACCTCATGTTCATTTTAGAGGTGAAGGTATCATTTGTAAGATGCTAAAAATCAAATGTGTTCAAGGGCAGGTAAGCTAGCAGCTACCTGTGCCTTCTCTTTAGGAGATTTTCAAACTCTTGACTGAAATAGGAGCTTTGCTTATATGGACAACTGGGATCTGTGTTGGATTTTTTTCAAGTTATTAGAATCAGTTTTTCATATTAGAATAATATATTCTTGCCACAAGAATATTGACATGCAATTTCTTTGTTTTAACTTCTTGTTTGATTTGAGAAAGTTTAAAAAAAAAAAGCTAAAAGCTTTATCATTGCCACATGGATAGGTCACATATTAAAATCTAAAGATATAACATTTTGGTTTTGTAAATACAAATAATAAGGAGGAAAAAGATTTATGGTTAATAATGTGTGGTTTTCAGCATAACTAAGCAGGAATAATATCCAATGACAAATGATAGAGGGTCTGTCCTTAAATTAAATTTTTAACACAATTTTACGACACAGGAGTGTTTTATTTCTTTACTATTTATTCTTGAGTTAGCAGTGCTGTAGAGAGTTGCAGGAAATTAATGCACATTTTAAACAACAAAAACATGATATATCTGAAAATATGTGCTGTATTTCCACCCTCCCTGCATGTGTGTTAACTTGTTGTTGTAAGACAATTTATAGCTTTAGAGGAAGAAAAGATTTCAACAACCAATATCTAATAGTCTAGAAATTTTGCCCACAACTTTTAAAATGATCTACATGCTTGTATTACAAATATCTTCACTGCAGAAGGCTTATTTACTGTGACTGTTTGTTTTGTGTCGTGGTTTGCTCTCTCCCTGATGAAGGTGCTTCAAGTCTGAGTAGTGAATTCAAAATACAGCAACTCAATAAAAACTTTAATTAATCAGGTTATAAGCAAAGTATATAAAACTGTCACACCCTGAAGAAAGTATAAAATATTCTAATTGAAAGTGTCATCCCATTGGTGAAATACTTTCATTCTCTTTTACTACACCCTTACACAGTTGTCCTTCAGTTCATAAAAAATACCAAGGGAGAAAGGTCTGAGGATATTGGGGTATAGCAGAAAACAAGACTATAGCACATTAATACTTAATGATTACTCTAACAACACACATATAGAACAATTTGTGAGTAATAACAACAGGTTCTGTACAGAAATCAATGCAAACCTGATGTACAGTGTAAAACAGTCTGAGTTTGAATAATAAATAAGCATTTATAATTTAACACAGGGATTCATTAGGCAAAGTCACAATAAGTGAAAACCAGAAAAACTGTGACTCTTAGACTAAAAATTAGCAATATGTTGATAAGTATGGTAAACAATTTTAAACCCTATATCTAAAGCATTTAGAGTTTAAGTCTAATTAAGCAAATAATAGGGTCTTTTGGAGGCTGAAAGGATAAACAATGTATCACGGGGAGGTACAGCAATTCAACAATGAGCTTGCGTAGGTCACAAAACAAGATCCTATACTGTCATGTCACAAGTACAATAACAACAAAGGAAGAAGCATCACTGCCTAGCCTTACCTGTTTTCTGTGGTCCAATCACAAGGAATCTTGGTAAATGATCACAAGTTTTCTCCCTGGACCAGATGTCTTTGTGTCGTTTATCATCACATGGATTCTGCAAGGCAGAATAACACATCTTACTGAATACTGAATCCTGGTGGCTATGTCTTAAGAATGTTTCAAATAAGACAGGATGAGATTCCTGCCTGATCTTCTAGAGCTCGGTCTTGCATCCTGTTATGGTTCTTTGATTCCCAAATCCTTTCCTCAAGTACAGATTAGCTGGTTTTCCTACCCAAGACTGGATAAAGCACAGGCTCCAATCAGTTCTGCTGTGATGTTCATGCTCTATGACAGATAGTAATAGTAGGGACTCTATCAGTGGATTGTGTTTCATGTCTGTGTGTCAAAGAGGCTTTAACTGGACTGAAACTCATGTAACTATAATTCCACAGCTTCTTTTCTATTCTTTTCAAAATTAACACATCTATATATTAGACACTGGATACTTTATTTTCAATTCAAGATGACTTTCTTTGGAGATGTTTCTGAAGATAATACCAGTCAGATGAGTTGTTTTGAATTATGACTCTTCCTACCACTCTGACAATTATAGGTAAAATCATAGTTTTCAATATTCCACTCTAGGACAGAGTAGTTGTTTTATTCAATTAACAATGCTAGATTTGTCTAGAAATGTTTACACAAATGAGCCTCCATTTTTTCAATTAAAGAATGCAAAACTGAAACCTTTTATGTCATTTCAACACTTATTAGTTAATTTGTTTAATCTTGCTTAGTGATTTAAATTTTTATTTTAAACAGGAGATGGTAATATTGCTAATATGGAGAATATATTATTTCAAGGAAGTATTTTTCGTTAAAAGCACATTTATTTATTTTTTTATTTATTTGGGATATGGCTGGTCTTAAACTCATGAGCCCAAGTGATCATTCTGCTTTAACCTCCCAAGTACTTGAGATTACAAATAAATGCCTGTACAGTTTTAAATCTTTTTGTTTTTTTAATGTTTAGAATATATTGGTAAAATTATTTTCTCAAAATTATATTTTGGCAGATTTTTCAAAAATGTTTTAAGCTAATTCCTCATATGATTCAGAGGTCTCACAAAACTTCTCATTGGCCCATTGGCTTAGTACTCACTCAACCAGATGAAAAGCAAGAGGAAGACTCTAGCTGCCTGGCTAAGAAAAACGTATCCAAGAGTTTGGAAACTGTGATAGTCTTATACACCAGTGATCCAGGGACTGTAGTCGCAGAAATGGAGGTGGAAGTATCATGAGTCCAAGGCTAACTAGGGAATGAAATGAAGACACTGACTCAAAACCAGTCCAAGTCAATATAAAGGCATGACGGAGTTCAAGCATGTGAAGTGTGAAGAGTTTGTCTCATTGATAAGTGCTAGAGGTGCAGACATTTGGCGCTTGCTGGAGCATCCAGTCAAAAGGAGATTTTTTTTCTTCTTCAAACTTTACTGCCAAAATGAAAGCAGAGCACCTAATCAGGTTCTCTGGGGTTTGTTAGGCAGCATGTTTTTGCAGAAATCTTTGGATGGAGCCTCAGGTCAAGGATGTTTCAGCTATATATTCGAAAATACGTATGACCTTGTGGCATCAATTGCCACACAGTATCTGGCAAGACACTGAAGCAAGAACAATGCATGTCACACATCTCTCAGTTTTACTCTATAGTATGCCATTTGAAGTAGATAATTCAAACAGTTTCTAATATACAGTCAAGCTCTGGAACATAGTTATTTTTCCAGTCAATAATGTAGTGGTATGACTATGTCCTTCCACAAGGAATTGGTATTCATGTCTCACAAATAATAATTCTAAGTGTATTCCATTTCCACTTTTGTAAGATGGAAGTGATATATCTGGAGTTTTTCTCTAGCAGATCCAACATCTCTGACAGCAAGTATCCCATGATCCTCTGTTACCTACACTTTCCCATGGATGCTTGTCTAAATGTTCATTTTTGTACTTTCATGATGGGTTTTATGCAATCTGATTAAGAGAGGAAACCTAGGTACGGTGTATGGATGAGTTGATACATACAAGGGCAGAAGCCTAGTGTGGACTCTTGCTACAATGTTGTTCTGTGGGAAAGGTTTCCTCAGAGTAGTAGTTAAAAGAAAACTTTCAATTGGCAGAATTTGGGGTAATATAACAAATTTCCAGCCGACTTGGAAACCTTCACACTTGTAGGTGTGCTTGAGCTAATCATCATGAGGAAGTAAGACAACTACAGTATAATGAGAACGGGACATTCGGTCTCCTAGGCTACAGGGTACTTCATTATGCAGCTTAACTGTAAGCTGCAAAGGATAATAATCATAATTTAGGTAAGGTTTGATTATAACCAGAACAAAGTCAACTAGTGCTTTTGCCTCACAAATGAAGCCTTTTTCTGACAGAACACCTGGAGAAACTCACTGGAGGACAGCCAGTGGAGCAGAAGACAGCTATTGTCCTGAGGCAGTACCAGAGACACCAGGTAAAACTTCCAGTAAACAAAGAGCGAGCCCAAAGTTAGAAGATCCAGAATAGACAACTGGATGGAGGGAGGTGCACTGGCTACAGCTTTGGCAACAAATGTAGCAACTTGGTTACCCATTCTTGCAACAAACATCTTCAAGATTTCCTAGGAAATGTGTTCTTGGAAATCTTGTCAAAACTGCCCACTTGAAGTGAAACCATTGTAAGAAACAAGTGGAAATGAGTGGGCACTTGGTATTTACTGTGGAGGATGCTTTTCTATCCACAGGCAACGTCAACTGTTCTGCTTAGTAAAACAGCAGCAACAGGGCCTCCCAGACCTCCAGTTGTTACATGCTTTGTTGTGTGTGGGTTGCAGATTGAAAATGGCCCTTGGATAGATGATGAATGCCATATGACTGGCAGGTCTCATGATGAGTCTCCCTCCTGCTCCCCAGAGGTGTCCCAAATCCAATGCCTGACCAGAGGTTATAAGAGGACCTACTCCTCTCAGGTGACACAGTTGTCTGTGTGAAGGGAAAGGGGAGACTATATATTGCATTGAGGTCACATTCTCAGTCAGCTATTTCCTTTTTGTCTGTCCATCCCTTATGGAATTTCCCCCCAAAATGTTGCCTCTGTAAATCCTTCTAAAGAATACAATTTATGGCCGGTGCGATTCATACCTCATACAGTTTGAAAATGCATGTGAGGCCTAGAGAGATGGCTCAGTGGTTAAGAGCACTGGCTGCTCTTCCAGAGGTCCTGAGTTCAATTCCCAGCAACCACATGGTGGCTCACAATCATCTGTAATGGGATCTGATGCCCTCTTCCGGTGTGTCTGAAGAGAGCTACAATGTACTCACATACATAAAATAAATAAACCTTTAAAAAAAAGAAAATGCATATGATCTTTTCCATGCCGTCACAAGCACTGTCGACTCATACTCTCAACTGCGAGGTGTATCCTGAGATACTACAAGAAGTAGTAACCCCCTGCCTCTGGGTCTTAACAAACTTTCTCCCCTCTCTTGCTCCATAATCTCTCAGCCTAGAGAGGGGAGAGGTAATACAGATGTTGCATTTTGGGTTAAAAGTCAAGAATTCTTAAAGACCACTGAAGCATGTGGTAATTTACTTTGGAAAATACTCTTTTTTTTTTTGGATTATCCAATAAATTCATGCATAGAAACCTCCAAAAATGGAGTTAAATGAAAGGTGTTAAAATTAACATACCTTCCTTAAAAATGTAAAGACAGAAATTCCATTTTATGTTGACTGTCATGTATTTCTTCCAACGTATCTCTTCATAATTCAATCTTCTACCGTCTACACCCATGGACTAGGCTCAGCTTAATCCTCTCTCTGTGTTTTCAGTAGTGGCAAAGAAGGCTGGGCTAACATCTTTTAATTTATTTATTTTTTATTTTTTTAGTCAATAATGAAACATTTCTTATTTTACTCATTTCACAAATATCCTAATAAGAAATTATATTTCACAATCCCTCTTGAATCTGTCTTCCAATGAAAAGGTCTTATATAACTGAAAGTGAGACAAATGATATGAAGTCTCTTTTTAAGGTTAAAGTCACTCTCTCTGGGTTTCCTGTTTCGATTACTGTTGGCTATAAAATGGCTGTAATTGAAGAAGGAGCCTGCTCTGTAGTCAGAGGCAGAAATCCTAGGTGGAGGAATATTTTGGCGCACGGCACTGAGCACCTGTATGGAGCAGCGCTCCCTTTAGGATAGTTACAGGACTGAGAATCACATTTCGGCCTTGTTCCAACCAAGGTGTATTTTAATGCCACTGTAGGGTATCACCTATCATAGTGAGTTTCAGTGTTGTCTTCTTTCAAAGAGTAAGGAGCTTGGGACAGTGTGGATCAATACACTCCTTGCTTCAACCGGAATATTCTGCTATCGGGTGTACTGAAATGCAGCTGAAACAACCAATGTTCTTTGGGGAATATAGTTTAATTTACTCTTTGCATATGCTTCTTCTCCCTTTGGTGCTGCAGCAACACATAGTTTAAGCCTGCTTGAGGGCCTCGCTGAGTACCACTTTCTGAATTACGATTGCTCAGTCCACCTACTGCATCAGGCGCACAGCATTCTCTATCGCAGAAATAGGATACTCTGCTTCCGAACCTTTGAATAATTCATTTTCCTGTTCAATGCCCAAATTTTCACTCAATTCATAGTCGAAGTTTTGCCAATTTCTCTAGCTTATGTTAATACCCGCTGCAAACTCTCCTTAGCCCAGTCAGCAAGAGCATGAGCCCAGGGGACTTCCCATACTTTAATCAATGTTCTTAAATCCCAGGACCTCAGTTTCTTTATTTGTAAAACAATGAATAATAGTTTCTACCGCATAAAGTTTTTGTACCCATTAAATTCATTACTAGTATTAAAATAATAAAAGCATGCTGTATGTAAAAGAGTGCTTATTATTTTATTCCATACCAGCCTTTTCTTTCCCTTTGCCCTATTAGAGAGACAGCTTGAACAAAGAAAGTTTAATTTAACCAATGGATTATATTATTATGAGCAAGCAGCAATAGGACCACTGCCTTCCCTTGTGAACATAGCCAAGCCCCCTCCCAGCTTTGTCTATAACTTCACATATTTTCTTCATATTTCAACACCTAAATTATTCTGCACACGCACACGATAGTTTTATTCAGTTAAATTATAGCTGCAGCTTATCGTAAGTCCATCTACGAGACTGTAAATCCTCTGACAGTGAGACTGTGGTCTGTGTTCCTCATTGCTACATCTAGCACATGGGATGCTTAATAAATGCTTATAGACAGAAAAACTGACATCCCTGCTTCCAGAAGGAAGGTACCTTGTGGAGCAGGCACAGACAGATCCTGATACAAGCTTGAAATATAGTATAATATGAGCTATGTAGATGTTTGTTTCCAAAATTATGGCAGAAACAAACGGATAGAAGTCTTTACTATTCTAAATATTATCTTTCATGGCATCCCTGAGTCTACTTTAGAACTTACACATTCCTTTCTTTGTATGAGAGTATACCTTTGTTTATAGACGTTAGTCCCTTGGCTGTAGGCAATAAGGAAGAGGTGTTCAGCTCCCATGGTTACTGAATTTCTCCACACGCAACTCAACAAAGGGCTAGCATCAGAGCTGCTGCTCTATTTGCGCAAATGAAAGTTTCTTAACGCTTAGCCTAGGCAGGAGAGCAAGTGAATGTGTTGCTGAGGGCTGCCGGCCAGGTATTGCCAATCTGTGAGAGACTTCCTAGTTCTTATATGCTCAAGGTGGCAGCTTTTGCTCGCTGACACAGTAAATGTCTTTCATGCTCATATTTCTACTTTGAAACTGATGAAATGGAAACTTTTGGGGGCACCAAATGGCTCAGTAGGCAAAGGGGCCAGCCACAAAGTCTAACAATCTAAATTAAAAATTTCAGAATCTGTATGGTAGAAGGAAAGATCTGACTCTTAGCAGGTTTCCACTTCCCTCCAAGTGTGAACTGACATGTAAGTAGATACACACACACACACACACACACACACACACAAACTCAAAAATCAAAAGTGTTCTCTCTCACACACACATACAGGCACAATGAGACCGGGGAAGGAAACATGCCCTAGTTGTTCAACAATGTTGCTGGTAAAACTAACGTACTTCTCAAATGGCTGTAGCAACAGATACGTGCCGTTCTCTGGGTGCTAAGATAGCAGAGGGCTCACTGTTCCACATGCTTCATTAGAATTAACTGTTGCCGTCATTTCCGATCTTCCCACAGGTTTGTTCTGGTCCTGATGCGGTGCTTGCATCTCAGCAGACTGTCTCTTTATGACTCTGCTCTGTGTCTGTTATCACTACCTTGGGGCTTTCCAGCTGCCTGTATTTCTGCTGTCACCCCTTCCCTGGCATAGTCCCCTCCTTGCCTGTTAATTACAACGGTATTGACAAAGCATTTGCATTTTCTATTTTATATGCTGGTAGTGGTTGTTCAGACTTTCCCTATGCTGAGTTTCAAGATATTGTCTGATTATTTCAATGCCAATGCATATAATATCCAACTTTTATTGATCACCTTCCACATTCCAGGCATTTGCTTGACATAGATTATTTCTAATCCTCAAAGCAAGACACATTTTATTATCCTTTCTGTATAGAGGAAGGTAAGAGGCAATAGGTTTTAGTTTGGCCTTACTGAAGGTCACACAGCAAGTTAGTTCATATTCGGAATCTGAAGCTGCAGTTAAATTGTGTGAAAGTGGGGAGGGTTGGGGATTCTGGGAAAGGAGGGGACAGAGAGACAGAGACAGAGACAGAGACTTTGGCAGTGAGAACGTTCACAGAGACTTTCCCAAGCCTGGGAAAGAAGCAGTTCCTTCATTTTATGCCTTATTCTATTGAGATTGTTTTAATTTTAAAAGTCAGTACATGACAGGGCGCTTATGTAGATCGCTTCTTATTCGACAATAAACTTGTTCCCTACATAATTGAAATAAACAGATAATAATAAATCACAATAAACAGCAAGTCACTGCCTTGTGTATCTAGCAGTATAGATATGTTTAAACTGTGAGAACATAATTAAGTCAAAATTGCTTCAGGCAGCCTGCGGTTACAGTGCCGGGCTGTGAGTCTGTGACTCTGCCTTCATGAAGTGAGGTGACTCAGGGCGGGGTTAGCATGGGGAATATCTGAAGCAATTTTACTTTTAAGTAAGTATGTAAGTATGGCAAATTCTCAGAAGCAAAAGGCAAGACTTAAAAACTGATGTCAATTCTAATGAAACCCCTCTCCCGAAGAACTAAAACATGGATTTTGAAAAGGTCCTACCATGTATGTCATTTTGAACGGCATGTTTTTATAGGAAGGAAAACAACTTTTGTTTCCATAAAACCTGGTTAGCCTAAGCCCACATTTCCTTTGTGCCTCTCAAAATTTGCTTTGTTCCTAGTTTCTCCACCTTTCTCTTCTGGGCTACTGTGGAATTATTAGTTGGGAATTGGTTACCACCCTGTGGGTCACATGCCTGTTCCAGATAGGTAGGCCCCATCTAGACCCTAATTAATGGTAGAATTCATTTTCCCTCGACTTGCTTTCTGCTGTTCCAATCTCACGGGTGAAAGAATGATATAAAAGATGTGTTGTTGTTTATTTGTTTGTGTGTTTGTGTTTTTGGGGGGTTTTGGGATTTTTTGTTTGTTTGTTTGTTTTTTAACTCTTAAACTCGTTCCCATTTCTGCATGGTGGTGTTATTTTGAAACTACTTCTGGTCCATTTCTTCCTTGAACACATCCGTAAAGAGTTGTCACCAAGGCTTCACTGCACAATGGAGTGACTTCCAATTTTCTGTCTGTCACCATCACTTATACCTAACACAATCCATGTGCACCGATGAGATATTCTAGTAAGATAGGGAGGTTTATTCTCAGTGCTTCCATCAACAAATCAGCATGGTATGTCTGTGAAACAGACTCTGTTTCAGATTCTAAGTCTTCTTGTGCTTTAAAAATCCCCTCCTGAGCCCCTCAAAGACTCATGAACGCCCTGGCTTCCTGAGAGCACAAACTCCTGATCCACAAAAACTCCCTAGCCCATCTCTTGTGGCACCTGGCGATCTGATTAGTTTTCAGAGTTCACTTTTAAATCATAGAACCACAGAGGAGTGTAAGTGCCAACCTATAGGCTAGGGCTGATGAGAGAGAGCCTTGGTTCTATGGATGTGACTGAGGTAGGTGGAAATCTTAACCCTACTGTAAGCACAAGGGTGTCTTGAATTTATCCAAAACACCTATGTCTTGCTTGCTATATTGGACCTGTATTTATTAAAGTGAGTGATTACTCTGAATATTTCCTCAGAAATGTTTTCATAGGAAAACCCAGAAGGGTTTCAATTGTTCTACAGTTCCTGTTAACAAATGACTGAAGTTCACCTCTGCCTGCCCCCAGTGTCAATGATACTATTTGCATTTTTATGAGTATCTTACAGGAAATAGATACCCAAATGAAAGAAAAAAAAAAACAAGCAACAACAACAAACAGGCCTTTGAACTCCCATGAGTCAGTTGGCTTCCTGCAGGATTATGCCTTTGGTGTAACATTCAAATTAATAGAAGTTGCTGTATAGCACACACAAAACAAGTTTCTTTTTTTGTTGTTAAATAGGGTGCTTTAATGTAGTTTATGATTATTGCAGTTCATACCATATGGAAATACTTTAAGTTTCATTATTTTTAAGGTGATCTCTGTGGATAATTTTTTTCACTGACTACATGCTAAGAAGTATTTCTGTGGTAAGTTCATCTGTTGACAAGAAGATATCTGAAAATGATTGGTAGGAAAAGGAAAACCCAAGACTTATTTCATCCTTCTCAGTTGTCAAAATCTCTGACCGTGTAGAATCAAAATGGTGGTGTGCTTCACTAAAACTTAGACAACTAAGATTGGGAGAATCATTCCTGTAATTGAGAAGCATTCCTGAGGGCATAGAAAACTGTCATGGAATAAGGAAACAGGAGGTAGAATATTAACACATAGACAACTTTCCATTGGAAAATAATAGGCTCCTAACTATTAAGATGTCATCAATAAAATAGATGATATTTCTATCATAACTACATTAGCTATTTCAAAAAAGCTTAAAGATAGACAGACCAGAGTTTTAAAATTAGTTTTTCTCTTGAAGCAGGGTAATTAGTCATTTCTTTAGACTTGCCTACAACCAAGTTCTGCCTGTTGCCTTTGAAGGCATCGCTGTTCATGCCCAGAAAGCCATTTGGAGCTTCCCTCTCTCCTAACTTTATTTCTTTCTGTTCTTCATAGTCCTGTAAAAAGGGTCTCTTGTGTTCTCTCTATAAGTCAACATCTTTCTTTACTTCCTCCCATATATATTTGCTGAGATGTTTGACAGAGAAGACAAGACCCACCCTGAATGGTATCATCCCACAGGCTGATGATAAATATAAGCTGACAGAAGGAAGTTATCTCCCATCCTGTGTCTCCTGGCCCATCATGGTATGCACTGCTTAACTCCATCATGCTGTGACTGCCTTGATAGGCTAATCCTCTCACCTGTACACAGTGCAACTTTTGTTTGTTTATTTGTTTGTTTATTTTATGGCTAGCAAGTGTTAAAAAGTAAAAGTGAAAAATGTCCTTGTACTACTAGGCTCTAGTTTGTGTGTGTGTGTGTGTGTGTGTGTGTGTGTGTGTGTGTGTGTGTGTGTATGTGTGTGTGTGTGTGTATGTGTGTGTGTGTGTGTGTATGTGTGTGTGTGTGTATGTGTGTGTGTGTATGTGTGTGTGTGTGTATTGTGTGTGTGTGTATGTGTGTGTGTGTATGTGTGTGTGTGTGTATGTGTGTGTGTGTATGATTTTGCTTGCATATGTACATATATACATACAGTTTGCAATGTAGCTGAATTATAAATAGACTATAAAATGTTAAAAACAATAAAAATATGAAACCAAATTTACAATGCTTCTTTTTTTTAACACAATAAAAAACTTTTGCAGTTTGTAAATCTCATGATAGTAAAACTTTCCTTTGTTATGTAACTATTTTTAAAGTATAGTTTTAGCAAATTCCCACTGAACCCATCATCAGACTATTCAAAGCTTCAAGAGACAATCCATGATAGAAGGAGACTTATATTTCTAAGCATAAAATCACCAAACTGCATCTGAGCAAGAATAAGAAAGCCTGGACTTAGTCCCAGCTCATCACTAATAAGTTAAGGGACTTATTTCAATTCCCAAGATTGGGTTAGATGTCCCTAACTTGTTTTGTTCTTACCATCTATAACTCTGTGTCGGCATTCATTTGTTACTTCAACAGACAAATATTAATAGCAGGCACAGTGTTGATGCAACCAGTTTTGTGATTTATTTATATCAATGATACTCAAATCTTAACATTTTTAACTAGATCCTGCTGCCTTGATATCTAGAATCAACCAAACTGCTAGTCATCTTCAGTTAAGAACTGGGATTTACTTCCCCACATCTCTCTATATATATAACTCTGGAGACAATGGCAGAAACTGAGAAGACAGCTCCCTGAGCATTTCCCTGGACACAGAGCAAGTAAGAATCTGCTTCATGCTTGGATGTTTGTTGATAGTGAGACTCCAGAGTGGCTGAGGGAAGATTGAGGCTGAGCTAACCTGACAGTTTGAGAGCTTAAGAGCATTGATTAGAACATGTGCAAATCTGACCTCCTCACTGCCTCCATGCTTGTGGCTTTGGTTCCTATAACAGGAGTCCTTTATTCGGTTTTTTTTTTTTTTTGGTTTTTTTTTTTGTTTTTTTTTTTATGTTCTGCAGTGATTATTCAATCAAAACAGTAAGGGATAGGAATTAAAAGGACCCAAGAGTGTAATCTTAAACTCTCATATAGTGGAGACAAAACTGTTGAGGAGCCAATCTGAGCATTAAATTTTTCATGTGCATGGATACACATGTCTGTATCAAACAGCTTTGGAAGAATCAATATCCCATGAAATGGGAGTACTTATGCATTTCCGTAGCTGCCGATCATGCTGCCTATTGGCAGAGACTCACATGGCACTTTTTAATTAGGTGACAAAGCAACCTCACATATAGAGTCGTTGGTGCTAATGAAAATTTACATAAGGAACCAAAGGAATTAAACAGAGGTGAAGATTACCATTTTGCACTTTTTCTTTCTATGTGTAGTCACAAAAAAAAATGTGTGAATTGAAAATGTAAAGGAAAATAGCAGTTGATTTCTATTTAAGAGTGAAGAGTACTAGATAAGATGAACTACTCAAAACTATAAAAAGGCTCCCTGAATGTTTCTTTCTCACTATATGGAAGAGCAACAAAGATATCCTGTCTGCCTACTCTAAATGAATGTCTTCATAAGAAGGTCATAAAATGTTTACCAGCTAATTCTGGTTTTGCTTACATGTAGCGTATGAGGGTAATTTCTATTTCACTTTAGATTGCTAGCATCAATGTGAAGAAGAAAGAGGATACAACCATGGGGAGGAAACTCAGAGGCTCACACCCTTTATCATCGCTTTACCGATTTTACTTTTGACATCACTTTTGATCGTGAAAGTCTGTCCAATCCTCTGCGATAAGTCAAATGCTTTCAGCATCCCACCTACCTAAATAATTTCCTCTTGACCTTGGCCAGTCCTCTATTTTCGGTTCTTTGTTTTGCCGGTGGAAAATATTTGTGCTTTCATTCACCTTTTTAGTAAAAATGTCCATGTAAACAGTCACATGCATGTGAAAACAGAAGAGTCTTCTAGTAAAGATTCTTTATGAGACTCTTTTTTAAAAAAATATTCTGGAATTCTCTATTTAATACATACTTTTTTACATTCCCCATCATTTCCTTAAAATATATTTTCATGTTTGAAATGATTACAGAGAAAACCACCAACTAACCAACCAAACAAACAATTCTAATGTGAATTAAATACCATGATGCTTGGAAAGTATTTAATTCAGTAGTTGGCAAGAAGTAGGCATATTAATTATTTTATATTCCAAAATCTTTCTCTGAATCTATCTTTTATTTTTTAAATTGGATAGTTTATTTATTTGCATTTCAAATGTTATCCCCTTTCCCAGTTTCTTCTCTGCAAACCCCCATCCCATCCCCCCCTCCCCTTAATTCTATGAGGGTGCTTCCTCACCTACTCATCCACTCCTGACTCACTGCCCTAGCAGTCCTCTACACTGGGGCATCAAGCCTTCACAGGACCAAGGTCCTCCCCTCCCATTGATGCCAGATAAGGCCCCTACAGATCCTTCAGTCCTTCCCCTGATTCCTCCATTGCAGTCCCTGTGTTCAGTTTGATGGTTGGCTGCGAGCATCCGCATCTTTACTAGACATGCTCTACGAGTTTCAATTGTCAGTTGAACACACTTCAATAATGTACGTGTTAGCTGTGTGTATGATAATGCCTTAAGACTTTTATAAATAATAACATTAGGAAAACAAATCTGTAGATTCTTTGAATTGCTACTGGATCTTTGCTTTACTACTCTATTCTTTACTTAGTTATTAACTCAATATTTTGTTAGGTTTATATGTGTTTTATTCTTATGATACACAAACTAGGTCTAGGTACTCATCCCATTGTGCTAGTTGAAATTAAAAGCTGTGAGTACTCACACTAGTTTCACATTTCTTTCTTTTTAAATTATAATTATACTCTAATATTTTAATGTTTTCCCCTGGAGCTTCTCCTATCCTAGGTCTCTGGCATGTACTAGAGATGCTGTCCCCTACACATTTCATAACATTTCAAAATGATATAGTTCTTTCTTTTTATTTTATTTTTTTTTAATTCTTTATTTCTTTTTTACAGTCCAGTCTTCATCCTCCTCCCAGTCCGCTCCTGGTCTGCTTCCCATCCCATACCTCCTTCCCCCTTCCCCACCACACCACTCCCACCTCACCAGACCCCATCCCCCATTCCCTAGGGCCTCAAGTTAGGTGCATCTTCTCTCCCTGAGGCCAGACCAGGCAGTACTACTTTTATTTATGATTGTAATTTTTACCTCGATCCACCACCTCTGTACTTTATAATTGCATATTGAATTATTGAATGAGATTTCATTTGATATTTGGAACCATCATGTTGACAAAATCATATCAGAGAAGTGTTTGTTTGTTTCTATTTACTCTTTTAAAAAATAATAATATTAGGCCAGTGAGACGGCTCAGTGACTAAAGGTACTGTCTGTGGCAAATGGGAAATGTAAGTTTAATCCTCTGAATCCATGGAAAAGGCAGAGGAGGAGAACTCACGACATTATCCTCAGACCTCCACTCTTGCACAGTAGTATATACACATGGACATTCACATCCATGCTTATGCACTTATTCACAAAAGTGACTCAATCACTAATTTGTAAATGGTAAATAGCAATCTTAATGATATCCAGACAGTATTAAAAAATTTTCTTGTTATTGTTGAAAGTTCAAACTATCTGATAAAATGCAGTTCAATGTGCAAGGAAACTTTTTTTCTCCTAAAGGCAGATTAAAGGTTGGAGCCACTGAGATGAAAGATCGTTTATACATCTACAAGCTAAGACACTTTTTATTGATGTAGTATATGTTACAGCTGATGACTTGGTGGGTTTGTGTGACTCATAATTGTGGGAGTGGGTGTGTCTCGGACTCTTCTGCCTGCTCTTGGTTGCCTTGTCAAGTCTCAATTGGAGGGCTTTTGCCTTGTCTAATTGTATCTTACTCTATTTGTCTGTTTTCTCTTGGAGGCCCTGAAAAGGAAATGTAGGGGGGCCTGGGAGAAGTAGCAAGTGGAGAAACTGTGGTGAGAATGTAGTATATGAGAGAAGAACCAATTATCAATAAAAATCGTATATATATATATATGTATATATATATACATATATATGTATGTATTGGTGTGTAAAAATAATTGATTTCCCTTATAACAGGTAATCTGCTATAAACACATATGGCAAATGGTTGCTGATAATTTATCAAAATAGGGCATGATTTGAGGCAACAGTTCATTTTAAAACAGTAAAGATCCTGCTCTGGAATAAGGAGAAAATATAGTACTTTATTCTTTATTTCATGTCCTAGAATTAGTTTTACTGTGTACATTAACCGATCTTCAAGGCATGCAGGTCTAGAGAATCCCTGACCATCTAGACATGGTGCTGTATGATGTGACTCATGGAAAAGGGGGAGGCATATAGTCTTGAAGAAAGGAAATGGGGAAGATTCTGAAAGTCTGTTTCGCAGTAATTTCTCATTAATGATGATGCTTCTTTTCTAGCGACTGCTTAGCAGGGGAACATCTGATCTGCTCTCTGCAGCCAGCTCATTGATTGTGTGGGTCGATGCAATCTGATGCATAAAGAGCCCAGTAAATGGGAGGCAGTGCTTCCTAGATAACTGCTAAGAAGAGATAGTTTACATTGGATGCTTTCAAGCTGTGTGGCTTCACAGAGAGTCAAATTAGTAAAAGCCATCCTAAAACTGGCAAGTCTCTCTTCTATCGATATGCCTAATGTTACTGAAATTAGTTAGACTTAAAGAAAAGTGAAAGACACCAAACAGACAATAAATCCTTATGAACAGAAGGACAAGGTTGCTCTTCCTTTTCTGATGTACTCCCTAGTATACACGTACATGTTAGTCTGTGGTGACAGGATATTGTATTAATTACAGAGGCTCTTTTTCTGTTTATGTTTTTAGTCTTCTGAGATGTCCAGTGCTGATCATTTTGCAGTAGCTAGCCAGTACTTGTATCACATGTAAGTCTAAAGCATTCACTTGCCCAAAACTCCAACGATAAAACACCACCCTTACTGCTGTGTTTCCCAATGAACTGAACAAACAAGCCAAATAAAACTACAAATCTAAACATTCAAATTGTGAAAGATACAGTATACTATTATTGAAGACACTATGACAGTTGGAAAAGGGAATAATTTGTATTACATATCCATTTTTACCTGCCCTAATACATTATTTGAATTATTTAATTTCATGTTTATTTAATAAGTTCTCAACACAAATTAAACAGTAACACATTGCTAACATTTTTGAATGTTACCTGCCAGAGAGGGTCTTTCTGCTCAGGAAAGAGCTCGAAGTACTTGTGGGCCAGTTGCACGGGAGGCAGGGTCTGCAGTTTCAAGTTGGTCCAGCTGTGCACAAAGTTGGCCAAATTCACAAAGGTGTATAAGCCGAGGCGGTCATTCCCATAGTTAGACAGATGTGTCATGAAAATGCTGATCTGAGAAAGAAATCAAAATGACCCCTCAATCTCATAAGCATACCCTCAAAAGCGGTAGTATTGGATCCAGGCAACATCTCACCTAACTTCAGAATTTCAAGGGAAGTACAATTATACTTTGGGGTTGGAATCCACTTAATTTTTTTTCTAAAATGCCACTTTAAATTACTGCTAGAATTAAGACTGAATTAGAGATTGGCATTAGTGCCTTGCTAACCAGAAGAGTAGAGCTACTTCCAGTATAGGGTTTGTCCTATTGTACAGCCGATGTCACGAGACCCCAAAGCATATAATTTCCAGAATGCTGAAGAAGCAAATCTAAACCAGCTGTAAAGCAACAACTGTTTCACTTCCGCTCTGATGACAATACATTCTTTATTATTATTATTATTATTATTATTATTTATTTTCTATATTCTTTATTTACATTCCAAATGGTTTCCCCTTTCCCACTTTCCCCCTCCCCAAAAGTCCCATAAGCCCTCTTCCCTCCCCCTGTTCCCCATTTACCTAAGAATTTCATGAATTCATTGTTTTTAATTGCTGAGTAGTAGTTCATTGTGTAAATATACATGGAAAGTATCTCTGATAAAATTGAAGAAATATATAGAAAAACACGTTGAGATTGACTATTTCATGGAAAATTATACAGAGAAAATGGTAGGCATAAAAATATTCCTAAGTTGATTGAAAGTGGAATTATAAACATTTTCTGATAAAATTGAAGATCTACCAGGAAAATATTTCTGATAAAACTCAAGAAATATATAGAAAAACACGTTAAAACTGACTATTTTATGAAAAACTATACAGAGAAGATGGTAGGCATAAAAATATTCCCAAATTGATTGAAAGTACAAGTAAAAACATTTTTTGATAAAATTGAAGATTTACATGGAAAATATCTCTGATAAAATAGGAGAAATTTAAACAGATAAATTGGTAGGAATAAAAATATTCCTAAGTTGATTGAAAGTAGAATTATAAACATTTTCTGATAAAATTGAAGATTTACATGGAAAATATTTCTGATAAAATTGAAAAAGTATATGGAAAAACATTAAAATTGAAGATTATCATGGAAAATTATACAGATAAAATGGTAAGCTTAAAAATATTTCTTCAATTTTAACATTTTTCTATATTTTTCTTCGATTTTATCAGAAATATTTTCCACGTAAATCTTCAATTTTATCAGACAATGTCTATAATTTTACTTTCAATCAACTTAGGAACATTTTTATACCTTCCATTTTATCTGTATAATTTTCCATGTAATAGTTTTAATGTGTTTTTCTATATATTTCTTGAGTTTTTTCAGAAATATTTTCCTTGTAGATCTTCAATTTTATCAGAAAATGTTTATAATTCCACTTTCAAAAAGCTTAGGAACATTTTTATGCCTACCATTTTATCTGTATAATTTTTCCATGAAATACTCAATCTTAACGTGTTTTTTATATATTTCTTCAATTTTATCAGAGATATTTTCCATGTAAATCTTCAATTTTATCAGAAAATGTTTATAATTTTACTTTCAATCGACAATACATTCTTATGGAATCAGGATGGTGTCAACTACTTGTTTCTTTGCATTATAATGAGACTCGTATCTGTTTCTTTACTGAAACAAAGGTTAAAAAATGACAAATCTTTGGGGAGATAGGTAACCGACTGAAACACTGAGCAAAGTACGTATAGAAATGGTACAGGGTGGCATACAGTTTTTATGTTCTGATGGATACATTAAAATAAATTTAATTTAAAACCAGTTTTACAAAAGGATTTTTGAATTAGCCAAGAACTACCATTTTCATTTCTCTTTTACAACTTTTCAGACCTCATGTAAACTCTAAAAGTATTCTGTCATTTCTGCATTGTTCTTTGTATACCACAAACTAGGGGAAAGTGACTCAGTTCCTGAAAGATCATGCACGAATTTGCCTGGTATTGAATATAAACTTAACCTGCAGTCCATCTCAGCCATTATAGCAGTCACTCAAATATTAAATAAAAGAAAATTTTCACAATCCTGACCTAAGTTGCAGAGATTACTAATGCAGCTCTGAAAAAGAATCAATCATTTTCTAGCAACAATAATTTATACATTTTTGGTTCTCATAATTTTAAACACAGGCATTTTAAAATCTAGATGAATTTTATCATGAGATAGATCTATAAATATTTCAGGGCAACCTGAATAATCTAATTAAGGAATTTAATAACCTCATTTTAAGTAATATTTTCATAGTGCTGCAATGACTAATATTAGGACATTTATCTGAGCTTGAACCGTAAGCAAATATGGAGGAAAAGCCAAGAACCTGTGACTACCATTTTATGTAGATGTCACTCTCATTCTTCAGCAGCATTACCATTTTATATGGTTATTCATATTATTTAGGAACAGTGAAATGAAATTAGGAAAATAGCAACTATTTCAATATCATTTCGCTGCAACATCATTAGAATAGTAACTATGTAGCAAAGATCATAATACAGACCCACTGTTCTCAAGATATAATATCACTGAACAACTGTAAGCGCCAGGAAAGAAAGGCTTGTCTTAAAAACATGAGAGCATTGTCTCGTACGAGAATACAGTAAATGATATTCTCTCTAGAAATCCTAATTTCAAGAACCAGTTTCATCATTTGAAGGACTTTTCATTTTCAAAAGGTGTTATCTTTCTGTCTGTCATGATAGGACACTGGAAAGGTCCCTGAGGACAACTAATTAAAATTATCTGCCAGTGCGTACCATCCCTGTAAGTGAAAATGAGAGGGTGAGAATTTGGTTCATTGGCCTTAGTGTCTCCAAATTAGAAAAGTAATACCCCAAATTATGTAAAGCTTATCTGTGGTAGTCAGGAATCTAAGCCCTTCACAGTTATAAAATCACTTAATCTCATCCTGGCCTGACAAGCTAGGTAGTTTTATAGACCCCTTTGCAGATAAAGAAGTAGGGTCAAAGAGTTAGTTTAGTAACTTATCTTAGTCTCCACTGAGTGAGGTACAAAATAGGAATTAAATTCCCAGATCCAGCAACATGCTGTTGTGTCAGGAAACTTTTGTGAACCCCAAAAGACCACCAAGGAAGCCCATTCTGATGCAATCACGTTAGGGCCTCTATTCAAGCTCAAGCCTATGCTCCCTGCCAACCCTCCACAGTAGAAACTTGGAGCCATGAGCCTACTTTCAGACAAACTTTTATAGAGGCAAGAAGGGGACATCTAGGCTGGTACACATCTGATTCAGGAGCCATTATGGCCTTTAACATAATTGACTGGTGCTGGAAGGCAAACTACAAACTTAACTTCTGTTTTCCTTCTCATTGGTGGTTGTTAGGAAGTGAAGAATCAGGGGCGGGCTTGTAACCTAGGGGTGCAGATTTATTGCGGTAGTAACCTAGAGACTGATAGTAGTCACTAGATTTGTAGGGAGAAAACCCTGGAGATGCAGGTCTTGTTTCGAGGAAGCCAGGAAACTGGAGCTAGGTACTGGCCTGTTAGTTTACTTGAATTTAAACTTAGGTCGGATTTTCTAAGATGGAGTCTGAACCCCAAAACTTTGGTCTCTCAATGCCTGGTCCTTTTCTTGATCATTTTTATGCAATGAATATAGCATCTTTTTATTAAAAGAAAGAATATTCATTTGAAGATCTTAGTATTATTTAGAAACTCACATGTTTTTCTTTTTCCTTTTTCTTGAAATAGAACAATAGAAGATAACATTTTTAAGGCTATTTTCGGTACTAGAGATTGAACCTAGGGTCTTGGCTCAGTCACTAATTTATATCCCTGGCCTTTTTAATTTTTATTTTGACACCGAGACTTACTAAATTTCCAAGGCTTGCTTGGAACTCACTTTTCTAAGTCTGTTTTATTCTTCTTAGTTTATTTATTTCATAGTATGTATATGAGCGTTTTGCTTGCATATATTTCTATGCACCACCTCCATGTCTGGTGTTCCTGATGGAAAGAAGAGGGCATTGGATCCCCTGGAACTGGAGTTTCAGATGGTTGTGATACATCGTGTGGATGCTGGGAATTGAACTGGAGTCTTCTGCCAGAGCAAAAGTGTCTCTTAACTGGGAAGCCTTCTCTCCTAAGCTGGCTTTGAATCTTCATCTCTCCGGTCTCAGCATCCTGAACACCTGTGGTTACATTCCTACTTATTTCTGGAAAGAAGCATTTGAGACAATTCATTCTAATGTTATTTCTGAAGATAATAACATCCCTTTGACAGTCTTGTTCACTAAGGTTATAATCAAAGATTTATACTCTAAAAGTCAAACATAGGAGGGGATGTTTACAACAATGTAATTGACATAGTGAGTTTATGTTAAGTATGTGGAAAGTTAAAGTAAACCACTGAAATGCTAGCTGACACCATTATCTAACCTGAAACTCATCTGTTGTCATTGGAATAAGTTCAGGGGCCCATGCCACTGGATGTGCAGTCACTAAGGAATTTGTCTCAATGCAACTCAATGCTTCAATCTTAAATTCTGGTATCCCAAGTAGGAGCTGAGTTTGCTGCAGGACTGAATCTTAGAGTTTTCATAATATAGCAAGGTATCTGTAGTCAGACATCATCAAACCAGGACCATTAGGAAGTCACTACAGTCAATGAGAAATAAGAAAGTTGACCTGGTGTCCCTAAGCTTATCTTTTCACAGGGCTGAAATTATCATAAAAGCAAACTGCAGGGCTGGGCAGTGGTGGCTCATGCCTTTAGTCCCAGCACTTGGGAGGCAGAGGCAGGCAGATTTCTGAATTCGAGGCCATCCTGATCTACAGAGTGAGTTCCAGGCCAGCCAGATCTACACAGAGAAACCCTGTCTCGACAAAAAAAGAAAAAAAAAAAAAAGAAAAGAAAGGAAGGGAAAAGAAAATAAAAAAGCAAGCTGCAGGTAGAATACCTCAAATAATGTTGTAAGACCCTAGAAATCTGCCATCTACCTCTGTCGTTGTTACTTCAAGTTGGAAGCTTAAGCACCTATAAGTAGCCTAAAGTCTGAGAAAAAATATAAGTAAAAATGAACTTTGAGGATAGTATAAGGATTATTTTTATATAACAGGTAAATGGATATTATCATTTCATGTGGTGATGATGATGATGATGTTAGATTTTTACAGAACACTAGCTTTAACCAGTTTTTCTAGAATTTCTGGAGGAGAAGCTTTGATTCATGGAGAAAGCACAGGATTTACTCCTGGTGAAATGGAAAAGCAGTCTTTTGCATAAAGCAGAAGCGTTAGGTCTTCTGTCCCAAGCTAAGGATGGTTGGTGCACTTAAACTTCCCTTAGCTGCATGTATAAGCAAGCAGCCAGCCGCCCAGGCTGCAGTGGCTGTCATGGGGCACTGTGAGCTCATGCTTTACTGGTTAAGAGCAAATTAGTGCTGCTGTATGGTCAATTGACTGCACTTTAAGAAAAACAGTTTTGCAAGCGCAGCTTAGCTGTGCATATCTGGCTTTCTAAAAGCACCTTTTGTGCAGACGGAGCACTTTCACTTTAGCATTTCTGGACAAATAGCTTATTTAAGAGGGAAAAAAACTGTCCAGATAGTGTAGCAAGAAGACAAAATAAGACTGTGGCTTGAGACCTATAAAAGGCAAGTCAAGGGATACACAGGAAGAGATAATAGCAAATAATCTTCTGACTTACAATGTGCTGCTATTTTCTACGTATCAGTGACTGTCTCTCTGTTCACTGCCTCTAAAAAATTAATTTAATTAAACTCATTTTGATCATTATTTTTTTAGCACATACTAAGAATGTCTTAATTTAATATGCCCCACAGGACCACCTGGAATATGTATGACTATGTCACATGGGTGCACACTGTCACTAGATGTGACTCTGTACCCCAAAATATTGTAGCACTGAGCTATGAACTGACTCCGAAAAAAATCTTCATGGTACAGACAACAGGGAAGCTCAATGTAATCAATGGATTATTTTGAGAAAGGTACGGAGTGTCGACATCTTCGGGCCTCTTGGAGCCTGCCTTCTAGAGGTCGGGAGGTCTGGGTGGCTATGTTTCTTGATTAAGCACACCTCTGGGCCACCTTTATCTTGCCTTTATCTTTAATGCTGAAGTCTCTCAACTCCAATACAACAAAACAAAGAAAACAAAAATGAATTTAAATTCTTCCTTGTCTCAGTTGTTGTGATATAAAAGCAAGTTCATAGCCTCCATCGTAGGTTTCTTACAGGCCGATGACCAGATACACAGCATGTATCAGATTCGATTATGAACGGAAGAAACTGATTAGAAATGTCTTTATAGTTCTTATAGTTCAGGGACTCCATATGCTTGTAATCTCAGGATTTGAGAACTGAGGTAGGACTGCAAATTCTAAACCACCTTGGTCCACATTGAATCTGTCTTTAAAAAAAAGATGATTTCAAAGTTCAATAAGTACATCTTCATAATAGGAAATTGGATGACTATAGTTACTTTATTGATAATTTTTAACTGAATATAAAGGGATGTTGTAGTGATGAGTGTTACTTGTTCCTCCCATACGCTGCCTCACCTACAGTATCTCACTGTGCAACCTTAAGGTCTCCCTAAAACTCGTTATCTTCTTGCCTGGATCTCAAGTCTTCTGAGTCCCAAGGTTCCAGACATGTACCAGGGCACCTTGTTCAATTAGTTGCTTTTTATAACAATTTCCCATGTATTAGAAAGTTGCTAGTGTCCAAAGGATACAAAGAAGAGAAGGGAAAAAAAGTGAAACAAACAAACAACAAAACTCTCATTTTATCTAGAGAGCAAGGCAGCAACAGTCTCTGCATTAGTTTAGAATATTTTCAGAGTCAATACAAGAAGAGTTTCCATGCTTTTTCAGCTTGTATGGCAAATACGATGTCACTGAAAATTACGTGGCCATGAATATCAATAGCCAGAAAATACTGCACAGTCTCATAATTTAGAACCTAGGGACACCTTTGATGGAACACATTTCTAATTAAAATACACTTTAAATATTTGAGTATTTAGATATGAGTGCTACACTGACTTTAAAAAGAAATCATCTGTAAAGTACATCTTTCATAGGGGAGAAAGGGGGAGGAAAAGACTAGTTGTGCAGACCAGAGAGACATGAAGTTCACTTGAGGTGGCTTGTACCAATGCGCACAGCAGGATTATTCAAGATAAGCATTAAGTATTAGCAGGTAGTTTCCAGTTTTGTCCTCACAGCTCTGACAGCATGCCTCTTTTCAGAATGAGTCCATTGTGTTTAAAAATATGTCCATTAGCTGGTTAAATTATTGATTAGGCTTTTTAGTCCTCCTAAGACATGAAGAGAGATGGAATTCAGGGGAAGAGTCCTGATGACTCATCGCCTGGGCTTTGGCATTGAACTCATAATTATCGTAAAAAGGGCAATTTAGATTTTTCTTCTAAATGTAGGCTGTGGCCACACAGAGAGAGTAAGCATAATGCTATGCTTAACACTGCCCATTTGTGTGCAATGCTACCACATTTAAGCATAGGTAACATAATTGCTGGGCATGATTTCAGGCAATTAATGTCTTGAAAAAAAGTGTGCATGTATAAAATCACCCAAAGTAAGGAAAGTTTGCCAAACCCTCGGTAATTATATTGTTCTATTACTCAATATAAAGACTGCCATGACCTTGAGGTCCACTAAGTCCACTACTTAGAATTAATAGGGTGTTTGACAAAAATGAAATAGACATAATGGTTGCATATTGTTTTATCTTTTCTTAATACATGATACTTGGGGACAGTCATATTAATTTACTAATAAAACTCTACAAAGTGGTTTGATGTTCATTTTTCTTTCATTTGTTCAGTTGTTCGATGCAGAAAAATGCCCTCTTCTAGAGAAATGGTAGCAAAACCAAAGAGGTTTGGTGGCCTGCCTGAAGTCACAGGGAAAAATGCCAGCAGATCCAGTATCAAACACAAAACCAAGTCCACTACACACTTAAAGACTTGTGAGGTGGGTAGATATCATGTCAAGTATTCAAACCACAGCAAAATGAGTTTAAAGACAAAAAGAACCTGTGAACCCAGGATCAGTTTCTTTTCCACATACTGATTCTATCAGAACTTTACCAACAAGATAGTTGAAATTCCTTGTATTGTTTTAATTTCTGTTCTTATCATCATAATCATCTAGGTGATTTATCTGCAACAACTAACAATCTATCAATTATGATTTTTTTTTAAAAATTCATTCATGTAAAATGTCACCTATGTATCTTAAGGAATAAGGACATTCAAATTCCAATATATGCACCTAAATACACACAAACCTTTCTCACCTTAGTACTGACTCTAAATATTTCAAGACAATAAATACCAGAGTTGAAAATAATTATCCCATGTCATAAGGCTTTCCATCAGCAGCACCTCAAACAGGCACTGAGGATATAGAAATGGAAAGTAAGTCCTCTCTTCTAGACTCAAAGAAATATTTCAATGATTTTGACAGAGCTTTCAAGGTGTATTAACTAAAACTTAATCTTGAAAAGAGAAAGGGGACAGAGAAAGAGTCTAGAGAGAGAGAAGGGAGGGAGAGAAGGGAGCGAGAGGGAGAAAATAAAGCAAAAGGACATTTTAGAACCAAATGTGTTTATCTGCAGATTGAGGGATGAAGGCTTCTGAATGTGGCTGTGTGCATGCCTGTAAATCTCCACTCAGAATTAACTTCAGTTATTGATCTTTCTCAGGCTGCTTCCTTTACCAGAGGGGCTTTTGTGCATCATGTGACTCATTGTGGTTTCATATAAGATGTGCAATACCACAAGCATTCATATTTAATCACTATTCCTAGCTGATCTTTTAACATTCCATGCCCCTGACTCTTCAAAGGAAGTGGGATCTTTTTTTTTTGGGGGGGGGTGGCAGGAGTTGGAAAAAACTAAACATTTTTAATTTAGAACATGTTTAATGAGGAAAATAATGTTTACCTATCATTTTTATTTATACTCACTGTGGAAATCAGAAAGTATCCAAATATAACCTTGGGCCAAGGTAATTTCAGTCCCATTGTTTTGCTTTGCAACAATGGGAGGCAAGACTTGACTCTGGAATAAGGGTGCCTGGCCTTGTGTACTAGACTCTGAACCACAGACTCCTATATTAACTCAAGGAAAACAGTACCTTTGTTTTCAGATATGTTCTGATAATTAAATCAGTTGTGGTACAGCCAAATAGTTTTTAAATGGAAAATTTATGGAAGCTATCACACATGTTTAATTAAAGTAAAGTTAGAATATAATAATGCACTATGTACATGGGTAGCTTTCAGAGGTTTCCATTACCTGCTCTAGACCACGTGGTTAGAAAACATTACATAGAAAATTCCATACATAAATAATTCATGAATTGTAAATATATCCTAAAATATGTGATTGTTCTACTTTATTACCAATCTCTTAATATGTCTAATTTACAAATAAATTTTATCATAGATAAATTTGTACAGAAAGCAATTTGGTATAAATGGTAATCATGGGCTGTTGGAATATAACTTGGTAAATTATAGGTCACCATGGTAGTTATTGTATCAAACACATGATTTAAAATTATTTAAATTACATATCATATTTGGTTGGCTTTTGTAAACAAAGTCAGTTTTTCTTTGTCTATCTGAAATTAATCTGTGTATATCATGGCTTATGGTTGGTTAAGTTCTGGCAATTCATATGACTTCTACTTAAAACAGAAAATATTAAATATCTGTGTCCCCTTGAGAGAATGGCTAAGTTTGGTCACTAGCATATGGTGCTATTGTTCAGTTTTCAAGGTGTTTGCAAATAAATTCAAGTCATTTCCACCAGACTCATCAGCGACGGGTGGAGTTAAAAAATCAATATTAGAGGAGATTGTCAGATGGAACCCTCTGGTTCATTTTTAAAAGCAGTATGAGTGGATTTTAGAAGCAAATAGGACTCAGGAGTAGTGTCCTGAGCTGGATTCTTGCTGTCTCTCAGAGGCACTTATGTCTGCCACAGCATGTATTTGTCTGGTCATTCACAGTCTAGCCCTGCACCCTAATGTTAGAAGGAATGATGCTGACCACTGTTGTAGCCTCGTTCCTTTCTAGCACAAGCACATGATAGGGGTGCACCAACAAGGTGTCACACAGAGATGTGTCTCCTTGGTAACATGCACTCAACTCCTTCTCTAGCAGCAAATGTGGAATAACTTAATTGCTCTCCAATTTTCCTCCCAACTCTAAGGACATGAGGGAGAAAACAAAGCATTCTATCCCACAAGCCTGAAAACAGCTGGTATTTAATAGGATAGGATGAGTTTCTAAATTACATTTTTATTTGTGTTTTCCATTTCTGTGATGAGACTAAATGCAGCAGAAGTTCCGTTCTGCATTTGATTATTTACCAGCGTCCCTGTTTTGTTTTGGTTTTTTCAGTCATAATATTTGGTTAGTGAATTATTAACAAATCAGAGCTGTTTTGACTCAGGGCTGACGAGCCTGTAAACACTGATCCTCCTGAATAGGGAAACCGGGCAGCGGCTTCATCTGAACGGCCGTAACACGGCAGCTGTTCTAACAGAGAACATAAGGCTCCTGATGGATTTCAGCAAGCAGGACCCTGACTTCTCATTTTTCTTCTAAGTTAATAGGGGCTTAAATCATTAAAAGGCAGCATGTTTCCAACTGAATCGCTATAGCATACATTTGTGTTTTGTTTTGTTTTGTTTTGTGTTTTTAATTAGGCAAATCAGGACTGAGAATTAAGGTGTCAGGATGTTGAACAATGATTTACACAATGGAGGACTGCTGATGTCCCTTTCCTTCTGAGTTACTGACACTATCTGTTTTGTTTCTAACCGTGTGACAATGTTACCACATAAAAGTCACCAAAGGAGAAGCACACTAGCCTGGGAATGATCCTAGTGTAGTCAGTGGGTAGAGAAAGTATCACCATTGCATCTACATCAAGTCGAGTCAAGCTGGATCCGCTTAAATAAAAACTCATCTTAAAATACATTGACTAAGCAATGAATTTGCAAATATATATTAAATGCCTATTATGCATCTAACCATGTATTAGAATTGGAGATATAACAGTGAGTAAATTATATGTGCTATTTGTTTAGAGGAACTGAGGTATGATGAAGATCGAAAGTAAATTAGTGATCTGAGATGTGCGGGCTCTTGGGTCAAGCAGTCCAGCAAACTGCTTCTCGAGTGGAGAAGTTTGTAAACTGGGAAAGGATGCTTTGTGGGAAATTTCAGTCAAGAGAGTATGTCAGAGAAGGAGTGGGTGGTATGATTAAGAGGTTAGGTGACAGAAAGAGGGACGACTTCAGAGGCAGCTAGCAGACCGTGCTGTCTAGAAATTAAAGTTGGTAAGATGTCATCCATGCAAAGGAAAGGGTCACATGAAAGAGCATGAGATCACCTGTTCATGTCAGACCCTAAAATTCTTAAGTAGTTTGTAATTTAATCCCAGCTACAACAAAGCACCATTAAAGGACTCTAAGTAAGGAGAGAGCAGCACAGAAAAACATCCTATAGACGAAGTCTCTTAAGGGCTGTGTGAAAGAGAGGGAGAAGGTGTTGGAAACTGTTACTGGCATGCAGTTGAAAAGTAGTGATATCTGAACAGTCACAATTGGAAAGAGAAAAACTGAAAACAGTCAAATAACAGTCTATCTTGAATCTCTAGTGATCCGTGTTTGAATAAAATCTCGGATGACTTGCACTTGATTAACTGTCTGGGATGAAAAGAAAAACCGAGTTGATACTCAACTGTTTGGTTTAGGTAACTGAATGGAGTGTGGAGAAATTTTGTAATGGTTGTAACAAGAAAGATTTCCCAAAGAGAGATACCATACCTCTTGCTTTTAGTCTCAACTATTAAAAAAACAAACTGCAAAGAATTAAACCTGGAGGAACTTTTCTTCCAGGAAGAGAATCACAGACTTCTGGGAGTTTTAACCTGTGCATATTTCTTGACTCATGTTTCATCTGTTTATAGAACTGTCACACTGGGCAGAAAAAGGAAGGAAGATTAGGGATCATTCAGGTTTGGTCAAACTAAATTTTATTTTTATTTTTAAAGAAGTGTCAGGTTCATGGATGTAAGTACTTTTTATTTTTAAAGAAGTGTCAGGTTCATGGATGTAAGTACCCAATTTACTATCTTCTCTGGAACTGGGAATAATGAGGAGGTGGGAATGGATGGAATAAATAAGAGCCTACAGCTAACAAGGGGAGCCTGGAAGCACCCTGTGAGCACTCTGGGAGTCCAGGTGAACCCCTGTAAATTTCTACAAACTCAAGTCTGGATGCAGCCATGGTTCTAACCCAGTTGTTAGTCTATGAGAACAAGAGAAATGGGGGTTGCTCCAGGAGCCCCAACTATTGAATCTCAACCACCTGTCTCAAAAAACCAATTAAAGAGAGAAATAATGGTGAAAAACAGAGTTGAGATCTATTCATGGTAGTCACACAGCAAAGAGGTACAAAGAAGCTAGTGTCTTCAAATAGCCTAAAATATATTTAAATGAATGAATTTTAAGTTACATAGAGGAAGAATTAAGGCAAGGATCAAGAGATCCTTAAGATGCATAATTTGCCAGCTCTGGTAAAGTGGGTCTGGTTGATCATTGACTTAGCTTAATCTCTGCAAAATAGTCTGAAGAAGTTTCTGGTGCTGTCAATAGCTTGAGGCACTTAAACTGGTTCCTTCAAGATGATTACCTCTGGTTTGGGATTCAGCTTTATCCTGATGGATAATTGCAATCTGTCAGGGTATGGGTGGGGTGGACAATCATAGAAGGTTTTGTTCTTGTTAGAATCTAAGGTGCCTGAAAGTTTAGGATAAGAACTTATCTCTGAGCCTTCAGCCTAGCAGGAAGACGAGTTAAACAGAGAGCTTCCTTGACCAATTAGCATGTCTAGCTGCAGAGGTAAGTGACAGATGCAAAATGAAGGTAGAGATGCCAGGCTTTCCTCCTGCTTTTACTTACCTCATAGATTCAAGTGAAGAGTCAATGCTTCCGTGAGAGGCGACCCACAAGTGTCTGCCTCATTAAACTGCATTGCAAAGGACTGACACTTACACAGACACATTTAACTCCGTAGAACCTTCTAACAGCTCAAATGTCTAGAGAGCCTGCTGACGAACACCAGTAATGAGTAGAGAGATATGTAGTTTGTTCTCAGAAAAGAAGACGGGATGAAAGCCTTCTTAGGCTGTGCACTTCCCTCTGCTGACTGAGGCAAAATTGGTGGAGAAAAGGAAAAATGAATGGTTAGGATAGGATTCAAATTTATATTAAATAGAATGTATTTTGTTATTACTTTATTGATGATCAAGTTCATGGGAAAACACATGAGTATTGTGAGGGTAATGAAGTATGTTGAGCTGTTTTGTGCATAACTATGAACAAGAGATTGTTACAGGAAATCTCCAACCCAAATAAGCCCAGGCCAAAAAAAAAAAAAAACCCACCTCAATATGAATGCAAACTGTACGCCTGGATTGGGCAGATCTACCACTACACTACCATCTTCTACATCTACGAGACCCCTTATAACTTGCAGTTTCTCCAGGCCATATGCTTCTGCTCCACTTTCCTTCCACTTCCTCCTCTGTTGTCTGTTTTCTCTCTCTCTCTCTCTCTCTCTCTCTCTCTCTCTCTCTCTCTCTCTCTTTCTCCTCCTCCTCCTTCTCTCCTCCTAAACCTTCAACTCCACCTTCCCTTCTTTTGCCCAATCACAGACTCTAGCCTATATTTTACAAATTAAGGTGGGAAGAAGGTTTACAGGAAATAACCTCATTCCTAGTTCGCAGTCCCTCCCAGGAGAGCAGAATTAGCATAAAAATATAAGTAGCCCCAGGGCTATCCACAACAAGAGATGCTTCCTCAAAGCAAGGGATAGTGATGAATGATTCATGAATAGAATCAGTATGACCAAGGGAAGAAACTGTGAGTTTAAAGAGAAGTAAAGCCAAGTGTTTAAAATGAAAGTGCAAAGACACAGACACACACACACACACACACACACACACCTATTTTATGGGAAAGGTAAAACAGGACAAAATATTTGACACTGTGTAAAAGTATCAAGTATAGCATATTCTTATTGATAAGGAGAAAGAAACAAATAGAAAATTCTTTGAAATCTTAGTTACTGAAACTTCTCTGTAATTAGTGACATAAACTGCATCATATAGTTAGGGAGATCAGTCTACCAAAAGGATGACTGTGAACAAAGAAACAGCTGTCAGTCCAGGAAAGTCAGAGGGAAACACATTACCTGGAGGTGTAAAGATGCAAATGACCTTAGACTTGTTCATTAGGAGCAACGTTGACAAAAAAGAGTATAAAATATTTAATGTGTGAAAACAAGAACCAGCAATGTTGAATCCTAGGTCCACCCAAAATATATTTCAAAAGTGGAGTCATTGTTTCAAGTTCAATGAAAAACCACACCAAATTCACTTTTATTTCCTCAGATGAAGGGATGAGATGAGAACCATACCCAACCTGCACAAATACAGGGCTTGGGCTGAGTTTCCTTCTCTGTTCCAACTATCCCTAGGCCTGGGTCTAGAAGCTTCTAGTCTCTGTTTAATCTAATCTTCCAAGCTGACAGATTCAATCTGGCTTCTCTCTTGGATTCTAACTGAATTTCTCTGCCTGGCTTCATACTAACTATAGGGATACGTTCTAATCTTCTGGTTCCTTCACATTTTCTGGCTTATTTTTTCTTTACCTGTGTCTGGCTTGTTCTCTCTGTAACCTGTCTCTATAATACCATCCCAGCAAAATGGCCATACACAACATACCCTACCCACCACAGAACTTCTCTTCTTCTTCTTCTTCTTCTTCTTCTTCTTCTTCTTCTTCTTCTTCTTCTTCTTCTTCTTCTTCTTCTTCTCTCTCTCTCTCTCTCTCTCTCTCTCTCTCTCTCTCTCTCTCTCTCTCTCTCTCTCTCTCTCTCCTCCCTCCCTCTCTTCTCTTTAGTAACCTCTCTTTCCTGCTGTTCTACTGTGAATTGGGTTTATCTTATCTCTCAGTCATTCTGTCATACCTTTCTCTGATTCATCATTTTCTGTCCCTCAGTTAGATGTCATTTTTAAACATGGCTGCTTCCTTCTTCAAATTATCCTTATCTTCAAAGTTAAGGAATAAAAGGCATATACTAAGGGAGTGTCTGTATTCCAGATCATACTGTATTCCAGGACAATTCTGTATTCCAGCCAGATTATGTCTTTGGATATGATCCCTTGAAGGAGCAGTCATATAGCTGGATTAAAATTCCTCTGCACATATAATCAATTGACAATCTACATTTGGGCTTGTCTTTTTTTTGTTGTGAAAGTGACAGTGAAAGGTAGAAGTTTTAAGTTTACCCTCCTAGACAGAAGTTTAGAGCAAAAGAAAGAAATATAATCTGGCCTTGGAATTGCCTGTTCCAGGAACTGGCTGACCACAGAACGGAACGGATAATTACACAAGCTGGTTTAGTAACTCTATTCCAGGAACTAGCCGACCATGAAAGTTAGATTAAAATCTTGAGAACAATCTTGAGAAATAGGAAGTTTCTCCTTGTAATTTTTCCACTGGTATTTTCGATATTTTCCAATGACCCTACACCTTTGGGTTATGGTTTCGCCCTTTAAAAACCCCTTCTCCCAGCTACCAGGGGTCGAACTCCTCCACCCCTGCGTGGGATACGAGTCTCAGCCCCAGTGCACTGGTTCCTGTCATCCCTATCAATAAACCTCATGTGATTGCAGCAAGGACAATCTCTTGTGAGTTCTTGGGGGGTTGTGTTATCCCGAGACTTGAGTGAGGCTCTCCCTGCTCCGGGGGTCTTTCATTAGCAGCAAGTATGGCTATGCATGTATGTCTATGGTAGGACATAAATCCTTGGTTTATATACCCAACACTGTCATAAGGCAGCTGTATTCTTAGGTCCCTGAGGAACTTCAGTACTGATTTCTATAGTGACTACATTGGTCTATACCCCTAGCAGAGACTAAGTCTTCCTCTTTCCTCACATTCTCATCAGCATTTGGTATTCTTTATTTTCTTGACAACCATTCTGACTACGATGATTAGAGTCTTAACACAGTTATAATTTACACTTCCCTGATGACTAAGAATATTAATCTTTTTCTAATTATTTATTGGCTATTTGTGACCCTAATTCTAGACTGTCTGTTTACTTCATTAGCCAGTTTACTAAGTCAAGGATTTTCTTTTTCTTCTTGGTGTTTCACCTTTGCAGTTCTGCATATATTCTAGATATTAGTTTTCTGCCTGAGGTAGGTGCAGAGATTTCTCCCATTCTGTAGGCTAGTTGATCACTCTGATAGTTTTCTTTGCTGAGCAGAAGCATTTTACATATGTATAATCCTAGTTGTCTATTCTTTGATCTTTTGCTTATGCTACTACAGGCCTTTTCACCAAATCTTACCTATGCCTCTATCTCTAAATGTTTCCACTGTATTTTTCTCTGGCAAGTTCAGTGGATTAGGCTTTATATCCCCAGTCTATGTTCTTTTTAAGTTGATTTTTGTACAAGGTTAGAGTTATGGGTATGATTTCATTCCTCTACATGTAGCTATAAAATTTTCCCAACAACATTAGTTGAAGGAAATGTTTTTCTTCAATGTGTGCTTTTGATATATTTGTTAGAAATGAGGTGGCTGTAGCTGTGTGTGCCTATTTCTATATCTCTATTCTATTTCACTGTTCTATGTGTGTGCTTTTGGGTTAGTAATATCTTATCTTTGTCATTATAGCTTTGTAGTATAATTCAACATTAACTATTGTGAAGCCTCCGACATAGGATTTCTTCAGTTATTTTGGGGTCTTTGTCATGGGATCACACGACTTTTAGGATTACTTTTTTCTAGTTTTGTGAATTCATTGGAATTTTGATTTAAGTATTTATATGGAATGAGAAATTATTATATTAAGTGAAGTGAACTAGATTCACCAAAATAAGTATCACCTGTTTTCACAACAGAATACATGTGGTAAGAAAGCTGAAAGGCATTTCTGAGAGGAGAACAGGGGAGGTGGAACAGTGGGGTCTGGGCATGATGGGGGATGGGGGAGAAGGAGGGGGATCAACAACATGAAAGTGTCTATAAAGATCTGAGAAGGTCATTGAATTTATAATAAGACAGAAAGTATAGTAAAGGAAAGCAGACGGGTATAATCTGTTCTAGAGTATTACCTAGCACATGGCAGGCTCTGGGCTCAATTCCCAGCCACTTCCAGTATCCCTCCTTATGAGAGAGGGAGAGAGAGAGAGAGAGAGAGAGAGAGAGAGAGAGAGAGAGAGAGAGAGAGAGAGAGAGAGGAAGAAGAAGAAGAAGAAGAAGAAGAAGAAGAAGAAGAAGAAGAAGAAGAAGAAGAAGAAGAAGAAGAAAAGTAAATATCTTCATAGATAAAAATCAAACTTTTTCTGGGCAACTTATGAAGAACAAGAATTTTTAAAGACACATTTTGTCCTTAGTCTTATTTGACTTAAAATACAGTGCTTTATATTAATAATATCAATGATATCTTATTTAGCTATATAATATGAGTATGTAACTTAAAATTAATAGTAAGTGTATCACAAGAGAGTGATTAGAAGAATCAGGAATATTCGTTCACAATTTCCTATACTGCTTATGAAACGTCATAGTACTATTTGAAGTTAGTCATAGGTAAAAATGTGTATTAGAAACTCCTTAGCAACACTTAAGGATGCTAGTAATTTAAAAACATATAGCTATATATTAAAATAAGAAAGAAATTGAATTATATAAAGTGCTCAGTTAAAACTGGAGATTCCAAGAAGAAATGAGATCAAGAAGCAAATTAAGAGGGCTGGATAGATGGCTCAGTGATTAAGAGCAGTGCCTAGTCTTTCAGAGGACCCTGGTTCAATTCCCAGCACCCACACAGCGACTTATAACTGTCTGTAACCCCTGATTCAAGGTGTCTGATGCCCTCACACAGGCATACATTCAGGCAAAACACCAATATACAAATAAATAAATTACTTTTCAAAAGAAGTAAATTACAGCTTCTGCCCTGAATCCTCCTTCTTCAGAGAGCCCCATGTCTCACAGCCTTTCTCACAACCTTCTCCAGGATCTAGCCCTATTTATCCTTGGTTCCCCCTCCAGTGTGCTGGTTTTGTCAGGTCCATTCATACCTGTCTGCCTTCTAGATTTCCTGCATTTTACTACCTGAAGGTCCCTGTTGAACCTCATCTAACCTCTGCACCCATCCAGCCCAGTCTCCCACATCTTTCTCCAGGGGCTAGCCAGATGAGTATCCCTTATGGTTCTCAAACATGTCACTCCCAGCCCACCATATTTTGCCTGAATGCCATGTCCTGGCCTAGTCTATCAGTTCCAGTCTGCTTTACAACCAGTCTCTAGGCTTGTAGCAGTACATGTTCTACCCTCAACCCATAGTCCCCTTCTGAAATGCCACATCCAAATTTTGGCTCCACACCCAGCCAGCTCTATCACCATAATCCAGGTTTGGTTGATGGGGGGCATACAGTTTACAAAACACCATTCTTTCCAAGTCATTTCCAACTTTAGATCCAACCCACTCTCATATACTCTCTTTGCCCCAACCAATTCTATTCATATGAGACTTATAACTAACTAAAGAAGTCCACATACCCGGATCTCATTGCAAATAATCAAACAATATGAAATATCAAACTAGCATCTTCTCTCCAAAACCTACCAGTGCTATATAAATATTTGGAAAGATGAATTACTTAGGTGAACACCAGGATATTACATTAAAAGAAAAACAATAAACATCTTCAACTCAGGTAGTTTAAAGAAGACACAGAGAAAGTTTAATAGAGTTCAGGAGAAAGAGCTAAGGAGAAAAAAATACCTTAGTGATGCCCGCTCCCCCTGACCCCCACCCCAGAAATCCCAAAAACGTAAGACAAAAGGACAAAGACAATCCAGGATTTGAGAATAGAATTGAATCAGGAGATAAAAACACTGAAGAAGACTTAATGAAATGAAAATAGAATTGAAAAACCCAGTAACTCAACTAGAAAACTCAAAAGAAACTCCTACAAGTAGGAGGAACCATGCAGAAGATAGAATATCAAGACTTCAAGATAAAGTAAAAGATCTAGACCAAATAAGCAAAAAAATAAGACAAAACCAAAGCAAAATAAAATGAAAACAAAAACCAAATAAAACCCCACAGATAAGGAACCTATAGGACATGCTCAATAACACTGAAAAAACCAAATCTTCAAAGCATGGGAATAAATGAGGGAGAAGAATAAAGTCAATGGCAGAGACCAGATCTGAAGCATGACTGTGGAGGAGGGCTGAGAAGTATTTAAAAATTCTTGGGCACTGGCAAAATACAAATTACAACTACTTTGGATATTATCTTATCCAAGTATAAATGGCTGAAATAAAAACAAAAACAAAAACAAAACAAAACAAACTACCTCACAAAAAACAAATAAAAATCTAACAACCAAAACCAAAACCATTGGAACCCAGACATGAGGAAAAGGGAAGTGTCATTCATTGCCAGTGGGAGTGCAGCATACCCAGTCACTATGGAAATCAGTATGGAGGTTTCCCAAGAAGTGAAAATAGGTCTGTCCCATGATCAAGCTCTACTATTAATGGACATGTACCTAAGGGACCCTATGTCCTCCTGTAGATATTTGTTCATTCATTCAGTAGGTATTAAAAACAGCACAGCTGTCCATCAACTGATAAATGAATAGTGAAAATGTAATTTATTTACATAATTATCTGTTATTCATCCATTAAAGTAAAACAAAATTATGAACTTGAGAGATAAATAGATAGGACTTGGAGAAAATTCATCCTGGGTGAATTTTCAGACCAAGAAAAGCAAACATCACATGCATTCTCTCAGTTGTGGATGCTATCTACAAATCTTCAGATGTGTTGTTTCATTTAGAATATCCATAGAGATCAGTAACTTGCTAAGGGACTATGGAGAGTGACTCCCTAAGCAGGGGAGATACAGTGCTCTGATATAAAGGAAATAATGGGCCAGGAAGAGGAGAATTGGAATAAAGAAGTGAGGGAAGGGTACAGGAAGAAATAAAGGGGAAGAATAAATAAAACTAAAGATATTTAGAAAGAGTCACATGTAAACCAACTGCTGTAGAAGCAGGCACACAGACACAGACACACACATACACACGTGAGAGAAAGAGAGAGAGAGAGAGAGAGAGAGAGAGAGAGAGAGAGAGAGAGAGAGAGAGAGAGAGAGAGAGAGACAGAGACAGAGACAGAGACAGAGACAGAGACAGACAGACCAAGGCTAAAAATGAAGAGCTCTTTACCAGGAATGAATTACTTCTTTTAGACATGTTTGTCAGTGAGGTCCTATGGAAGATCAAATATTGCGGGCTATTGCTAATATTTTGTGATACTATCCAGAACTTAGTCGTGAGTAAGACACTGTTCCTGAAGACACTGGAATCACAGTATATGGAGAAAGCAAGGTGTTTTACTCACTGGGATGTTTCATCCCTCCTGATCAGCTTTTGTAGTGCTGGATGGTGTTAGTCATACTATCAGAGGAGAAGAGTAATGACTAATCTTACCCAACTAGGAACCTTGACAGCTACAAAGACTCTTTTTACAAGACATGCACACCAGTTTGCCAATGGCATGGACTTTAGGGGAGTAACCAACTAGTTCCTGATTGGATATAAGGAGAAACCTAAATCTGTCATCATTGTTGAGCTGAGAGTCATTGCTTAGTTAGAAGGCTCATGGGCCCCAGGGTAGTAACTAATATGATTATTCTGCTAAATTGTCATTATGTTAAATTAGCACCTAGTGACTTATTATACAGAAAAATTAATGCATTTCTTGGCTCTCATCAGGGAAGTTTCTATTTGTAATAGTAATTAACTTTGAGAACTACAACTGCCCTTGGTTTAGAGAATAAAGACTATAGAATCCTGAACCATCAACATTAGACCTTCATATCTTATCTCTCCTCTCAATGCTCAGGGAACATTGAGGAAAAGGAGGCAGAAAGGGTGTAAGACCAGAGGCAATCACCAGCACCAAGTGTCTTTTGTAAATCACATTACAGCTATGTACATGAACTTACCAAATTGTGACAGTGAGCATCAGACCAGTGAAAGCCAGAAGCAGACTCAGTGTTAGCATAGAGAGGAAAATTGGGCACAAACCCATTCCCAGCCAATGGAGCTATTATCAATTGTTCAGAAGGAAGGGAAGAGGGAGGAAGGGAGGGAGAGAGGGAGAGAGAGAGAGAGAGAGAGAGAGAGAGAGAGAGAGAGAGAGAGAGAGAGAGAGAGAGAGAGAGAGAGAGAGAATGTAGCCTCTTCCAGTACTGGAAGTTGACATATTGAGAGTATTTGCACTGCACAATTTTTTTTTTAAGAAAAAATGTTAGAAGGGAAGGGAAGAGGGGGTGGATCTGGGAAGATATATATATCACTTGGAGTCAAAGAAATCCACAGCTACCAGCATCCCTATCTAATTTGTAAGTACATGGGACAGTTAAAAAATCATGTAAATATTAAAAATTGTAAAGATTCATAATATCTATAAATTAGATAATTTAAAAAAGAAGAACCCACTACATTACAGAGGAGTCTTACACAGATAAGAAACAGTTGCATTCTTTGTGACTTTGTGGAAAATACTGCCATGTGGTGGACCTTCCTTTCAGAGGAATATGACAGCAAACACTCCACTGTGGATTATTCGTTGGTCATCACATTATAATATCAACAATGGTCATTGAAGTAACAAGAGGAACTCGTGAAAAGGCAGTGTTGCTAGAAAGGTTGGCACATTGTTCTCAGAGAAGCAGAAATCTAGTGTGCTGTGTGAGGATCATCAAAATCTTTGCAGACTTTTTGTCTCAGGTAGTTCTGTCCGCTGGCCATTTTTTGTCTTCCCGGTCTTTTGCATGTATATTATGATTTTTGATTTTGTGTTTTTATGGGTTTGTTTGTCTCTGTGTTCTTGTCCTCTCTATGTTTGTTTTCTATTCTCATTTGTTTGCTTTATTGTTTGCTTCTGCCATATAAAGAAAGAGAGAAAGAAGGTGTGAGGATGGGTGGGTAGGTTAACTGTGATCAAAATATGCTATATGAGAAAGTATTTTAAAATATCGCTCAAATGAAAAAGCAACCAACCAAACAAAAAAAAAATAAGACTATCCAAGTCTATTTCAGATCCTTTGACAACCCACAGTACATTTCTTTCTTGTGTGGGTTTACTGTGAAAATTAGTATACTACAAATCTGGGTATAAGAACATACTGTGTGCATGGGGTTCTGAGTGCGTGAGTGCCCATATGAATTTGTAGGCCAGAGGATAACATTAGGGATCAGTCTGCTACAACCATTTGCCGTGGTTTTTATGAGGTAGTGTCTCACTGAACAGTGAACTGGCCAAGTAGGTTATACTGGTTAGCATGGAAGCCTCAGAATCTGTCTTTCCATTACTGTGATAAAAATGGGCACCACCACACCTGGCCTCTTAAGTGATTTGTGGATATCTGTAGGTTGTCATGTATACAGGAAAGCCCATTACTGAGATTCCTGTATCTAAATATCGTGTTCTAAAGTAAAGAACAAAGCCAGAAGTATAGAAAACAACAAACATGCAAAGATTAATCCTAGAGGACTATATTAAAAATCATGCAGGAGATCACAATGATGAACAGTGTTAGAACTGTTTAAGAAAATACTTATCTTTCCATCCACCTATAAGGTTCACTGCTTTAGATTGGCAACATAAGTTAGCATTTAACTGATGTTGCCCAGAAGAGGCTGTGTGATCATCTAGCACAAAAGCAAACAGGCACCCATTCATGGATACGTTTAATAATTACTCTATGAGGTGAAAAAAAAACCTGTCTGGGTTATTAAATTGGCATTTTAAAATCCTCTTACAAAACTTTTGTTTCCCTGGAGTCCATTCTGTTCATTTGTTAAAATTGCAAATTTGTGCCCCTCTCATGTGAATTAGTGTTTCCATCTTTGAACAAATAGCAAACAAGAGAAAACATTCTCTTAACCAATGAATTTTCCACACGGCTGTTACTGCGTACCCTCAAGTTGATCATTACTGCTTTTATGATGGCAAAACAGAACACTGATTCTTTTTATCTAGTTGTCTGTCTGATAGTCAGCTGACTTCTTAGTTGAGGCTATGTCCTCTGCCTTGTTCCTGTCTTCTATTATTCACCTTAGGTTAGTGGACTTCACTTATACCAGAATGCAATTAAACTTTACTAATGATGAAAAGTTCCAGACAGAAATAATGCATCTGACAAGCGCTGTTTCAGTCCATCCTGCTCAGTCAGTGTGACTCAAACTTCAACCCAGCTGTTTATCTAAACACTGATGATGATGAAGAGGGCACTTGGAGGTTAAGACATTATAACACTAAAACTTAACAAAATTGCTTTGATATGTTGGTACTCACTCACTTAACTGATGGACTGATGAAGATGCTAAAACTAAGTGAGAGCCCTAATTTTCAATAAGCTTCAAACAGTTTGGCTTATTGAAGTCTAGTTCTTTCCATAGTTACATGGATACAATACTATTACTTTTTACTTTCTTCTAGTTAGTCAATGAATGTCAAAAACCACCTACTTTCACTTTTTAATTTTGTTTGTTTTTTTATGGCTTCCCCATTAATGAGTAGCCTTTTCCCTGGCCCTTATAATAGCCACATTTCTTCTGTAGAGAACATGGTCATCATGGTAGATACTAGATCCTACAATCATCACTCATTTAGATGTGTTTTATTGCACCGTGTCTGTTGGCATCAGAAGCTGTTTACAGTCTCCGAGTCCAGCGATGATGTCACCTTTAGGCAACAAGGACCCTCATGAGTCTGTTGCCATGGCAACGGAAACACTCCTGGCTTGCACTTCACCTGTGCCTGGGTGGTGTGGTGCATGTGATTACATCACCACCAGAATAAAAGGCAGAGACCCAACCCCTATTCCCTTTTTTCACTCTTCTTCCTCTTCTCTTCCTTGCTTTCCCCTAATAAACCACTTCTTGTGGGACTGTTGTGGCTTGATGTGATCTGTCCTGATACAAACTGCCTTCTAACACAATGATATTTTTGATACCTTGGGAGATAAGACTCCCTAACATATTTCTATGTAAGCTTTATTTTTCACATTTTCTTTTGGTTGTTCTTCATTTCTTTCATCTATTAGAGTTACTTCTATGTAATAGCTCTCTCCCATACACATAGGCTTAGTGACAAGCTCATCACACCTTCATTCAAGCATACTAGGTAATAGCAGTCTTTCTAAACAACTCCCATGGTGGTATCAAATATGCCCGTCGCCATTTTCAAAGCAAATTTCAGAGAGTGTATATCTTCAAAAAGCATATGTATTTGATCAAAAGTAATGCTATCCACTTTGCGGCTACATTGGATATTTATAATCTTTTGTTAGAAAATTGTGACTATTCTTTCAACTGCCTTTTCAAGATACTTGTGAATAGCTTATTTTAATACATCCTTTTGGTCCTACTTACTCCAGACAGGTGATGAATATACAAATTACATAACTGGATATTGCTTATCAAATATTAAGGGCAAGACAAACAGAAAAGTGAGGAGCCGACCAAGACTGACCTTGAAGTATGTATTGAGTCAAGGAAAGACGCTCACGATCATAAATGATGCTGAACTGACTCTGGCAGAGAAAATAAAACTTGCGGTCACATTAAGTAATAAAATACATAAGGCTAAGTATACTGGGAGCAAAGCACAGAACAGAGGAGAGGTACCGAAAAACTGATAATCCTTATAGAGCTTTCCAAAGATATTGAGAAAACGCTAAAGCAAAAATCAATCATGAGCTTCTTTCAGAAATGATACGTTCTGTTTTCAAATGGTGCAGCCCACCCTCCTCCAAGGTGGTCTTGGATGAAAGCCAAAATAGCACTGGCTTCTAGATATAGTGTGCCTCACTTCTGTCTTCAACATTTCCTAGCTGTTTTTCAAACTTTGTATCTTGAGAGCCTCATTGACTCCATCTGTAAAGTGGAGAAAATAATACTGACGTCACGATGGGTTTTTTTTGTTTGTTTTTCTTTTTTGTGGTGGGCATGTATGAAAGAAAATACTTGGCTTCACTAAAGAAAAATAAGATACATTTGTCAATGTACAATATATATTCACAAGATAGGATGGATTTAGGCTTAAGGGGAAAATTAAACTTTTGGGGGGGCATACAATTTTATAATTTTTTAATTCACAGATGGTTCTTCCTTTCCATTAATGTTAAGTACTTTTTACTCATTTGAACAGTTAACACAAGAAAGTTTTGTTGTTAAAAGTCTCTTGACATGAACGTTCATAAATTCAGTTTCTAGTATTTTCTAAGAGAAAAATATTACAAATTTAATGCAACTATAATTTACTAAGATGAGTATTGTTAGCATTCCTTCTAGGACCCGCCCACACAGTTACCTGACATTAGCCAGGCATGCCTGGCTTACTATAAAAGGAGCTGTTTGTCCATTCTCTCTCTCTTACTCTCTTAATCTCTGCCCCTTCTCTCCCTGACCCCTTTCCCCCTCTCTTCCCTTTCTCTCCCTCTTCTCCAAGTGTTCCTGGAGCTCTCTCTCTCTCTCTCTCTCTCTCTCTCTCTCTCTCTCTCTCTCTCTCCCTTTTCCTGCTCCCCTTCTTATGCCCTAAATAAACTCTATTCTATACTATATCCATTGTATGGCTGGTACCACACCATGCCTCAGCATGGGCCCTCTGAGGCACCCCTCCTACCTCACCCTACCTGAATCTATCAAACATATCCTTGACTCTGTCTCTGTCTCTGTCTCTCTGTCTCTCTCTCTCTCTCTCTCTAAAACACAACAAGTATAAGAATATAAATAACACGTTAGGTTCACCTTAATTAAACCATGGCGTATCAGTTGCTATTAACACCCAAAGCCTAAGAAACAACATTGATTTAGCAGTAATTGGACTAGGTTTCCTTTATAGGAGACCCTCTAGGACAAGGCCTCCAACAGACACCTTCTCTTAGAAGTCACCACTCTCCATCTCATACTATACAGTCATCCAATACAATGCAGGAAATGCCCTCCAGTGGAACTAGAAGTTGTTATTGTAATCTCAGGGTGGGACACCTGGAAAGAGAGACTTCTTCAGTTACAACTGCCTTCCGAGTGTCTTCAAAATTCTCCCTGTTTCTTTAGCAGAGAAGAGTAGGCTGTGACACTGAGTCGGGCTTGTGTCAGATTGCGCTCTCCTCTATTCTCGGGAATCTCTTCCTATTAATTACCCATCTTAAGATACACACTGGCAAATTTATTCAACCCTCTCCTCAGTATCACTCCACCTAAAGTCATCTGATCCTTTTATTCTAAAATAGACTAGAATTCACTGATGCCCCGGAGCTGTTATGCAGACTTCCTACTACTTCTTTCTATTAGGAAAATTCTTTCAATTCCTTCCCCCACTTTCCCTCAGGCATTGACTCATTACTATTACTATCTGTATTTAGTTTAGGGTTTGACCTCTTTCCTGTAGCTCTCTTCTCTCTAGCAAGTCACTAATGATTGTGCTGAGTCTGGTAAACTCTCCCTCTCCACTTATGTTTCCATATGCTAATTTAGTCTTTAGACTCTTCAGTCCTGTTTAAAGGACAACGAACCAGACTCAACCTCTATCCCTGAATCCAGAACTTATTCAGCATCAGTTGCCACATTTCCACCATAGAACCTCTGTGTCCACCCCAAAGAAACCTGCATTTTGGTTCCATCTCCTGAGGACATTTAGGCTGCTTCAAAATTGTTTGAGCCCTGGGTCTTGACCCGAATACAACCATGTGCCAGTTGCATTTCTTCAAATGTAATATTTTTTTCTCATGTCTTACTTATATTCTCTTCTCTGTAAATGCATGTTGTAAGATACACTAGATCTTAGTAATTTCTATCAAACACAGTAAAATTTGTGTTTAGAACTGGGAATTCAAATCTTTTTATCTCCCCCACCTTTTAAGACTATGCAAATTTTAACCCTCTTTACTCAGTAGAACTATTGTTTATTTTGACTATCATTGCTCTAAGGGGAAAGATTTCCCCTGGCAAGTGTTAAAGCTCTGAAAGGTATCCTGACATCAGGAGCCAAGGAATAGCAGAAAGTCATACCACACAACAAACCTCACACGAGAGATTTATTGGAAGAGACAAGAGGGTGGCTGTCTCTGCTCAGGCAAGAAGCATCAGGAAACTGAGCAAGGTAGGTTTACATAGTGTTTTCATGGGGGTGGAGTTTTCAAGGTGGAGATTTCCAGGGTGGGGATTAGTGGAATTTCAAACCAAGAACAGAGAATGGTAGATTTCATGTACAGAGACTGGTGGGTATTCAAGTTCAGGGATAGGTGGGTTTTGTTAGGTTTTCAAACCCAGAAATGGACTCAGACATTTTACCCTACAGTTATAGGAAAGTCCTGCTTTATTCTAGAAACTTAAGTGACTCAAGTAGCAAATATCCTTCCCCCTTTTTTTTAATTTCCTTTACTCTGATTCTTTGATCCTAGGCCCCAGACAATAAGGAAAAGACAGAAACACTACCTACAGTAGAATAAAAACCAAGTGGACTTCATCTTTCAGTCTCTTTGCTCTTGAGCTTTTGTGAGCAGTGAAGCCTTTTGATTAAGAATAAAATTTTGCCATGTTGAAACACTTCAGCTGGAGGGGTGAGCTCTTTCTTTGTGGCCCCAAGTTTTTCTCTAGCAATATCTGTCTAGTCTTTCTTGTAGAAAGTCTCTGCTTCCTTCAAGCCTACTCTGAGCAAGTGAAGCATTTCACAATTTCATTCTGTTTCTCCACACATAGTTTGGGATTTTCCCATATTAAACAAGTCATATAAAATTGTCAATTTGTTGTGTAAGACTCTGAAGAACCTAACTTACCACAGACCCCTGAGTGAACCACATGGAGATGGGAACCAATGCAAAACACAAGAGGTATTTTATTTAATATCCAGCATGCTGGGGTCACCCTTAACATGGAAAGAGACTGATCTCACAGCCCACACAGTGGGCCTTTTATACAGTTCTCAGGGAAGTTGCCATTAGGCACAACGTGACTGGCAGAACAGTGTTACTTTTAAATATTTGGTTGTTAGGGAATGAGGTAGGTGGCCAACAGACTCTGGGACTTCCCTAGCCACAGGGACCTCCCTGTGGTCTGAGCAATGTAATTTAGCCTCTCCCTTCTGAGAGGGGGAGCACTTGCCCTTCTGGGAGAGGCAAGTGTTCCATGACCTTTCCAAAGTCAACCCTTTCATTAAGAGAAATGTGTGAACACAGGCAAGTTTACCTGCTGTACCCTAACATTTTTCCTATTAGACTTGAGCTCCTTGAAGAAGAGATAGAGTTTTATTTATATTAAATTGTTCAGTACATTTAAATTTATCATCACCTAATGTTTATTTGTTGAATATAAAATTTTATAATAACTACTAGGTCTAGCTTTTACACGTGGATACATTATTAGTAATGTAATTTGGAACCTTTTGGCTTGTTTATTCCTCATTGTTTATAACATTCTTTGCTTTGAAATATAAACACACAGAGACAGTGAGCACAACTTGTTTATGTTATACCTTGGTACCTAGATGTTTCGCTTCACTTTAAGTTTAATTATATAGTTATGATACAGTTTCACTCCGGCATTCTGACTGTCCTCAAACTCTCAGAGATCTTCCTGCCACCCTGCCTCTGCCACCATAATACAGGGATATACCTTTAGGTATATACCAGGACACCTGGCACTTCATTATTTCCTTCTTTTGTGTAAGAATTATGCCTCAGTAGTCAATACTTTTACCATAAAGCATTTCACTTTGTTGAACATTCCCCTCTTTCTGTGTTTTGTGTTCAGCTGTGTGTCAGAATATGTGATAGTAAGTAAAGAGAAGAACTTACGGTGGCTGGGGATCTCAAGGGATGCAGTCCACCATGTTGATGAAAGCATGGAAGCTGGGACTTTGTCTACAGTAGTGGTTGATGGTTTGTTAAATAGAAGCATAACATGGCCCACTCCTGTAAAGGTCAGCTGAAATAGGCTTGTCAAACATTCATATAGGAAAATACCCCTTAGGAAAAGCCATCTGTTTTGGAGATCTTAGAAATGGTTGGCCTGCTCAAAAGGGAAATTGATCAGCAGTCTCTCTTGTTCTCACATTTACACATTTAGAGTGCTCTGCTCTGCTCTGCAGGGCTCCCTTAGAGTGCTCTGCTCTTCAATGCTCCCTAGTTCTTCTTTCTCACTCATAGGGAATATGTTTTCCTGTACATTGTGGTAAACTCTGCTTATCTTTTACTCTGCATGCTGTGCCTTCTTTTGATAGAGAACAAAAGGACTCAGGAACAAAGGCAAATCCACAGAGGGGTCCCAGTGACATCTGTTGGTGTTCCTGTCTAAGAGTGGCTGGATTCCTCCTACATCTTCCTCACAATAAGTCACGGGCCCTGATTCCTTTGTTTGATAAACAGCAATACCTGCTTCTCCTGCTTACACTTCTCTCAATGTATGCAGGCCTGCCCTTGGTTTGGGACTTCTTTTATTTTCCCAATTTGAGACTGTATGCTTCTAATCACTCATTCTTGCTCTGTCTCTGTCTCTGGGTACATGCATGCTAATTTAAATCAGGTGCTTTTTACAAACTAGTAATGGCTGCCCTTATTTGATATTTCCCAAGTACCCCATTGACATATGATAAGATCTACATGTTTCTTATACAATTCAAAGAAGTAATACCAGATTTAAAATGGTAGACTGTTCTATTTTTGAAGTACTTATGTTGTATAACATCTTACGTTTTGAAAAAGATTTCCCTTGTGGTTATTAGCTTCTGAAATATGGTTAACTCATGTAGTTATTTTTATTTGGATTTCCTTCTGAACTCTCCAAAATACTTGTAAGAAAGAAATTCCTGTTATAAATGAGAGACAGTGACATCTTTACCATGTACAAAAAGAAGGAAAATAAACTTAAAGAATTTTATGTTTTATCAAGATAATTGATTATTGTCTGTGCCAAGTTTGTCAAACTCTCAACTATTTAGAAAACTCTCTTAGAGTGAAATTATTTTTTAAATATATGTTTTCGTCTATTTTTATAAAAGTATTATACTATATCCAAATTTAAACCAGTATTCATTCTTCAAGACTGATGTAATTAACCCTCTGGGTGTTCAATAGAAAAACCTGTAGGTCAAACCCAGTGAGGTTAAAGAAGATAGGAGAACAGCCTGTATTTTGTCCTAGGTAAGTCAGGTTGCAAAGGATGGTAGGGTACATCTAAAAGTGTTATAGAACCTGCTACATCCTTTTGATCATAAGAATCACAGATTCCACAAAGGTTGAGAACCTTGTATAACTGCAAAGAGAAGGGTAATTACATAAGGAAACATCTCTCATTGTTCCTAAGGAAATTTCACATGTTTATGACCCTAACCCATCATAGTAGATGATGGGAGAGGAATCTTCAGAGACCATATGGAAGCAGAGAATTGACTCCTGCAAATTGTCCCCTGGCCTCCACATTTATGATGTAACTGCCTCAATCAACCAATAATCAATCAATCAATTAATCAATCAATCAATCAATCAATCAATCAATCAATCAATGTGAAACAAATACAAAATCAAATTATCCTGTCAAAGTGGACAACAGTGATTTTATCCTCCTCGACCTCCCATTAAGCCCCTCTTTCCCTCTCCCCCGCCCCAAGTATGGTCTACTGACAAGCCAGGTAGAGAAATCATAACCACCTCAAATGTAATCACATTAAAAGGATTCTCAATTGGGCTTCTGAACCAAAACCAACATTTTTTTCCTCATTTCCTTCCTTTCTGAAGCACATGTGAAAATTCAATCTCTAATTAGTACTCTCATCCATTATGGGCTGTTCACTGTTTCCTGGTACTCCTGTCATATACTAATGCTGGCCATTAAAATTATCCCTTCATTTTGCTTCTTGAGATCTCTTCAAAGCTACAATAGTCCTTGCTATGTTTCCAAGATCTATTGCTAAATCCCTGGGAACTATATATTATCTTCACTTCTAGAGACTTCAGTCCTCTGGAAAGATGACATGGCCTAAACAGAGTCTATGGCATTCTATTAAACCTCTTCCAGGGTCTCTTTTTACCTGGAAGACAATATTGCCAATAAGCTTCCTAGGAATTCATTTAAACCCTCATCCAGCTCATGGCCTGAAATCTTTGTGTGTGTGGGGGGGCTTATGAAACTTTTTCTTTATCTAGATCTTTAAATGACAAAGCCCTATCTTTAAGCCATTTGCCTCTAGACAGAATGAATTCCAACTCTGTACTACTTACTCTATAATTGCTGTGATAAAATGCCATGAGCAGCCAACTACAGAAGAAAAGTTTTATTTGAGCCTACAGTTCCAGAGAGTCCTTGATGGTGAGGTGGAAATCCTTGACATCTGGAGCAGTAGTAGAGGGCTCTAATCTTGATCCACAAGCACAAACACAGAGTGAACTGGGAACAGTTTGAGGCTTTGAAACTTTAAAGTCTGACCCAATTGATGACAGGAGGTAAGCTGTGCACAGAGAGCCTGGTCCCTGGGAGAGCACGAACCTTGAACCTGTGACGGGATGGAAGGAGTTCAGTCATACCCCCTGTGCCCCTGGCTCCTATCGCAGATACAGCCCCTACAGCCCCCTCCTGCAGGAGAGGTGTGTGGCTATCAGACATGTAGGAGCAATACCAAGTCTTCCCACATGCCAATAAGGTTTCCCCAAGCTCTCAGGCCAAGCCAATGAAAAGTACCTGCTGTCAAACCCTGAATCACCTCCCCCACCCAAACTGTATCTAAATTAAAGGTGTGCAAGAACTATTCTGATGTCTGAGAGCTTCTGTCATAAGAACTGTAACACTTGGCAAGAGGACTGCTCACCTGAAACACCAACTGCAGCTCTGCTGCCCTCCTCCCTGACTGGTCAGCCTTTCATCAGCCCAGCCCAACATAACTCAATGCAGGGCGATGCGGGTAACCGAGACAGTGGTACAGTGGAGACAGAGGTAGATGGTAGTGGAAGTGACTCCCCTCTGCCCCCCACCCTCTTCCCTCTACCAGAGCTCTCACACCTGGAGACATCCATGGAAACCCTCTAGTACACAGGCCCACACGTTGACACTCTTTCTGCAGGAAGACCACATCTCCTAAACTTATCCAGTGTCACTAACTGGGAAACAAGTGTTCAAATACCAGTGTTCAAATGTCTATGGGAGACATTTTTATTCAAACCACCACCTAATCTGTTAATGAATATTGGTTTCACTAGCTAATCTACCATGAAAACAAGATAAACCTCTTCAGGAGATCAGGTCCTTATTGAACATTTCAAAGAGAGCCCCAGGGATTAAAAGTCAACTTCTCTTTGGAATAGTCCTTTCTCCATACTTTTATCTTCTCCATATAGGTCCTAGGTATTGCCAGTTGGGTTCAACAATTCAGACTTTAGTCTTACAAAAAAAGACCATCAAGAAGAATGCTTTCCACTACCATAGACCCTTAGGAACATCTACACATGATGTTAAATACCTGTTCAAATAAATGGGCATCAAATTTTACTGTTTTCCACCCAGAATGATGGTACCTGACAAGATTAATAGCCTTGTGACCTTTGTGCTACCTGTATGGCCAAGACCACATGGAGTCTTCTCTATGACCCTTATGGTGAGCTTCTTGATTGATAGTCATCTTCATGAAAGATATTACATGTAATCAATCTGCAACACACATCTTTATGGAACAAATGTACTTCACAAAGAGTTTCAGTATAGTCTTATCTTAAGCTTTGTTGTGTACCAGGCATTGAGTTAGTTATCACTAGGAAAGTTTCCATCATTCTGTGCTGTGTTTAAATATACCTAAAATGAACTTCTTGGAGTTAGACTCTTGAACTTTGAGCCAACACTGGCTACTGAGTTATGTTGAACTGAAATATTTTCTTGCCTCCCACAGCCCATTATTTTGCTGGCTGGAATGTCAGAGACCCAAGCACCGAAGGGCTGGAAGCAGAACAAGACTATATACCCTAAACCTATATACTCATGTCCTCTAGATAGACCCCAGTTCCTAAAGAATCTATAATCTTACTTAGCAGCCCACCAAGTTATTTGTGCCCCAGAGTGTGGCATATCTTGGCAAGTTTCCATCTATGCTTGAGAAGAATGTGTATTCTGCAGCTGTTAGGTAAAATACTCTATATATGTTCCTCATATGTCTAGCTGAGTCATGCCATTGCTGAAATTCACATCTTTACTGATTTTCTGCCTAATAGAATTTATTTCTAATAGATAATGAAGTTCAACCTAAATACTGATTAGTTCATTTCCCTATAGTAGTTCTATCATTTTATGTCTTCAAGAATTTGATACTGCACTGCCAGGCACCTATACATTAAGAAACACCAGATTGAGGCTAGACTCATAGTGACTTCCAACTGTCTTTAACGTTAGTCCCAGCAAATCCAGCACTGCCTGGCCCCTTATGGAACCAGCCATGTGCAAATTGAACTTGCATCTTTTTAATTACAGTTCTTTTTTAAATACAATGTATTTTGATCATTTTTCTCTCCTGAAATTCCTCCCTCCCATATCTTTAAAAGTGCAAAATCAAAAATCAAAACAAATACACCAAAGAATAACAGATAGAAAAAAAAATCATGTTTATTTTGTGTCTGTCAACTATTCCTGGTATGGAGTCTGCTCTAGAGTACAGTTGACATTCCATTTGAGAAAGTGATTTTCCCTTTTTCCGTGAGTATTAATTGTAAATAGTTTCTTGGTTAGGAGCGTGTACCTGGGTCATCTTCTCTCTCAGTGCTGGAACCATGTCTTTTTTGAACCTGTGGAGGTCTAATTATCAGTTTCTTGGTTTTTCAACAGTTCTTTCAAAACCAATTTCTCTAGGGACGAATTCCCTTACTTAGTGTATTATGAGAAATCTCTAGTTTATCATCATGTAGTTTCTTGCAACACAGAGTTTTAGATTAGTGGATTTCTCCCTACAAATCTTAAATATTCCATTCTATTCTCTAGTTACATGACACCTGAGATATCAAACATGAAATATGATTCGTGTATTTGCTCCTCAGTTGGTAATGTGCTATCTTCCTTATTCATTTCTGTCAGAACATCAAGGCTTTGTTGTAATATAGCTTGAATATGTTGTGCTTAGAATTTAGCTGAAAACATCTTGTTTTTAATTGATCAGTCCCCTTTGGCATTTTCTGAGCTATGTGAAACTGTAGTTTAATGGCTGGTATTAATTTGAGAAAATTCTCATTCAAAGGTGCTTCACGTGTTTCTTTCCTGTTTCTCTATTCTCCTGATATTCGTGTCATGCACAGGTTATTTTCTTTAACATTGATCCTGAGTTTGTAGATCTCCTATTTATTGATTTTCATTTTTCCTCTTTGAAGTTTTTGGGGTTTCTTTTGAGGTGGCATCAAGCTCGAAGTTTGTTTTCATTTGAGTTCTACTCTTTGGCAGTTTAAGGATGCCATTCTTCATCTTGCTTACAACCTTTTTATTGGCTTTCATTCTGTTTATTTTTTCCTTAGAATTACTTCCTCTCACATTATATACCTGTTTACATTCTCGACATGCTCCTGGATGTAGTCTTGATCTAGCAGATCTTTGCCACAGTAATCATAGTTATTTAAATGTCCTTACTCCCATATCCAACATGGCTGGCTGATGTGAATATGGCTCTAACATTTACTCTGTCTCTTTAGAATATGTCCTGTGTTGAAGTGCATTCATAATTTTCCCATGATAGCTAGGCAAGTTACCAGGCAAAAAGGACTATTCTAAGGGATTTCAGTGTCATGATGGTAAAGTGAGAGGTTAAGGGGAATGTTATATCATTAGTTCTCATTCATTTGGCTATTCTTTGCCTCTGTGGACTCCACCCATCTTCAGTGACTTCATAGAGGCACAAAGATGGCTAAAGTGAGTTGGACTTGATGTCTTCATATTCAAGGTTAATGAGATCTAGTTCTTTCTTTCTTTCTTTCTTTCTTTCTTTCTTTCTTTCTTTCTTTCTTTCTTTCTTTCTTTCTTTCTTTCTTTCTTTCTTTCTTCCTTCCTTCCTTCCTTCCTTCCTACCTTCTTTTCTTCCTTGTCTGCCTGCCTATCTATCTATCTATCTATCTATCTATCTATCTATCTATCTATCTATCTATCTATCAATCAATCTATCTATCTCCCCTCCCTCCCTCCCTCCCTACCTATCTAATATAATCATCTCTCTCTTTTTTCATTATGCAAAGTTAGTATCCATCCCCCCTGTGTCCATTAGGCTCTGATAAAACCTCCCTGGGTGAGGCCCTCTCTGCTTAAATACATCCTCTGAAGGCACATTGTAAGGAAGGAAGAAAAGAAGTCTGGGGCATGTTTTGAAATGTTGACTTTCCCCTCCTACTTTGGCTATCATGAAAGAAATTTAACTGTGAAAACACCTGGAGGGAAAACTTAGAAGATGGCAGGGCCCCATGACTGATCGGGATGATTACCTATGAATGATGGGATGATTGATTACCTCTCATTCTTATCTCCCCTGAGCCATACAAAGTTGTGAATTATCATATGCCTTACTCCTATCCACACTTTCCAATGTTTCATTTATTTGCAGTGAACTATGGTTTAAAATGTTAATTGGGAAAATCTAAAAATAGCCAATTCATAAAATTTAAATATTAAGCTATTTTTTTTCTGTAATGAAATTTCACAGTGTCCTTCTGTTCTGCTTATGATAAGAGTCATTAGGTTTTAGAGTCCTAGACGTACCTGTTGGGGATTTTTGACCTTTTATAGATTTTCAGGATCCCTTTTACTGGAAAAGTTTTTGTGTGACTACTGAGGCATAAATATGCCAAATGGGTATACAAGTTAAACCTTTTTTTAATAAACTACAGAGAAATTTATTTAAAAGCAGTTGTTTTGCATGCATTACCACCTGTTAAAATTGAAAGCAAATTTGAACATTAATGAGGTGGATATACTTATATAATTTTACATAAAGAATTAAATATTGGCTGAATACTGGGCCCCAGGAACAAAACATGTATTTTTCTGAGTGTATTGTTGTTTTACTCTTTTAGTCATCAATGCTGAGAACACGATTTCACCTAATACATAGCAAAAAAATGATAGAATTATGCTTAGGGTCATTTCAGAAATTGTTGGTAATTCTGTGCTAAACCTAAACCAAAATCATTTAACAATTACTTAATGAAGCTCAATTCAGCACCTCAAACAAAAAAGTTTAAAATCCTACTCAGTCTGAAAACTAATTTAATATTTCTATGCTGTAGAATAATGGCAAGAAAGCATGACAAGTCTTCATTTTCCAAAAATTAGACTATATAGTTTGAAAAGAGCAGAAAATGTATGTATACTGAAGACACTGTAGATTATCATCAGAGTCATCTCAAACCTGAGCTGAGATGTCTCAGGCAGTGTTCATTGGTGTTTCATGACATGAAGACACACATGTGACACAGTGTACATGTTATATATTTAGAACCAAGGCTGTAAGAAATATCCTACCATAAACACATGAGAAATACAACCTCCCTAGTATTAGTGAAAAATTTCCAATCTCTGCTCTTGAGCTATTACATGGGATTCTTGGATTGCTCAGTTTTAGTTACTGATGCTTGTCTCAGTTGTTCTATGTTGGTCTTCTCAGTATGACAACACAGTGGTCACATTATCCTTAATTCCTATGCAACCTATGGTTGCTTCCTAGTGACTTTATCACAACATTGGATCTGAGTCACAGCATTCATCTCACTTGATCTTGCCATATAGACTTGGTATCATTTCACTTGATGGGAAGCTTAGTGATAGAGTACAGTAAGCTGTATTGATAGCTACTCATCCCACTCTTATGAGAGTATTTTGTTATAATTTTTCTCTTTATTAGTTGCTTTGGATATGTCTTAGTTAGCTTAATGTATAACTGCAACTTCACTGAAGGAACATATGTTCAAAAATTATAATTTATATAGATTCAGGTTATGGGTACTGGTATCTTCTTGGAGTGCACCCTAAGGAACAAAGGAGTCTTTATGTACCATTTGGGCTTAATAATCCAGCACATATTACGGGAGAAGTTATTTCCTTGGAAAGTTTCTTCATCTCCAGTTCACAATTTTCTGTATCTCCCTATCTGTATTTTCTATTGAGGGGACAGATGTTTGCCTTGTATCCTCAATTCATGAAGAGATCTAGAATCTCAGTTTTGTCAGTTTGATCCAGTTTTATGCCAGCAATAAAGTAGTTGTGACTTCCAAGGTAGGTAAATGCTGTTCTGAAAACTCAGTCTGTCTGTCTGTCTGTCTATCTGTCAGTCTGACGGTCTATCTATCTATCTATCTATCTATCTATCTATCATCTACCTTTATTCCTTTATTTATGTATTTGAGTGTGCATTTACAATGGCATGCATGTGCAGGTCAGAGAACAACTTTCAGGATAATCCTCTTTCTTATTTTGTGGGCTCCTGGGATTAAAATCTCAGGTCCTTAGGTTTTGAGACAAATATAGTATTCCAAGTCCTATTTTTTGCTTCATTGCAATACTGTTTCCCAGGGTCTCATGAAATCCACACTAGAATCAAATGCACTAGAAGAAAAGGACTACCTTGAAATTCCTCTATGTTACCTCTACTCAAAGTGCTAAGAATATAGGCATGAACCACTGTGTCCAGTTTACATGTTCTAGGGATACTTCTTGGGGATTAATGATGGGAAAGCACTCTATCAACTGAGCTACATCCTCAAACCTTCACACTGACTTACAATAAATAGAACAGGGAGGTTAACATGTGACACCTTTTACATGTGTTCTCTTTGTTTACTCAATTTTTCTCTAGAATGTCTAGCATCTAGAATAGTGATACACATAGGAATTTTTACTTCAGTTACAGTTATCAAAGGGAAAAGTTAATAGAGTGATGTGGGTACCTTCAGAGAATAATTTGAAACTTCCTTTGAGGTTGATATCATATATCATAATTATGGCCATGTTTTTAGAAAATAGTAATCCTGATTTCAATGCTTTATATAAAAGTAGTGAGTAAAATATAAAAAGTCTTTAATTAATCAAATTTATGAGAAAAATATTTGTAAATAATTAGAGACATTTTTCAGCTCATCAAATGCTTTCCCTATTTTTCAGTAAAAGTATTGACGACCACACAATAGTCTCTTTTTTCACAATGTTAATATAATTTAGTAGTTACGTGTACCATGTATTTCTTGTTTATTTTTCTTCTCACAAATAAATTAATAGTAATTAAAAACATTTACTTAATAATTGTATTAGTTCATATTTAACTGTGTGATAAAACGACATGGGAAAGAGGTTTATAGAAGAAAGAGTTGGCCATGGTAGAAGAGTGAGCACGTGGTAGGCAGAACAGCAGGAACAGGAAGCACAGAGCTCATATCTTGAACCACAGCACAATGCACTAAGAATGGTGCCAGGTTTCGACACCTCAAAGCCCATCCTCAGTTAGGCAGCTCCTCCAGCAAGGCCAGAATTCCAAACCTACTCAAATATCACTCCCAAGTATTCAAACATCCTAGCTTTTGGGGGACAGCTCATATAAACAACAACAGAAAGCAGAGTATAGAAATAAAGTATTTGAGTAAAAGTCCCTGTTCATTTAAAATGTATATAGTTGTGATTAATACTTATCACCATTTTCTCACTAATAACTCTGTATATTATAGACACTATAGAATCACTGTATATACTTATGGCAATGGAAAGATAAAAACACACAAACATAAGGAAACAGAAATTGTTCTTGTATACTTAGAAGTCAATTTAACAATTTCTATTCAATTACATTTTGTACAAATGTTAGGAATGGCTGAATCTTAAATTATTTATAATGTTATACCAGTGTTTTTGACATGTTTGATCAATCAAACGATATTACGTACCATTTTGATGATTTACATAGGTTTTTTAAAACAAAGAAAAATATTAACAGCATTAATGTTGAATATTCAAAATTCCAAGTAGCTATTAGTTGTTATACCTTAATACTCTTTATTAACTACTGTGTGTGCACTATATAGGGATTTTCAGATATTCAGTCAAGCTTTAAACGTTCATTGTGCTTCACCATTCATACAAGTCACAGTTAACTAAGGACTTGATCAAACCCAAAATGAAATTAAGACTTGCTCTCTTCTGTTACAAGTTATGAACACTTTTAATGTTATCTTAAAACCACTTTGTCTACACCGTCAAACAAGATAGAAAAGGAAAAAAACAAAACAAAAAAAAAATCAAAGGAGCAAAAGAGCAGGCTAGATTCATTCATTAGAATTTTATTTCTTTTCCTATCTCTATTTTTATTTTCCTTCCACAAATCACTGGGTAGCCTCAACCTTATTGATATGCCAGCCTATAGAATTCTTGGATTGCTTCTTTCCTGAACCACTTTAAAGCTGACTGATGTGAATAAAGCTTGCTAAATAGATTTTTTTTGTCCTGGATACAATTATACAAAAAGTATTTAACCTCCTAAAGCTATTGTGTTGTACACAAAAATTGAATCTCTCTGTAATGGAGAAATAGGAAATTCTTATCAATTTATTAGAAAGATACAGAGAACTCTTACTTTGTTTTTTTTGTTGAAATGGAATATCCTTTTAAAAGACAGTAAAGAGTTGTATTTGATATTATCTAAGATCAAGGATACTGATTGTTTTTGAAAATTTCAGTTATGAAAATTGTAGAGATCAGTGAAATTGAGATATTAAAGGATGCATGTTCTGTTTTCATTTCTTTGTCTATACCAGAGTGATTTTTGGCAGCTTCTAACAAATGATGCCTCTTGTGATGGAAAGTCCTTGCAAGTAATAATTAAAAACTATTTGGAGCCCTACTATGCATAAGCAAACTTTGGAATTAACTTTATTCATTATTCAGTAAGTTCATTAGAGGTTATTACAGTTTCAAATCCACCATTTTTCCAATTAATTTTGAATAGTGAACAGAACTGTTGCAATTCTGTTCTTTTCCATTTAGTTTCATTAAAGATTCATTTTGGGTAATCAGAGAATTTTGTATCAGCTGTTTTTTACCTTAAAGGTTTTCTTCTGACACTGTAATAAATTATCTTCTTGTCTGTGCTGGAAGGTAACTGAATTTCTTTCCTCAACAGCCCTCTCTTTGACACATGTTCATTTATTACTGTTTCTTCCATCAGCTGATTCCCTTGAGGCTAATTCTGATGAAATGCTTTCAAACAAGGACTACTATTGGTTTACATTAATGAGGAAATGGTGGGAAGGCTGCCTGAGAACAGGAAAAATTAGAGAAAGAAAAATTATGAACCTTGGGATCAATTTTTCTATGAGTCATAACATAATTAACTGTAAAATATGAAGCAGAAAAGTATTATTCTCAGTAGACTCTGATATTTTGCTTCATTTAGGAACTTTGTATTAGGAAGGAGACATATCAAAAAGAAAGATAGACTTAAAATCATATTTAGGAAGAAAAATTGTGCTGAAAAGCATGAGTTTGGAAGAAACAGATTTAATCAGGTATCTGGAGTTGGATGATAAAAATCCCTTGGACTTTTATGTTTGTACTGTAATTTTTCTATCATGTTATCACATATAGCAGTATTATTTGTTGTGAAAGGAGATATTTGGGGGAGATTATTCTATAGATAAGTGTTCTTTAGCTACATACCTTTTATTGTAAATGTAATTTCTGATCTTTCATATTGTAAACAAATGGTTGTGCCTAATACATTCTGTCTCTCTCACACGATTAATTTCTCAGGCTTAAAACACTCAACGATGGTTCAGGGAGGCCTAGGTCCTGCCCCTGTATGTTCTTTGTTTGGTGGTTCAGACTCTGAGAGCCCCAAGACCCAGGGACTGGACAAGTATTTGAATTTCCTACTTAAGTTACACAGGGAGCTGCTGGAAAGAAAACACTGGAAGGAATCTATCACAGGAGATGTGGCACACAGCAAAGAAAGAAGAGGGAGATACACGCTCATGTTGCAGGATGTGCTGGGAACAGAGACTAGCATAATTATTACCAGAGAGACAGAGATACTTCATCTAGTAACTGATAGGAGCAGATGCAGAGTACAGGGGTCTAACCTAAGTCCTCTGCATATGTTATGACTGAGCAGCTTGGATTTCTTGTGGAAACCATAGCATCAAGAGTGGGGGCTGTCCCTTATTCTTTTGCCTATTTGTGTGACTGACTCTTTTCTCCCCAACATGGGTTGTCTGGTTCAGCCTAATTGTGATGATATGCATCTGGTCTCATTGTAGCTTGTTATGCCTTATTTGGTTGATGTTTCTGGGGGGTAGGGCTTTTCTTTTCTGAGGACTGGTGGAGGGAGGGGGGTGTACTGGCTGGTTTTGTATGTCAACTTGACACAGGCTGGAGTTATTACAGAGAAAGGAGCTTCAGTTGAGGAAATACCTCCATGAGATTCAGCTGTAAGGCATTTTCTCAATTAGTGATCAAGGGTGAGAGGGCCCATTGTGGGTGGTACCATCCCTGGGCTGGTAGTCTTGGGTTCTATAAGAGAGCAGGTTGAGCAAGCCAGGGGAAGCAAGCCAGTAAGTGATGTCCCTCCATGGCCTCTGCATCAGCTCCTCCTTCCTGACCTGCTTGAGTTCCAGTCCTGACCTCCTTTAGTGATGAACAGCAATGTGGAAATGTAAGCTGAAAAAACAAACTCTTTCCTCCCAAACTTGCTTCTTGGTCATGATGTTCTGTGCAGGAATAGAAACCCTGACTAAGACAGAGAGGATAGGGGAAAATGGAAAAGGGAGGGGAAAGGGGAAAGTTTCAAGGGAAAGGGAGGAAGTGAAAATGCAGTAGGGATATAACATATAAGAGAGGAAGAAATGAAAAGAAAGAAAAGAAGATGTGGAAATTAAGTGTTAAAATTTGGATACATTATGTGAAGGATCATTTGTTTATACCATTTGATGTTAAGTGCCAGTGTATGCTAATATAACCTTCATTTCCACTCTTTGGAAGCATAAGGGCTACTTGGACTGGGAAGTATCTAGGACTCTAGCTTTGCTAAAGACCATGACACATCTGTTTTCCACAATTAACTTATTTCTCAGATGAGATTATTTTCTACATTAAAACAACAACAATAACAAAACCCCCAAATTTGCTTTCACTACATAAAAACAGTAACTCTTTATATTCAGTTAGTAATTCATGATTCTATTTTCTCTGAGACTACCTCTTAATTTTAAAGAAAATAGGTGCGAGGTTGTCTTAATCTAATAATGTTGTACCCCAGAACGTGGGAGAGCTAACTGCTCTCTTGTGTGAACCTAACTAGATAGGGCACTCTTTGTAAATCTTTTGTCCCTTGCAGTTGTTGAGGCTTCAGAGAAAAGCTGGAGATAGTGAACAGGTACTTTTGATTTTTCCATTCTTGTTTTACTTTATTATTATATCTCATTGTTGTCATTTGATTTCTTGTAGAAAGAGAAAACATCAGCCTAGAATAGTCGGCTCCAAGGAAGAGTGGCTCTCAGCCACAGTTATAGCTGCCATGCCTTTGCTTTGCCATCATGAACTCTAACCCTGTACACTCTCTCTTTTGTAAGTTGTCTTAATCATGGTGTATTATCACAGCATTTGTTGGTATTAGAATAATGAGGTATTGTTGTGATAGAGCCAATCATGCTTAGTTTTTATGGAGCATGTGGTATACGCTGGGGCTAGAAAAGCAGAGGAACTCTGTATTCAGAGCTTAATAGACCTTTCTAGTAGGGGCTTGGGAACTAGTACAATGCCATTAGGACTGTGGAGGCCCAGATCAAGAGGTTTTAGAGGTGAATAATGTTAGCAACTGTGCTAGAGACCATTCTTGTAGCAGTTGGGCAAAGAATAGAGTTGCTTTCTGCTCTCATCCTAGAAACTTGTCTGAGGCTAAATTTAAAATTAATGGACTAATTCTTTGGTGGAAGAGATTTTAAGAGACATAATATCAATTCTGTCATGGTGATATTTGTAATCATGCATGTGCAGTTCTACAGTGAAAACGAGCAAAGGGGTCAGTAAGAAATACAAAATGTACAGTTTGGAGGGTATAAAAGACACTGGAAAGCCTACTGTGCAGTCAAGAGTCATGCTGGAAGGAGATTAGCAACGTTAAGGTAAAATCTGTTCTGAATGAATGGAAAGGCACACTCAGGGCATGACCTCACCAGCCCAGCCTCCCACTTGTGAAAGGAAAGGGCTCAATGCCCTCCTTTTCCTAAAACAACAAACATCCTTAATTATCAGGGAAATGGAAATCAAAACAACCCTGAGATTCTATCTCACACCAGTCAGAGTGGCTAAGATCAAAAACTCAGATGCTGGCAAGGATGTGGAGAAAGAAGAACACTCCTCCACTGCTAATGGAATTACAAGCAGGTTCAACCTACTCTGAAAATCATTCTGGCACTTGCTCAGAAAATTCAACATAGTACTACCTGCGGACCCAGACATACCACTCCTGGGCATATACCTAGAAGATGCTCCAACATATAACAAGGACACATGCTCCACTATGTTCATAGCACCCTTATTTATAATAGCCAGAAGCTGGAAAGAATCCAGATGTCCTTCAACAGAGGAATGGATACAGAAAATGTGGTACATTCACACAATGGAGTACTACTCAGTTATTAAAAATGATGAATTCATGAAATTCTTAGGCAAATGGATGAACCTAGAAAATATCATCCTGAGTGAGGTAACCCAACCACAAAGGAACACACTTGGTATGCACTCACTGATAAGTAGATATTAGACCCAAAACTCTGAATACCCAAGATACAACTTACAGACCACATGAAGCTCAAGAAGGAAGAAGACCAAAGTATGAGTGCTTTGGCCCTTCTTAGAAAGGAGAACAAAACACTCATGGGAGCAAATATGGGGACAAAGTGCAGAACAGAGACTGAAGGAAAGGTCATCTAGAGACTGTCTCACCTGGGAATTCATTCCAGATACAGTCCCCAAACTCTGACACTATTGTGGATGCTAAGAAAGCTTGCTGAAAAGAGCCTAATAGATGTCTTATGAGAGGCCCTGCTAGAGCCTTACAAATACAGAGTAGGATGCTCACAGCCATCCATTGAACTGAGTGTGGGGTCCCCAATGGAGGAGCTAGAGAAAGGACTGAAGGAGTTGAATGAGTTTTCAACCTCATAGGAAGAACAACAATATCAACCAACCAGACCCCTCAGAGCTCCCAGGGACTAAGCCACCAACCAAGGAGTACACAGGCTCTGGCTGCATATGTAGCAGAGGGCAGCATTGTCTGGCATCAATGGGAGGAGAAGTCCTTGGTCCTATGAAGGATTCATGCTCCCACACTTAGGGGAACCGAGGGCGGGGAGGCAGGAGTGAGTGAGTGAGTGAGTGATTGAGTGAGTGGGTGGAGGACCACCCTCTTAGAAGCAGGGCAAGGGAGAATTGGATAGGGAGGTTCTGTGGGGGTGGGGAGAACCGGGATAAGGGGATAACACTTGAAATGTAAATAAATTAAAAAAAAGAAAGAAAGAAAGTTAAAAAAACAAATCTGCTGCAAACCTGACTGCAGGGGAAGGAATGGGGACTATCCCAATAGTGACCTAAGTTGTCAGCATCCTCTGCAGGTCTGGCATTCAAGAGTAAAGGCCCCACAGAATCTTCCTCTGTGATTCCAGAGTTTGACTGAGGCCACACAATGTGTGGCAGTCTCTGTGTGAAATATTCTAAACAAATGGAACTGAAAGCAAACAGTAATAGCTATTTTAATTTGTCACAACATAAATTTCAGATCAAAACTAGCCAGAAGAGGTGAAGATCTGTTGTTCTACCAGTAGATCAATGAGTGCCTCAGCTCTCATTAGAAAAACTCCTCATTTTGATAGTAATTAACACAGACACCCACAGTTGCTCAAAGTGCAGAGATAAGAGACTGAAGAATGCTTTTCCCTAAATGGAATATTTGTATCTCATCACCTCCTCCCAAAACTATATTATCATTGGAGAAGAGGAGATAGAAAGATATAAGAGCCAGAGTAAAGAGAGGAATAGAGGGAAATGGTGTCTTCTCGATGTATTAGCTACATATATGAACTCATAGTAATTGGAAGCATGCACAAGTTCTTTGCCAAGTCAATACAGATCACATTTCACCATGGATAGGGGAGGTAGGCATGAAGTTTCTTCTCCTCTAACCAAGGTATGATTGTCAGTTGACAGCCACTGGGATTGAGATTTTCTTCAAGGGTAAGGCTACTACCAGGCTACATTGGAAGGTCACATGTAGGAATTGTGCTGGTCAACACAAACAGTACTTTTTAGGTGAAAAAATTTAAGTGCCACAAAGTTAACTAGGAAGGAAAGGGATATAGATCTGGGAGAAGTGAGATGTGAGTGATTACAAGAAAAACATTGTATAAAAGTCTCATAAAGCTATTAATAAACTTTTGAAAAATAAAATAAAAGAAACTCGTGACCAGTGAGATAACTCTGAGAGTAAAGACAACTCCTTCTAATCTTGAGTTCTATGCCCAGGGCCTACACAGTAGAAGGCCAGAATGGAGCTAGTGTCCTTTGACCCTCACATGTTGCATGAACATACACACATGTGTGCATACACATATATGGGCATCCACACAATCAATCAATACTTCAAAAACTTTAAACAAACTTTTATCAAAGTATACTACAAATACAATGCATGAAACAGAATAATCATTCTGTTTACTCCAATAACAGAACTTCTACTACTCTCTTCCTGAACACCTGATGATTTGACCTAGATTCTAAAATAGAAATACATCACTCAGCTATTTATTTTTATTTATGAAAAGTTACTCTGTCCTGTACATGGATATTCTTCAATGGAAAGTAGAAGAAATAATGACCATAAAAACATAATTGAACAGTTTCGCTTCACTGTTAAGATGCTTTATGAATAAAGCATATTGAGCTGAGGGGAAAGAAAATGAATCACATCGTGCTGACTGGGTATCAGGGTTAAAAGCTTAAAACATCTCTTTTGAGAATTACTGAAAAGCAAAATTATTAATTTAGTTTAACCAAAAGACCATTCAATAATTTATATATCAAGATATTACTAATTTCCTCAGCAAATTCTCATTAGTAGAGACAATTTTGAGGGCTAGTGTGAAATTAAAATTGTGTTGCCATGAGTAGAAAATTATCACTTAAGTGCCAAAAAAGTTGTTAATATCTCACTTGAAATGTAGAATCTATTTTTCAATCCCGACATGTAGAGAGCTGTTTGTGTTCGGGCAATGACTTCTCAGAACTGTAATTCTTTGACTACAGTAAGCAGATGGTATTTAGAGGGGCATTTGTTTGCTTATCTTATCTCGTCAGCATTTATGAGCTGGTTCTTTATCATTTAAAAATGCAAAGGGGACAGGAAAGATGAGTTACAAAAGAGATATCATGAGACCTTGTGGACACCAAAGAGATATTATCTGTGATACAGACTCCATCTCTGGATGCCTTCAATCTGCTAGAGTACATTTTCTTCAGAGCCACTCTAAAACTTCATAAAGGAATGGAGAGGAAATTAAAGGTGAGGCATACAGGCAGTCTGTGAGCAAAAACGAAAAGCTCATCTCATTCATCCATGTCCTTCTTTCCACAGAATTACTGTTTTGGGAAGCGAACATCTTTGTTACAAGAGAAAGGAGATAGCAAAACATCATATTTCAATATTATGACATTTTTCAAGGGGGTGGGTTGCATGTCTGTGTGCACATACATATATCATAGCTTGCTTTTATCCCAGAGAAAAAGAGAACATTTTCTTTGAAATTATTAGCAAAAAAATAGCACTGCCTGAATAATACTTCTAACTATACAGAAGACATTTGATATTGAAATGTATTCCTGTGCTCTGCAGGTACATCATTCAGTGCCAGTATTTTATATGCTACCCCAGTGCTGACTTTCTTATTGCTATTCACCTCCTAGACTAGAAACTCACCTAGCCAAAAGACTCATGTATTGGATGTCCATAATTTATTTTAAAATAAACATATCAATAAATGTGCCCTTTATGGTCATTTCTCCCAAAGGGTTTTTTTCACTAGGTTGCTCATTTTTGTAAATTATCTTTCATTTATTCAGTTGAGGCTAAATTATGGGAACCATCATTGCCTTCTCGTTCCTCTGTAGTTCACAACTTATTTGTAAGCAGTTGCATATTTCATCAACCGTATCTCAATAGATACACTATGACCACCTAGGCTGAGTGTAAGTTCTGTTTCCCCATAGCCTATTAGTTGGCTCCTTTGCTTTTCTTTTGCAAACTCAAGCCTATTGCTCATGCCTCAGCTAGATTATTTTATAATTCAATCTCTATCAGAAACCTCTTCTAAAGCTTCCCATGGAAGGCTTCTAAGATATCTGACCTCCACACACAACTGAAAGAACACATACACACACACGAAAACATGCAAGTCGCACTCACAGAAGGCTGGGGTTAGAAGATCTACAGAAATACTAAAAACAAAGTGGGTGAGAAGAAGAAAGATGGTGTTAGCTGTAGCAAGTGCAGCTTATATACTAAATACTCAAACAGATGTTCATTTACCTGGAGAAATGGAAAGATTTCATGTCATTTGACCTAGATATAAACCCTTGATTCTCTCTGGGTCAGGAGGAAGCTGAAATGTCCATTTCTAATGTACTTACACTAAAAGGCAGAGAATGAGCTAGAAAAAGGACGTTCACCATCATCTTATGGTATCTAAAAGTCAGAATATTTTCTAAATACAATTATTTTATGTATCAATTTAACAATTAAATACAGTTTCTAACTATGTTCTATGGGAATGTCTGCTGCACTGGTGAGGTCACCACCATCAAAGCAATTAAAGAGCTTACAGAAACAAAGAGCTCACAGAACAAAGGAGGGAGATAGTCCCTAACACTGAGCAGAGGGAACCTGAAGAAAGGAGAGATGCATATTCTTATTAGAGCTCTTAGGGTGAGTTTTAGTAATTTATTTCACTGTGTGATGCACTTTGTAATACTGTATAGTACATTCTAACATTTCAAGTACAAATTAATGCTCTCATTGCAAAAATGACAGGCTAACTAGTCTTTCTGTAATTAAAATATTACACTGGACCCCATGATTTGTTTTTATTTACAGTTCTGTAAGCCAGTTAGTAGTAATAGGGACATTTTCGTTATTTGTCTGAAAGAGCAAGATAGCAGATTCTGACTTCCCTACTGATAGTATAGCAGGTGACATTTTTAAATGAGCATTAATAAGTTAATAAGTTCATAAAAATTAATATTTATCCAATTCCTGAGCATGGAACCACAATGCAAGGAAAAGTCAATATAATTAGATCCTTTTAAAATATAATAATACCAGATATATTGTCCATGCATATCTAATATATACTAATAAACTCTCTTCCCCCATTCTCTCCATATATATATATATATAATTTAAGTCAACATTTTTTTATATATATTTTTCTCCCCTTCTCTGTCCTTCCATCCTTTTGTGGAATTGAGAATTAAACCTAACACTTCATGCATTCCAGACAAGCACTCCATCCCTCAGATATATCCTCAGTATTTTGTTTTGCTTTGTTTATTTTCAAGACAAGATTTCTAACATCAACAAATAATTAATTTTTATTCTAATATTCAAAATAAACATAATGAATTAATTTGGAATGTTTTCAAACACTAGCATAGTTTGACTGTGTTTACATACTCAAAATATATCTTTTTGAAATTTTCGATAAAAAGTAATTGTCAGGCCATCTTTGCCACTGTAACTGAATAGACAGGTGCAGACAGGGACGCAGGGATCAATCGAGCAGAGGGTCGCTTGGGACGCGCCCCGCCAGGGCTCTGCCTGCACCCAGGGGCTCTTCAGCACCTCAGTCATCTGTGTACCTGCCCTGCCAGGGAACATCTGCCCTGTGGGGAGTCACGTGATTGGAGGGAGTTCTGCATTTAGAGGTGAGGCACCGCCATCTTTGCCAGTGACTGAGTAGACAAGTGCAGACAGGGGCACAGGGATCATCTGAGTGGAATCGCTTGGGACATGCCCCACCAGGGCTCTGCCTGCACCTAGGGGTTCTGCAGCACCACAGCCTTCTTTGCACCTAGTCTGCTAGGGGATTATCTGCTCTGCATTGAGTCCTGCGAGTAGAGGTGAAGGCAACATCTTCTCTCCTGCCACTGAGCAGACTGCTACAGCCAGGAACACAGAGAACACCTGAATGTAAGATCACTTGGAACTCTGTCTGTCAGGGTCTGACCTACACCTAGGTGCTGGGCAGTCCCACAGCAATCTGTGCCAGGGGTGCTGAGATAGGACTGCAGGCACACAGGAGGGGCATGCACCAGCCAGTGACAGCAGAACCAACTAACACTGGAGATAACCAGATGGCAAAAGGCAAACGTAGGAACATTACTAGCAGAAATCAAGGCAATATGGTTCCATTCGAACCCAATTCTCCCACAGCAAGTCCTGAATATCCCAACACACCAGAAAAGCAAGATTTGGATTTAAAATCACAGCTCATAAAGCTGATGAAGGGCTTCAAGAAGGATATAAATAACTCCCTTAAAGAAATACAGGTGAACATTAGTAAACAGGGGGAAAGCCCTTGAAGAACTAAGAGAAAACACAACAAAACAGGTGAAGGAATTGAACAAAGCCATCCAGGATCTAAAGATGGAGGTAGAAACAATAAAGAAATCACAAAGGGAAACAACTCGGGACATAGAAAGCCTAGGAAAGAAGTCAAGAGTCATGGATCCAAGCATCAACAACAGAATACAAGAGATAGAAGAGAGAATCTCAGATGCCAAAGATACCATAGAAAGCATTGATATAACAGTCAAAAAAACATAAAAAATGCAAAAAGCTCTTGACCCAAAACATCCAGGAAATCCAGGAAAAAATGAGAAGGCCAAACCTAAGGATTATAGATATAGAAGAGAGTGAAGATTTCCAACCGAAGGTCCAGTAATGTCTTCAACAAAATTATAGAAGAAAACTTCCCTAATCTAAAGAAAGAGATGCCCATGAACATACAAGAAGCCTAGAGAACTCCAAATAGATTTTACCAGAAAAGAAATTCTTCCCATTACATAATAATTAAAACACCAAATGTATTAAACAAAGAAAGAATATTAAAAGCAATAAGGGAAAAAGGTCAAATAACATATAAAGGTAGACCTATCAGAATTACACCGGACTTCTCACCAGAGACTATGAAAGCCAGAAGAGCCTGGGCAGTTGTCATACAGAGCATAAGGGAACACAAATGCCAACCCAGACTGCTATACCCAGCAAATCTCTCAATTTCCATAGATGGAGAAACCAAGGTATTTCATGACAAAAACAAATTTACACAGTATCTTTCCACAAATCCAGCCCTTCAAAGGATAATGAGTGGAAAACACCAACAAAAGGAGGGAAACTACACACTAGAAAAAATCAAGAAATTAATCTTCTTTCAACAAACACAAAAGAAGATAATCACACAAACATAAAAATTACACCAAAAATAGGAGGAAGTAGCAATCACTTTTCCTTAATATCTCTTAACATCAATGGACTCAATTCCCCAATAAAAAGATATAGACTAACAGAATGAATACGTAAACAGGGCTCAACATTTTCTGCATACAGGAAACACATCTCAGTGTCAAAGACAAACACTGCCTCAGAGTAAAAGCCTGAAAAACAGTTTTCCAAGCAAATGGTCCCAGGAAACAAGCTGGAGTAGCCATTCTAATATCCAATAAAATAGACTTTCAACCAAAAGTCATCAAAAAAGACACAAAAGGACACTTTATATTCATTAAAGAAAAAAATCTACCAGGAAGAACTCTCAATTGTGAACAACTATGCTCCAAATGCAAGGGCACCCTCATTCATAAAAGAAACTTTACTAAAACTTAAAGCACACATTGCACCCCCCACAATAATTGTGGGTGATTTCAATACCCCATTCTCTTCAATGGACAGATCAGGGAAACACTAACTATACAGAGACACAGTGAAACTAAGAGAAGTTTTGGACCAAATGGATTTAATACATATGTATAGAACATTTCATCCTAAATCAAAAGAATATACCTTCTTCTCAGCACCTCATGGTACCTTCTCCAAAATTGACCATGTAATTGGTCACAACAGATATAGGAAGACTGAACTAATCCTATGCCTCCTATCAGATCATTATGGAGTAAGGGTGGTCTTCAATGGCAACAAAAACAATAGAAAGCCCACATACACATGGAAGCTGAACAATGGTCTACTCAATGATACCTTGGTCAAGGAAGAAATAAGGAAAGAAATCAAAACCTTTCTGAATTTAATGAAAATGAAGGCACAACATACCCAAATTTATGGGACACAAGGAAAGCAGTGCTAAGAGGAAAACTCATAGCTCTGAATGCCTCCAAAAAGAAGCTGGAGAGAGCATACACTAGCAGCTTAACAGCACACCTGAAAGCTCTAGAACAGAAAGAAGCTAAAACACCCAAGAGGAGTAGAAGGCAGGAAATCATCAAACTCAGGGCTGAAATCAACCAAGTAGAAACAAAAAGAGCTATACAAAGAATCAACAAAACCAGGAACTGGTTCTTTGAGAAAATCAATAAGATAGATAAACTTTTAGGCATACTAACAAGAGTGCACAGAGACAGTGTCCAAGTTAACAAAAACAGAAATGAAAAGGGAGAAATAACAATAGAAACTGAGGAAATTCAAAAAATCATCAGATCCTACCACAAAAGCTTATGCTCAATACAACTGGAAAATCTGGATGAAATGGACAATTTCCTAGACAGATACCAACTACCAAAGTTTAATCAGGATCAGATAGACCATCTAAATGGTCCCATAACCCCAAAGAAATAGAAGTGGTCATTGACAGTCTCCCAACCACAAAAAGCATAGGACCAGATGGTTTTAGTGCAGAATTCTATCAGACCTTCAAAGAAGACCCAACACCAATACTCTTCAAACTATTCCACAAAATAGAAACAGAAGGAACCCTACCTAACTCGTTCTATGAAGCCACATAGAACGATACCAAAACCACACAAAGATTCAACAAAGAAAGAGAACTTAGGACCAATTTCCCTTTTGAATATCGATGCAAAAATACTCAATAATTTTTTTTATTTTCTATATTTTTTAATTTACATTCCCAATGATTTCCCCTTTCCTGGTTCCTCCCTCCCTGAAAGTCCCAAAAGCCCTCTTCCCTTCAATAATATTCTTGCCAACCGAATCCAAGAACACATCAAAATTATCGTTCACCATGATCAAGTAGGGCTCATCCCAGGGATGCAGGAGTGGTTCAATATATGGAAATCCACACTGTAATCCACTACATAAACAAACTCAAAAAAAAAAAAAAACAAAAAACAAACACATAGTCATTTCATTAGATGCTGAAAAAGCATTTGATAAAATTCAGAATCCTTTCATGTTAAAGGTATTGGAAAGAACAGGAGTTCAAGACCCATACCTAAACATAGTAAAAGCAATATACAGCAAACTAGTAGCCAACATAAAACTAAATGGAGATAAATTTGAAGCAATCCCATTAAAATCAGAGATTAGACAAAGCTGCCCTCTCTCTCCATATTTATTCAACATAATACTTGAAGTTCTAGCTAGAGCAATCATACAACAAAAGGAGGTCAAAGGGATTCACATTGGAAAGGAAGATGTCAAACTATCACTATTTAGAGATAATATGATAGTATATTTAAGTGACCCAAAAAACTCCACCAGAGAACTCCTACAGCTGATAAACAACTTCAGCAAAGTGGCCGGATATAAAATTAACTCAATAAAATGAGTAGCCTTCCTATACTCAAAGGATAAACAGGCTGAGAAAGAAATTAAGGAAATGACACCCTTCACAATCACCACAAATAAGATAAAGTATCTTGGTGTGACTCTAACCAAACAAGTGAAAGATCTGTATGACAGGAACTTCAAGTCTCTGAAGAAAGAAATCGAAGAAGACCTCAGAAGATGGAAAAATCTTCCATGCTCAGGAATTGGGAGGATTAATATAGTAAAAATGTCCATCTTGCCAAAAGCAATATACAGGTTCAATGCAATCCCCATCGAAATCCCAACTCCATTCTTCATAGAGTTAGAAAGAGCAATTCACAAATTCATCTGGAATGACAAAAAACTCAGGATCGCTAAAACTATTCTCAAGAGTAAAAGAACTTCTGGGTGAATCAGTATCTCAGACCTCAAGCAGTACTACAGAGCAATAGTGTTAAACACTGCCTGGTATTGGTACAGTGACAGGCAGGTAGATCAATGGAATAGAATTGAAGACCCAGAAATGAACCCATACACCTATTGTCACTTGATCTTTGACAAAGGAGCTACAACCATCCAGAGGAAAAAAGATAGCCTTTTCAACAAATGGTGCTGGTTCAACCGGAGGTCAGCATGCAGAAGAATGCAAATCGATTCATTCTTATCTCCTTGTACTAAGCTCAAGTCCAAATGTATCAAGGACCTCACATAAAACCAGACACACTGAAACTAATAGAAAAGAAATTGGGGAAGAACCTTGAACACATCGGCACAGGGGAACATTTCCTGAACAGAACACCAATAACTTATGCTCTAAGATCAAGAATTGACAAAAGGGACCTCATAAAATTGCAAAGTTTCTGTAAGGCAAAGGACACTGTCAAAGGACAAAATGGCAACCAACAAATTGGGAAAAGATCTTTACCAACCCTATATCCGATAGAGGGCTAATATCCAAGATATACAAAGAACTCAAGAAGGTAGACTCCAGAGAGCCAAATAACCCTATTAAATATGGGGTATAGAGCTAAACAAAGAATTTTCACCTGAGGAATATTGAATGGCTAAGAAGCACATAAAGAAATGTTCAACATCCTTAGTCATTAGGGAAATGCAAATCAAAACAACCCTGAGATTTCACCTCACACCAGTCAAAATGACTAAGATGAAAAACTCATAGGACAGCAGGTGCTGGCGAGGATGTGGAGAAAGAGGAACACTCCTCCACTGCTGGTGGGATTGCAAGCTGGTACAACTACTCTGGAAATCAGTCTGGTGGTTTCTCAGAAAACTAGGCATAATATTACCAGAGGACCCTGCTATACCACTCCTGGGCGGCATATAACCAGAGGATTCTCCAACATGTAATAAAGACACATGCTCCACTATGTTCCTAGCAGCTCTATTTATAATAACCAGAAGCTGGAAAGAGCCCAGATGTCCCTCAACAGAGGAATGGATACAGAAAATGTGATATATTTACACTATGGAATACTACTCAGCTATTAAAAACAATGAATTCATGAAATTCTTAGGCAAGTGGGTGAAACTGGAGAATGTCATCCTGAGTGAGGTGACCAGTCACCAAAGAACACAGTCACAAAAGAACAGTCTTTCCTGGTCCTGGAAAGACTGGATGTAGCAGTGTAGGGGAATACCAGGACAGAGAAACCAGAGGGGGTTGACTGGGGAACAGGGGGAGGGAAGGGCTTATGGGACTTTCGTGAAGGGGGGGGGACCAGAAAAGGGGAAATCATTTGGAATGTAAATAAAGAATATAGAAAAGAAAAAAAAAAGAAAAAAAGAATATATCTAATGAAAAAGTAATTGTCTCCTCCAACTTGATAATGTATAATAAATGCTTTGAAGTATTGATTTATTATATTCATTGATATCCAGACCTCTACAGCTTCATTCAGATTCTTCCCACTGAGATTGTCAGGTATATGTGAAGAAAAATGATTTTGTTGCATAGGAGATCACTGGCATAATCTATTTCTTTGGTTACTAAAAATAGACTTAACACATTTATGGTTGTGTGTCCACTTAAGAATAACTTGTTTTCTAATCTATTCATTATCTTTTCAATCTGCTACTGTGGTCTTCTCCAGAAATAATTCCATTTCTTAAAAGAGAACTTGACAACTGTATTTGCCTTTGCTTTGTATTCTTGTAAAATATAGTATTGCAGTTGAGTAGAAGGAATAGATATAACTCATATGTAAATTAGTGTTTATGAATATTTTGATATTTGTTAAAAAATAATGTTTGCTGGTAATTTCCAATGTGTTGTATGTGACAGAATTAGAAGATATTTCTTGCTTCTCATTCTCCACAGGAAGATAAACTAATTATACTTTACTACCTTTTAATTACATCTTATACAAGCAATGGGGCAGATTTAAGATTTTCAGTAAGGTAACTATATCACTCAAAACCTCTTTTGTCCAGATTTTCTTGGAGCTTCAGCAGTCAAGGTCACAGTGTGCCTTCATTATTTGTTGCTTTTTTATTTTAAATTTGAATTCCAGGAAATATAGATGGAGAGAACTTCAACTTCTTTCCCATATTTGTGACCACTGTCTTGTGTAAGACTAGAAGAAAGGCATGTTTCTCTTTACCCTTCCTTGTCAGAGGTCTCAGCTTCCTGCTCTTTCTCAGTGTCTCCTCCTACCTGCCTCCCTATTGGTTTTATGTGTTGGGTTGATTTGGCTTCTTAAACAGTCTTATGTAACTCAGGTTGGACACAGAATCCTTGTGTAGTGGAGTGTGAATTTGAATTCCGGATCCTTTTCCTTCTGCCCCTTAGTGATAAATTACAGTTAGGTAGTAACACACTTGGCTCTTTTAAGTGATCATTCCGGATAATGCCCAGTAGAAAAGAGATGATTTGCTCCATACTTCTAGGAGCAAGATTTATATTTTTGTATCTGTCCCTAATATTTCTCCTTTGTTACTCAGAATCTGATCTTTATTTCACCTTAAAGTATTGAGCTTGCACTATCTGTAATAAAATGAAAGTGTAGGAAAAAAAAAACTGAACAGAACATATTGCTCAGCAAAATGGGGGGGAAAAAAGCAAGGCCCTTCAAGCATAGGTGAAAAGATCACTGGAGGCAAATGTTCTCACTCACTTTACACAGTGCTCAGCAACCATAGGGAGACAGTGTGCTCCATGATCTCCCAAATCTGCTAAGAACAAAGTCAGAAAGGCATCACATTCCCAGGAGAGGCAAGAAGAGATTGGACTTTGCTAAAATGGGGACAGTAAACCAACTATATCTGAATTAGGTTTACATTTTCTTTCCTTTCCATTCCTTTCTTTTCTTTTCTTTTCTTTTTTCTTTCCTTTCCTTCTTTCCTTCCTTTACCTTCTCCTTCCTTCCTTCCTTCTTTGTTTCTTTTCCCCACATTTTATTTTTCTTCCTGTAGTGTCTCAAGAAGGATGTCATGAGGTAAGTAAACTTAAAGGTTAAGGTGACCATGGTAAATGGCAAATTCTTTCTTCACTTGTGTTCATCTACCTGTTAACAACTAGAATCCTTGGGTGGTTACCAGTTTTTCTGTTCACAAAAATGTATGGTTAAAGGTGATTTGGGTGGTGGGGGGCTAGGTAGTGGAAAATCTTAATTGATTCTCATTTTCTACTATGCCTAAAACACTTTCTTACCGACTTTAGATATGTCCAAAGAGATGGCTCAGGAGTTAAAGTCCTTGTCATGTGAGCATAGAGTACCTGAGTTTAGATTCCCAGCATACTTGTAAAAGTCAGGAATGGTGACTGCAATCATGTACAGGAAGTGAATATCTATATTCCTGAACAGGGAAGCAGAAACAAGAAGACTGGGGGGTTCCTTGGCCAGTTAGACTAGGCAGGATGGCATCTACTGGCTTAGTGAGAGTTTTTGTTTCAAACAAATAAGCACTTTAAAAGGCATGCAAACATCGACCTTTAACCTCCATATTTACAAACAGACAAGTGTACCTCCCCATATGCATGTTTGATATACATATCACACACACACACAAATACACACACACACAAAGAGACTGAATGAGATAATATACATCTGTATATATATTATTACCTTTACATTTATTTTAAAATCTATTCCATTAACTTTTAATTGAATCCAACATTTTTATCATTTTGTATAACCTTAAAGTCAGTGTACAGTATAATAATATATAAATTTTGAAACTTAATATAATAACAATATACCGAGTCTAGAAGTAAAGAGCTAATAAAGATGCTTGCAGAAAAGAAACTAATAATCAAATGATGAGGAGGATAATGAAGACAGGGAAGAGAAAGGTAATAACAAAAAAAATAACAGGAAACCAAAGCATGGATTCAAAATTGTATTAATGGAAGTCATTACACAGTATCAAAACCAAACACTGAAAAGTACTTTTTAGAAGGTTTCATATCTTTCATTTCCAAAGACAGCTAGAAGATGTAGAGGAGGAAAAAGAGGAGGAGGAAGAAGTGGAGTAGGAGGAAGAGGGTAAAAAGAGAAGGAAGGAAAAGAAGAGGAAGATGAAGAAGGAAAAGAAGAAGAAGAAGAAGAAGAAGAAGAAGAAGAAGGAGGAGGAGGAGGAGGAGGAGGAGGAGGAGGAGGAGGAGGAGGAGGAGGAGGAGAAGAAGAAGAAGAAGAAGAAGAAGAAGAAGAGGAGGAGGAGGAGGAGGAGGAGGAGGAGGAGGAGGAGGAGGAGGAGGAGGAGAAGGAAGAAGAGAAGAAGAAGAAGAAGAAGCACTATTATACTATTATACTGGTCTGTTATACTCTCATCTCTCCCATGAGCATGTCACCTGTAAAATTTATCTCCATAGCCATTGTTATTTTCTAAAAGTTCTACCAAGAAACTGAAATTCCCTCTGTGTTTTATGAATGAAAAGGATCTGTGTTCAAGAGAGGTCACACTTTTTGACTTTTTGAAAGGCTAAAAAAGTAACCACATGAACTTGCGTTCTGGGTATAAGCAAGCCATCCTTCATTCATGCACCACTCTACCTATCGATGTCCAAAAACTGTGCATCCACCCAAACCTTTTCCCAGCCTCCTTTTCTCTTATGTGCACCTCTCTTCCTTTATGATTTGCTCTTTCTATGCCCTTCCCATTTATTCCTTCAGGGCATAGTTAACTCATTCATCTCTGTGTGAAACATTCATTCTTCAATAATGACACAGACTTTGTCCTCCTCAAATGATAGATATCTTGACATGATTTTCCACTTACAATAGTGGGCATCTTTCCCTTCCTTTATTCACATCAGTGTTTTTTGGCAGCTGGCAGGAAGTATTCTACATATTTCCTATTGCGTGATAATCTGTCCACTAGTCTGTATAAATTTTACTTGTAAAGTAAAAGTAAGTTATCTATGGACTAACAATGCAGAGTGTATGCATCATTATATGTACCTCCATGTTCAATGAATGTGTATAATGAGAATAAAGAAATATAAGAATAAATATGAGCTATGGATAAATGTACACTTAATTATTTTTCTATGCACTGATAAAATATTATGACCCAAAATATCTTATGGAAGAAAAAAGATTATTTACACTTTTGTTCCAGAGGAATATGTACCAATAATCCTAGTATATACATGGCAGAAAATTATAAGCATTGCAGCAGGAACAGGAAGCTTCAACAGCAAATATTTAGCAAAGAGAGTAACTAGAAGTAGGGTGAGCCAATAAGTTCTCAAAATCTGCTCCAATGATGTACTTCCTACAGGAATGCTGTGCCACCTCCCAAACAGTGCCACCAATTGGCAAGCAAATGTTTAAATATCTGAGCCTAAGAAGAACATTTGTCACTTAAACTATCACAGTACTAAGAGGATATAAAGGAACTTTTCTACTAAAACCATTAAATACATATTCATTGAAGTAATAATGGCTTTGATGTGAGCACAGAACTGTAAAAGAATAACCATATACTGTTGTATACATTTTCAACTTTGAGAGTTGAAACATAAGGTTTCTCAAGTTATTCTTTGAGCATTAGGCTGCCTTGGAGAAGCATCGTAACACATTAGTGGAAGCAGAGAGAAATACAAAACAACTTTTGTCAGGCAGTGGTTGTGCACACCTTTAATTCCAGCACTTGGGAGGCAGAGGCAAGTGGATTTCTGATTTCGATGCCAGTGCGGTCTACAGAGTGATTTCCAGGGCAGCCAGGGCTATACAGAGAAACCCTGTCTTGAGAAAACAAAACCAAAAACAAAACAACTTTTGGGAATTTGAATTGTGACCTTAACTATAATTTAACTCAGACTTGCAAAGATTTTATTACACATTTATGGTATATGGCATTGCACATTAGCTATAAAGTAACCTCTATATGTGCCACAAGAATATCCTGCTATATGTCCAAAAGACTCAGCATCCTTCTCACAGATGCTGTATGCTCATCCATGTTCATTACTGCTCTATTCATAATATCTAGCAAATGGAAACAACCTTAAAGTCAACAGATATGTAGATAATAAAAATGTGATATAAATACACTATGAAATACTATTAGCAATAAAGGAAAATAACATCATGAAATGTTCAGGCAAATGCATGGAGGGAGATAGATACAGGAGGTATGAAAGAGGAGATGAGAAAATTGGGAGGGGGCCTTAATAGGGAGGGAGAAGGAGGATAATATAGAAGAGAGGAATAAATAAGACTAAGGGTATTTGAAAATGTATGTCGTTCTACCACTTTGTGTGATTATATAATCCCCAAGAGCCACAGACTAACAAAAGTCCCCAGTTCCAGGCTAGTGTTTATTTGTGAAGCTCACAAAGATATCATGGAAGAGTCCAGAATGGATTCCAATTCAAGAGTTTAATAATTTCTATGTCATTAGTGCTCTCCTTTAGATTTCTCACCACCACAAGCTTTTTCTAGGTAAATCGAGCCAGTGAAGAGTGGGTAGAACTGGCATGGGAGAGCGCAGAATGGAAGGGATGGTTGAAAGATGAAGGACACATACATGCTTTGTAGAGTGTTAAGGGCTACACAAACTTAGCAAAAGGATAACTGCTGGTGAGTGATTGGTAAGATGTCAGGCAGCATCAGGATGAGTTGACTTCAGAGGTAAGAAACAAAAAAAAATCAGGATTACAAACTCTTCAGAAAAACACATCCCAAACGAAGAGACTAAACCCTCAAAACTCCAGGGCCACACAGCTACCTTGTCTGTTTAAAGAACTTTAGGAAAGATGGGAGATGTAGTCAGAGTGTAGAAAAAGAAGATTAAACTACAACTTGGTATCTCTAGATAAGGAAGTCAGGGTCCCAAGATAGAGTTTGAATTTAATTAGAAGATCAAATTAGAAGACCCTGTAAGCTTAAGAATGGTTGTGGTAGTGTTTTCTATACTTAATAAGGTCATTAGCCTTTTTCTAGAAACACTGGGTTCTTTGTGACCAGAATGGTCACAGTTCTCTGGGTAGGCATCATCTAGTGGAGTTGCTACAAAGATGGACATCAAAGCTAAAATTTAATGAAATTTTATAAAATAGAATTGAATACTTAGTTTTTATTTACTAATCAAAAGGTGTCTATAAGGACAAAGTATGAACATAGCTTTTAATTGATTTTATTTTATTTTTATTTTTTGTTTTTTGAGACAAGATTTCTCTATGTAGTCTTGACTGCTCTGGAACACCCTCTGCACACTATGCCTGCCTCCAACTCAGAGATCCACCTGCCTCTACCTCCCACATGTTGTGGTTAAAGGCATGCACCACTAGGCTTTCTAGACATAACTCTTAATCTTGTAAAGATAACTCACTAAAAATTCAAAAGTCATTTTACATGGTAGTCACTATAATTTTCAAGAAGGATTCAACAAAAGAAAGGCTAGAAACAGTCTCACATTGGCAGCAATGTGATGTATTTAAATTCCCTTTTTATCTTTCTGAATTCCATAATTCCTCATCTGTGCATATGAGTCCAATACCTCACCCATGGAGAAAGCTCTGTCATGGAGATTTGATTGCTTCAGCAAATTGTTTAAGTGAACTACAGAATGAACTTCTGCAGAGAAATTACGGGAGGATGGCAATTTCAACAGCACATCTTTTATTCACATTTGATTTGAGTGTGTACCTGTGTGTGAAAGAGAATTTAAGTGGCCATAATAACAGCTTCAAAGAAGGAGCAAGATTCTGTTTCTTAGATTTTATGTTTTGAATAGCATTATTGAATGCTTTACATTGTGTTAAAAATGATATCTATAAATCAGAGAAATACTCCACGCTTGGAGTCTTATCTTTACATAGTTTAAAACGAGTGATTTCCATAGCGTTAGAGGAAGCTGGAGTTATCATGAACTTTGAATTTACAAGAACATGACCTTTTCCTTCCTTCTAAATCTCTTGGCTGCCTCTCTGGCTTTAGTTAATGTTCTCACGGGGAGGTAATTGAACACTGAATGTTCTGTTAGGTGTGAAGTTCAATGGAGACAGATCTATAGGATCAATGACTGAGGACAACCAAGACTATCCTAAGTCTTTACAAAACTAAAGAAACTGACAGTTTTCTTATTTCATTTAAACTCACCTAATCTTTGAATTATCTGAAAATATGCCATAATTGTTCAGGTCTTCAATGTCTGTGTGGTAAATTTTTACATACTTAATGTGTAGGTGATTTTAATTCTACTGATCATCATTTGGCAAAACGTGCATAGCAGTCAATGTTGAATATGAAGTATTAACAGTATAAACTGGGGGCATTAATAAGCAAAACAGAAAATAAAAGAAGAAAGCTTTGGCAGAAATGCTTGAGGTGCTTTGGTTGAAAACAAAATCAAAGGGAAACTGCAGTCAGTCTTCAGTGACCGAGCAGGCACAGTCAAACTGAAAGTGCAGTCTTGACTGAGTGGGCAAGCAGTGCATTTGATGACTCAATTTGTTCACTGGAATGAAAAGTAATGATAGAAATTTTATAATTTAAAAATAGCTCAGAAAGCACAGTCAACTGACACACCACCCAGAACATTTTCAGGAGCAACACAGGTAATGAAGTAAAATCATTTATAATAGAGGATGTCTTTATAGCCTGATTTATGTGTTGGAGCATGGAGACAGAATTAAGCAGAATTCAAAACCCAGAGTCATGGGCTTTTGGCAAGCCTCAAATATTGCTTTATATTAAAAAATCATTTATATTTCTATTGTTTCAGCTGGAGATTTACCTCCAAACTATCGTTTTATGTACTCAAAAAATATTGCCCGTTTCTGTGTAAAACAATAAGAGATGATTTTATTTTACTCCTTTACCCCCAGTAATATTTTACCATAAGGATTTTGCATGACTTCTTCAGGACTTAGGAAACCGTGATAAATTAGTAAGTAAAATTTAAAGAAAATTTTCTTTTGAGGTTGTGTTGCATAAGAAAAGGATCAACTTCCCACACCTCTCCTCTTGTTTTCTTTTTCCTCCTTTCCTTTCCTTTTGTCTCCTTTCCTCATTTCCATCCCCCGCTTTTTTTTTTTCCTTTCTTCTCTTATGAGACAATGTAAAGAACTCCTGAGAGAATCATGTGTTGGGCAGAACAGGTACAATAGCATATTTTCATTTTCTGGTGGCGACTCAATATATTTCATCTTCTGGGCCACCATTACATGAGTGTGGGGGACAGCAGTTATAGACACTGAGAAGCTGAAGAGGAGATTTAAGAAACTAAATAGCCTACTGTGAAATGTAGTATGCACACAGCTCTGTGTGTGTGTCTAGAGGGGTGACATTCAGCTCATCAAGCATAGGGACCTGGGGGTGGGGAGTAGGCAGGAAGAAAGACTCAGGGTGAAATCTGAAGGAGAAACACTGGAGTCAAGATGGGAAGACATACCATGTGCTTTAGAAATGTTGCACACTAAGACCATCTGAGACAGAAGATGCCCCCAAACACTAAACAAGGAAAATTTATAATTGTTATTTCATTCCACTGCCCCTTTATTTAAATTCATTTCTTCTTTTCAGTAGAATAACAGACTCACATTGTAAACAAGCCATGCTGAACTTCTGATCTTATTATTACAGACAAAAACAACATTGTCTTATATTCTAAATGTGGCACATAATTCCCAAGCTTTCCATAGTAGATTACCACATGTAACACAGTATATCTCTTCTCTCTGACTGGAAACCTTCCTACTATCATATCTGCGTAATTCACTCCCAGCATGCTTCTTCTGTGTCTGATGAACCTGCATTTTTACTCAGTTTAATTCAGATACTGAAAGAGTCAGCTAGGAACTTTGGAAAAATTCCACCAGACCCCTCCCCTCTGGCTAAATTACAGTCCTTAGACCACAGGGAGGAGGGAGGGACTGGCCACCTTCCCAGAGCCAACCATTGGCCACCTACCTCATTCCCTAGAGACCAATCAGTTTGAAGTTCACGCTGGTCTGCCAGTGACATTGTGCCTAATAGGTAGGGGTGAGAACTGTATAAAGGCTTCTCAGATGGGCTCTGCATGGTCATTCTCCTCCCCCCATGGGCAGGAGGACCCCAGTCTGCTGGATTAAATAAAATGCTCTTGCTTTTGCCATCGATTCCCGTCTTCACATTGTTTACTTCGGGGTCTCTAATAAGTTAAGGTTCATCAGAGTCTTACATTACCATCTCCTCTTAAGAATGTTGTCTTGTATTCTTTGAATTCAAAATATAGGTGAACATACACACAGTAGAATTGTCATAGAAAGAATTCATCAGGAAAAGCACCTTAATAAAATGACTGAGGTGTAATAATGAAGGAAAAGTATGTCAACCTAATCATTCATTATGAATGACGTAACAAGTTTCTCATTATTTTAATCGATAAGTTTACAATGCAGTATTAGATCAACTTCAAAGAAGAAAATAAAAATGGACTATAACTTCCACGATAGACACAGGTGGACACTAAATGATACATTTTATAAGAGGATTTCTTAGTGGATTTTATCAAGCTCAGCATAGGCATCAGTATCGCATCTTCCCATTTCACCATCAGCTTCAAATTATTCTTGAAATAACAGGAAAGGCTTTTACTTTTCCTAAAACACAGACCTAGGAATCATCAACATGTTTTTGAAAGAAATGATACATCTTCACTGTCATGGTAGCTGACACCAAGGACAAGTTGGAGGGAAGGATTAAACATGGAAAATCAAAGTAGAGTGGTAAAAACCTGTCTTCATGTTGACTGTATTTTGTTTTATTTTTTAATATAAACTCTTTAGATGCTCTTTAGAAACTGATTTTCTAATTGTCTTTCTCTGAGTGTGAGTGTGTGTTTTTGTGGGTGTGGCTTATACTTGTGCAGGTGCCTGTGTCTCTGTATGTTCAAAAGCCAACAAAGGGTATCAGTGTCTCCCTTCACCCCTCTCCACTGACTATTTTGAGGCAAAGCCTGTCCCTGAACCTAAACAGAATGAGTGTTTATCAATAGTCTGGCTGCCAGGAAACCCCAGGTATCCTCCTTTCCCCACATCCTAGGGCTGGGCTTTCTGCTGTACACAAGACCACTATGGCTTGGGAGTAGGGTGAGGGATCTGAACTCAGCTCATCCAGATTGTATGAGTTATGTTAGTTTGCTTAACATATAAGTTGCCTCCTGAGTTCATTGTTATAAAAAAATCTTAAAGAACAAAACACTAAAAATATGCATGTCCCATATAACTTAACAGAAAAGATAATAAAAATACAGAATGCTGAACTCAGTTGAATGGTGAAAATAAAAAAAAATCCACATTTTTAATTTTGGTTTAATGAGTTTTTAACTCTTTTTTTCTTTCTTTCCTTCTTTCTTTCTTTCTTTCTTTCTTTCTTTCTTTCTTTCTTTCTTTCTTTTTTTTTTAAATTCAGTTAACCTACTATTCATCTAAATGCTGGAGGGGAAGAGACATTCTTGTTTCCACATCATCAATAAATATCAGGAATACTATGAATAGTATCTATATTCCAAAAGATCCAAAATAAAAAGAGAGGGAAAATACTTTGTTTCTTTGTGTTTTAACTAACAGCCACATGAAAAGGAGACTGTACATTTTACTGCTGACAATTTATTTATGTTGAAAAGTTTTTCTCCTACTTTCATTATGTGCTTTGCGGAAGTGAAAATGTCTAGTTACAATACATTGAGCTAGACTTTTTCCATAAAATATTGTTGTTTTCATTTATTTTTCTATGACAACAATATTGAAAGAAAAAAACCACAATGTGATCTTATGAACTTGTTCAGTCTGGAAATACAGAGGAATGCAAATAGTATTTTTTCAGGACTTGTGCCAACTGCTGCATTGGAAAGATGCATGCATGTTTGTACAAGGAGAGTGGCTTCCCTTTAAACTGAGAAGGCAGGATTCAGGATAAGAGGGCAAAAATATTTTGTTCTTCTGGGATAGCATACTTTAAATTTGGTGCTACTGATTTATAAGTGAATTCTGTTTAGAAAATTAAAACATTCACTAATAAAAAATTCAGAAAAAAAATGCAAGCTTTGCCTACATTTTCAGTCCCATTATATCATCTCTGATCTTGGTTTTCGGAGTGAAGAGAAAGAATAATATCATTCGTTGTAAGTCCAGGGATCTTAGCTGACTTCAGGATTTACAAAATCCCTGCTGTGAGTGCGAACTGTTGTGGGAATGGTGATTCCTGTCCTTTTGTAAAGGCTCTTCTTGCAAACTTTAAGGAAGAGGAAAAAAAAAACAAAATCAGATATGGGGTGGGGGAGGGGGAAGTAGGTGATTGTAGGTCTCTCTGTGAGTGGAAATAGAATTTTCCACAATCTATACACTCTGTGGGAGGCCATTCTTCTCACAGCTGGTGGCTGTTCTCCTGGGCTGGAAGGCAAAGGCTCAGAGATCCCAATAACTCTAATTGCTTCAAAGTCCCTATCTGGAAAGCAGCAGATTCACTACAGTAGACAAGCTAGCTGTTAATTTCCAGAAAAATAAATATGAACACCCGTACAAAGCCCACAATTCCTAGTAAGAAGAATCAGTGTTGTTGCTTTAAAAACTGTGTTTGGAATAGATGCAATTAATTGTTTTGTTCTGCATAAAATATGTAGCTTTGATATTTTTATGAGAGACTCAGAGGTACTCAGGGTAGTATGCCTGAAGACCGGAAATTATATTCTTCTGAAAAGGGCCAGGTTCTTTAATTTTCTTTTAATTTTAATGAAATTAAGATTCTCAAAAAATATACCAAAGTGTGTATATAATATCAGATTTGAAACATCACTTTGTCTTATTTTGCTGCAGGTAGCAAGAAAAAGATTTCTGTAAAGGAACTCGCTCATCTGCTTCTCTATTATTATTTCGCCACTAAAAGAAAATATCCTGAGCCTTTGGCTCAGGGTAATTTCTTGCAGATGTTGCTTGGTATGTCACTGTTGCCTTTAAATGGATCTGAAGAGCCAGCACTAATCCATAGAACACTGTGCTTGCAGGAGCCTCTACAAACTCACAGGTTGATAATACACATGAAGGAAAGCAAGCTCCTTACCTAAGTATATGAACAGTTCAGCCGCAGTCCGAGGTAGTCGGATATGCCTCTAAACTTACTGCTCTAATTTAAATTAAAATACTTCAGTTGTTGTTATCTTTGCTCCTTCCAGTCATACTGATTTTTAAATTCTTTTAATATTAGCTATATTTCAGCTTCATCAGTGTTACACTCGATACTGAGAACAAAAATAATTAATGATGTCTGGACTGTAATATGGATGATAGCTAATATAATCCAGAAAAATTCCTTAGCATCTTTGGTAATCATTTTTCTCTCCTGAAGAGCTGCCTTCCTGAAATCTCAGCTTCCTCAGACTCTAGGCTAAACTCTTACCTGTGCTTGACCATGAACTACCATGCCCTATAAACTGAGGCTTCCAAAACTAGCAGTGTCTGGGCTGGAATGCCAACTGGTTATACTTCCATCCTTACAGTATCAATTGATGATGGGCATGTTCAAGCATGGAGAGCTAAAATATTACACGTCCAAAGTCAATTTCGTTTTGGGTTAATCTATTATTTTCTCTTCTCAAAAACTGCTTAATGGGATTAATTTTGAGTAGGTATAGAGCAACTTGATTAGGACTTAACTTTTATCCATTGCCTTCTCCACAACCTTCTTGGAAGTAAAAGATAAATAACAACAGCAAACCCAAACCACCACCACCACCGCCACCACCACCACCACCACCACCCCCCCAACACCACCAACAATAACAAAACAAAACCATTATGTGCATTCTCTCATGTGTCAGTTCTCATGTGCCAGTTCTATCCTTAATTCTTGTATTTATTTTCCACTTAATCTCAAGTTCAAAAGAATTGCAAAACTCTCCACACACTTCCCGCCTTATTCCTGTGATTACATTTTTAATAACTGTTTTGCCTCTTGATCATCCATAGGTAGCTCCCTCTTTAATCTACACACTAATGCAGGCTATCCAGAACATCGCCAAATGTGCTACTTGGACTCAGTAACCTCTCCCAAGCTTGAATGCTGCCTCAGCCCCAAAACCCAGCACCTAGTATTTGCTTCAAGTAAGGAATTTCCTCCCTAATCCTGATGTCAAATTTCAGCTCAGAAGATGGTAGCTGAGTTGCCATCCATTATCTCTTGGGTCGACTTTACTTCCCTTCCCTGTGATATTACTTTTCTACCTCTTTATACATATGAAAACAAAAGACTGAAATATAAAAAAATGTAATGTTAGAATCCACTGGCCACTCACATCAATACCTGTAGGCCTTTCCTCTTCAATAACAGGCATACTTACTGAGATAAATTTGAGTGTCTCTCTAACAGACATCTGGGTGCCAGGATCTCCCACCTAGTTTAAATCAAAGGAGGTATTTATGATCACATATCCTTCCCATCTCTCCCTTCTCTTTGCCTAGGGAACCAAAGCCTGCCTCCAGGCTTACTCTGAAATAACCCCCATCCTCACAGCGGCATAAGAAGACACTCTCTGCTTCTGCCACCCAGGCTCTGATTCTTCTCTTCAGAGATCCTGCCATGTTGTTTTCTCTGATGGTTGGGTCTGGACTCTCCTGAGAGATTCTCCATCATGTTTTTGTTCCTTTGCCTGTCCATGGAGTTAATAGCTGTTTTAATAAACTCCATACTCCCAACATCCTATCTCAGAACTCCTCTTGAACCTCCGTGTAAGGTCCTTCAGAAACACATTACTGCAGTTGGATTATAGTCTTCTGCCAGATTCAAGTGGAACACTCATTTAGGCATGTAGTTATTGGTTTATTGTAACTTAACAAGAGACCAGTAGACTTGGCAAGGGTTAGTGAATCTAGGCACTGTTTTGAAGTCAAGAAGACCCAGTAAATATCCCATCTCCAGAATTTTCACTTTAATTGCAAATTCAAGCAATCCAGAACACTGGCAAACATGCTACTTGGACAGTAACATCTCCCCTGGGCTTAAATGCTGGCTCAGCCCCAAAGGCCAATATCTGGTATTTGCTCCAGGTTTTCAAATGTATCTATTTAAAAAAACCTAGAAATTCATATTTTCTTATTGTCCTTTGTGTAACACAAAATGAGGAAAGGAAAAATTAGATCCAGTAGGGCACATTCATTTCAAGCTTTTTAGTTACCGATGACACCTTCTGATAAGATTTCAGACCTTTTTTTTTCTTTCTTTCTTTTTTTTTTTAAAGCTATTGTCAGTTACTGCATATTTTAATAGGGTAGTGTCTCTACTTGAATGATGGTGAGCTACCTGGTATAAGCTGTTTCACCTCAGACATGATTAAATTATATTTCTTCCTGTCTGAACAAAGATTATATTGAAAATACAAGAAGGATTTGGCACTAGGGAAATACATGTTAGTATTTGACAAGTGAGAAACAGTGCAGGAAAATATCAATATGAGATGAGGCCATGATAGGAATCTAAGAGAAATAATAGAGAGTTATCAGAATGTTAAGTGGACAGGAACCTAGTCATTCTTTTCAGCTGTCATTCAGAGGGCTCTATATAGTTTTCAGTCTTGATACTCACTTGGCCAAAGCAAGCTGGTATTCAAGGAATTTGGAACACCCAATTCCCTGTAGTTTCCTGAAACCCAAGTGTAATGATAACTGGATTTTAGAATGTAAAAGTTATTCAAATTTGCACTTTGTTTTAGGGTAGATTAGAAATTAATGGCATAGCTTTAAATGTGTAGAATTACAGAAACAGTGAGGTGAAGAGATGCTCAGTGGTTAAGTCTGTGTACTGCTCTTGCAGAGGACCTGACTTAGGTTCCAGTCTCCATATCTAGTGCTTTATGACTATCTACATCTCCAGCACCTGGGACTCTGGGGTCAACCTCTGACCTCTCTGGGTACCACTTGCACATGGACAAACCCACACAGAGATGTTCATACATACACTGGCTTAAAAGTAATAAAAATGAGCTTAAAATAATCACATCAACAAGATGCATTTCCAAATGCCAGCTAGTCAATTTTAATATTAAAAACCTGTTGAAAATGCACAAAGAACAATAATATTGTGGACTTTTGAGCACAAAAAGGACAGCTCTACTTTGGTGTAGAAAACACAAAGAACATGAATATTAACATTGGAAGCAGGATGAAAACTCTGCTATCCCTCCTAGTAGAGCTCATGCCTTTTAGACTTCACAGTAGTTATACAAGTTAGACGGTAGAAACATAGAGAATTTTTCAAGTAATTTAATCTAGTTCCCTTCCTTCAGGCTCATGAATTCCCAAGGTGATGGAAAGAACTATATATTTTCATAATCTATTTTAAGCACACTAGAGGGGAAGAATATTGGTACAGTGCTTTATGAACCTTCAAGCTTTCTAAGCCTTACAGTTTTTATGTATAAAAAATATATATAATTTCAGACACTACTGATCAAAATTCAAAATGATGCTGTCACATCTGCAAATGGCATTGTGTCCAGGATGCTAGCGGTGGAAGATACTTCTGCACTCTACCGTATATCTACCAGTAAACATCATCAAGCTTTATCTATTCTTGTATATGTTGATGACATATGTTGATGTCTTGTTTCCTCTAAATTTAAAAGTTATAAAGGAGCTGAGCAGTGGTGGCGCACGCCTTTAATACCAGCACTTGGGAGGCAGAGGCAGGTGGATTTCTGAGTTCGAGGCCGGCCTGGTCTACAGAGTGAGTTCCAGGGCTACACAGAAAAATCCTGTCTCAAAACAACAACAACAACAACAAAAACAAACAAACAACAACAACAAAAGTTACAAAAATTCTCATTTACAATATTGGTCTGTAATGTTTCAATGAAACCCAAATTATATTTTTTATGTTGTAAAATGAGAGTATTCTTCTAAAACTCTAATTGCTTGAGAGCACAGAAATCTCAGACTATTGCTATCTCAGGAATAATTGAAGTGACTGACTCCATATTCTTACAGAAGTTCTGTTAGGGATACTTCAGTTGCCCAGTTCTCAGTATGTCCAGTGGGGATCCACAACTATCCCTGTACAATGCTCAAGACCACACAATTCTGACAATATTCCATTAGCTTCCTTGAAAGCAATTGGAAGTTGGCATTACTCCTTGGTTGGTTTTACCATGCTAGATCATGTGGATTAATTCTAACCCACAAAAGAATATCTGATAAGAATACTTGAATTTGGGTCCTGTCTTCCTTTTGACCAATTTGGCTAAATATTTGTCAATCTTGTTCATCTTTTCAAAGAACCAACTTTACGTTTTATTGGTTTTCTTATGATTTTGTTCTTGTTGTGTATTTCGTCTTGCTTCCAACATGAAGATTCATGGCCTTTGTCTTTTCTACACCAGAGCATTGATTTCGGCCCTAATTTTTATTGTCTATTTTGACTTTTTTTTTTACTTAGCTCTTTTTTACTACTTTTAGAGATTATATCATAATTATATTATAATTACACCATTTCTCCCTTCCATTTCCTGTTCCCGAACCATCTTATATATCCCCTCCTTTGCTCCCTTTCAAATGTGTGATCCCTCATTTTCATTAATTGTTGTTACATGCATATATGTATATATTCTTAAATATAACCTGCTCTGTATATGTGATGCTGTTTGTAGGTATGTTTTTAGGGCAAATGTGGTACTGGGTAACCAATAGATATGTTCTTCCCTGGGGAAGACAGTTTTCCCTATTCTTGACATTCCTTAGCTTCCACAATAAAAATGCAGACTTGTGGCACTCAGTCTCAATAAATAAATCTAAAAACAACTTAAGTATCTAAAGCTCAGGGAACATTAAAGAAGATGGTGCACAAAGACTGCCCAAGGTAGATGATCAAGGGGGTTGCTGAGATAGTGTGTAATGGATCTCAGTCGGTAAGGAGATACCTAGTGATGTAAAAGTTATATTCATAGTCATTCCGATATGATTGCATGAGCATGAGCTGAACAAGGACAATAATAATAGATTTTCTATAGTGGTTGGGAATGGGAGAGGTGGACCACAAGGCCTCAACTCTATACAAAGAGTTTCAGCTCTAATTTTTATTGTCTCTAACTGTATATTCATTTGTTTGTTTTACTTTTTACAAGGACTTTGGGTGCAACATTAAGTTATTAATATGAGCTCTCTTCAGTTTGTAAACAGAGAGTGTTGTAACCCTGAAGAGAGAAAATGTTATAGGTTTTAGTATGCAGTACTTTTATTTTTATATTCAACAGTGCATTGTTTTGGTTCTCATGAGTTTGTGTACTTTTGTCATTTCTAATTTTGTTGCTATGTATCTTTATTCCTTTGTGGTTAGATAACATGCAGGATATTATTCCAATATTTATAAATTTATTTAGCCTAACTTTGTATCTGAATGTTTGGCCTATTTTGGAGAAAGTTCTATAAGGCTGTGGAGAAAAAAGTCCATTCGTTATTGTTTGGATGAAATGGTCTATAGCTGACTGTTAGATCGGTTTGATTTATGATGTCATTTAGCTTCAGAGCTTCTCTATTTAGTTTTTCCTGGATGACCTCTGTGTGGGTCAGAGTGAAGTATTGAAGTCGCCCACTATTGCTGTGTTGGGTCATGATATCTGTAGCATGTTTCTCTACCAAACTGAATGGTATCTACTTTGATTGCTACTTCTGTTCACTGTGCTCATTTTGAGCAACACTATTCTTTAATATATCCCTGTGGATCATTTGGCCAATCCAGACTTTATAGTACCATAATAGGATATGCTGTTCTATCTGCAATACCTACTTCTCTTTTTGCTTTCTGTGTGCTGATCTAGCTCCTTTATCCAAATAGTCTATTTTGAGTTCACCACCAATTTTAATGCTAAAAACAAGTGCATTTTGTCAATAGATAAAAGAAGACTTCTGAAACTCCCCTTCTCCTTTTCTCTTTTCTGCTTGGAATTAAATCACATTTGTATGTCATAATGAGCCTTTACAGTGAGGTTTACAGTGCTAAGGATAGTTTTCTTGGTTCGCTGCTACTATCAATGGAATATGAAACTCAATATTATCTTCTATTTTAGAAGAAGTCATTTACATCACAGAATGATGCTTTATGAATTTTATTAGATTCAATATTGAAAGCTAGATGTAGAAACCTAGTAATTAGGCATTCAAGCAATAAAGGCTAGAAGCAGTCACACATGGGCAGGGTATATAGAAGAAGGAGCATGCAGTGTGCTGATGATGACTGGATTCCTCTTAATGGGGTTAGAGCAGATATGGATGAAGAGTGAAACCAGAGAATGAAAATGAAGACAAAGGAATCAGGGTATCTACTGAGAATACATTCTCAGTGAGGACAGCAACAGGACAAGGACATATACTGAGAGTACATTCTCAATGAGGACTGTGGAAGGGGCCAGTGTGCCTATTGAGACTGTATTCTCAATGAGGAATGCAGAAAGGCAAGAGTTTCCATCTTAATTTTCACTGACATTTACATGTAACCTCAATTTTGGATAATAGTTTTTATAATTTTTGTGGTAATTAAAAAAAATCAAGTTTCTTGCTAAAGGATACACATCCTCCATTTTTTTTTCTTTTCTCAGATTCATTATAGGCCCAACAGACAAATCCAACAGTCTTCTTTGTTTAGATATATGCAAATATTCACTTTGATGGGAAGAGATTTAATATCCAGATAACTCATTTCTATCCCAATTTAATTCACTATTCTTATTCAGTTTACAAGTTACTTTATGATTTTGCAAACAACACAGGTTTGTTTACATTTGATTTCTTTATGACTTCAAAATATTTTATATAAATTACCTAACAAAAAGCCATTTCAAACATAGCCAGTGTTCCCTTCTAGTTTTATTTAGAGCATGCACCTCTTGCCATGTGCATGAAAATTTCTTACATTAAGCAAGGTGGTTAAAGCATAAATCCCATTATCTCCTACGTTCCATGTGCAATGAGATGTAAATGAGGACATGCTTCTCTGAGACCTCAGAAATGAAATCATTATGGGAGAAAAGTCAGAGAGCTGAAATAACCCAGACATCTCATGGTCACAGAGTCCCACACTGCTGTGCTTTCCACATATATTTATTATATATTTTCATAACTAGAAAGACACAACTTAAAGAAATGGACCAAGCTTAGTATTAGGTGTTAAATAAAGTTAATAAAGAATTAAGTCTTAGGTTACCTGACTATAAGATGATAACTCATAATTACACATTTTCAATCCAGCTTTCCACATATGGATACTTTTAGAGATATTTCTAAGCATGTCCACTGATATATTAACATATAATATATTTATTAACCTGAAACACTATTTGACCTAAACAGGTTCTGCCAATTAAATTAAAAGTGCTGAAATTGGCCTATAGAACTATTTATTAATGTGTATATTTACCACATTTTAAGAATGTGAAAAACATTGAGAGGCCAATTGACAATTATTATAATGTAAATACATTACATATATACACACATGCTTAATAAAGTTGTGTCTTCTTGGCAAGCATTATAAATAATCATACTGTTTTGCGGATGAAGTCTACTGTCTCTTTAGTACACCTAAAATTTGCCAACTACTCTTGAGAGGGATTGTAAAACAATTCTGAAAGGGAAGTTGATAATGTTGAATGTTAAAATGAAGATAAAAAAGAAAGTTCTCAAATAAACTTTGAGGCTTCACACCTCAAAGACCTAGGAAAGAAGACAACACTAAGGTCAAAGTCAGCATAAAGAAGGAGGAAGTAATAACTACAACAGAAATAAATAAAATAGAGATGATGAAAGAAACAAATCTATAATTAATCAATTACCTCCAAGTTGGGATTTTAAAAATATTTATAAAGTTAACAGAGAAGAACAATGTAAGTTTTAGGTAATGAAATCAGAGATGAAAGAAGAAACAATATAATTGCTACTACACAATACAAAGAATTTTGAGGCTACTATAGGTATCACATATCAACAAATCAATGTACAAGGTAGAATTTTCTGGAAATATAAGTCTAACAAGAGTCACAAAGAGAAAGTCTGAACAAATCAATGAAGAGGAAAATTAAGCCAGTAATTAAAAGTCTCTTAACAGGGGTGAGAGAGATGATTCCGTGTTTATGATTATTGGTTGCTCTCTCAGAGGTTCAGGTTCCAACACCACAAGATGGATTATAACCATCTCTAACTTCAGCTCATGGGAATCCAGTGCTCTCATCTGATCTCCAGGTCCATCATGGATGTACTTGGTGCACATGCATAGTTCCAGGAAAGTCACTTATACTCATATAATAAATAAATGGTGGAAACCTAGCCAAATACTCAGTGCTAATGAGGTCATGGATACTGGAGGGGAACCTACAACCACTACTTTATTAAACCCAGTACAATTTCTAAAAACAGTATCATCATTTTTTCCTATTTCCACACATAATTGTAGTTTTCACCCCTTATCAAAGTAACTTTTTTTTTCCCAACAGAATAGAGACTACTATAGAAACCACAACCAATCAAGATATTGAGTTGTGTCCAGGTCCACCAGGAGCATCAACAAACATTCCAGCACCTAATGCTCAGGTAACATTTCTGAAAAAGGGCCAGAATGACCTTGAGAGCCAGGTGATCAAAGAATTTGCTGTGAGAAGGGTCTCCTAGAAATTTCAGAAGTTATTGCCCAAATGTGAACAAGGTTGATAGTAATAATTGAACCAAAATGGATGAAGGAAAGACCAAGAGGCTTCAACTCTACACAAAGAACTACAGGCAACTGAGGGATATTGAGATTGGCAGAAATACTCTTCCTCAGGTATGAAAATGCCTGCTGGTTAATTCACTATTGTTAATTCCATTCAAATTGTCAGCTCTGAAAATGTCCATAAAAAGAACATTATTATATAGACTGGACTGGTTATACTTAAAAATACAGTTATTTATATACATGCATATGATAACAACTAATGAATGAAGAGGCCGTGAATTTGAAAGAAAGTAATAGGGAATATGGGGGATATGTGGGAAGGGAAGAAAAGAGTGAAATGATCTATTTATATTATAATCTCAAAAAAAGTCTCTACAAAGGAAGTCAGGATTTCCTGATTTCACTGAAGAGCAAGCAAATTTTTTGTGTTAATATTATTTTTTCTCAAGTTTGTCCAAAAATTTGATGAAGTAAACTTCCAAACACCTGTTATAAAACCAACCTTACCCCAATAATAAGTACAAAGAACAACACAACAAAAGCAAAAGAATTATTTGTTAATGTCCTTTATAAATATGGGTATAAAAACCCTCAGGGGTGGGAGACATAAGAGACACTAGACAAACAATTTTAACAATAAATTAAAATAATTCTTCATCATGCTCATCTGGAATTTATTTGAAGGATGAAAGGATAGTGAAGAATATGAAAATCATGGAATGTTATCTATTTATCATGTTAAGAAATGAATGAAGAATAAAAAGAATCTATTCATCTAATTGTGTACAAAAAGCATTAAAAAAGCTATCATCTTTTCATGATAAAGACTTCATGGATTAGGGATACAAGGAAAATTGGACAACACAATAAACGCAATATATTCCACAACCGACATTTTATTCTCTAGTGAAAATTTTCTAAGAAATCAAACTATATCAAACAAAGGATTTGAAATGTAGATTTTAATTCAGTGTCAGTAAAATAGCTTGCTCATAAAAATATAGTCATGAGCTGGGTGTGGTTGTATATATTACCCAGCTCTAGAGGCAGAGGCATGGAAATCTCTGTGAGTTCAAGCCAAGCTTAAGTAGTTTAGTTAGGGCACCTCATGAGACCCTGCTTGGAAAAACAATCCTCATGATTTAGATTTAAAAATACAACTTAGCTGACAACACTGATGCTGTTGTAAAATGTATGAGTAGAACACGTACTGGATTTAGAAGGATTGTGAGGAAAAGTTCACCTCCTTTGATACTTTTATCCAATTCTTGAGGTCCTCCAGGATACTCCTTGTAGAAAATAGTATGTGTGAACAGCCCACAGGTCTGTCGAGGGAGGACCTGAAGACAAAGAAGTCAAAATAGCACACTGGTAAGATTTAACTAGGAACCGTTACGTTTCTCATAAGTGTACATCAGAAAGAGGTCCTGACCCCTTACTGCAATCGAGAGTTGATGTTAGTTTAATTTTATACATGTCAGTGAAGTAACCGAATTAAAAAATAAGATAAAATTTGTAGTTTAGAGTATGCACCCAGTTTACTTAGTTCTATAAATCTGAACTACTGCCTGACTTGTATTAAAGAATAAAAAGTTGTCCTAGGATTCATTTCATTCAGACAGCTCCCAAGGTTACACTTCTCATCTCATTAAGTTTATTCTTTCCTTGCTTCTGATACTCAAGCTTGCATAATATGCCAATTCTGGGATTTGTTTTGCTGTATAGCCCTGTCTGTCCTGGAACTCACTCTGTAGACCAGGCTGGCCTCGAACTCAGAAATCCGCCTGCCTCTGCCTCCCAAGTGCTGGGATTAAAAGCATGCGCCACCACTGCCCAGCCAGTTCTGGGATTTAAAGTAATCTCTCCTCATCATTTCTACCTTGCTTTGTGTGTACCACACCCAGACTTTTAATTCATCTCTGTAGTAGTCTAAACATTTGATGGCTGTTTCTGGAATATTTTCATTTAATTCTTCTGTAAATCTGGATGTTCAACAGACAAAACAAATCAGCAAATTGGCTCTAAAAATCTTATTTTGAATAATAAACTATTTACAGTCTGTGGGGTAAAGCACTCAGTTATCCAAGAAAGCTATGATGACATTTATTCTTCAGTTAATTTTCATGACTAAATTTAAGGTAAATAAAAACATGTAGTCGTGGCTAAAAGGAACATTTCCTTTCATGATAATTTGGGTGATTACAGAAAGAAAGAAAATCTCAATACTTTCTCTGTTTTTAAATTTAATTGAATAATTCTTTTTATTCCTTCTGATTTCTTGGACATCAATTGCACTGTTGCCATTATCAATGTTTTCTGGTAACAATCTATATTCTTTGGTCCACTGGTTCTATACTTTAATAATTATATAATTAAAGCTCTATGACAAAAATTACTGCATGCCAAATTCAGGTGCTTTATATTCCTGTCTTTTGTTTTTAGACAGAGATTAGATACAGAAAGAGATTGATGGATAGATAGTTCTAGTAGCAATGTGAGTAATGGATAAGGTTAGTGTAAATAATGAACAGAAAGAAGATAGTTTGAAACTCTTGTCAAGGTAAAATCTTGACAACTAATGATGGAAACATGTTCGAAGATCCCTGGAACTGGGGGTGAGAATTTTAAAACTGTCTATTTTTGAACCAAGGAAATGATGCCACTTTTTTTTTCAATGAATGATGCTAAGTTCCCAGATAAAATTCATATGGTCTTACTCTCATTCCTCATAATGGATGCATCATTCTTAAATTGGATTTGTAATTGTTTAGCTAATATATGTGGAAAGGAATTATATGCTGCCTTTCCTTGAAATATTCAAGAAAGAAAGAAAATGTCTTAAGATGCTCTGAATGCCTGAAAGTCGAAAGACACTAGCCAGATGGATTTGGCTTTCAGATGTCATTGTTTCCTTTTATCTGTTAGCAGGGAAGTGATTGGAGGGTTGTTTCTTGACCCACAGAGCAACAACCTACTTCTAGCTCTTTATAAAACCACTCAAACAGATAGTACTGAGGATTCCTTAGGAGAAGCATAGGAGCCCCAGACTAAATTTCTAATTGAAAATGTCAATGGATAATCCATTCAAAACTCATCCCCACTATTTTCAGAGTGTTATACACTCACTAAAATTATTCCACATCCTAGGAAGCAAGCCTGTAGTCAACCAGTATGGCATTGTATGACCAGTCATCTTCACGGCATGGTGGAAACTTCTGATAGTCATGAAAAAGAAGTTTCATCCTTAGAAAAACTGTTTATCCCTTCATTTACACACAGGTATTAAGGGCCTTCAGACAGCAGTATGTGCTCACCATGATGCTATTGTGAATGAAGCCCTTCCTGTACCGTGCAGGTTTCAGATGTGGATACTCTTCAGTGCTGGTGACCTGAATGCCCCAGACTTTCTTCCAAGCTGCATACAGCTGAATATGGACTGGGTAGACCCCTGAGTGATGAGGGGCTACTGCATAGCCCAGGTTGATCGGAATTCCATGTTCCTAAAAGAAGTCAGAAGAACACCATTATGATGTGGAGCCAATTGAGTTTAAAAAAAATCTTTATATTTACTTGATCTATATATTAAGATCCCTATTAAATAGGAGACAATATAAAAGTATGAAGATGGAGCTTTTAATCTTTCTGCAGTTCATCAGCTTCATGGAAATCTGATGCTACATTATAATGAATGTAGTAAATAGTTTCAGTTTGCTTTGTGTACATAAATGTAAGTGTGACATTTATGTACATTAAGTTTGAGAAGATGGTAGTGTTGTGAGTGACTATCTCCTGAGCCAAGCAGGTACCATCTTAGGACATTCAGATATCCTCCTTGCAAATGATGACCCCAGTTGGTATTGCCAATGTTTTACATCCCTGAATCCCAGCTTGAAAAAGGGCATGCAGTTCTTATATTATATTTCTAGTTTCTTCCTGTCACCTGTTGTATGCAGCTTTGCCTTAATTGCATGTGACCTCCTCTGGAAAGGTTTGGGTATACATAGGCTTGGAAGACTGGAGTACTCTCTGTGAACTATGGGGTTATGGGAAGACTTTTACCCCTGCTGATAAGGCTATTCACATGTAATTGGCTAGGGAAGGAATGCTCACATTCCTGTGTTAGGAAACCCAATAAACTCACTGGCTTCTTATAGTGAACTTTGGAAGAATCATGACTTTGCTCATTTTTGGGACCTCAGGAGAAGGGGTGAACATTATTTATTTCTCACCTGGAAGGGAATTTAGCCGTAATGTATCCCTTTACCAGGCAGATGAAGAGAAAAAAATAGAAGAGGAAGATGGAAGAACATTTTGTGTGTGTGTGTGTGTGTGTGTGTGTGTGTGTGTGTGTGTGCATGCACACACATGGAATGTGGTTTTGTAGCACACCAGGAATGTAAATACAGTCCATAAGGCAATGAGAGTTTTTCTGTTTGTTTGTTTGTTTTTTTTGCATTTAATAGTATTAGAATATCTTGATTTTGTGTGTGTGTGTGGGGGGGGCTAATATGTTTGTTATTCCCTTTAAGAAGGAATTAGTGGAATGCCAAGACCAAAATCGTATATTAAGGAGTTATTTCTGTGGTAAAAATTAGATGAAAGTTAGTAACAAAACAAGATTGCACATGGTCACTTCAGAGCGTAGGGCATTAATGGATACAAAGGGTGAGAAAGTGTCGAAGTCCAGGAGAGTTTTGTATGCAGAGATAATGGGAAGGTAAAAAATTAGATCTCACCCTTTGCCATAAACTTTAGAAACTTAATTTACAAGGCATACAATTTACTGTGAGGTATTTTAATATATAGTCAACTCCAAATGACTACAGGTAAACATTTAAAACAAGAATGTGCAAATATTTCAGTCATTGATGCTATATTTCTAGGTTTGTGGAAGAGATAGGCAGATTCCAAATTTCTACTTCTTTTTATGACGTTCCCTTTAAGTGCTTTATAAAGTCCTGTATGGTTGAATCTCATCAATTGAGCTTATAAATGAGGATATAGAGTCAGATATGAAAGTTGATTGAATCAATAGACTGAGCACAAAATAGTGGACGATTGCTGTTTATATCATCTGTTACAGGCACACAGCACAGGGAAAGAATTCAGTCTTGGATAAGAGGCAAGCAGTGAGTGGATCTTTGGGGCATCATCTACATGTCACACTGGCCCCAAAGATGGACACTAAATAGTTCATGTCACCGTTAGTTTCTTTTTATGGGATGATCCTTATTTTGTAGCCAAATTCAGTTCTATTTTATCAAGAGATGTTTTCTTACATTTATTATAATAAATGACTCTATCAAAATACTGAATTATGAAATCAATGCTGTAAAATAAGCTAGAGCCTTTTCCTAGGCATAAGGGAAAACACATTTCTTAGTACTAGCAAAGAACTGCATTTCATGCAAGAGCCTCTTCCCTCCTCTCCTCACACCTCCTCTCCTCTTTCCTCTTCTCCCCTCTCTTCCCCTCTCCTCTCTTCTCTCCACTCTGCTCCTCTTGTCCCTAATATTTGTGGGTTCAGAAATCAAATCCCATTCCTCATTAGTTCCAAGAGAATGTTCTACCACTGAGATAAAGCCTGACTCTTAACTTGAATGTTCTGTACAAAATGAAGTTGGAAAACTCCAAAGGGGCAGTGCCAACGTCACATGGACCCATCACAGTCATTCACTGAACTGCATCCACCAATTTGGTGTGGTACCTGGTAAGTGGTGATAAAGGTAAGGATCTGGAAATGATGAAGATGAGGGATCACCCAGTAAATAAGCTGTCCAGCCCACTGTGATATTACTAACGAAACAGAGATGGACTTCAGTGTGGAAGAAATCTCGGGACAAGGGTGTTCATAACCCTTTGTCAGGTAAATAGAATTGGTGTGGCTATTTTGCCTGGGCAACACTTGTGACACATGGAAAAGGAAACTTTTTCTCCATGTTCTTATTCTTACAATGTTTTTCTACAAAGGTGTTGCAAGTCTCCTATAATTTAGCATATGACAAAACAAGAATGCAGAAACCCTAATATTCTTCAAAAAGAAATTTGTTGGCCTTACTTTCTACTCTGGTCTACTGCTTTATTCCAAATGTGAGGTCTTAAATGTTAGATAAGCAGGGTAGTGTCACAGGAACCAAGAGATCAAAAGAAAGACTGCATAAGGAATTGAAATAACAAATAAATATATTCATCCTACAAAAAGGCTTTTCACTTTTGATATGTAGTAAAAGGAATTGTAGAACTTTTCATGAAAAATCAGGAGGGAAAAGCAATCGACTCAGTGAGCAGGAAGGAAGGGTCAGTAAAAACGATTTTATTATGCTTATTGATTTCTGGAGGCTTGATGCAATACTATCTGTAAGGTCATGCTATCGCAGGGACAACTGGAGCTCAATCAAAATGGTAAATCATACTAGGTAATTAGGAGTTTATGCTTTTTCAATCAAAATGATAACAGAAAGTGAAAAAGAATTCCCTCGTAAGTCTTTTCCTGTTATCAAGGGGTTTACTGAACCAGAAAGCTTCATTCTTACCTGTCCACAGCTTAAAATCCAATTCATAGAGAGTTGGTCAACTAAAACATAAACTAAATGTCATATTTACCCAAGATCACAAAAATTACAGACTTGGGAAGGCCTTTCCATGTAAGTGTAGGAAACACTCAATCCATCTAAGACAGACACAAATGATAGTTGAGAAAATCAAATTCAAGATCATTTTTATGATTTATTAGCAAGTCATTCAGGATCAAAAGATAATAAACATTGCAAACATGTAATATTACTAAATAAGCAACTGCCAGGGTGGGGTTTAAAAAGTGACATCGTTTTAACTGCTTTTCAGAATGATGTCCTTCACAAAAAGGAGTTTGACATGATAGAATTTTTTTTTTCAGTTAAATTCCTACTTCTTGCATGGGTGGGGTGCGGTGGGGTGGCGCAGTGTTAGTGGTGTGGTGATACAGTGTGGTAAACTGTTGATATATGCAATACAATTGTTTTTCAAAAATATCAGCAAAATAAAAATGCATTTAGAATTAGAAGTGATAACAGCAACAGAAAAAATGAAGGGACTTTTAAAACAATCCCCAGTGACCATGTATTCTTAGCAAGAGGTGGGCGCCTGGTGTCTATTAAGTGTTTTTCAGTTCATTCCTAGTGTGAGCCTAATTATAATCTTATGAGGACTGGAGAATATCCAAAAATATGGACAGTGAGGGTAAGAGCAAGCAAGCAGCTTTGCCGTGTCAGCAAGTGTGAGAGCTAGAAACATCTGGCCTCTTGACACTCAGTATGTGCTTCTGCATTCCCATGTGAACTCTACTGTGACTGGATGGGGCTGACTTAAGTGTAGATTTTGGAAGGAGAACACCCCTTCATTCTGTTATTACTTAGAAAAGTTATATAAAGCACAATTGGCCATTTAAAAAAAAATCTCTTTTGCTGCTAGCACTTTTAATGCAAATGAGTTTCAGCCAATTAGGAGTGCCCAGGACAGCTTTTGGAGAGTGGTAGAAAGCAAAGGTTAATTTCTTGTTGGAAAGGAAGACCTTGAAAACAAGACAGTTTGCTAACAGGAAGCCTACGACTTGTGACTCTGCTCTAGTAGCCCCTGGGGAACCAGTTCTCTATGGCTCCTTGAGTCCCAGAAAAGTTCAGGCCAGTCTGCCCTACTGCCCTTACAGAGTTTTTAAAAGCTCTCAAGGCACCAAGTTGATACTGTCCTCCTTCAAAGCAGTGTGATGTTTTAAACTTGGAAACCTGAAGGGCAGAGCTAGTTTTGCATTTTCTAACATATATTACAGGTTCAGCAGATTCAGGTATGGTGTCTAATGGTTTGAATTCTAGGAAAATAAGAGAAAAATAAAAAAAAACCCTGTACAATACTTATTTTTATTATTTAACATTTATATTCTAATTTAGTTAGATGATTGATATTGGTAAATGTCTATTACCTACATGATGAAATATTATATATATATGTATATGAACATTTTTATCATTCTATATATTTTTGTAAATATGGGGGGTAGATATATATGTTATGCATGCATGTGATGGCTGGATATTATGTACTTGGTTGCCAGTAGGTAGCCTACAGTAAATGTATAGAAGACTATTGAACCTTTAAATGATAAACACTGCAGACACATCAAAGCAATTAGATTTAACAGGTTTGGTTGTACGGAACTATAATCCCAACATTTTGGAAACAGGTAAGAGGCTCATTCACCCAAGTTTATATTCAGCTATATAACAAGCTGCAGGTCAGAAGGAGCCACGGTGAAGTTTCATTTTCAACAATCAAGCAACAAACAAACAATTCAATTCCTATGCACTTGAAATAATTACTTTTGAGTTCACGATTGGTGTCAAGTATTTTCTTACAATCCAGGGCTTTACTGGATGTAAGCTACAATTTCTACTGCTGTTTTGGATCTGGAGAGGACTACAGAAAAATATTGGTAAATGTATTGAATTTGCTCTATGAATAATTGACTTTAAAAAAACATCATCATTTGAATATGCAAACATTTTGTTTCTGGGAAAAAAAAGGGCATATCCTTGATATAAACAACCATTAAGGTTTAAGTTTATTTCCAAATAGCATTAGCTACAATGATATAATACATTCATATCTAGCAGTATAAACATAGCTCATGGCGCCTTTCAAATATCAGAAACAGTAGCTTCGTTATGTGTTTTCACTGTCATTGTCCCCTCGTTCTTGATTTTTGAGTGGATTAATTTAGAGCCTCACAGGCTTTCCTCCATGCAGACATTTCTATATTATACTTTCAATGTCGTCTAGTAGATCCCCAAATTGCTGAGTCTAGAGATATCCCTTCTCACGCCACTACTATGGCCTGGAGTTCTGCAAGGAGTAGTGACACCTCAATAAATTGTTGCAAATAGTGTAGCAGAGTGTGATGGACTCCAGTTCAACTATGCTTGTGTTGTTTACTAATTGTGAATCTGAGGGGCTTACACGACTTTTTCTACATCTCATACTCCTTATGTATAAAATTAAGTTGAAACCATTTAAGGATTAAATAATGACAGATATAAATAAGCTAATATCCACAATACTTAAAACATTATGAAGTCATTAGTTCCCATTTAAGTGTTTGCTGGTTCAGAAAAGATACACAGATCATTTCAGGAAGTAGATCAATTTTTGCAAATACAAATGTATGGGACATAATCTTCAAGCAAGGGTAGTGACTACAGACAGAAGTATAGAGAAAATGTACACCAGTAGAGAAAAAACATGTCAATTCCTGTTAGTTTCACAGCGTGAAGAAGAGTCTAAAATCAGAAATGACAGTAGTTTGCATTTTACCACTGGCGACTGTTTCCCTCACAGAAGGGTGGGATAGCTCATTGGGTTCACAGAAGGGTGGGATAGCTCATTGGGTTCACAGAAGGGTGGGATAGCTCATTGGGTTCACAGAAGGGTGGGATAGCTCATTGGGTTCACAGAAGGGTGGGATAGCTCATTGGGTTCACAGAAGGGTGGGATAGCTCATTGGGTTCACAGAAGGGTGGGGTAGCTCATTGGGCTCTCTGGCTTTTTTGTTTTTTCTATCTACTCGAGTTTAGCAATTGGAAAATTCGGATAACAGATAAGAGGTAAATGAGAGTGAAACTGGGGAATTTTTATTTTCTCCCCGCAAAGTCATTTTGTGCTGTAAGACTACTTCAATCATAGGTTAAGGCAACTGCGAAAGAGGGCTTCTCATGTTTGGTAATGGGTTTTTGTTAGGTGGTCTTGGTCTCTCAGAGGGAACACTGTAAACCCAGATGAGAAGACTTCATTAAAACTATGTTTGTGCATTCGTTCACATAGATTATGTATATTATAGGGATTTTTTAAAAAATACATAGTTTTTTTTTTTGATATTTTCGAGACAGGGTTTCTCTGTATAGCCCTGGCTGTCCTGGAACTCACTCTGTAGACCAAGACGGCCTCCAACTCAGAAATCAGCCTGCCTTTGCCTCCCAAGTGCTGGGATTAAAGGCGTGTGCCACCACTGCCCAGCAAAAAATACATAGTTAATAGTGTGATTCCTTCTGTCTTATTTTAAAGCATACATAGTGTTATTTTATTTGTGTCTCTCTTCTTTCTGCATCTATCTCATTCTCTGCTTCTTAAAGACCCCACAATTTTTTCACTTTACCTATCTGATAACTCACATCCTAAACAAAGACAATGCCAATAGACAGGGAATACTCCAGGAGTCCTCAGCCCCACACAATGAACTATAGGCAACTGGGAAGAACTGAGAGGGTAGAAGAAGTGGTGTTTCCCAGGAAAGAGCACACCAACTGATTGTCCAGCTCCAAATGTCAACTTTTAAAACATACATACAAGTTACATTATATAGACAGAATAGGTTATATCTATTTATATCTATATCTGGAATATGTGTATGTAATAAGGATTATTGAAAAAAAGATACTTTGTCTCACGAGCAGGGCAGTGGGAAAATGTATATGGGAGAGCTCGGAGGGAGGAGAAAGAAGGGAATACTGTTATGATTATGATATAATCTCAAAATAACAAGTTTGAAAGTATTCCCCTCCTACTCAATACTCTTCCCCCTCATGCTCATCCCACAACATTCTCTCTGTCAAATTGTATGTGACCCTTTAATTACTTTGACTTTTCAAGCCTTAAAATTAAGAAAATTCCACCTACACAACAACAAATCTTAGTGTAGCATTTCTTGGATGTAGCCTTATATCCTGCATGAAGTACTGCAAATTTTCCTTTCATGAAATCCTGGGCAATTATGATTGCAGTTTCTGTTTTATGAAACCTAGTATGATATAAGGAACTATGGTAAATACTTTCTTTTATTCTGGAAGTCGTGGTGAAGCTGTAGGATATAAGTAACACAATGAAGAAAAATTGATTGAAAAGCTCCTACTGATGCTGAAATATATTGGTTTGGGTGATTTTTGCACTGCGGTTCTGGGATAATTAGAAACCATCCTAATAAATGGGCAAAAAGATCTATAGTTAACAACAGAGAAGTCAGACAGGTACAGGTAAGCATATGTAACCCTCTTGTGCTTCATTTTGTAGAAATCTATTAGTAAATATTTTTCTGAAAGCCTGGCACATCATAATGGACTATAGGGAAGAAAACAAGAGAAAAAACAAGAGCAGAAAAAATCATCTCATGGTCACACAGTCATACGTCGATCTCACATAAGCTGGGGAAAATGTCAACAATGAAATCTAGTTTCTAAACAATGAAGAAAGGACTGGACATATGGCTTGCTTCCATAATTATAAAACTCTGTCCTTATTCACGAAACAAGATAGGATATGATTGGAATTATTTCATATCCAAAGTGCTTGGAACAGTGTTCTGTGAATTTCTGTGAGATAGTAAATATTTTAAAAGAAACAGCTGTAAAAATTAAATCACAGCTTCTTAAAAACATATTTGTCAGAAGTGAAATTAATGAAATAGCGAGTGTATAAATGAATGCATTCTTGGTAATGAGATTTTTGTAGTCACAGTACCTTGTTGACTCAAAGCATTGATCTCTTCTCTTAACTATACAACTTCGGGGGAGTGTCATGTGGTAAGGAAAATAGGTCCCATTATCTATTTTTCCTTTTTAAAGGGGCTTGAGACCTTATTGTCATCTTGAAAATGAGCCTAGATTCATTGATTTTCCACTGCATTTTCAGGACTAAAATTGTCTTCTGTTTTCATAAGTGATAAAAGCAATGACTGTGTAACCCTGGAAATTGGCTGGGTCAGTCTTGACACTCTTTGGATTGAAGCCTGGTAAATGGTGACAAATCTCTGGAGGGCTCCGTGTTACAAATGGATTTTTCTTGGGGAAAAAGAAACAGCACAGCAATAGCATTGCTTCTACAGCGTTGAACTTTCTGATCCTAAAGTAGAGCTATTTTGGGCAATTGAGACTCATCCTCTAATATTCTTGCTCCTGCTGATAGTCTACTTTGTTTCTTAAAGGGAACTAAGAGAAAAGCTAGGCCCGACTTCGCTCTAATTGTCGGGTGCTCCATTCAGCAAGTTAATATAGTAAGGTTTTATGCTCGGTACTCTTACTTATTTACCAATAAAATGTATATAACTTTGTTCAATATAAAATTACTCAATGCATACTAACTGTATGCATTGGTTGTACAAAGAGCCATGATATGCATTGGGGATATAAGCGTGGAGAAAATAGACAAAAATCCCTTCCATCAGTGAGCTTATATGTTAGTAGGATGAGACTGAAATTATAAAATAATGAATATGTAAATTATTTATAAGAAGATGAAGTCTAGAATGGGAAATAAAGCCGAATTATTGAAGGGAATGAAGGACATAGCTCACTGTATTAGATTATCAAGCATGAGTGTCACAGAGAAAAAAATGATGTAGCTGAAGTGTTGAAGTTGTTGTAAGAAAAGAACTGATGCCAAGTGGAAGGGCTTCTGCAAAGAGATTTTCAAGTCAAGTACTGAAAAAATCTAAAGATATCATTCAGAGCTGCTTTTTTATTTTTTATTTTATTTTTTTTAATTTTATTTTCTAAGTTTTTTTTAATTTACATTCCAAATCATTTCCCCTTTCCCGTTTCCTCCCTCCCCGAAAGTCCCATAAGCCCCCTTCCCCCCCACTTTTCCCCATTCAACCCCCTCTCATTTCTCTGTCCTGGCGTTCCCCTACATCCAGTCTTTCCAGGACCAGGGGTCTCTCCTTCCATCTTCTTAGAAATCTATTGATATGCGAAATGTGTCTAGGGTATTCTGAGATTCTGGGTTAATATCCCCTTATCAGTGACTGCATACCATGTGTGTTCTTTTGTGACTGGGTTACCTCACTAAGGATGATATTTTCAAGTTCTGACCATTTACCTAGGAATTTTGTGAATTCATTGTTTTTAATTGCACAGTAGTATTCCATTGTGTAAATATACCACATCTTCTGAATCCATTCCTCCGTTGAGGGACATCTGGGTTCTTTCCAGCTTCTGGCTATTATAAATAAGGCTGCTATGAACATAGTGGAGCATGTGTCCTTATTGCATGCAGGTAAAGCCTCTGGGTATAGGCCCAGGAGTGGTATAGCCAGATCCTCCGGGAGTGTCATGCCCAGTTTTCTGAGGAACCGCCAGACTGCTTTCCAGAGTGGTTGTATCAGCTTGCAATCCCACCAGCAGTGGAGGAGTGTTCCTCTTTCTCCACATCCTCGCCAACAGCTGCTGTCTCTTGTGTTTTTGATCTTAGCCATTCTGACTGATGTGAGATGGAATCTCAGGGTTGTTTTGATTTGCATTTCCCTAATGACTAAGGATGATGAACATCTCTTTAGGTGCTTCTCAGCCATTAGATATTCTTCAGGTATCGCTTCTTGGCCTTTTGGCTAAGATCAAGTGTAGATATTCTTCAGGTGAGAACTCTTTGTTTAGCTCTGTACCCCATTTTTTAATAGGGTTACTTGCCTCTCTGGAGTTTAACTTCTTGAGTTCTTTGTATATATTGGATATTAGCCCTCTGTCAGATGTAGGGTTGGTAAAGATCATTTCCCGGTTAGTTGGTTGCCGCTGCTTTTTAAAAGAGTAACCATACAGCATTACCAGTGGAATAGCCGCAGATCTTTTAGGCCCATAAATGCTATTAATGTGCTATTTACCCCAAGCAGGAGAAACAACAACTAGAAAGTTCTGAGCAGATAGATGGCATTGCTGAGCCCACCATTATACAACTTTTGTAGCTGCCATTGTAAGAAATAATGGAAGGAAGGCAAGCAGGGCTCACAAGAGCACATATAATATTGACACAGCTCTGATGGGAGACAAGAGGAGCTTGGACCATATGAGCATGATGGAACTTATGAGAAATTTACTGTGAAATATTTCTCTTCATGTTTCTTGTGTGTGTGTGTGAGTGTGTGTGTGTGTATATGTATGTGTGTGTGTATGTATGTGTGTATGTGTGTGTATGTATGTGTGTATGTATGTGTGTGTGTGTGTATGTATGAATATGTATTTATTACCATGGGCTTCTGGGGATCTAAAGCAAAGTCCTCTTATTTGTTCTTTAACCTTTGAGTCATTACCACAGCCTTGTTTTGAATATTTCTAAGCGCTTGAATACCGTGCAGGAGACAAAGGCTATTTGGAAGGACTGAGTGCTACCAAGTCAGAAAGCTGGTCAGCTTGCGGGTAGAAAGATAAAAAAGGAACATTCTATTTGAGAACAGACATCTAATAGCATATGAGAGGAAAGAATTTCAGCAGCCATTCATTATTGATAAGAGTGGGGTGAGCTTAGCTGGAATTTAGTAAGGCTACAAGAGAAACTTAAAAATTATTATTATTATTATTATTGTCATTATTGTTATCATCATCATCATTATTATTATTATATTTGTTTAGGTGTATTAGTTCATCTGTGTGCCATGATCATGCCTAGTGCCCATGTAGGTGCTAATAATTTGACCTAAGTCCTTGGAAGAGCAGACAGGACTCTGAGCAATGGAGACACATTTCTATCACCAAGATAAAGATTTATGTAAACCCTGTGATTCATTGATTAAAAAAAAACACAATAAACATAAATCAAAAAAACAAGCATCACTCCTTGAGCCTTCCTTGGTATTTAGCTTCTTTCGGTCTACAGTTTGTAGCATGGTTATCATGTATTATCCTGTACTTTATGACTAATACCTACTTATAAGTGAGTACATACCATGCTTGTCTTTCTGGGTCTGGTTAGGTCACTCAGGGTGAACATTTCTAGTTCCATCCATTTATCTGCAAATGTCATGATGTCATTGCTTTTAATTGCTGAGTAATAGTCCAGTGTTTAAATGTACCATATTTTCTTTATCTATTCTTCAGTTAAGGGTCATCTAGATTTTTTCCAGTTTCTGGCTATTACAAATAACGTTGCTATGAAAACAGATGAGCATGTGTCCTTATAGTATGGTGGAGCTTCTTTTGGGTATATACTCAGGAATGGTATAGCTGAGTCTTGAGGAAGATCTATTCCAAATTTTCTGAGAAATTGCTAAATTGTTACCAAAGTGGTTGTACAATTTGCACTCTCACCAGCAACAGAAGACTGTTCTCCTTAAATAGATTCAACATCAGAGGTGGATTGAGGGAGGGGACTGGGTGGGGATTGGAACAAGAGAGACGAGGTAGGGGGAGGATAGAGAAAGTATTGGGAAAGACAACTGGATTTTTGTGTTGGGGGAGCATCTTTGCAACAAGCTAAAAACCTATAACAATGGAAACTCTCAGGAATTTATAAGGGTGACCCTAGCTAAGTCTCTTAACTATGGGAAATATTGAGCCTGAACCAGCTATCTCCTGTAACTAAGCTAGACTTCCAATGAAGGGATTAGGACATTACACAAGCCACAAAACCTTAGACCTACAATTTGTCCTGCCTACAAGATGTACAGGAGTAAAAGATTGAACGAAATTTGAAGGAAGGGCCAACCAATGACTTGTTCAGCTTGAGACCTATGCCATAAGAGGGAGCCCACCCCTGACACTATTAATGTTATTTTGCTATTCTTGCAGACATGAACCTAGCATAACTGCCATCAGCGAAGATGTACCTAGCAACTGATGGACTGATTCAGAAGCCCATAGCCATTAAGTAGAGCTTGGAGAATCCTGTGGAAGAGGGATAGGAAGGATTGAAGGAGACAGAGGGGTCAAGGTCACTACAAGAAAACCTAGGGAATTAACTAACCTGGCTCATAGAGTCTGAACTGACAATAGGAGAGGATACATGGGATAGGCCTAGGCCCTTTGCACATATGTAACTGTTGTGCATCTGGATCTTCATCTAGGGCTCCCCAAGTAGAGCAGGGCTGGTCTCTGACTCTGCTGCCTGCCTCTGAACCCCTAACTGGGCTGCCTTGTCTATCCTCAATAAAGGAATATGTACCTAATCTTAGTGCAACTTGATACACCAAGGCTGGTTGATAACCATGGAAGGCCTCCAATATTCTGAGGAGGAGGTGAGTGGTGAGGGAGGGAATGAGAGGAAAAGAGGGAGAAGAAACTGTGTTTGAAATGTAAAGTAAATAAATAACCAATAAACAAGCAAAAAAACACAGCACATATATAAGCAGAAAAAAGAAGATCTATAAGGATATAACTAATGAGGTATAAGCTACAGCAGGGATCCATAATAGAATGGGAACTGACTATAGACTGGGAGATCTTTTTGGGTGTTTAAGTTTGTTTCTTGGGGTGTATTTGTTATTATCTTTGTTCAAATTTGTTTTGGGTTATATTTGTTGAAGGACAAATAGTATTTTTTTCATTTACTTAATTATCTTAGTAAGATTTTGAAAATAGAAATGGAAATAATTGTTCTTTCTTGAGACCCTCTATGAAAATTCCTCATAACACCTTACTGGTGAATGATTTTTTTTTGTGAACAGCCAATTCACTAATATTTTTTGAAGCAAAAAATATGCTGATGGCAAATATGGTTATGATGTAATGGTATAAACTAAGTACAAAAAATTACTAGGGTTGAGCACTGGATAGCAATTGATAATCTGGCCAAGAACAGTTGCTAATCAGAGTAACGTAAGATATGTCAAGAAAAACAAAAGTAGATATCATGAGAATAGCAAAAAATTATTCAATTTAAACTTGCTGTACAGTCTAAAAATGACTCTGTAGCCTGAGTGAAAGGTATAGAAACAAAGCTGTTTAAGCAAACAGAAATTAATAATCTATTTTTAGACAGAGAAGTAATTTGTAAGAAAGGCATAATTCTAGACATGTCTGTGAATAGTCAAATGGAAAGGGGACTAGTTTGCTTATAAAATCTGTGTTGTGGTTTGAATGAAAGTGGCCACCATAAGCTCATAGGAGGTAGCATTTTTGAAAGGATTAGGACATACAGCTTTGTATGGCTGTATGGGAGAAAGTGTGTCACTAAGGGTGGCCTTCGAGGTTTCAGATGCTCAAGCCAGGGCCAGCGTCACTCTTTCTTCCTGCTGCCCACTGATCCAGGTGTAGAATTCTTTGCATCTTCTCCAACACCATGTCTGCCTACATGCCGTCCATCATGCTTCCCACCATGATGACTATGTACTAAACTTAACAGCAAGCCAGCCCTAATTAAATGGTTTCCTTTATAAGAGTTGCCATGGCAACTATTCACAGCAATAGAATATTGACTAAGACTGTCTGACATCTCCATTACAATTTCTTTAACATATCGATTTGTATCAGAACACAAACTTGAGTGTTCTCATGGCAGGCCAGCCTTTAATTTATGATTAGGCCATTTTAAAACAATTTATAGTAATCAACCATATCTACACAGAATATTTCACTTGAAATCTAGTCATATTGGTTATTAAAATTATGTTATCCTCTCAGTAGAGGAGTTCGAATGCTTCAAATTAAGTTCATAAAGGAGGAGATGGTTCAGCAGGTTAGAGCCCTTCTGCTCTACCAGTGGACATAAGCTCAGTTCCCATACTCAGCTCTGCAGGGATTATAATACCTTCTTCCAGCATTTGCACACAACCCCAGCTCCTAAACACAAACATTTAGAAATCTCTAAAATTATGCCTATTGTGGATGGGTCTGGTGCTGTTTGTATTTTGATGCTTATTTCCACTCTCCTGGGAGGGGCTGCAGGCAAGGAGTAAGTCAAGTACTCAGATGACTTCTTGTGAACCAATCCACTAATGAATAAAGAAGTCAATCACTGGACGAGTAGGAGGGACTTCTGTGTTGGACAGAGGAAGAGAAGAAGCATGAGTGAGAGAGTCTTTTTGGATGGGGACAGAGTGAGGACAAGATGTAACTAGTGTCTCCCAGTTTCAATGGCAGATCCATCAGGATTTGGCACCAGGAGGATTTAGATTTAATAAGGCTTACAAGATTAGGATTTTAGTTGTTGCGCCCAGCGATTGAGTTGCCGCTATTTCTGAACTAAGTTTGTGTTGCGATTTCCTTCACTGTACCTCTGGATTCAAGAGAGAAAGATAAGTTGGCAAAGCTTGGGTTTGTCTGATGTGCACCACAAAGGTCATGGGGGTTTTGAAGCACGGGGCTGGTGTGGTAACAACCTACCAGTGGGAACACCCAGTGAACTGGGTGGAGAGATGTTTCAGGAGCCCTGGGCCAGAAAGTCTCCACAAGATAAAAACAGGTCAACCAATGCCTGCCAGTGCATGCCTACTGTTTACTTCCATTTACCTATCACCACAGTGAAATTGTGTTTGAATAAAAGACATATATCAGTGTTTGCTTATGATTGATTTTGTTTCAGTGTAATAAGAAAGACCATCATTTAAAAAGACAAAGAGATGGTATAAACACTAATTTGACAAGTAGGAATTGAGAAACAGAGCTTGAGAAGAGAAGGCCATTGTCCTAGTCAGGTCATTAAACATTATGACAACCATCGTGTTCATCATCAAAGTAAATCAGGACAGGAACTCAAACAGGGCAGGAACTTGGAGATAGAAGCTGATTCCAAGGTCACTGAGGGGAGCTGCTCCTGACTTGCCCCTTGTTTCTTGTTCAGCCTGATATTTCATAGACCCCAAAACTACCAGCCCAGCTGTGTCTCCACCCACAATGCTCCTTTTTTTTTCTCTATCAATTGCTAATTAATAAAATGTCCTAAATTCTTGCCTACAGCTAGGTCTTATGGAGACCTTTTCTCAGTTGAGGCTCCCTCCCCTCTGATGATTCTATCTTGTTTCAAGTTGACAAAAAACTAGATCGCACAGCTACCTATGATAGAACACAATGATTTGTTGGGTGATGTCAGGGCTAAATGGTAGGTCCATTCAAAGTCTATGATTATACAGTGAGAATAATTCAGCATGTGTCCCAGACACAGTCAAGGTTCAGAGACACAGTCACAAACTAAATTTAGATGTATATGCAACCTGGACTGAGTCATAAGGGAGAAATACAGATTAAACAGGCCTAGAAGGGACATAAATCATGAATGAGATTTGGCAATATGCTCTTGGAACAAGTTGAATAAACAGCACAGTAAGGACTCAAGAGAAGGTGATCTGAAAAAGACTGATATCCCACAAAGGTGGAACTACTTTCCAGAACCATTCCTTCCCCTCCTCAGGACAATGTATTTGTATAATTAATTTAATAATAAGAGAGGTGTTATTGACTTTAAGCAATTAGAATGTTTTAATAGTATCATTGACCTAAAAGACATGATAATAAGCAAATACTCAACTGTGTTAGAAGACAAAAACAAGAATGTAATCATATGCACAGTTACTTCGTTTAAAATCATTTATTATTTCTTTGAGGATTTCATAAAATATATATTTAATCATATTTATCCTCATCTCCTCCCCTTAACTACTCTCCAGTCCATCCTACCTCTTTATACCCACAACTTTCTGTCCTTATTTTTAAAAATGAATATCTCATCCACTCCATTTTTTATATAGTATAATTTTTAGAAAGAGAAGGTGAGCAAAGTGGTTACAGTTCTAAGTGGCTTCAATTTGACACAAACTTGGGTCACAAAGGAAGAGGAAACCTTGTTTGAGGGCCCAGCCTACTGTGGGTGATAGCACCCCTGGGAAGGTTGTCCTGGGAAGTATAAGAAAGGTAGCAGAAGTTACCTGTGAGCATAAGGTGTAAGTTACAACTAGTACTCCTCCATGGTCTCTGCTTCATTTCCTGCCTTCAGGTACCTGCCTTGAGTTCCTTCCTACATGTTATACTTTAAGTCATCAGCTGAAATAAATCCTTACCCCACAACTTGTTTTTGGTCATGACTTGTATTTCAGCAATAGAAACCTAACTAAAAGAGAAGTTGATACCAAGATTATATATTATTGCTGTGATATACCTGACCATTCTGATTTTGGGAAAATTGTGGAAATATCTAAATCTTGGGCTATAAATGTTATTCAGTATTCAGAGCTTAATGAGTATTGAGAGCTTGGGAGACAAGAATCTTGAGAGCAATGCAGATGTTGGAGGACTGGCTTGATAAATTTCAGAAGGAAGTATGAGAATCCCTTATGCTTTCTAGTAGGGTGATTCATGTTGTATATTTAAATTATGAATCTGTGATATCTGGTCAGCTGGGGCTGAAGAATTAGCTGTGATTAATGAGAGACCAGAACCACTGAAGTTTGTGTTTTCCTCTAGGACATTTGGTTAACTGGTCAGCTAGGTCTGAAAAGTCAGCTGTGATTAAGAATAGGCAAGAATCATTGATTTGCAATCTTTGGGAAAGTATATCCTCAGTGTCAGCACACAAAAACGGTTATCTAATGGAAACCAAAGCTGCATCCCAGGCTGGTACCTAACTTTGGGAATGTTTAAGAATTCCACAGTGATTCTGGAGTTGTTAACAAGATATTGGCAGGATTGAAAGGGTTACAGAAAGATGCTGTGGCTTGACATTGTGAGAAGCTAAGAGAGGCCATTGGTGAATTTTCAGGCTCTGTTACAATGGAAGCCTCAGGTATGAAGGGGTAATGTAGAAGAGCTGAGACTTGGTACCACATGGAAGAGTCCATGAAGAAGAACTGGAAAAGATCATAACAAAAAACAATCCAGTTCAGTGGTGATTTCAGTATACTGGAGATTCCAGAAGTGTAGATCTACTAAGGATGGCTATAGTGGTAAAGTGGGGCCAGCCAGCCTGAGTCTATGAGATGAGGTTCATGTGCTGTGAATGGCAATGCCAATGAAGCAGAGCTGTTCAAGCTCTTTGGAGTCCAGAAGATCATGGTTGAATCCTAGACATAGGAGAGCCCTGATATCTATGGCTAGTGTCTCTTCTGGGCAGGTGGTCCTGGGTTGTATCAGAAAGCAGGCTTTGAAAGCCATGCAGAGCAAGCTAGTATGCAGTATTCTTCTAGGATCTCTGTTTCAGTTCCCGACGGTAGGTTTCCTCTCTGCTTGACAATTTTTTTATGATGGACTGCGATCAGGATTTATTAGAAATATAAACTCTTTCCTCCTTGAGAAGCCTGTTGTTGTGGTCTTCATTATAGCAATAGGAAGCAAACTAGATCAGTGTGTTCTATGTAATATATTACATAATTTTCATAGTTTAATCATTTGTGAGTTTTTCTCAATAAATGAATGTATGTACATTTATTTCCGTATAAACTCTCTGCAGTAAACTATAAAAAGAATTGATCTACCTTTTAGTTTAGGGTTTTGGAACAAAGCACTGATTTATACTAGGTAGCTAAACTGTATGTGTATGTTCAATAAAGAGTTTTGAAGCTGTCTAAAGTGTACTTCATTTTCTGACTCTGAGAACTGTTTAAACTTTTTTGGATCCTTCCACTATGATATAGCTTATTAGAGTTAATGTCATTGATTTAAATATCTCTCTGCAGTGGAACACGTCTGTAATGTTACTGTCAAGTCAAGCTGAGATTTCCATTAAGAAGCACTTTCCCTTTTAATGTCAGCTTAACACATTTATGGGGAAATGTTTCAAAGTTCAGGATCTGCATGAGATGCCTCTCTACCTCTCACTTCCTTTTATCAACTCCTAAACACAATGTTTCTGCATTTTGTACTATTACACTCTGTGCCTTCTCTAAATTAAAGAAACATCTGTGGTTGTTTCCAATTTTGTGGAACATTTGCTACCATGTGAAGCAGGTTGAATTTCAACACAAAAAGATAAGTTTATTTAAATAATTTGTACCTGCATATCAACAGAATTAAGTGAATGATGCTATTCACTTGAGTAACTGCTGTGCAGATCATTAAATGAATTTCCTTTAGACATGTTTACATACTTTAAAATAAAATCACAGCTAATTACTTCACTTCTGTTTTCTTATCAACATGCCAAAGTGCTGTCATATTTGGAAATAGAAATCACTTATACAGTTCTTGTCCACAGACAAGTTCACAACAATCATCTCAGTTGTAGGATTGCACAAACATTAAGTCTTTCCACTGCCAGCCTGTTCAGAATTAACTTCTTATGTCTTGATTGTAAAGAAATGACTACAGAGAGCTTAGGTGTGCCCTATGTATAGGTGCAATGAGGGAAAAGTTCAGAAACTATGGAGGAAATCTAAAGACACTACCAGGCTAAAAGAAAATTTCAAACTCTAAAGAGAGATGAGCAAGAGAGAGGCAGGACAGAGACCAGAGACAGACAGGTGGATGTATTGGAGGGATAACGGCATTTAAGTTTTATTTTCAGCATGGCATAATGGTGAGGAAAAAAAATCAAACCTCAGTTTTTCATTCTTCCTGTGGCTTAATAAGTAAGAACAAGTTTGATCGTTGAAATACTGGCATTATTAGTGAGAGTTAATTATGCTATTATTGACCATTCTTAGAATTTAGTTGCTAAACATATCCAATATTTGATTTGGAAATAGGCATAAAGTCTCACTATCTACTTTTTTCCGTGAATATGAGCAGTCTTTCAGAGCATATATTCTGATACAATCAGGAGAATATAAGTATAATCCTAGCTCAAAATACTAAGTGAAAGAATGTCATAGTAAGGCATTGGAGTGCTCTATTACACAGGCAGTGGGTTCAGCCTCTGTATCAGGAAAATGGAAACAATATAAGCTGGAAGCATTTCCCCACAGCAAAACAAAAAGAAAAAGAAAACCAAGTAGTTAGTTGCTGTCCCTGTTTCTTAAGATCAAGGATGTCAAATGAAAGGTCTGGGCTCTTTAGGTCTTTATACCATATATTGAAGATAAACATTCTAATTTAGCTAGCCGCACACACACAAGATTTGGGAAAGGATAAACAGCAAGCATGAGAGAGCAAGGGTGAGCTTGCCTTACTGGAGCTCCTACTACCTGAGGGAAAGTCTGATAAACCATGCTCCAGAGGTTATTGTAAGTAAACACCGTCTTCTCTTTTCTCTCTTCCAGAGAAAATATAAAGTCAAACCAAACTGGTTATATTCCTTTAGAAATGATATCCAAGTACCAAAATCAACTGAACCCTGAAAGAAGAAGATATGAATGAGGCTTCCCATGTTCTGTTATTAAGCAGCCTGCTTTCGAATCTCATGTGTGAAGGGCAAATAAGAATAATGTTCTAGAATGTTATGGGAAAACAATTAGTTAAAATCTTTTAAAATAAGAACAATTGTTGTCTAATGAGAAAATGCAGAGAAATGATATTTCTGATGGTATGGTTCTCAGCTAAGGTGATTAATACAATTGAATTTCCAGTTATGGTGCCCATCAGGGTGAAATGTTCCTCAGTACCCTGCCCTGCACAAGGTAATTTTGATGTCTGCTAATTCCCCGCTGCAACTTTCTTTGAAATAAAATCTATTTCTTATTCCCTTCCTCAACAATTGATGCTCCATTTGGAGGTTTATCACGGGAAGGGCTATTGGAATGCATTTATACTCTGCAGATTTTGTTTTTCTAAGGACAGAGTGGGTCACAATACTCACTGATGGATAGCTAGGCATTGGGGCTCAGGAGTCAGTCTTTATGTTCATGACTCCAAGTATACACATCTCTGGATCACTGTGTATACCTCAAGGTTTACATTTTTTTTTTGCCAGAAATATACTTACTACCCATTACAAGTTTATTTTGTTTGTTTGACTTTTACAACCCATCCAAAAATTTAAAACTCACACTTAGCACACTGATATAACACCACCAATTGTGGGTCAGATTCTACAGATAGCAGTTTCTTAATCTATAGATAGTTTGTTGCTAAATGGATATAGGCATCATTATTGACTGAAACATCATTTCTGAATATATCATCATCATCATCATCATCATCATCATTTGTGTGTGTAAAGGGGGGCATGGGGCAACATCTCTCTACATAGTCCTAATTGTCCTGGATTTCACTATGTAAAACAGGCTTGCCTTGCCTCTGCCTTCGGAATGCTGGGTGTAATGACATATACCAACACACTCCCCTAAAACTGAAGCATTTTATTTGGTGCACAATACTGTTTCTCCTCTCTCTTCTCTCTCTGGGCACTTTTATTTCCTACTTTTTATTATCATGAAACCAAGCCATTTTCATATATCACTTAAAAGTTTTTTCTTTAAAATATTCTTCATCATTTTGTAATCAATTAGAGAATTCATAAACAGACTGAGAAAGAAAGTAGGGAAACAACACCCTTCACAAATAGTCACAAATAATATTACATACCTTGGTGTGACTCTAACCAAGCAAGTGAAAGATCTATATGACAAGAACTTCAAGTCTCTGAAGAAAGAAATCGAAGAAGATCTCAGAAGATGGAAAGATCTCCCATGTTCATGGGTTGACAGGATTAATTAAGTAAAGATGGCCATCTTTGTTGAAAGCAATCTAGAGATTCAATGTAGAATCAAAATTCCAAATCAATTCTTCACAGAGCTAGAAAGAGCAATTTGCAAAAACATTTGGAATAACAAAAAACCCAGGATAGCAAAAACTATTCTCAACAATAAAAGAACTGGCAAAATCACCATTCCTGACCTCAAGCTCTATTACAGAGCAATAGTCTTAAAAACTACATAGTATTGGTACAGAGAGGGGCAGGGCATTCAAGGGAATAGGATTGAAGACGCTATGAAATGAACCCACACACCTGTGGTAACTTGATCTTTGACAAAGGGGCTAAAACTATCCAGTGGAAAAAAGACAGCATTTTTAAGAAATGGTGCTGGTTCAACTGGTGATAGCATGTAGAAAAATGCAAATCAACTCATTCTTATCTCCCTGTATAAAGCTCAAGTCCAAGTGGATCAAGGACCTCCACATAAAATCAGATACACTGGAACTTATAGAAGAGAAAGTGGGGAAGAGCCTTGAACACATGGACACAGGGGAAAATTTCCCTGAACAGAACACCAATGACTTATGCTTTAAGATCAAGAATCGACAAATGGAACCTCATAAAATTGCAAAGATTCTGTAAGGCAAAGAGCACTGTCAACAGGACAAAAAGGCAACCAGCAGATTGGGAAAAGATCTTTACCTATCCTACATCTGATAGAGGACTAACATCCAATATATACAAAAAACACAAGAAGTTAGACTCCAAGGAATTAAATAACCCTATTAAAAAATGGGATACAGAGTTCAAGAAAGAATTTTCCACTGAGGAATATTGAATGGCCAAGAAGCACATTAAGAAATGTTTAACATCCTTAGTTATCAAAAAAACGAACATCAAAACAACCCTGAGATTCTACTTCATGCCAGTCAGATTGGCTAAGATGAAAAACTCAGGGGACAGCAGATGCTGGCAAGGATGAAGAGAAAGAGAACAACTCCTCCATTGTTGGTGGGATTGCAAGTTGTTACAACCACTCTGGAAATAAGTTTGGCCTCTCCTCAGAAGATGGACATAGTATACCTGAGGACCCAGCAATACCACTCCTGGGTATATACCCAGAAGATGCTCCAACATGTAATAAGTAATAAGGACACATGCTCCACTATGTTCATAGAAGCCTTATTTATAATAGCCAGAAGCAGCAAAAACCCAGATATCCTCAACAGAGGAATGGATAGAGCAAATGTGGTATATTTACATAATGGAGTACTACTCAGATATTAGAAACAATGAATTCATGAAATTCTTAGGCAAATGGATGGAACTAGATAATACCATCCTGGGTGAGGTAACCCAATCACAAAAGAACACACATGGTATGCACTCACTGATAAGTGGATATTAGCCCAAAAGCTCAAATACCCAAGATTCAATTCATAGACCACATGAAGTTCAAGAAGGAAGACCAAAGTGTGGGTGCTTCGATTTTTCTTAGAAGGGTAACAAAATGCAGTAGTAAATATTTAGATAAAGTAGAGCAGAGACTGAAGGAAAGGTCATCCAGAGACTGTCCCACCTGGGGACTCATCCTTTATACAGTCACCAAGCCTCGACACTATTGTGAATGCCAAGAAGTGCTTGCTGAAAGGAGCCTGATATGACTGTCTCCTGAGCAGCCCTGTAAGAGCCTTGAAAATACAGAGGCGGATTCTTGTAGTCAACGATTGAACTGGGTATGGGGTTCCCAATGGAGGAGTTAGAGAAAGAATTATAGGAGGTGAAGGGGTTTACAACCTCATAGGAAGAACATCAACCAAACAGGCCCCCAGAGCTCCCAGGGACTAAGCCATCCACCAAGGGGTACACATGGCTCCGGCTGCTTATGTAGCAGAGGATGGCCTTGTCAGGCATCAATGGGAGGAGAGGTTCTTGGTCCTATGAAGGCCTGATAGATGTCCCAGATTATGGGAATTGAGGGTGGGGAGGTGGGAGTGGGGTGGTTAGAGGAACATTCTCATAGAAGCATGGGAAGGGAGGATGGGATAGGGGCTTTCCAGGAGGGGGGAAAACTGAGAAAGGGGCAACATTTGAAATGTAAATAAAGAAAATATCCAATAAAAACATAAAAAGAGAAATTCATTATGGCTCTATTGTATTCTGCATTTTTTTATAAAAATTAAAACCTCAAATACTATTTCATTTTGACACATAAAACATACTGCTTAAATACAATTCACTGAAAATAATCTTCATTTTGCTTCTCTGGTGTCAATGAAAGTATCAAGCAGATACTGAATAATCACCAGCTATCTGTGGAAAAAAGAAAGGAATAAATGAGCTAAAAATGAGAGATAAGACAACATAGAAGAAACATAAGAAATACTGAAAGGATGGAGTTTCTTTTCACTTCGAATATTTCAGTTAGAAATAATTGAAAAAATTTGGATGTAACTGGAAAGTAAGAATGTCAGTATTTCTATTTGTTAGGTAACATGGGTTAAACTTTTTTTTTTAAAAAAAAATGTTTATTTACTTAAATTGGTTTTAATTTAGATAATGTTTTTCAACATAGACCAGGCTGTCCTGGAGCTCTCAATCACCCTGCCTCAGTCTCCAGGGTATGAGAATCACAAGCACGCACAGCCGTAATTAGCTCACCAATTTGTTAACAAGTACAATTTTGCCATCCATATTTGATTTTGGTGGAATATTTAACAAGACACTCATCTCATGAACAACTGGGACTCCCTTCCGTATTGAATTATGGATAGGTAGAGGTTGCTAAGCATCTTTGAATGCATTGTTTCTGCTCTCGACTTCAATATTGCATAAGCTTGCAAGGTAGTTAGTATTAGGTATCAACTTGATAAAAATCTAGAATCCCCTAGAAAGTGGATCTCAAGGTATACTCATGAAGCTTTATTTTAATATCAGTAAGTGAGGTAGAAAGACCTCTGTGGGTGCCACAAATTTCAATGACTGCCTTCTTGGACTGTATAAAATGACAAAAAAGAGCTGAGCTCTAGCAAACATATTGTCTTTCCATGCAAACTTAATGCCAGCAGCTGCTTCAGGTTTTTGCTGCCTCTCTTTCTCCACCATGATGATCACACCTTAAATCAGAGCTAGAATTCCATCTTTTTTTTTAATTTTATTTTTTAATTTACATTCCAAATCACTTCCCCTTTCCCGTTTCCTCCCTCCCCGAAAGTCCCATAAGCCCCCTTCCCTCCCTCTTTTCTCCATTCAACCCCCTCTCGTTACTCTGTCCTGGCGTTCCCCTACATCCAGTCTTTCCAGGACCAGGGGTCTCTCCTTCCATCTTTTTAGAAATCTATTGATATGCGGATTGTGTCTAGGGTATTCCGAGATTCTGGGTCAATATCCCCTTATCAGTGACTGCATACCATGTGTGTTCTTTTGTGATTGGGTTACCTCACTAAGGATGATATTTTCAAGTTCTGACCATTTGCCTAGGAATTTTGTGAATTCATTGTTTTTAATTGCACAGTAGTATTCCATTGTGTAGATATACCACATCTTCTGAATCCATTCCTCCGTTGAGGGACATCTGGGTTCTTTCCAGGTTCTGGCTATTATAAATAAGGCTGCTATGAACATAGTGGAGCATGTGTCCCTTATTGCATGCAGGTAAAGTCTCTGGGTATATGCCCAGGAGTGGTATAGCCGGATCCTCCGGGAGTGTCATGCCCAGTTTTCTGAGGAACCGCCAGACTGCTTTCCAGAGTGGTTGTACCAGCCTGCAATTCCACCAGCAGTGGAGGAGTGTTCCTCTTTCTCCACATCCTCGCCAACAACTGCTGTCTCCTGTGTTTTTGATCTTAGCCATCCTGACTGGTGTGAGATGGAATCTCAGGGTTGTTTTGATTTGCATTTCCCTAATGACTAAGGATGATGAACATCTCTTTAGGTGCTTCTCAGCCATTAGATATTCTTCAGGTGAGAACTCTTTGTGTAGCTCTGTACCCCATTTTTTAATAGGGTTACTTGCCTCTCTAGAATTCCATCTTGATGTGTACCAGCAAGGGTGCTTTATCCCACCAACAGGAAAATGAAAGTAAGATACCTTGAAAGTCAGCTGTCATATACAGGAACAACCTCATTTTTTTTTAATAGTTACATGCTTCTTAAAGAGGAAATAGCAGCCATGATAAATGATGTTAAATAGTCTTTGAAACACTTGCCCACCAGAGATTTTATTAAGCATTATAAATACATACACAAAGGTAGGTTGTACCCATGTTATATATCTAACACTAAAAATCATTTATAGAATTTGCCAGCACAACAAAGATGGAATTTGAGAGATGGTCCGAGGCCAGGAGCATGTAATGATGTTTGATTCTGAAACTCAATACACACTAGGAAGGATTCTAATGTTTAACATTAGTTAAGGTTTTGTGTTCTTGAGAAAAACATGGCTTTTTCTTTCCTATGCTCTGCATTGTGTATTGTTCTGTATAACACACACAGAGCTTAGTAGTTAGGGAAAATACTAACTTGCTTTAAAACAAGTAAGTTAAATATTGTCAAAGGCTGTCATCTTTTCCCTGGGTTAAATCTGCTGCAACTGCCTGTGTGTCAGCCACTGACAAGAACAGAAACTCGGAAATATCTGGAATGTTCCTTAGAAGCATACACTTCAGAGGGATGTCTGCAAAACTACACAAAGGAGTGGGAATCGTTTTCAGATATTTTGCTTACCAAAAATAATGATTATAAGTGTTCTAATCAGATAAATGCAAATCTTAATAGATTAATAACAACCCCTCTTTTTCTAATATAACAGGTCATTTCCTGCTATTGGGACCACCCTATAGGCAAAGGAATTTTGTAGGTGGAATTTATTTTTGAGTTTAATCAAATATATTCAGAAATGAAATCCCTACTGCATAGGAGAAAGATGATTCAGTTAAAATAGAGCTTTTGAGAATGGGTGTAGGTTTGTCCTTACCTTCTGCCAGGACAATCAAAAAGATAAATATCTCTTTTAGAGTGATTCTGTCTGAGGGAAATTCTTAAACCCACCTGCCAATAACGTCAAGTCAAGGGCTTTTCATGATATAACGCATGACAAGGAATGTCGTTTTTCTCTAAATCCTTTACTAAGCAGTATGAATATTAATAGGTAATGAAATACCAATTCTAATTTGCAGCCAGAGAGTTTGTGCTATTCTTCTTGTGGGCTTAGTGAAAATGGGAATTTATGAGAGCCTCAGAGGCTTCTTGAATAAGCAGGCCAAGAACGTTATTAAACAATATTATCCCTCTTGTCAAAGAGTAAAATCCTTACCTACTATGAATGAATTCTTAAAAGAAGAAATATACATATTTTATTTTGTTAAATACTCCAATCGGTACACTAAATATGTGCTTAAGATCAAGACACGGACTTCTGCATACCAGGCAGAAGATCCTAGATGAATTATGCCTGTGAATACTTTTGAACAGTATCAAATATGAAAAGGGCAAGAATATTAAATATAAAAAGCAAGAAACATTCAGATGTAATTTCATCTGTACTAACCACAGAGATATTTAAAATACTTTAAAATTGTTAAAAATGAAATCTGCATATATATGCTGTATATACAGTAACAAAAACAGTAAGTATTCATGTAAGTAAGCTTCAAGTTTACTTGCTATAATCTTCCCACTGTGACTTTAATATGCTCTTTCTTCAAATGGCATTTCTCTCATCATAGATTTCCAATGCACAGAACAGACTAAATTTACGGTCAAGATCATGAACATATTCTCTTTTCAAAACAGCAAATTCACTGCTCTATCTTTCAGGGAAAAAAAACCCTAAGATTTAATTTCCTTATTTAATTCTTTTTAAACAAAAATACTTTTGCACACTCTACTTTAGGATCTGAAAATGTTTCTATAAAAATTAACCAGAGAGATTTAAAAAACAAAATATTTCCAAAGCCCTAGCAAGTTTTCATTTGAATGCACACTCTAGGAATTAAAACACATCCGAGGAAAGAATCAGAAATTCTAGATCCATTTCTATCACAGGACTTACATATAAAAGGAATATGGCAAACTAGGGACAGAAAATTAAAAAGAACTGAGATTAAAGGATATTAAAAATGAGCTAAATTAAAATTCATTCATCCTCAGAGAGCAAGAGAAAAAGGAAGCAGATGTTGAGGTAAGAAGATAAGTAGAACACTTTGCAGAAGAAAATAAAGAAAAACACTTCTATCCCTTCTCTCACCCCCTTTAGAAGATGATGCCACTACAAAATAGTCTTTTACTTAGTCTTTGATAATTTTCTCCTAAAAATTGTATATACAGTGTAGACAAGGAAATGGAAGGAAATTATCTTCTTAAATTCAAGAACTAGGGAACTTCAGAGGAGGTAGGTCAACATTCCTTTTTAGGAAGCACAGAAGAAAGTTGGGTCAAAGCCAAATTCAATAAACCCAGCAATGCTGGAACACGGGAAAGGGCACAACGTAATTATTTTACAAATGCAAGCTGAAAGCAGTTATCAAGGGTTACAGCTACTGGAAAGACAAACTCAGGCATTCTGTGAACCTATCAAACAACAGATGGGTATCTGCAACATATAAAAGAAGCACCAGATGCTTGCGTCATGGGGATTACGTTATAGCGAAGTTGTCTTAATTATAAGTCACAAGGTGCAGATTGCATGCTGACATCTTCACTATAAACTGCTGCTGATGGGTTCAGAAAGACCCAAACTAGAAATATCAGTGATAAGCCTACTATTATAAGTCAGTCAAGATAAATACGGTGGAGTTCTGACTACTAGAGGAGTGCTATGAGGAACTCTGTGGACCTTGTGTGGGGAGGCATTGACAACTAGGATACAAAGAATGCTTTTGAAGTCATCTTTAAAAGTCTCTTGGAAATCAACAAAGTCAAGGGAGTAAATGAAAAAATAATGGTTATAGAAAGATTCATAAAAGTAGTGATTGTCCTTGACCCAGTTTATCATTGTGCCTTAGGTGGGTATAGTTAAGATGACAGGACTCCTTGCCTTAGCTCTCTGTCTACATCTACGGTTTCATCTTTGAGAGGCAGCCCTCAGCAATCTTTCTGTTTCTTGTGGACTAAACTAGTTAAGATCTACTGAGGAATCTGAAACTCTATTCAATCTAGTCTCACTGATGTAGAACAGAGTCTACTCTAAGAAAAAGAGAACAAGAAGTTGTTTCTCATAGAGTTGTGATTCCATACCAGAAAAAGCAAGCTGTGCAGATCAGGGACTTCTACACTGATTCTGGATCCATCCTATAAATCCGGATACTGTGTGGAGAAAACCAACCCTAGTACCCACCTCCAACATCTCTGCAGGAGAGATTTTTACCAAGAACAGTGGGTAATAAGAGGAGAAAACACAAATTTCTCCCTATGGAAAGCTTGATTTGGGGAGAAAAAGGATATATAATTCAAGCCCAAGGTCATGTTCAAAGATAGTAACTTTTGCTGGGTGTTAAAGAGGAGACTGCATCATTAGATTAATAATAAGCTAGACACCGACTGAACAGATGTTTAACAGAGAAAACCAGAAAGGGTCATTGAGAGTAGCACTCCATGAACCCATATCTTTATAAATTGAACTCAAATAACGTAATAATGTAACACATCTGCAACCTTAGGCAGTATGAAGAAGAGCAGATATATTAGGTCATTACTGGAGGCTTGCAGGTGAGGAGCCAGTACAGGAAGGGTAGGTAGTTCAAGAGAAAGGCACACAAGAAACCCTGACCTAAACAACTGTCTCCTCAAAGTGGTACTCTCCGAAGAGCATTATTGAAAATGCATACTTCAAGGGACTCATCTTATGTTATTTAGTCTTATTAGAAAGCTCATAATTAAATAAGGCAAAGGAGAGTCTGAGGATGGGCAGGGAGTCAAGACGGAAAATCCAATAATGAGTAGTTGAAATGTTTAGTTTTTAACAAAAGAATTATAAGATCTTCAAAGAAAAAGAACAGTTTGATCCATACAAAATGAAGAAAGGCATAATAATCTCCTTCAAAGACTTTATCTGCTCAGTTAATAAGAACTTAAAATGTACTTACAAAACCAAAGCACACAATACTCAATGTCATAGAATATATAATGTCAGTATCTACTCCAATAGGGAATATCAGTGTGTTAGCTATTATAATAAAGAGTCAAACAGAAAATTTAGAGTCCAAAAGTACCTTTATTAAACTGTACCTTTATTAAAAGTACCTTTATTAAAATGACAAAAGAATTTGTTATATTGTTCAACAGGAAGTTTATTATGACATGATAGTCAATGGATTAATAGAGATTACTGATAGATAAATTAATGGAGATTATAAGGTTGGAAGAAGAAAGAGTAAAGAAGGAAGGAAAACGTTCAGTGGCACAGAGAACATAGGATTTCTTATGAAGAGAGTTGATGTATATGACATGGAAGTATCAGGAAGACTGGAAGAGAAGAAAGGCAAATTATGCATTTCAAAGAGACAATATGAGAAAAGTCTCATTTGATGAGAATCATTAATGTATAGCCAAGAAGCTCAATGAACTCTAAAATAAACACAAAGAAATAGACAAACATGGAGTAAAATTGTAAGGCTAAGGACAAGAATATCCTGGCAGTAGTTAAATGAAGCTAATAGTACTGAAGAAGAACACGTGAAGGTTGACAGTTAACTTGGCATCAGAAAGTGGGGAAGTAAGGGGAGGAGCAGACATAGTCAAGGTGTGGTAAGAGAAGTCAGCAACAATCATCTGATATCCAGGCAAAGCTACCTTTCAAAATAAAGGCTAGAGGAGCATATACGTATATGCTGACCGGCTTAGGAGACCCATTGCCAGCAACCTTGTCTTAGAAAAAAAACAAGAGCACTTTAGGCTCACAGAAAATAACAACAGAAAACCTGACATTTGCATAGCTGGTCATGTGTGCAGCAAAGATGCTTATGGAATCGTGGCAAGCAATGCAAATGTATATTCCGACTTTTATCACAAAAGATTTAGAAAGCAATTGTCCAAAACGATACATATGGAATTTTGTGGTTGGGTTTACAACATGTGGAAATGTTACCAATTTCTAATAGCAACATGAAAGAGGCAAGGGGTGGGGGAAGCTGAATGAAATAGTAGAACAACAGCATATAGAAGCTTACAGTCATACAAACAACAGAGAGAACAACACGCCGAGAAATCTATTAAGATCTGTGTACCGGAATTTCTTTCTTTGGATGAAAAATGTAAACTTAAATCCACGATTAATTATGACAATGCAAGGCCGATGTTTGACAGGTATAGAATATGTATATCAATGATAGCAGAGATGAAAGGGAGAAAGCTAATTGACAGTCCCATTCCCAAATCTCTCTGGATTAGGTCACTAAACAATTGAAAGAGATGCAGAGAAGATACATATGGTGCGCCCTGAGCAATGGTTAGAAAGAAAGCAAAAGGGAAAGTAGAAAATATATTGATAACCTGGATCAATAGGAGCTTAGAGAGACTGAACCACCAACCAGGGAGCACGCATGGGAAGGACCTAGGCCCTCTGTACATATGTGACAGTAGTGTTGATCCTTCTTGTGAGACTTCTAACAGTGGGGCAGGGGAAGTCTCTGACTCTGTTACCTGCCTTCCAAAGCATTTCCTCCTACTGGGTTGCCTCATCTAGCCTTAATAGGAGAGGAGGTACCAAGTCTTACTTCAACATGATTTGCCATGGATGGTTGATATCCATGGGAGAACTGACCTTTTCTAAATAGAAATGGAGGAGTGGATTGTGCATGGGGGAGAGGGGATGTAGGGAAAAGATGTGGGGAGAGAGCAGAGAGAGGAGACTGCAGTCAGAGATGTTAAATAAATAAATAAATGAATAAATAAATAAAATGATAGAAACTATAGAAAAAGCAAACTTGGTAATAAATGATAACAAAGACCTGTCCAAAATTAACAAGTACACAGTGTCAAGAGGGTAATCAACAGCTATAAATATCTATGTTCAAAATGAAGTATTTGAAATTCATAGCCTAGTTTCACTCTTCCAATAGAAAAAGAATAGCATATTGAACATAAAGAAATACAGAGGGGAAAGTTTAGTGTACAATTAATCATAAGAATAAAAAAGTAAAGATGGGATTCACTACAACCAAAGTGTGGTTCTTAGAAACTTTGAAAAGAATCAACATACTAAGAAAGCTGTGGATAGAAAAATAAACAACTCCAAGTAAAGAGTAATCGGAATAAAACAAAAGGAAAACAAAGCAAGCCTAGATATAAATGCAAGAGTCGACATATAAATAGCAGCAACAGTATGAACCATATTAATAAAAATCACCTCCACACAGGCTTTGAATATTTCATAGCAATAAAGTTAGTAGGCTTAGATCAAATTGATAAGATAATGAAAACAACCTGCCAAATGGACTCAAGTAGAAATAGAAAATCATTTGTGACATATCAGTTGTCTTGATTGCTTAAAAAGAATCTTACAAAGAAAATCCATTGAAAAATAACTTCACTGGTCTGTGCCACCAAACTTTTAAAGCATTAATACCAAATATGTACAAATTATGCACAAATTTTTAGATGATACTTGCCAAGTAATTTTGAGACCTGTGACTAGTTAAAAAAATATGATAAGCAGGTTACTACATTTGTGACTACATAGGCATGACTTGTTTAATGATAGGATTGTTTCTTGAGAAATGTGTTCTTGTGTGATATTGTTATGTGAACACACAACATAGAGAATGCATACACAAACTAAGGTAGTTACATCATTTATTGGTGGGACTTAAGGAACTACCCTCATATATTTAGTTTGATACTACCCAAAACCTTGCTGTATGACATGTAATTGTAGATCCAAAAAATCTCAGGAAGGTACCAGCTGGAAGAGTCAGCAATATAAAGATGTAGGTGTATTACATATATCACACCTAAGTGGCATTTGTCCCAGAAATGCAAAGCTGTCTTACTAGTTGAAAATCAAGTTAGTGTAATACACTATTCAAGGAAGCATGCACCAGCTAGACAAATAGATGGCAAACTTACACGACAAATCTCATAACCTTTCATGATAAATATAGTCAGCTGAGTCGGAATAGCTTCAGGTTTCTTAGTCATCAGTATCTACTGAAATCTCACACTAATGTGTTTAATGATGAAAGTTGGACTCTTTTTCCTTAAGCAGAAAAACAAGGATATTTATAGTTGATATTTTCACTCAAAATTACCCCAGAGGTTCTAGTTAGGGAAGCTGGAAAAACAGCAAAAGAAAATGTGACCAGACTGGCAAAGAAGTGAATCTGCCTCTGTTTGCTTAGAATGTGCTCTGACATGCAACCAAATCCAAGTAATCAGGAGAGCTCTGAAATAATATAAGCAACCAGCAAAATTGAAGGCCAAAGGTAATTGTACTTATGTAAACAATAATAAACAAAGAAAATAAATATTGTAACATGAAATGCTGAAGCAGTTCCATAGATAGAGAAATAGTCTTTCCCAGGGGGAAAAAAAATCACATCGTAGGTTATCTATACCAAATGTTCAGCTCAGTCCCAAAAAGATAGACATACAAGTAACATATAGACTTAGCAAGTTGTATTTATGTATTTAGTAACACACACACACACACACACACACACACACACACATCAACAGTTAGAGGAAAAGAGGCCATGATTCTGAGAAAGAACAGAAGGTGTTCATGGGAGGATTTAGAGGGAGGATATAACATTATATTATAATCTCAAAAGATAAACCATTATTTTAAAAATAGGATTGATAATACATTGTTACTTAAATAGCTGTGATTAAAAAAAAGAGTAATAAGGTTTGGAGAGTATGTTGTAAAGTGGGAGTCTCCTCTTTTGCTGGTGGGAGTAGAAATGGAACTGGTACTGTGGGAACAGTGGGCAGTCACTAGAATGCCAATGACCTAGACTTAGCGCAATACCATTCCTGGAAAGTACTACAAAGAAAACACAATGTGGCTTAATACTCTCAGTTGTATCTGAATGATTATAGTGGTATGGTAATGATAACTTAAAATAGAAATCAACTAGCATCTGGTGGGGTAAATAAAATTCAATATAGCAATGCAATAGAATATCCTTTAACAATGAAATGGAAGTTTCCAGCGTATGTGCTTCTTGAAAACTGTATGCAAGGTAAAAGAAAAAAGAGAGAGAGAGAGAGAGATAATAAGTTATATGAATTCATTTGTTTCAAATGTTCAGATTAAGAAACTTAAAATGATGAAAAGTATTTTCTTAATTTTTCAGATGGGGTGAGATAGGAGAGAAGATTTTAAGCTGGAAGGAATGAATTTTCTTTAGTAGCTGATAAAATTAAGGAAATTTGAAGAAATGTGATCAAACTTACTGGAGATGGCAATTTATATGTGTAATCTGTATCATACGCTAATACCGCTAGTGGATGCTTTGATGAAATAGGTAGTGTTTTGGGTGGCAAGGTCCACCAACTCCCAGAAGAGTCTCTTGTAGATGCAACTAATTAGAAAAGCACAGCACAAGATAAGTCTAATAGTTTTGGCTTCTGGGGTTATAATTGTCTCTAGGCTTGAAAAATGTTATTATATTTATTTCATGCTAAAATATCTTTAAATCAATGAAATGGCAACAATTTTGAACATATTCCCTACTTTACATGTGCCAGGCATCAAGCCTAGTGGCTTCAAATGAATTCTGTCCCCTGCTGGTCCTTTCCTAACTTCTTTTCTGGTGTGTGTGGAATGGAGCTAGTGCCTGGCTCCCCCTGACCAGTGCATGTGGAACATGCTGGCTATGACTTCTGCATGGAGATTGAAACGCTCTTGTTCTCTGCCTCAGGGCACCATCCTGTCAGGCTGTCATGGTGGAGCAGCTCATATGGTCAGGAAATCAAGGCAGATCTAGATAAAACCCAGTGGGAAAATGATGCCCTTAGCCTTCCTGCTTGTGAGAAATGGAACCTTATCAACAAAGCAAGCTTATCAGTAGTCTACCCTCCAAGTAACCTCAAGATCACACCTGCCACCAGAGCTGAACCCTTGACCCTCATAAGCGATTAGACCTGCAGCATCCTGTTAAGTCACAGCCTCTAGAACTACACAGACTGCTGCAAAGCTGTATGTTTAAGATCTTCACATTGTGGATAATTCACTATAGATGCCTAGTGCATTCAATATTGAAGTACTTAGATACAAGAATTTTTCTAAATAGGTATGTCTTCCACCAGATCTCTCAGAAGCTCAACTTACTCAAAAAAAATCTTCATTTATTTATTGTGCTAAATAAACAATGTAAAATCTACCTCACTGACAACATTGGAAGTGTGCTATGCATTAAAATTCGTTGCTTATAGAGACACAGTTTTGCTTGGCAAGATAAGATGCATCTCTTTAGCTCGACTGAAAAGTCACGCTCCTTCATTAACAGACTTCACTTTTATTTTACCCTGTCCCCAGCCACCGGAAACCACCATCCCACTATCCAGTGCTTTGAACTTGACAGAAAGTTGTATGAGAGGTCTTTACAGCATTTGTCCTCACAGTGCACATTATCACATATTGTCTCGTCTCTTCCTCTAGACCTCGGTGCTTGGGTTACTGAATAACTGTCATTGTCTGACCTAAGTCCTCTGTGTGCTTCTATAGTCAACTCTTCTGTCTTATCCATTGTTGTTTCTCTGAGATAAACCCCTTGGTCCATTGTGAAAAGTGATAAACAAACTAATACAGCTCATCACAATTAAATGTTATTCTTGTTCCTGAGGAATAATTTCCTTATTCCTCGTCTCAGACTATCTATTATTACAAACTGCAGCAGCTCTTTAGTTATTGTGTCTAGCACATGTGTAGAGACCAGTGGTCCACCTGAAGGGACCTACTCTCTCCTTTAACATCTGTGGGCTCTGGGATGAGGTTCAAGGATCTAAGACTTGGTGGCGAGCACCTTCACTCTCTAAGCCATCCCATTCATAACATCTTTGACGCACATATTTGTTGCATTGCCCAAGGCTGCATGTTTTGTAGTACAGTAAAGCTGTACCTTGCATAGATAGACAGGAAGCTCTATTTTATCGTACGATGCCAGTAGGTCTACTCTCATTCCCTTTCACTATGAAAGTTAAACAGCTGATGCAGCATGAAGTCTGTTTTAGAATTTTCCATTGTTGCTAGTTGATAACTATCTGTGGGTTTGAGGTGTGTGTGTATGTGTATGTGTGTGTGTGTGGGGGGGCTGTACATATGTGGGTGAATATGAGCTTGTGTGTGCTCATCTGGAGGCCAGAGATGATACTGAGTGGTTTCTTAAGCTCTCTGCATCAGTTCTTGAGGCACAGTCTCTAACTGAACTTAAACATCATTGCTTAGCTAGGCTGGCTGGTCCCTGATCTCTAGTGATCCTTCTTTCTACCTCCCAGTCCCTGGATACTGGTGAATAGCCATGTCTTACTTTATACATGGGCCCCACAGTTAAGTCTTCAGACTTCCACAAAATCCACTCTACCCACTGAGCCATCTTATCAGCCGCAAGCTTGTTTTAACGAGAATAACTTAAATGTCAGCATTTTCATGTGATGAATATTGGATCTCATTATGAAATAGGTGTATGTATATTTCATAAATATGTGAAACTTTTAAACAGCAGAGCTCAAACCCATTCACTTAAAGAATCTTCAGTTTCTTAGTTTAAATAAGAGCCTTTACTATTCAGTAAAATGTGAGGGAATGGCATCATTATAAAAATGTTAGCAGTGAAGACAAAGTGCTGGTTCTTTTCCCTTCAGGATATTTTCTCATTTGGAATAATCAGTGGACTGAAAAGCCCCACTGGCTTAGAAACTTTAATGAGTGTGCATGCTAACTTAAAACAACAAAACACATTTTTCCACATGTCTATTGTGGAATAAAAATAAATAATTCAGGTTTAGGCTTCAGGCATTTTTTTCCCCCTCTGTGATTGAAATGGAGATGTAGGTTAAATCAGAGATGATTTTGGTCACTGTTTCATTAGCGCATTTCGTGTTATCCTATGTCTCTGGTTTTCTTCATCCTCTGTTGTCATCTTTGCAACTTTGCTGTGTTTTATTGACATGCTCTAGCAGCTGAGTGGCAGCAAAGACCTATGATTTATTATAGAAAAAACTTAGGAACATTGTCCCCCGATTTTTCTGTTGTAGCAAGTAAGGTACACTCTTACTATTGTATCTGGATTGACTACACTGATGAATAAATTAGCATCCTCTGTGCAAACATACAAACATACATACACACACATGGCATATATGTCCATGCATTCAGCTTGTACATGCATACTTAACACAGAGTTAATTTGTACTGACAGATCAAGTACACATCCTCCCTACATGCCCACTACATGCATACAGACACGTAAGTGAATGTACTTAGCTTAAACAATGACACAGCTTTATATTAGTAACACTTCTTGCAGAATAATGAAAGGATAAATGAACACTCATTTAATGTGCTACTGTCATGATTTTTTAAACATGTTGTAAGAGAAAACGAACTCTATCCAGAGATATTTCATAGTCCTGTAAATGTGGCCACTCTAATGTGGTTTAAATAAAAAACAACAACCAAAACAAAACAAAACAAAAAAACGTTTTTCTACAAATATCGTACTGAGGTCTTACTAGTCCATTTGATGACTGTTTGGAAATGTTATGAGAACAAGCATGCTTTGAAACTGACAATCCTCTATCATCCATAGTCCCATGAAGGAATAATTAGGAATGGTAGGATAAAATTTTTAAGGAAAGAATTTAGCACATTTGGTTTTTATGCTTATAAATGCTCATTTAGTTGGAAAATGCCTTTCCATAATTGCTCCAGTTGCAGCCAGCTGAGTATTTTAAGATGTTTCATTCAAATCTGGGGACTGATGTTGTCAGTTATCACAAATTTTAGAACTGGAATTGATCAGTGGCATTATCTGGTCCAGCGCTTTTCCTTTGGCAGATGAGTTGATGTAAATTAATTATCTAAAGAAAGTTTGTGGTGTAGAGAATGAAAAACAGAGCCATTAGCATTCAGGGGATGAAAGTGAAGCATGAAGACATTAAATAAGTTGCCAACTTTATTAAAACTGGTTGTAAGCAGTTGGAACTCATTTTTAGCCTGCCAGTATCTCACTGGTGCTTCCTGATGCACGGTGCACTCTTCATACTGTGGATAGTTTTAAAACGTTACTGGGGATAGAAAGATAATTTTATAAGAAGGAAATGTTTCTTGACTCTGGACAGGACATGTATGCTCATGCCTTGTTGACAGAGAGGGCGGGGTACTCAATGTCAATGCTTGACAGTCTGGAGTTTTATGGCACTGAACTCTGGAGAGGAAATGTCAGCACAATGTGTGTGTTTAACAAGCTTCTTTTAAGTTGTACTACATTACATTAAAGCTACAATATTTTGACTTTGAAACACATAATAAAATGTTTTTTAAACAAAATATACTCAAAGGTTTGAGAGTAGCTTCTAGCATCACTGACTAACCAAATGCAATTGCTCTGAGTGGCCTCTGAAAGCTTCCAACATTTCATTACAAAGCAATTACATCAGAGCCTTGTCCAGAGCTCTCAGCATGGCTGAAAGAAAAAAAAAAGAAATTACATGAACAGGTGAAATGTGCCATTCTGAAATATAGCCTAACAAATCTAGAGAGCCAGGCTGCAGAGTGCCAGTAGAGATGGGTGGATTTAAGAGAAGTGATAAGCACGTTTGATTTTCAAAGTGAGCACACCAGGAGTGTTTAGTTGCATGTTTGTTGTCAAGTAGGGTAAATTTGCTTATAACAGTGATAATGCCATTTAGCAAAATGGAATTTGTTAGATAGTGTCCACGCATTAAATCTTTTATAAATCCACATTGAAAAATATATGCATATAGCTACTTAAAGCAGTATATAACTACACAATTTTCTGTATTTAGAAAGGAAATCATTGGAGCAACAGTACTCATAGAGTTATAGGCTTTTTGACTATTGTGAACTCACAGATGTATCTGCATAGCAGTCCCATGTAGTAATTCTTTCTACTCTCCTCATGTGTATGTGTGTATGTGTATGTATGTATGTGTGTGTGTGTTTTGTGTGTGTGTGTGTGTGTCTGTTTTGTGTGTGTGTTTGTGTGTTTGTGTGTGTGTGTTTGTGTGTGTATGTGTGTGTGTGTGTGTGTGTGTGTGTGTGTGTGAGAGAGAGAGAGAGAGAGAGAGAGAGAGAGAGAGAGAGAGAGAGAGAGAGAGAGACAGAGAGAGAGAGAGAGAGAGAGAGAGAAAATAAGATGAAGAAGATTAAAGTGATTAGTACTACATCAAGCAACCCTTCACTGAAGGACAGAATTTACTTAAAGTGTTTTGGTGCCCTAAGCCATGATCTTAATCGCCTACTGATTTTCCTATCTATGAGTCAGGACACTCTTCATGAAAGTGTGACTTCATGGAGTCTTATGCCTTGGTATCTTAGAAAGAAAAGTATTCTTTTAAAATAATAACAAACAACTAGGTATTATTTCATAGGACTCCATTGTATGCATTTGAGGGCTATGTTTCCAAATATGACCTTTCAAAAGTGAAGATTTCTGCAGTGGAAGAAAGGCAGCTCAGAGGGGAGCTGTAGGTAGTCTGTATGGGATCCAGAACCAAGCTCCAGATGTTTGAGTAGATTCTTGCCCCTTTTGTGATCATAAATCACTGTGCGAACATGAGAATGTTCTGCTGACTGCTTTTCTGAGGAAAAGATTTCTGTATCTTACTAAATTTTTGAAAGGATACAGAGCTCAATTTTAATACCTCAACCAGGCAAACTTCTTTACTAAAGGCAATATAAAGGCATCTTGGGCTTGAGGCAGTAGGGTCTCTTTCACAATTCCATTACACAATGGCAGTGGAAAGCAACTCATAGGGCAGGATTGGGGTAGTATTCCAATAACAACTTACTTAGGGACTTAAAAATTCAAACTTCACATTTTTTATGTTGCAAAGTATTACATTCATGAGTTTCTGCAGTTATTAAAAAATGTGTAGAAATGTATAACTTTTTTTATCTGTTTTTTTTTATTTGGAGAGGCTTTATGGATCTGACCTAGGTCATCTGCATATATGTTAGCTTGGTATAGCTTGGTGTTCTTGTGGGACTCTAACAGTGGGGAGCAAGGACTGTTTCTGACTCTTTTCCCCGCTTTTGAGATCTTTTTCTTCCTATTATTGGCCTTGTTTAGTTCTGATAAGACCTAGCCTTATTATAGCTTGTTATGCCATGTTTGGTTGAGATTTCTGGGAAGCCTGCTCTTTTCTGTCTGGAAATGGAGGAAGAGTGGATTTGGGGGAGAGAACAGTTGGAGGAGGGTTCTGTGTGGCAAAGAGAGAGAGAAACCTGCAGTTAGGATGTAATATATGAGAAGATGATAGATAGATAGATAGATAGATAGATAGATAGATAGATAGATAGATAGATAGATAGATAGATAGATAGATAGATAGATAGAGATTAAATCACAAGAAAAGGCAACAGTCTTCCTCGAAGCTATAGGGATGGCTCTTCCTATCACAGGGGAACCTAGTGGGAAACTTTTGAAATGTAAGTCTCAGGCCTTTGCTAATCTAATGATTCAGTAATTGGGAGCAAAGACATCCAGTCTGTCTTTTGGTGAAAAAGACACATTAAAGTTTGAAAGTGATTAGTGGAAAACTTTAATTCAGCCATAATTACAAGAAGTAAGTTTTGAGAAATAATTATATTTTACCATGATATACTGGAGGAAGTATGATGTTTTCTTTCTTTCTTTCTTTTTTCTTTCTTTCTTTCTTTCTTTCTTTCTTTCTTTCTTTCTTTCTTTCTTTCTTTCTTTCTTTCTTTCTTCCTTCCTTCCTTCCTTCCTTCCTTCCTTTCTTTCTTTCTTTCTTCCTTCCTTCCTTCCTTCCTTATTTTCTTTTTTCCTTCTTCCTTTTGTTTTTTTTTTTTAGATGCCAGAAGGATCTTCAATAAGATATCAACTACTAGAAAGTGGTCATGAAAATACACCACTTTTTATTACTATGTATAGAGCGCATACATTTTATATATTTATGTACACATAATACGTATTTAAAAATGTGTATAATAACATCATACATAATAGCCATGAATACTTACCATGAAAGATCACAAAGCAACCTGAATCTGAAATATATGTAATGTTCTTTAATGTTTATCTCCTTCTCTTTTCATGGGATCCAACCAAGTTTATTATTTCTGAAGCTGTTATTAGATCACAGCCATAGTGGAGAAATACCATGATAATGTGTACTCACCAGGGCAAATTCTTTGTTGAGAATCATCTGTTCCACTAAGGATGACTCATTGTGGAATAGGTGGGGCTGCATGTGACTCCACATGTGAGGAAACCACCAGAACTCATCCACAGACCTCAGCAGAAGGTCATCTCCTTCATCTTCCTCTTCAGTTCCTGTAAAACAGTAAGTGACAATGGCTGTTTGTAAGAATTGTTTAATTATTCATGCTACTTTCTAAGCAGAAAAAGAATGAGCTTAGTATAAATTGCATCAGAGACTGGGGCATGAATAAGATGTGGTGGGTCCTGCTGACCACAGAGGAGGTAGTATGAGTACTCACTACTGATGATGCTTAGAATTGTGGCATCCTGGTGGCAATAAACAACAAACACATGTATGTGTGTGTATGTATGTGTGTGTGTGTGGTGTGTATAATGTATATATTATTTATAATGACTTCTTTTTTTTTCTTTTTTATCACAATGATTTCTTAATGTATATAGGGAACTAGACCCACGGTCACTCCTTTTTCTCAAACTTTTTCTATGTGTTCCTACAATTGAGTTGAAAATTTGATGAAATTTCTTCTGATTATGAAAACTCCATAAATTTACTGAAGGATTGTGGAAAATACAAGTAATCTATAGTGGCAAAATAAAATAAAATGTAAATAGAACATCCTACATAGTCATAATTTAGACCTAACTAGTGGAAATTAATTTTGTATTTATCTTTAAAATCTATTGGTGTTTATTTTAGAGATCAAACATATATACATATATATATGTATGAATATGTATATATGTTTGTATTTTTGCCTCTTTATATGTCAAGTTAATGCCATACACACACACACACACACACACATATATAATTCCAATTTTAATTCAACTTTTTTATTAGATATTTTCTTTATTTACATTTCAAATGTTATCCCCTTTCTTCATTTCTCCTCCAAAAACACCCTATCCCATTCCCCATCCCCCTGCTCACCAACCCATCCACTCCCACTTCCCTGTCCTGGCATTCCCCTACACTGGGACATTGAGTCTTCACAGGACCAAGGGCCTCTCCTCTCATTGATGTCAACTTTGTTTTATAATAAAGTTTATATAAATCATAACAATTTCATAAAACTTCAACAATGAATCTTACAATTATTTCTAAAAGAAGCCTTCTTTGATAATTGAAAATTAGCATGTCTTCCTCATTATAGAAACAATTTATAGCCCAATGCATAAGATGAGCACTATGATGCTATAATTCAAATTAAAACAGAAATATATATATTTCTAAGAGAATTCATCAGAACTCCCTGGACCCTCCAGTCTCTTGAGGGTTAGTTGCATCTTCTCTGATTGAACACAGACCCAGCAGTCCTCTGCTGTGTATGTGTTGTGGGCCTCTTATCAACTGGTGTATGCTGCCTGTTTGGTGGTGCAGTATTTGAGAGATCTTGGGGGTTCAGATTAATTGAGACTCCTAGTCCTCCTACAGGATTGCCATTCTCCTCAGCTTCTTTCAGCCTTCCCTAATTCAACAACAGGGGTCAGATGCTTCTGTTCATTGGTTGGGTGCAAATACCTACATTTGACTCTTTCAACTGCTTGTTGGGTCTTCTGGAATGCGGTCACGCTAGGTTCCATTTTGTAAGTGCTCCATAGCCTCAGTAATAGTGTCAGGCTTTGGGGCCTCCCCTTGAGAGGTTAGGTGGGGTGGGGGTTGGGGGTGGAGACAAGTGGGTGGGGAGGAGATACGGGATGTGGAATAGTTAGAGGGTGGACATCGGGGGGGGGATAAAATTTGGAGTGTGAAAAATTAATGAATTATATTTAATTTAAAAAATAAAAAAAAATTATTGGATTGCAGCTATTCAAAATTATTTTTTGCTATATGAAGCTATATGTAGTTTTTAAAATTGCATAAAATTTAGCAAATTTTAAAATGTCATTAATTTATTCATATAAAAATTGTTATATAATTTCAAACTATTTAACTATATAAGCAAACTGAAAATGTTCTGGCTTCTAGTTTGTCTTTGTTTAGTTTACTCTTTTGCTAACATGCTATGTTTAATAGATGGGTGCTATGTTTTCTGGTTTTTTTTTTTTAGATTAAATTAGGGAACTATATATTATTGTAATTTTAAAACCCTTTGTGTCTTCTATGAAAAAGATTTCCTCAGTCGTGGAAGAAATGGTATAAAGTGGGTAATGCACTTTGGATTCAATTCCTGGAAGTGAGTCTCTTCTACATAATTAATTATTTGATCTTGAATAAATATAATTTTCAGTCCCAGGTTCTTATTTAAAACAAATGTGAGAATACTTTTGCCATGAAGTTTTAGTAAAGGGTCAATGAGATGGACTGAGGAAAGTACTTCATGTTGGGACTTCCAGATAGAAGTGCGATGACGCCAAACATCTTCTGAAAATCAGCTTATGTTTAATTGCTTTGTTTTTAAATGATATGTTTTTCCACATTCCTAAAGCTCTAGCTTGTATGAATCAAACACTGGGTCTTACTAAGTTGCACTTGTAGCACACTGCTATCCTAGAATACTGAATAATAAAATAACTTATTTGTGCCTTCTTGAAAATAGTCAATGACCTTAGCCTTCTACCACATAGAGTTAAAGAATAGAGGTCTGGATATTCATGAAGTCCTATGAGTGAGATGGGCTGACAACATTCATACATTTTATAAGTTGTCTAAAACTGTTGGTATCAGACTCCCAGTTCATTGACTTTTTTTGTTGTTGTTGTTATTGTATGAGGCTCATCAAATGTTAAAATGCAAGCTAAGAATCATTTCCATCGGTGCAATGTTTATGCTAGGTGTTTCTTATGTGTGTAACTAAACAGACTTAACCATGAGTTTGAAAGATTTGCTAATGTCACAAGTGAGTAAAGAAATTCTAACTTGCCCCTCCGCCCCTCAAAAAACACCAGTCTATGTTTCTCTTAGTCAAGAGTATTTGAGAAATGCCTTCCTTCCCTTTCAACTCTACCATCCTTACTATGCATGGCAGGAATCATGGAGTGCTCCCTTAACTAGGAACAAGGTCAATTACTCAATTTTTAGAGTATTGATATAAAATGTTGAATGACTGATGATAAAATATAAGCAATTTTGTATCGGAGATTATGCTAATTTACAAACACTTGAGGCAAGGTTGAAAGTGACATTTTTCAGCTTCTTGCCTTTTAAACATCATAGATTAATTTCTGCCAACCTTCCTCTTATTTTATGCTGGTCATCTAATTTAAAGCCACATGAGGTTGACCCTTGACACTTTATATAGCTTAATGAAAAATATGATAGCGAGGCATGCTGGTAAAACCACAGTAGAATTTTAAGTGATTTCAAATCTAAGTGAAAATGGAGCATTTTGTCAGTCAAAGCACATGCTTTTACAATCCTCACGTATGCTTAAGTAACGGGCTAGAATGTTATTTGTATTTCATAATGACCACATTGAAACCAGCTAAAGGTATTAAATTAACTGTGCTCCAATAAAGCATTTACTTCTTATTTACACACGATGCCTCTTTTCCTGTTTCCTAAAGATTTTAAGTCGAAGTCAAGTACACAAAAGATTACTCCTTGTCATTAATTTTCAAGGATCATTTTTGTGAGAAAATGACATGCTCCTGAAAGTTCTCTAAATCTGTCAACATGAGGTTTTCGATCTTGTGTTTGTCATTGATATGGACTGAACTCTGAACACGAGGCAAGTGCTTTGCTAAAGTCTACAGCCAGGGTCCCCAAGTAAACAATGCTCTCAGCAAGGTCTGAACTACAGATTAATGGATGAAAAGGTGAAGCCGGAAGAGTAAATAAGATTGAGAACATTCCATTGGTTCTTTATTTTGTTTTTGCATAAAAATCTGCTCATTATGCATGAGTCTAATTTTAAGTGTGAAAAAATATTTTTTTATTTTCTTTGTATATAGTGTCTGCTATCTCTTCATATGTAGATGGATATATAACCACTCATACTAACTACCTGTATTAAAGGATTTCTACCATCCCCAAATAGAAAATAGATCCAAGTTAGTATTTCATAAACATTTACTCTCATAGAAAATACTTTCAAAAGTACTAATAATAAGAACTTACAACTTCATGTATGGGAGGTCATATTATTAACACAATTTTGGAGATGTGGAAAGAGAGGCATGGAAAGGTTAAGTAGTTTGTGCATGTTTATATACTTGGTAAAATGTCAAACCCTTGATTTCAACACAACCCATCTGTTTCTATTGAGTGTTTTTTAATCCACAATGTATAAAAAAATAAAGAATACCGCAAAAACTAAGATAACAATTTCCCTTCTTTCATCCATGAAGTTAACACATTTTTTAATTAAGTGAAGTTTTAAGGAATAAACTGACAACCAGGGAAAGCAATCTTAATATCATTCCTAAACGTGATTCATGACAATTAGTGATCAGATTTAGTCTTCTTGATTATTAAATTATAATAACAACAATTATTCTCACTAGAAATCATGTGGAAAACAAAAAGGATATACAGTACTCTCAGAGGATGGCCTGAACTGCAAATTTCCATTCAGTGACGCTTGCATGATGTATTTTCAATCAAGATTAAACATTTCCAGACTCAAAAATTTCATTCTAAATTCCACACTTCTATTTTTTTCTTTTTAATCAACACCATGTGTTCCTCCTTCAATTTGCTACCTGTGCATGAAAGACTATCAGGGAAGGTTTAATAATATGACATTTTAGGGTAAGATTGGCTTTAACATGTGAAGGTCAGGGAGGTGGACAGGTAAGAAATCATGATAAATGCAAATACATGGAGAAGTCTAATGCTTGCAGCAGTTGTCACTACTACACTAGAAACATGAGATTAAATGTCTTCAAAACAATGAGGCTTATCAATCAGCATCCTCACATATTGGGAAATCAGATCATCAGGGGAGAGAACAGACAAGGTTACCTCTTCATGGTTACACATCACAGCCATCCATACACAGAAGAAATTAACTTTCTTGCCTTTCAATCTTCTTTTCTATGAAGTTATCTTGCCAGATAGGACTGTGACTAGGTAACAATGAGGCATGTCTTTATGATAAAGGGTATCACAACATTCACTTTTTTTTTTAAGCATTCAGTTTTTGAGAAACCTTTGGTAGCTTAAATATGTTAATATGAACTCAATGTATTATGATTACACACTTGAAAAATAATTTTTAATAGTCCTTTAGACTACACAACATAGACTATACAACACAGCTGTTAAATAAAGTTATATATTTATTTGGGGAAAATTAAATTTTTAAGATTTATATATTTATATATACATATGTCTTATTTGCTATGTGAGCTATTACCATAGTATAACGTTACAGACTGTTTCTTTCATTATTTCTTGGCTAGGTTAGTTCAAATTTAAAGTCAATAAATCTGTTTAAAAGATATAATTAAAATGTGTCTTTGGGGGAGTATTTTAATAACGACTTTTGAAATATTAACAAAAGTGTCCTGTTTAATTTTTTAAATGGATATATACTGTTCACATGCACAGGATGACAAAGAAGAAATGAGAAATACCACAATTTCTAGTAACATTAACATCTATCAGGTTTAGTATGTATAAGCCTCAAAAGGAAATAAAAGATGAGTTGGTTAGGTAGTACATTTCAGTCCAAAGAATGCATTTATTTCAACTACAAATCTATTTAAGACAAAATAGTACTGTTTGGTTATGAACTCCAAATAATCTCATAGTTTTATACGCTCACATGAGCAGACAAAGTTGTCACAGTTATCTGCAGTATAACGTCATAGTTAGAGATTCTTAGTGCTGAACTCATTTTTAAGAAGATTTTTTGAAGATTTACAAGACAATGACTAATTCAACATTGTAAGCTGGAATCGCCTCATCTGTGCAAAGATGATGGCTCAATCTCTTTGCAAAAAAATGTACAATTATTTGATTTATCAAGTAGCCTAAGTAGTCATTTCCATTCGATTACTTTAAACAAATTTAAATATTCCAAAGTAGACCAAAAAAAACCCCCAAAACAATAAAACAAAAACAAAAACTGCACATCAGGAAAAAACAAACAAGACATTTGCACTTCACTCTTCTAATAAACCATGCTGAGCTTTGCATTTGACAGTCTCCTTGAGTATGAAAGCTGCACTTATAATCATTACAGACTGCCTTTGCATGGAATATTTTTAATGAGTCAATAAGCTGAATGAGTGCATGGAGATGACTGTGAAATGTTTCTGTTAAGATGCTGGGAACCTAACGCTTTCTTTCTTCTTAAAGCATTTAGCTTACAGCCAAACTGCACAAATAGGTGCAGGTCTTGGATTTCTTCTTTACATAGGCCCCAACACATGTTTTACTATTGTTCTGTACACCAATGTAAGACAATACATTTTATGAACATAGTTCTCTCAGATAATATAGCACAAGGTTAATATTCTAAAGATATAGAGTCAAAATCTGAATGTGAGAATGCAAAGGACTAAGACACGGAAGAATATAAAGTAAAAACATAAACACTAAGCCTTTTTTTGAGAAATTGTTTAGGGGTTGAGAATAAACAGAAAGATAACTGGATTGAGGCAGAAAATATGCATGACTAATTGTAAGGATTTTCATGGATACCAGCACTATAAAATGAAAATAATTTTAGAAAAAAATTCTTCAAAGGAAGGTAAAGTAATAAGATGATCTTTATAGTCTATTGCCTTTGTTTCACTTTATCAAATCTATGTTCATTCACCAGGTATCTTCTGAATGAAAAATAATATATATGAATGTATCTATCAGCTCAACCATTTGATGGCTAAAATGCTGCCCAATGAGGTTCATTATAGCATCTTTGTCATCATCTTTGTCTCTACACTGAGCATTCGCTTACATGATGCATACAAAAGGGTACACAGGACACTTGGCACAGTGATAATCATTTCTCTTATAGTGTTCAAAAGTTAGTTTTCCTAATTTGCCTACGATTTTAGTAGTCCTTGCCAAAATACAAACTCATTGGCTTTTTAACTCAGCTACTCATACAATGCACCAAAGTTGCCCCCTTCATAATCAATACAGATATCCTACATCTTTTACTTACAGAACATTTAAAATTCTATATCCTATTTCTTATGTAGTTGCCTGAGAACACAAAACTGCTTCTTACCTGTATGGTAAAACTTCCCTGAAAATCCAAGGTTGAAGGTAAAATTTGCAACCTGAGTGCGCAGTAAATTTTGAGTCTCTAGTAATGCCTGAAATAAATAAGAACATGATTTTAGAAAAGTAAATATGAAGCTTTGGGATGCTTCTTTCACACTGTGTGTGCCTGAGAGAAACAATAAGAGCTTTAGTGAGCCTCGGTGTCTGATGGGCATTGATTGTGCATTCATATTGCAGCCCTTGTAATTATTACGGATGTTATTTCATTGAAGGTCACCAAACTGTGAAACAGTTAAATCCTAAGCACATTATGCATCACTGAGAGTCAATTCTTCAACTGCACAGCCTTGAAATCATTTTTCATTTTGTCTGAGACATTTCTTGAATTTCAGATTATTACATTTCCTTTCCATGGGGAAACTTTTTCAGAATTGTTGCTATAGACAAGTCCTATGCAAGTTACTAAGGAACAAGGCAAGAACTTTTATTTGCTCTACAACTCGTTGTGTGACTGTGTTAAAACTCATGACTTTTGTGATAAAATTATTGAAGTGAAAGCTTGAGTTTTTACTTAATAAACTAATGAGCAATGTATATTTTCTAAGGCATTTCTTACAATTCTGAAAAGAAAAAAAAGAAAACATATAAGAACAAATATGCTGTATGTTGCCAACTTGACAAAGTAATAGTCTCTGTTCCCATAACATAGCTAATATCTCCTTAATTTATTTATTATGAATTACACTTTTATAACTTCCCATTTGTAGGTAAGATAAGAACACACTGATAATAAATAGCTAGAATTATTCATTCTAACAACACTCCAGCTATATCATCCTATCTTATAGGATATGGCATAATTTATATCACCTATCTCAACCTATATAGTATAATTTAGATCTAGGTAAACCTACATAGCATAATTTATATCTGACCCATATTTCAGTTTTCTTAGTGACATGACTACTAATTTATTGATTCAGAATTCATTTTCTATTTTTCAATAGAATTTACAAGGGAGTTTTATTCTGATGGAAAAACTGGCACTATTAATTCCAATGTATTTTGGCTACTGCTATCCATCTGTTAGGCAAAAAAGAGCCAAAGCTTAGATTACTTACTTGGCATTGGTCATGGGGAAGATTTTACTTTAAACATTTTTATGATTTTTACTATTCTTTGTAATTTCTTTATTTGTAATGTAAGAGAAGGAAAGAAACATGGATAAAATGAAGGTGGTGCAAGGAAGGGAGGAAAGGAGGGAGAAAAGAAGGAAGTGGGGAAAAGTGACCAAATAGATAATAATAAAATAATGCAGTCAGTGGTCATACAAGACCATAATTAAGAAGAAACAAACATGATCAATTTATTTTTAAAGATTGCTTTATGTAAAAGTCCTAGTTACTAGCTGGTCTAGTTACTGAGTCCTAGCTCCTTTGTGACCAGGTTGGCCTAGAACTCACTGAGATACTCTGTCTCTTGAGTGTTGAGATTAAAGGTGTGTATCACCACACATTACAGTCCATCTTACTTTAACAATATCAAAAACAAAGAGAAGAAGAAAAAAACAAGTAGCAACAACAAAACAAAACTATGAGAAACTAGACTCGTTAGTTTTAGCCAGTTCTAGCAAAAACTAAAGGGCCCAGAGACAGTATCTAATATTAACAAATTCAGAAATGAAAAGGAGACATAACAACAGAAACTGAGGAAATTCAAAGATTTTTCAAATCCTACTACAAAAGCCTATACTCAGCAAAACTAGAAAATCTAGATGAAATAAATGGCTTTCTAGACAGATGCCTGGTACTAAAGTTGAATCCATTGCTGGATTGCAGGCTGTTAAAATCACTTTGGAAATTAATCTGGTAGTTCCTCAGAAAATTGTAAATAGCTCTATATGAAGACCTACTTATACCACTCCTGGGCATATACCCAAAAGATGCTCCAACATATAACAAGGACATGTGCTCCTGGATGTTCATTGCAGCTTTATTTTTAATAGCCAGAAACTGGAAACAACCCAGATGTACCTCAATGGAAGAATGGATATAAAAATTGTGGTACATTTGCACATGGAGTACTACTGAGCTATTAACAATGATGATTTCACAAACTTTGTAGGCAAATGGATGGAACTAGAAAATATCATCCTGAGTGAGGTAACCCAGACCCAAAAGGACATACATGGTAAATACTCACTGATAAGTGTATATTAGTACAAAAGCTCAGAATATACACAATACAACTCAAAGACCATATTAAGCTTAAGAAGAAAGAAGGAGGAAGGCCATAGTGTAAAAGCATCAAATTAGAAGGGAGAACAAAATAATCACAGGAGGCAGGGTTAGAGAGGGGCCTAGGTGGGAGAGGGGTGGGTGATACAGAAAGAGGAGCAGGACCAGCTATGGGAAGAGAGAGGAGAGAAGTCCAGAGGGCCAGGAGAAGAAATCGAAATAAGTAAAAGTAGGGGGTGGGGAACTTGGGGAATCACTAGAAAATCCCAGATGCCAGGGATATGAGAGGCTTCCAGGAACCAGTGGAGATGGCATTAGCTGAAATACTCAACAGCGGGTGACAGAACCTGAAGAGACAGCCTCCCATAGGTAGATATGGCCTCCAGTAGAGGGATGGGACCACCCACCCATCTCAAAATTTTTAACCCAGAATTGTTACTGTCTAAATGAAATGCAGGGACAGAAATGGAGCAGAGGCTGAAGGAAAGGCTATCCAGAGACTGTCCCACCTAGGCAATCTATCTCATTTGCAGACACCAAACCCAGACACTATTGCTGATGTCAAGAAGTGCCAGCAGACAGGAGCCTGGTATGGTTTTCCTCTGAGAATTTCTACCAGCACCTGACTAAGACACATGCAGATACTCACAGCCAACCATCGGACTGAGCCAGGGAACCTCAATGGAAGAGTTAGCTGAAGGAGCTGAAGGGAGTTGCAATTCCATAGAAAGAACAAGAATATTAATTACCTGGACCCCTCAGAGGTCTCAGATACTAAACTTCCAAGCAAAAAGCATACATGAGCAGGTCCATGTCTCCTGCTACATATGTAGAAGAGGACAGCCACATCTGGTGTCAGTGGAAGGGTAGACGCTTGGTCCTGTAGAGGCTTGATGCTAACGGGATCAGGAGGAGTGATGTGGGAATGGGTGAGTGTGTGTGGGAGCACCCTCTTAGAGGCAAAGGGGAGTGAGGGGGTGGGGAGTTCATGGAAGGGAGACCAGGAGGGGGGATAACATTTGAAATGTAAACAAATAAAATGATTAATAAAAGTTAAATAAAACTCATGTCGTTGGATATGTGTATGTGTGTGTGTGTGCGTGTATGTACGTACGTATGTATGTATGTATGTATGTATGTATGTATGTATGCATATTCCATTAAGTTCTTCCTCTCAAATATAATCCATTCATTTTACCCCTCTGAGTTCCTAAAGTCATTCATTATTGTACATTCATTCATCAACACTGAAATTCATTAAGGGCTTTCTATTGTATTGAGAATAGAAAGCATGAATCATGTAACTTTAGACCTTAATGCTGACATAGGCTGGAATGGAAAAGGAACAGAGAGGAGGAGGGGAAGGAGAGGGAAGAGGGAAGACACAAAGCAATAGTAGGACCAGGAGGAGGGGAGAATAAGAAACTTACAGTCATACATGTATAATTGTCCCTCTTGATAGAAGTCTAGATTGTGTTTTGATGGAACTTTTATAGAATATGTTCCTATACACCTAACCATTGACTGCTTTGAGTGATACCCTCTAGTAAGGAAATAGAAATCTACCTGTACAAATCTACCTATATCAACCATCACCCTACTAGCCCCCATTACATTTCTCTTGGATTTTAAAAAGACTGAAGAGAACAGTAACATTTCCACTGTCCATTCTCAATTACTTCTACTTCCTTACTCTGTCATCATGCTAGGCTTCCAACATGGGAAGTGCATTGGAAAGCTGGCTCAGGGAGGCTAGTCCATGAATGACTCAAAGATTAACATCCATTTTACTTCTTTAATTTTGCTAATATCTATAAAGTGGAACAAGGGCATGCCATAAAATTATTTTAAGATTACATCATAAGGGACCTGCAAAGAACTAATTGTCTGCTACACAGTATAACTTTAATAAAATGTGTTCAATAAATGAATTAATTTTGAAATAATCTGTCTTTCCTCCAATCATAAATCTTTGGAATCTTTAAATCTCTAATTAGGCTACATGCATCTCTTCATCCCCCGCTTCAGCAGGTAATCCTTAACCTGAACCACTGTCTGCCTGTTGTGTATGTCCATGGCTTTCTCACTCACTGAAGAGCCACCATTATTCTCCATTCCCTTTTGAAACTCTACCATTCCTTAATCTCTGTCCAAATACCATCTATCTGCAGAAGTCAACCTTTAATGCCTCAAAACTTTTCCTTTCCTCATCTCCCAGAGAGTGTTTCTAAATTATTTTCTTGACATTTGCATAATTTTCTGCTTTATTATATTAACTCTGCATCTTATTTCCCTCCCTAGTCAATAAGAATGTTCAGGTTGATCAAATCTTACTCATTATTTTCTGTATCCCTTGTTGGAAACTGTAATTTTTGCATGGGAAATATATTCATAGTCAGATAAAAGCATATATCAATGCATAACAATAAATAGGATTCGTTCCATTTATTTTGTTTGTAACATTTTTTCATTACTAAAATGATAAACACAGATCAGTCAAATGTTACTGAACAGTAGATACAAAAGCTTACATTTCTCTAACATATAATACAAAGTCATACAGCACTACATTTCAACTTGAGTAAGGGAAGATCAGAGGTCAGGGCACATGGGTTCATTTAAATCCTGGCACTTCTCAAATCTGTAGAACCATGCAGACATTTCCATGGAAAGCATCAACTTGTTCAGACTTAGGCTGCTAATGCATGTCATGACTTACAAGAGAGTAAAAAGGCAAACACTATGATAATAAAGCGAATGGACTCATAAGGAAGTGGCAACGTTGCCCAAGATGTCTTGTTTTAGGCTGCAGAAATAGTCTTTGGTTTTTATCAACAAAGAGGTAATTTTACATGTTTTTCAGTGATGAAAATAAACCAATGGATGTATAAAATCAATTAAAATTTAAACATATCTCTCTATAATAAATTTGAAAAATAAAAGTGTTAAGCCTTGAAAATGATAGAGGAGATGAAAAATAAAAGGTAATTAAAACAGTAAAAAACCTAAAATGCCAGAAACAAGGTCAAGCAATATCTGTTTAGTTATAACTCACTAAAGAACTTGATCGGACATTAAAGTAATAGGTATGTAATTTTCTTTAAAAATACACTTTTCGTTATTGAAATTGACATTATTACTTTAATTTAGTCTATGATCTCGTAATGAATTCTTCAGTATTAATAAAAGGAGTTGATCTTTGTCCTTAAAGTCCATATGACTAAAGAGTCAGATGGAATTCAAACTTAATTTTTCAGAGCATTGTCTCAGTTAGAATGCTAAGATTATCAGATATTTGGAGACCAGGATGAGATCCTGATTTAGATGCCTGCCACTGGAATCAGGTGTATATTTTATCATATCCTCATTAGCCATATGAAATAATCTCCAGGTAAGCAGTCCACTTCCTGCTCCCAAGCCTCCCTCTGCTGATGCTACACAGGTAGGTCGAGAATATAGCCTATGGATTCTGATTTGAAGAACAACAGACATAGTTTTAAGGAGATTTCAAGGAAGTCCAGAAAGCAAAGAGTAAGTACATTGCATATGTGTACGATGTGCCAGTTACTTCTTAAACATAAGCCTTTTAGAGTATCACCTATTCCCAAGTGTGTTCAATTAATAAGGCATAGATTTCAATAGATGGACTTTGGTCTATTTTTACACAATTTGTTTTTTCATTTCTTGTTCTTCCAGGACACTCTTGCTAGGGTTTTTTTTTTTTTTGATATTATAATTACAACATTTTCATCTTCCCTCCCTTCAAATCCTCTCATATACCCCTCTTTTCATTCTTTTATTGAAAACAGATGTTTTTCCCCCCGTTTGAGCCTCTATGCCTGTCCTTTTGTGGCCATCCATAACTATTTTATTTCTCCTTCTCAGGGAGCTCTATCACCCTGCCACATATCCTTACTTTATACTGTAATCCTTATCGCTAGATTGCAGCTTTCTTATTAGAGAATTAATAGCTAAAATTCACTTATGCATAAATACATTATACACTGTCTTTCTGGGACAGAGTTATCTCACTCAGGATGAATTTTTTTTAGCTTCATCCATTTACCTGAAATTTTCATTTTTTTTAACAGCTGAGTAATATTAAATTGTGTAAATGTACTGTATTTTCTTTCTCTATTCATTTTTTGAGAGTCATCTAGTATGTTTCCAGCTTCTGTCTATTATGAATAAAAGCACCAATGAACATAGTTGAGTAATGGCTCTGTTAGTAGATGAAGCATCCATTGGGTATATGCTAAAGAGTGATATAGCTATATCTATTCTCAGTTTCACAAGGAATCACCACACTGATTTCCATGGTATCTGTACAAGACTATATCCCCAACAGTAATGAATGAGTGTCCTCTTACTCTGCATCCTCACCAGCATGAGTTATCATTTGCTTCATTGTTCTTGGCTATCTGTAGATTTGGTTTGCATTTCCCTGGCTTGAGAACTCTCCATTGGGATCTTTACATTATTATTTAATTGGGTTGTTTGTTTTCTTGATGTCCAATTTTTTAAATTCTTTTTGTTTGATGGTGGGTATTTGAAACCACCATCAGATATGTAGTTAGTGAAAATCTTTCCCAATTCATCGGATTCTCTTTTCTTCAAAGGACAGTGCAGAGGATTTTTTTTATTGAATATAATCTTCATTTACATTTCAAATGCTAAAACCTTTCCCTGTTTACCCCTCCTCCAAAACCCTCAACCCTTCCTTTCACCCCCTGCCTCCAAGTATATGCCCCTCCACCTGATGCACTTCCACCTCTCCCACCTCTATTTCCCTTTGTTAAGGCATCTATTGAGCCTTAACAAAGGCTCAATAAACAGGACCAAGGACCTCTCCTCCCACTGATGCCTGACAAGGCATTCCTCTGCCACTCTTTTGGCTGGAACCATGTGTACCCCTTGATTGATGATTTAGTTCCTGGGAGTACTGGGGCATCAGGATGGCCAACCTCATTGTTCTTCCCATGGGGCTGTAAACCCCTTCAGCTCCTCAAGACTGCCCTCTAACTCCTCCACTGGGGACCCCACACCCAGTCCAATGGTTGGCTGCTAGGACTTGCCTCTGTATCTGTAAGGCTCTGCAAGTGCTCCTCCAGAGACAACCATAACAGGCTCCTTTTGGTATGCACTTCTTGTCATCCATAATAGTGTTAGGGTTTGGTGACTGTTTATAGGATGAATCCCCAGGTAGGACAGTCTCTGGGTGCACTTTCCTTCTGTCTCTGCTCCACACTTTGTCTCCATTATTGCTCCTGTGAGTATTTTGTTCCCTTTCTCAGAAATATCAAAGCATCCCCACTTTGGTCTTCCTTCTTCTTGAGCTTCCTGTAGTCTGTGAATTATAACATTTTTATTTTGAGCTTTTGGGCAAACATCCACTTATCAGTGAGTACATATCATGTGTGTTCTTTTGTGATTGGGTTACCTCACTCAGGATGACACTTTCTAGTTCCATCCATTTGCCTAAGAATTTCATGAATTTATTGTTTTTAATAGCAGGATAGTACTCCATTGTGTAAATATACCATATTTTCTGTATCCATTCTTCTGTTGAAGGACATCTGGTTTCTTTCCAGCTTCTGGCTATTAAAAGTAAGGCTGCTCTGAACATAGTGGAGCATGTGTCCTTATTATATGTTGGAGGATCTCCTGGGTATATGCCCAGGAGTGGTATAGTTGAATCCTCAGGTAGTACTATGTCCAGTTTTCTGAGGAACCGCCAAACTGGTTTACAGAGTGGTTTTACCAGTTTGCAATCCCACCAACAATGGAGAAGTTTTCCACTTTCCCCATATCCTCTCCAGCATCTGCTGTCCCCTGAGTTTTTCATCTTAACCATTCTGACCATTATGAGGTAGAATCTCAGTGTTGTTTTGATTTAAATTTCCCTGATAACTAGGGATGCCAAACATTTCTTTAAGTGCTTCAGGGCCATTTGAGTTTCCTCAGTTGAGAATTCCCTGTTTAGTTCTGTATCCCATTTTTAATAATTTGACTCTCTGGAGTCTAACTTCTTGAGTTCGTTGTATACATTGGATATTAGCCCTCTATAGGATTGGTAAGGATCTTTTCCCAATTTGTTGGTTGCCATTTTGTCCTATTGACCATATCCTTTGCTTTACAGAAGCTTTGTGGTTTTATGAGGTCCCATTTGTCAATTCTTGTTCTTAGAGCATAAGTCATGGTGTTTTATTTAGGAAATTTTCCTCTGTGTCCTTGTGTTCAAGGTTCTTCTCCACTTTCTCCTCTAAAAGCTTCAGTGTGTCTGGTTTTATATGTAGGTCCTTGGTCCACTTGTACTTGAGCTTTGTACAAAAAGATAAGAATGGGTCGATTTGCATTTTTCTGCACTCTGACCTCAAGTTGATGCAGCACCATTTGTTAAAAATGCTGTCTTTTTCCACTGGATGTTTTAGCTCCTTTGTGAAATATCAAGTGACTGTAGGTGTGTGGGTTCTTTTCTGAGTCTTCAATTCTATTCTATTAATCTTCCTGCCTGTCTCAGTACCAATACAGATAGTTTTTATGGCTGTTGTTCTGTAGTAGAGCTTGAGGTCAGGGATTGGGATTCCCCCAGGAGACCTTTTGTTGTGGAGAATAGTTTTGGCTGTCCTGGGATTTTTGTTAATCCAGATGAATTTGAAAATTGCTCTTTCTAGATCTATGAAGAATTGACTTGGAATTTTGATGGGAATTGCATTGACTCTGTAGCTTGCTTTTGGCAAGATGTCCATTTTTACTATATTAATCCTGCCAATCCATGAACATGGGAGATCTTTCCATCTTCTGAGATCTTCTTTTTCTTTCTTCAGAGGCTTGAAGTTATTGTACAGAACTTTCACTTGCTTGGTTAGAGTCACACAAAGGTATGTAATATTATTTGTGACTATTGTGAAGATTGTCATTTCCATAATTTCTTTCTCAGCTTGTTTATCCTTTGAGTATAGGAAGGCTACTGATTTGTTTAAGTTAATTTCATATCCAACCACTTTGCTGAAGTTGTTTATCAGCTTTAGGAGTTCTCTGGTGGAAGTTTTGGGGTCACTTAAGTATATGACCATATCATCTGCAATTCCTTTCCAATTTGTATACATTTGACCACCTTTTTTTTCTCATTGCTCTGGCTAGGACTTCAAGTACTATGTTGAATAGATAGGGAGAGAGTGAGCAGCCTTGTCTGGTACACAATTTTAGTGGTATTGCTTCAAGTTTCTCTCCATTTAGTTTGATATTGGTAACTGGTGTGCAGTATATTACTTTCACTATGTTTAGGTATGGGCCTTGGATTCCCAATCTTTCCAAGACTTTTATCATGAAGGGATGCTGTATTTTGTCAAAAGCCTTTTAAGCATCTAATGAAATGACCATGTGGTTTTTTTTCATTGAGTTTGTTTATGTCGTGGATTACATTGATGGATTTCCATATATTAAACCATCCCTGCATCTCTGGAATGAAGCCTACTTGATCATCGTGAATTACCATTTTGATGCATTCTTGGATTTGTTTGGCCAGTATTTTGTTGAGTATTTTTGCATCGATGTTCATAAGGGAGATTGGTCTGAAGTTCTTTTTCCTTGTTTGGTCTTTGTTTGGCTTATGTATAAGCATTATTGTGGCTTCATAGAATGAGCTGGGTAGTGTTCCTTGAGTTTCTATTTCATGGAATAATTTGAAGATCTGATAGAATTCCCCACTAAACCCATCTGGTCCTGTGCTTTTTTTTTTTTTTTTTTTTTTTTTGATGGGAGACTCTTAACAATTGCTTTTATTTCCTCAGGACTTATGGGATTATTTAGATGGTTTATCTGATCCTGTTTTAACATTGGCACCTGGTATGTATCTTGAAAGTCGTCCATTTCATCCAGATTTTCAAAATTTGTTGAGTATAAGCTCTTGTAGTAGGATCTGATGATTTTTTGAATTTCCAATTTCTGTTGTTAAGTCTCCCTTTTCATTTCTGATTTTATTAATTTGGGTAGTGTCTCTGTGCCCTTTGGTTAGTCATGCCAAGGCTTTATCTATCTTGGTGATTTTTTCAAAGAACCAGCTCCTGGCTTTGCTGATTGTTTGTATAGTTTTTTTTGTTTCTATTTGGTTGATTTTGGCCCTGAGTTTGATTATTTCCTGCCATCTACTCCTCTTTTCTGTATCTGCTTCTTTATGTTCTAGAGCTTTCAGGTGCCCTGTCAAGTTGCTAGTGTAAGCTCTTTCCATTTTCTTTTTGGAGGCACTCAGAGCTATCAGTTTTCCTCTTAGCACTGCTTTCATTGCGTCCCATAAGTTTTGGTATGATGTGTCTTCATTTTCATTAAATTCTATAAAGTCTTTAATCTCTTTATTTCTTCCTTGACCAAGCTATAATTGAGAAGAGCATTGTTCAAAGGACTCATGAATGTGTGTTTTCCATTGTTTCTGTTTGAAGTTAAGACCAGCCTTAGGCCATGGTGATCTGACAAGGTGCATGGAATAATTTCAATATTTCTATATCAGTTGAGGCCTGTTTTGTGACCTATTATGTGCTCAATTTTGGAGAAGGTACCACGAGGTGCTGACAAGAAGGTATATTCTTTTGCTTTAGGATGGAATGTTATATAAATATCTGTTAGATCCATTAGGTTCATAACTTCAGTCAGTATCACTGTGTCTCTGTTCAGTTTCTGTCTCCATAATTTGTCCATTGCTGAGAGTGGGGTGTTGAAGTCTCCCACTATTATTGTATGGGTGCAATGTGTGCTTTGACCTTTAGTTAGGGTTCTTTTATGAATGTGGGTGCCCTTGCATTCAGAGAATAGATGATCAGAATTGAGAGTTCATCTTGGTAGATTTTTCCTTTGATAAGTATGAAGTGTCCCTCCTTATCTTTTTTGACAACTTTTGGTTGAAAGTCAATTTTATCCGATAGAAAGAATGGCCACTCCCTTTATTTCTTGGGATCATTTGCTTGGAATATTGTTTTCCCAAACTTTGACTCTGAAGTCGTTACTGCCTTTGTCAGTGAGGTGGGTTTCTTGTATACAGCAAAATGTTGGGTCCTGTTTACATATCCAATCTGTTAGTCTATGTCTTTTTATTGGGGAATTGAGACCATTGATATTAAGAGATATTAAAGAAAAGTGATTGTTGCTTACTGTTATCTTTTTTGTTAAAGGTAAAATTCTGTTTGTTTGGCTATCTTCTTTTGGGTTTGTTGGAAGATGATTACTTTATTGCTTTTTCTAGGGTGTGGTTCCCCTTGTGTTGGTATTTTCCACCCATTATCCTTTGTAGAGCTGGATTTGTGTAAAGATATTGTGTAAATTTGCTTTTGTCATGGAATGTTTTGTTTTCTCCATCTATGGTAATTGAGAGTTTTGCTGGGTATAGTAGTCTGGGCTGACATTTATGCTCTCTTAGGATCTGTATGACATCTACCCAGGCTCTTCTAGTTTTCATAGTTTCTGGTGAGAGTCTGATGTAATTCTGATAGGTCTGCTTCCATATGTTCCTTGACCTTTTTCCCTTACTGCTTTTAATATTCTTTCTTTGTTTGGTGCAATTCGTGTTTTTGATTATATGTGCTAGGAGGACTTTCTGGTCTGTTCCAGTCTGTTTGGAGTTCTGTAGGCTTCTTGTATGTTCATGGGCATCTCCTTTTTAGGTTAGAGAAGTTTTCTTCTATAATTTTGAGGAAGTTTTTCACTGGCCCTTTAAGATGTAAATCCTCACTCTCTTCTATAGCTATGGTCCTTAGGTTTGGTCCTTTCATTGTGTTCTCGATTTCCTGGATGTTTTGGGTTACAAACTTTTTGCATTTTGCATTTTCTTTGACTATTGAGTCCATGTTTTCTATGGTATCTTCAGCCCCTGAGATTCTTTCTTCTATCTTTTGTATTCTGTTGTTGATGTTTGCATCTATGACTCCTAAATTCTTTCCAAGGTTTTCTATCTCCAGAGATGTCTCACTTTGCGATTTCTTTATTGTTTCTACTTTCATTTTTAGGTCCTGAATAGTTTTGTTCAGTTTCTTCACTTGTTTATTTGTGTTTTCCTAAAATTCTTTAAGGGATTTTTGTGTTTCCTCTTTAAGGGCTTCTGCCTGTTGACCCATGCTCTTCTGTATTTCTTTAAGGGTTTTTTGTGTTTTCTCTTTAAGGACTTTTACCTGTTGACCCATATTCTCCTGTATTTCTTTAAGGGATGTTTTTGCTTCCTCTTTAAGCGCTTCTACCTGTTGGCTTATATTCTCCTATATTTCTTTAAGGGAGTTATTTATGTCCTTCTTGAAGTCCTCTATCAGCATCATGAGATGTGATTTTAAAGCCAGCTCTTGCTTTTCCAATGTGATAGGGTATTCAGGATTTGCTGTTGTGGGAGAATTGTGTTCTGATGGCGCCGTGTTGTCTTGGTTTCTGTTGGTAGTGATCTTGCATTTGCCTTTGGCCATCTAGTTTTCTCTGGCGTTAGCTGGTTTTGCTGTCTCTGACTGTGGCTTCTCTGTCCTGCAAGCCTGTGTATCTGTACTCCTGGGATTCCTGTTCTCTCAAATGCCCTGGATATGACTGGTTCTCCAGGAAGTATCAGGAGATGGGGTCTTTCCTGCAGCAGACCTGGCAAGGGTCAAATGCCCTCGCGTGCTGCTGGTTCTCTAGAAAGTATCAGGAGATGGGGTCTTCCCTGTGGTAGAACTGGCAGGGTGTCTGCCACAGCAGAAGGAATGGGCAGGTGGTGGTGGAGGAGGGGGTAGAAGGGGATTTTTTTGTTCTTGATATCCTATTTATCAGTTGCTAATAGTGTTCTGTTCAGATCTTTTCCTGTAGCAATGAATTCAAAACTGTTCACCATTATCTCTTCTATTAGATTCAGTGTATTGATTGTTATGTTGAGGCCCTTAATCCATTTGGAACTTCTGTAGAGTGATAGGAATCATTCTGTATGCATTTTTCTACATTCAGGCATCCAGTTTGACCAGCAGCATTTATAGAAGAGATAGAAGAGGCTCTTTTTTTTTTTTTTTACAGTGTGCACTTCTGGCTTCTTTATCAAAACTTTGGTGTGAATGTGTGTGTGGGCATATGTCTGGGCCTTCAATTCAATTGTGTTGATCAACATGCCTGTTTTTATGCTAATACCATGCTGTTATTAATATATCTCTGTAGTATAATTTTAGATCAGCAGTTCTTTTGTTGTTCAAGATTGCTTTAGCTGTCTTATTTTTGTGTGTTTCCACATGAAGCTGAGAATTGTCTTTAAATACGTATAAAGATTGTTTTCTGTGCATTGATTTAAGTAGGCTTTTATTATATTTTTTCCTAGTGAAAATGAATATGGGAAATCTTTTCATCTTTTAATATCATATTCAATTTCTTTCTTCAGCATCTTAAAAGATTTATCTTTTAAGTCTTTCAATTGTTTGGATAGAGTTACCTCAAGATATTTTCTTTATTATTTGTGGCTATTATGAAAGATGTTGTTGTCTTGATTTGATTTTCAGTCTATTTGTTATTTGAAAGCTTATTTTGTCTAGAAAGCTTATTGATCTTTGTGTTTTAATTTTACATCTTGCTACTTTGATGAAATTGTTTATCAGCTGTATAACTTTGCAGATGAAGTTTTTAGAGTTACTTATGTATACAGTCATATCATCTGTAAATAAGGATAATTTGACTCCTTCCCTTGTTATTTGTATCTCCTTGATCTCTTTCTGCTTATTCATCACTCTAGCTAAAACTCTAGTAGTTATTAAGAGTATACAGAGAGTATACAGAGAGAGCTTATAGTGGACAACCTTGTTTCTGATTCTAGTGGAATTGAGATTGTCTGTATTTAAGTAATTATTGGTTGTTATCTTGATATAAATTGACTCTATTATTATGAGACATTTCTTTTATTCTTAAGCTTACCAGGTTTTTTTTATGAAGTTGAAATTTTTCATAAGCATTTTTAATCTAATGAAATGAACATGTGGTTGCTTATTTCCAGTTTGTGGATTACACTTATGAATTTATGTATGTTTAACCATCTCTGGCTTGATCTCCTTAATCAAGCTGGAATATCATTTTAAATGTGTTCTTGGGTTTAGTTTGTATCTTATTGAGATTTTTCTCATTTATGTTCAAAAGGCAAATTTATCTATAATTATCCTGTTTGCTCGGTCTTCTTATATTAGATATCAGAGCAACTGTGGTCTTGTAAAAAGAATTGGACAATGCTCCTCATGTTTCAGTTTTGTGGAAAAAATTGAGGAGTTTTGGCATTAACGCTTCTTTGAATGTTTGATCGAATTTTGCCTTAAATCCATCTGACCCTGTCTCTTTTTTGGTTTGTGGTCTTTTAATTTCTTATTCTAGTTTACTAGGGATTACAGATTTGTTTCATTTGCTTATCTTTTCTTGATGGTAGGTGGTATTTATGAAGAAAATTATCCACTTCTTCTAGATTTTCAAAGTTGGTGGAGTGCCAATTTTTACAGGATGTTTTGATGATTCTCTGAATTTCTTGATGTCTGTTTAAAAAAAAAAAGGAAGAAAAGAAAGAAAGGAGGGCGGGCAAAAGCAGCTCGGGCAGGGAGATCCTACTCTGAAGGAGGTTCCATTCTGGCGTGGACCTCCCGATACCTGTGGGCTGTTTAGCCGAGAGGCTGTTGCTGCTGAGATGAGAGGTGGCCTGGCTGATGCACTTCTTTCTCTGGTGGCAGTGAACGCTGAGGCTAGCTCTGTGTGATGAATTTAATAAGAGAAGGCTCATACCCTTGATGCTTAATTATTAAGAAAATAGAAAGAGAAAAGGAGATAGAAAAAATAAAAAGAAAGGAGAAAACAAAGAGATGAAAAAAGCCATGACCACGTGGAAAAGGAAGAAATAGACAGAGACGAGAGAGAGAGAGAGAGAGAGAGAGAGAGAGAGAGAGAGAGAGAGAGAGAGAGAGAGAGCAGGCAAGGAGGGGCATTTATAGTGAGTCAGGTTACCTGGCAGTTGCCAGGTAACCGAGGTGTGGGGAAAGCCTGCCTGCAGCCAGGTGACAGCCGAGGTGAAGCCCAGTCAGAACCTAGGGGCTTGGCTACACATGACTGCTAGCCACAGGATTATGGAGTTGGCCTTGACTCACACCAAGGTCACACAGTAGGTGGTATATATGAAGAAAATTATCCACTTCTAGATTTTCAAAGTTGGTGGAGTGCCGATTTTTACAGGATGCTTTTGATGATTCTCTGAATTTCCTTGATGTCTGTTATGTCCTCCTTTTCCTCTCTTATTTTGTTAATTAGATATTTTCTCTCTACCTATTAGTTAATTTAGCTGTCGTTTTGTCCATTTTATTCTTTTTCTCAAAGAACAAACTTTTTTGGTTTATCATTACTTCGTATTATCTCTTTTGTTTCTATTTCATTGACTTCAGCCTGGATTTGATTATTTCTTGCTGTCACCTCCTCCTCTTCTTCCTTCTTCAGAACTTTCAATTGTCCTCTTAAGTTACTAATATGAGAGTTCTACGATTATTGTTCTTTGGGCAATTAATGCTGTGAACTTCCCTCTGAGAACCACCTACACTTTGTCGCATATGTTTTGGTAGCTGTGTTTTCATTTTCATTCCGTTCAAGAATATTTTTAGTTTCTTTCTTAATTTATACCATGATGCATTTTTTTCATTCATTAGTAAGTTGTTCAGTTTCCATGAATTTGTAATCTTTGCAGATTTCCAGATTTAATCTACGGCAATCTTAGAGGATATAGGGTATTATTTCTAATTTTTTTCTTATATATGCTGAGATTTTCTTTGTGCCCCAGTGTGTGTGTGTGTGTGTGTGTGTGTGTGTGTGTGTGTGTGTGTGTCACTAGAATCTGCATATACCCCTGGGAATGGGAGCAGAGAGGAAGGAGAAGTCACATCAGATTTTCTGCTACAAATCTGGGGGTATGACTGTAGAACTGAGAGTGAAGATGGCCTACTTTTTTTCTTGACCACTGTGGCTTAGTGGGTTCTCAGAGAGTGCCTGAGGGAGTTGGTGGCTGAGCCAAAGGTCCACACATCCCTTCTGGCTCATTCCTCTTCATTAATTGTTATTGCGTACAACATATGAAATATAATATCTATATATTCTCAGATAACCTTCTCAGATTTTATAACATTACTTGAGCTTAAGTGTTTTTATCCTGATCTTCCTTGGGGAATACTACCTTTCCCATTCCAAACATTCCTTAGATTTGTTTGTTTATTTATTTAATTTATTTATTTATTTATTTTTATGTAGAGTTAAAGTTTCCTGGACTTTTTTCTTCCCACTTTAGAATATCAGTTAAACTCATGATCATACTCCCCTGACCTCTCAATTCTGGGATTGCAGTTATAAGCAACCTTCCTCAACTTAACTGTTCAAACACTCAAGATTGAACATTCTGAGGCAATAGTCTTTACATTTATATTTCACACCATCTTTTGTTATAATCAATAACTAAATCAAAATGGTACCTCTTTCCTTGAATAGACAAAAGATATCTTTGGAATCATGCACCCAAATTAGTTATATTGTTATATTCCAGATAGAAAAAAAATGTTTCATGAGAGATGATAGGATTTAGGCAGCACATAGGGACTAAAATTGAGGACATTTATCTTAGCACTCAATTCAAACTTCTTAATCTGAGGCCCCATTTAGGTGACTATGTGGCCACATGCATATAAGTAGTCAGTTTCGTACAGGTGATTCAAAGACTAGATACACAGATGACAATAGAACTGAGTCATAAAGAGAATGATGCTTTTAAAGTGTGTTTTTTGAATGTCCTTAATTCTCTTTATACCCCTTTCCCACATAAAAGTAATCTTCAATTTCTTTTTTGGTTCATTTTGTTTTTAAATAAACCCTTACTACTTATCAAAGAGGAGCCTGTCTGATGAGTTTATCACTCCACCAAGGTTAACCATAGTAAATAACCACATTAAATATCTTAAATAATGTGCCATTGGACAACTTATCTATGTGTAATGGATGAACTAATTAATGTGAAATAAATAAATATCTCTCATAATAATACTGATCAAAATGAGTGTGAGGGGGCTCTTGGAGGAGTGACATTCATGTGGTTTGGCTTGTTTGGCTGATATTTGGCTTAATCTGAACAAAAATCTCTGAGTCAAAAATCAACAGTCTTTTCACCTGTTTCATAAGTGTTCTTATCTTATTTTATTCTCTGATCTATGCCACCAGAGGAAAGGTGTCTAGAGTTCATCATCCTTGGCTCTTCTCTCTATACCCTCTTTTCTTTCCTTGCACTGCATATTGTCTTCTTGTTATGCATTAGATCATCTTTGGTGTGTTAGTGATGTGGTAAATAACAAAGTCTATAAAACCCAACATTATTGAGCTCTCCCTACATTTGGTAATATAAATCATGCTACTTAAATTATTACATTATATTTCCTCAAATTACCCCATTGTTACTTTATTTTATGAATAAGGCAAACAAGGCTAATTATAAATTCTTGATATACAAACCTGACAAATTTTCACTTATCTTTGTTAAAATCAGTAAGATAATTATTTAACTGGAAAGTATTTTACTATATGCCAGTATATAAATAACAGAAAATACCTACATATTGTAGATAATAGGTCAATGAAGCAGTCTTTGAAAGAGTAGCCATTTAGTTGAGGTCATAATAGTTGGATACAATTCTCCACAATGAGGAGCATACGAATCAACTTAAGACATGAGAACTAGATATAATGATATTAAAGACCATGTGATCTTACTGGCACATGTTCTCTATTTCACTGCACTGAAAACATGATTCATAATTTAATGTGAGTCCTCTGAGTACTTGCTGAGCAGGAAACTTTCCATCCTTGAACCTCTTTATCTTTCCTATTCCTATGCAGCCACAACTGTGACAAAGCAGCTATACAGCTACAATAAACAGCTTCTAAGAAGAATAATTCTGTGGTCACAGTTTCATAGGTTAAAGACCATGGCTAGTTGTCCTAGTTAACAGAGGCCTCTAGTAGGTAGAGAAAGAAGCCAAAACCATTTAGGAGGCTTTGGTAGTAGCACCAGAAAAAGATAATAAGAAAGGGTCTTCTTTTTGAGGCACCTGCTCATGCTAAATTAGAAAGAAAAAATATCCAATAGTGTTGGTGCTGCTGGACTAGTGTGAGAAGTGGAGGTGTCCATATTTTTAAGAAAAATTCAGGTTTCTAACACTCAGTGAAGTAAAGAAAATTTTGGGAGACTATTAAGAAAGCAAACAAACAAACAAAGAATACTTTCAGTACCACTACCAAAATTTCTTCCCCCAAAAGTATCAGCACACTGTGGCAATCTCCACACATCACCTTAATAGGAAAGAGTTCCAAGTAATTTTTTTTTACTTTTTTTTTTTCCACCAGGGCCTAGATGCATTATTTCAGAGAAAACTATATGCTTAATATGGTTTCATGGCACAAGATATGGTTTTGAAATAATAATGGAAGGTCAAATTTCACACTGGTGCTAAAGATACTGACAAAGAAGAAAATATCTGAAAGTTGATTTGACTTTCTTTTTTAAAATATGCTAGAGGACTTCCTTTTACCATATATACTTTTAATTTATTTATTTCAAACTCCAGATTTTGTTTCCCTCCTCGTCCACATTCCAATGAATCCCATACCTCCTCCCTATCCCCCTGTCTCCATAAGGATGTCCCCACCCTACCCGACCCCACCAGACAAATTCCCTGGGGCCTCCAGGCTCTTGAGGGTTAGGCGCATTTTCTCTGACCAAACCCAGACCCGGCTGCCCACCTCTGTATATGTATTGGGGGGGGGAACCTCATATCTGCTGGCATATGCTTCCTGGTTGGTGGTCCAGTATCTGAGAAATCTCCAGGGTCCAGGTTAATTGAGACTGCTGGTCCTCCTACAGGGTTGCCCTCCTCCTCAGCTTCTTCCATCTTTCCTCTAATTCAACCACAGGGATCAGCAGCTTCTGTCAATTGAATGGGTGCATATATCTGCATCTGACTCTTTCAGTTATTTGTTAGGTCTTTTGGGGGACAATCATGATAAGTCCATTTTGGGAGCGCTCCATAGCCTTCCAAACAACATTAACTCATATCCTGTATAAATAGAGCTTGAATTTTCTGCTTGATTATCAAAGAACACAGGAAGGTTATATAAATCATTAAATTTTAGATGCATTTATTATGTTGTAAAATTTGTCTGATTGCATTGCTGAAAACTTCAACTGTCTTTGAAGCCCTTTGTATTAGGTATAAGTGGGTTTTTCATACCTGAAATTTGGTTAGTGAAGAGTCTCAAAGTCCAGTTTGTGCTTACAGAATTCTTAACCATGGACACCTGTCATTTTCTAAAGTATGTTAGGTGTGAGTCTACATTTGTTTTCTGAGCAGCAGTGGAGTTCTCATGTGAGGATCAGGAATTCATTGAGAATGATGGAATGCTACTCAGTTATTACAACACACAGTTTCTCTCTGAAATGTGTTCTTCGCTTCTGTTTACCTAGGTCATTTCAAACTGTCTCAGGGCCTTACTCTATGAACCTGTATCTATCTTTCCTGTTAATATTACTCAGGCATAACCATGACAACACATGTACAATAATCAGCTTCAAAGAAGACATTTTTTTTCATGGCTTTAGAATTTAAATTTCATGGCTAACTTGCTTGCTTAACACAGGATTCTAGTGATATAGTACATGGTATCTGTCCACTTCCTACTAGAGAACAGAAAGGGAGACATGGAAAGAGATGGTTGTGATCTCCTTTTTCAGAAGAACTCACCTCTTAAAGCTTTGACTATCTTGTAGACACACAAGCTGAAAATCAAACAATTAAACACAGGCCTTTGGAAATAATTTAAATCGCAGCTACCTGTTTAACTCATTATAAATTTGAATCAAATAAGAAAATGAACAAAAATTCAAACCTTTTGACCTTTTAAATAGCATCATTTAAGTCCTTGGCATCGTCCTTTATAAATTGATCCCACTAAGACTTATCTTTAATCCTAGTATTTAATTAGTTTCAAGGTTTTGACACGAAGTCTATACCATGGCCTACATATATTTTGAATTTCCAAAATATAAACATATGCTGTAATTTCAAAGCTCCTCATTTGCAATATGACTAATTTCTTAAGAGACTCTAAGGACTCAAATGGAGGGACCTTAGAAGAAAAGCCCAAAAGTAGGGAGAGGGAACTTATAGAGACCACCTCCAATAGGAAGATAGGGTATCAAATGAGGAAGGGGTGACCATCTCACAGTCACAACTCTGTCCTATAATTGCTCCTGTCTGAAAGAATTACAGGGATGGAAATGAAGAGGACCCTGAGGAAAAGAAGGTCCAGTGACAGGCCCGAAGTGGGATCCAGCTCAAGGGGCAGTCCCAAGGCCTGACACTATAACTGAGGTTATGGAGCACTCAGAACAATGGACCTAGCATGACTGCACTCTGGAAGATCCAACAAGCAGCTGAAAAAGTCATATGCAGATATTTGCACCCAACCAATGGGTTGACTCCTGTTGTTGAATTAGGGAAGGCTGAAAGAAGGTGAGGAGAAGGGAGACCCTGTAGAAGGCCAGCAGCCTCAATGAATCTGAACCTCTGAGATCTCTCAAACACTGTACCACCAAACAGGCAGCATACATCAACTGATATGAGGCTCCTAACACACATATAGCAGAGGACTGTGGGCCTGTGTTCAATCAGACTTGATGCACCTAACCCTCAAGAGACTGGAGGCCCCATGGAATTTAGAGGTCATGTGGGGCAGGGGGTGTGGACATCCACGTGGAGGCAGGGAGGTGGAGAGGAGGTATGAGATGTGGAACAGTCAGAGGGTGGAGGGGGGAATAAAATATGGTGTGTAAAAAATAAATTAATTAATTAAGAAAAGAATTTTTAATAATCTATCAACAAATTACTGGTATAATTTTCCAAATACCAAAGTAGCTGAATAAATAATAAAACCACATTAAGATTGAACTAGTTAATATAATATTTTTTGGTGGTGTAGTACAACAATGAAAATAGTCAGTGAAAGTATAATGAAATAAAAGATGGCTTTAAGAAGAATAAATCACATAGGAAGAGAAACAAAGCATGCACACACAACCAAAAGTCAAACAAAACAAAACAAAACAAAACACAACAAAACACAAAGCCTCTTACTCTTCTTAGGTGACAGTGGGCATGAAGTATCTCAAAATATGCCAGACATTATCATAAGGATCTAAATTGTCCTGGATCTGGAGTTCTTTATGTGTTAGGCAAGAACCTTGATGTGTAATTACATCTCTTAAAGTTTCAGCTCCTATGCAAAAGGGTTACTGTTTGTGGAGTCTCCAGAGCAGATACTTTTCAGTCACCATCTTTGAACTCTGTTCCAGATGCGGAACTTAAACTGTGACCATTATTGGATCAACCCAGATGGTTTTACACAAAGGATCAGTCCATAAAACAGAATTCCTTAACAAGAAATTAGGTCTGTGAATCCTAATAATACTGTAAAAATAAACTTTATGACCCAAATTCTTACTAAATACAATATCATATATATTTTGAATAGTGCTAATGGCATTAGTACAATGGAGACAATTAGCAGAAAACATTTTAATGTTGATGTAGTTTAGCATTTCTCCAAACAATTGGTGAGTAGTACCCATCCACTCACCTAAATTTGTAACATAGTCTTTTAGGCATCAAACAAATAACATTGAATCATTTAACAACTGCCCACTGCTTAAATAGAGGCATTTTCTGAGGCTGTACAAACTCCCTTGAATATTGCTTACTCTGCAGTGCAAGTAACTAATTAAAAGACTTGTAATTATATATAAAACCTGAGTCTATAGATTTAGTCACACAATCATTTAGCTGTCTGCAAGTGATCTGTACAAAGAGTATATTTTCTCTTATTCTAAGATGTGCTGTCTCAAAAAAGCCTCAGTTTCATATCAATTTCTTAATATTAAAGTCCTTCAAATATGTTAAGAAACTTACATGCTTGATTAGGGCTCCTTCTTCTAAGCAACCTTCTCAAGTACTCTGCCCCCTAAAATATATTTGTTCCCTAAAATATCGAGGTCTATATGAAACTTTTTCTGCCTTTTATTTTTATAAAGATACTGCTTGTTTATCTTATTGTGAACTAAATAAATATTTGCATGTTTGCGTTTTAATATAATATTTTTAAAAAATTATGATACAAAATTGAACATTTGACAACATTGTGTTCATACACATACATCTTTATATTTGTTTCTAAGAATCATTTTCCAAGGCTATCAAGTTGTGAGTCACTTTATATATAATGGTCTTGAAAGGCTGAAGTTTATTGTTTTAAGCTGAAATAAAGTAGAATTTTCTCATTACTCTGCCAGATAATAAGCACTTCCAGATTTTTTTCTATAAATATGAAAGGACATCTTTATGTATACAGAGCTACGATTCTTATAGACCTTAAGGCACAAGTCCACACTATAGTGTATTTTAAGTTGGGGTTTTCATTCACATGGTAGACCAATTATCTTTTGTGAGATCTTACTACCTGTCTGCATAACAGAAACAAAGTTGATCCTGGGAGATTTCCATCATTCCTAATTCTGTATTACATTAAATAATATTCAATGATTTTTAGAATCTGACTGCCATTCATATTTATCATAAGACAGTCTATATCACTTGATCATCACTGACTACTTTACAAGTTCCAACTCCCTGGAGAGAAAGGAAGTTTGTATGAAGGTCAACAAAAGCTAAAGGGATTAAAAGTAATGTCACCCAGTCCTGCTACTCTTCTCTTCAAACACAGGCAATACTGAGATTATTTCTATGTGAATGGTGTCCTTTACTCTGACATATCTATGAACTTTAAAGTATACTTTAACTTAGAAGCTGCTATTTAAACTTAAGGATTTCAAATACATTGAGTATATCACTATACTTACACATTCAAGTGAACTTTAAATAGCTTATATCACCCAACTGTTCAGTGTGCTGCAGATTCAACTTTGAACACTAACAAAAAGCCCTTGAATTACGAGTTTACCTTCCAGAGGATAGCACAGATGGTAAACAAATGATCTAATAATGTATACAAATGGATAATGCAATAGTTAAGACATTGGAGACTTGTTGAGCAGAGAAATGATGCTGAGAAATTACATCTTAATGTTCAATGAGGTTTTGAACAATTGACTGGTTGAGAACAAGTGCATGAAGAAAACACATTAAAGAGAAAGACAATTTGTCCAGTTGAGACATGAGAGTAGTAAAGCTTACATGAAGCAGGAGGGACGTGATATAATTTGGAATATATTTTCATGTTATGGTTATAGGACTCCAACTATCAAATGTTGGTTTGAGAGCAGGTCAGGTCATGAAAGAGTTCTGTGATAACTTCTGGATTAGTTTGCAGAATTTGGGTTTCAGAATGTTTGTAAACTTCCACCTTCTGTTAGTGTCCAGGAATAGTTTTTCTTCAAGATCTTCAGGACATCATATGGTGAGTTAGTTTTAGCTACATAAAGCAGGTGTTCCTAATTTATCTAATTTTGGCTATCTTTTCTGTCTTTTTTAAAATAAGAATTAAAATCTCTCTTATTTGATCAGTATTCATTAAGAAAATAAATGTAATTAGAAAAAAAATTAATAAAAAAAGAAAAATTCTAAAAAAAATATATGAATTGAAATATGGCCCAAATTATGTTTCTTATTTAAGAAGTATATTAGATATGATCTTATTTAGATGAAATACATAGATGAAAAATGTCTAAATTTCTCTAACAAATCTGAAAAATGGAAAGTTGAAACCTCATTATTAGCAATAATTTTATTTAAACTTTGTGTTATAAAATCAGGCTTTAAAAGAATGTTTAATATTAACTGAAGTACTGAATAAAATTCCTAGTTATTACATTCCTAACTATAACATTTATTATGTTGCAAAAATCCCAGCTCTAGAGTTTGAAGGATGAGAATCTTCATTCCATAAAAAGGAAGCTCTTTATAATATACTCATCAGGAATTTCTTACCTACATAATGGTTCACCAACTCAGGTGACATCACATTCATTGTCTCCTTGGTGCACATGTCTCTCACTGTGGCAGTGAACACAAGCAAAGGGAACTAACATCTTAGAGTCCATACTTTTTCACACTGTTATCTACAGTTACCTTGAGAGATTTTTCATCATATTTATTCTACTAATTATTGCACCTATTAATCAAGTCATTTATTTTTCTATAATCTCAGGTTAATTACCAACACCTCACATTTACATAATACATTTTGGGGGACAATTTCCGTGGCAACATTTCATGGCTAATAGCAAGAAATTTGCTTTCTTTTATTAACTGCATTAAAACTTCATGCCAAAGACATCACCGACGGTAAACATTTGATTCTGCTCAAATTTAATGCGCTGAGGCATTTTGCTGTGCCGTATTAGGTTTATTTATGTGCTGTGTTCTGCATTGTTAGCTGCTAATGAGACTTCAACTCTTATTGCTCTAAGGCCTGAGCACTAACCTCATTTTAATGAGTTCATTATTTGCTGTCTTCTGAAAGGAAGACAACAAATTTTCCTTTTAATTAAAGGTCAAAACACCTCTGGCAAAGGAAAGGGAAGAGGTTATCAAGCCTTTGAGAAGCTGAGCGATGGCTCTTTCAGTTTTCTGAGCTAAGCAAAGTCAGTGTGGTCCAGGATGGACGGTGATTCTTTTTTTTCAAGAATATAGACAGCCCATCAATCTCTAGGGACCTAAGTGTGAGAAAATTGAGGACAAATGAAAACACTACAACATGATACCTAGTGTGCTAAGTCTTTGTAGAAAATGAAAGTCAGCCAACGTAATTAAAGAGGCTTTACTCTTTACCAAAAGGGGGCATGTGGATCAATACCACTGCAGGAGAAAAATTCCTATTTGCATGACAAATGAGTTATGGAGTAGAGAGAACTTATGCCATATTAATTCAGACAAGATAAGCTATTCTGACTGTTTTTTTATAGAAAGTGAAGCAACTACAAATAATTCTTTTAAAGAAACTGCTTTTAAATGGTGTAAAAATATATGAATCCAGTAAGAATATATATGTGTGTGTGTATATATATATGTATATATATATATATGTGTGTGTGTGTATATATAAAATGCCAGCTAATTATGGAAAACTTAATACAAATAGAATCAAGAAGTATGAGCATAATATTCACATGGAATGCTTTCATTTAAGATATTCATGTGTTTCCACTAAAAAGCAAATTGTGTTTATTTATTTATTTATTTTTATGATGACATAGTCATTCTTTACATGAGTAATATGATTTTGGTATGTTGTATTCAGGTTAGGATTTGGTTTCTAGGGTGATGGAAATTAAATTCAGGTCCTCCCCCAAGCATTTGCCCCTGAGCTGCAACAGACAACCAAGACTCAAATTATTAGAAATATTGATTCTATGTTTTCACAAAAAAATGTGAAACTACACACAGAGTGCTTATGTACCCAGTACTTACTGCATTATAATACATTAGTGAGGACTTTTGTCATAACTGCTAAGATCTATTCATATATGCTATAATTCTTAATTTACTCATTGGTCTACCATGTGTTTTCTAGTGCTACTTTCCTGCCTCAGACCTAAGGTGTCACTTTATAGTTAGTTTCTCTATCTTCTTTGGCAACTCTTGGCTGTGAGATTCCAAGTGAAATTGAAATTTTTATGGCAGTTTTAGAATTACAGCAAAAATTAGCAGAAATGACAAAGTTGTCATGAATTCCCCACCTTCCAACACCTTCTTGTCTTTTATATTCACATTTTCCAATATAGTGGAATATTGGTTTCAAATGACCTGGGTATATTAATATTACTATCACCACTAACCAAGGTCCACAGTTTAATCAAAGTTAACTTATAATGCTGCATATGTCATAGATTTGGGTAAATGTTTAAGGTCACATAGCATTCACCACTATTCACTTCATTCAAAGCACAAAGAAAATAGAGACTAGTGCATATCTACAATGTGGATTCATTTTCTCCCCCTTAAAGTTCAGTGAATTCCACTGATCCAGTCTCCTATCATTCTGGCAGCATCCGTCCTTTGCTTGTGCTCATAGTTGGTATTTTAAAAGTGTCACTTATTAGTACAATTAGTCAGTCTGTACCTTTTAAGACTGACTTCTTATATTTATCAATGTTCACTACAGTTCTTTCCACTCTCTTCTTGGCTGGATGGCTCATTTACTTTTATCAAAGGGAACATTCCATTGTCTGGATGAATCTTGGTTTCTTTTGTATCCATTGCCCTCTTGAAGGACATCTTGACTTCTTTCCAGTTCTGGTAATTTTGAATAAATCTGATATAAACATTTATAAAAAAGCACTTGGGTGGATACAAAATTCTGGCCCATTTGTGAAAAAAAAAAACAAAGAATGTATATCTAGATTGTATGATGAGGCTACATTTAGTTTTGTTAGAATCATATAAACTATCTTCCAAAATCAAGGTGGAATTCTACATGCAAATGAAATAATTCTCTGAAGAAGAACAACAAAACTGACTAAAAGACAGCCTACAGAATATAAGGGAATATAGTAGATGAAGATATGTGTAGGATACAAATTATGGGATAGAATAAGGTGAAGTGCAATTTAGAGAAAATTCCTTTCTCTCCCTCTTCTTTTCCCTCCCCGGTCTGCCCTGCACCTCCCGTGTGAGTGTGTGTTTGTGTGTGTATGTGTGTGTGTGTGTGTCCCCGCCCATATGTGTGTGCATGTGTGGGCTTGTGGATATATATATATGCCATGGTATACATATAGAGCTAAGAAGACAATTGGAAGGTGTTATTCCTTTTCTGGATCACATGGTCTAGGGATTGAAGTCATCAAGTTAATAGACAAGTTCCCTTCCTGTCTGAGCTATTTTTCCTGCCCACATACTCGGATATGTTTAGAACAGAAAACCAATCTGACTTTTAAGTATGGATAGTCAATTCCTAATATATCTAACACACTAAGAAAATGGATGCTAATTTTATAATGAAAGTATACCCTTTTGTAATATTAACAATTTTGGTGACCTAGGTCTGGGACCTCATAGCCATAAAACACTTTCTGAATTGTCTCTAAGACATGGATATTTATCTTATAGACAATGTACTTATGTTCCTAAAAGTATTTGTGTCATTAACACTTTATACAAAATGAACAAGTGAAAAATATTAAATCTGTTATTAACATCATGATGCCTGTTTAGTGCTAACATGGGCTATATATTAGCTGAAAGGAGTATAAGTGAATGTCTCTGATTTCATTGCTTATCTTTGAAATCTAAAATGGGACTTGACTGATAAAATCTGTACCAAAGACCCAGTTTTGCTGTTTTCTGGCTTTCTCTTCTACAGGTGTCTGTTAGTTTGTACATGTGTTATCAGTGCTGTGCTTAATCATTAGTGTGTTCTGAGGAAGAGTTTTTAAACTGCTTTCTTCTTATGTGAAGGCTAATTTAATTAACTCGTTCTTGAAGTCTATAAATGCCTTTGGCCTGCTTAATAAACTACAATATATAGCAATTATCCGAAAGTGAAGCTTTGAAAGAGGTTGTTACTGTCAAGCCTTGTTACTGTGACACATCCACATTTACCACCTCATGATGCTGCTCAAATAGTCTGTTATGGGAGATTATGTGACATTATAATCTAGTGGAATATCATTACTCACCCATGCTAAATATTATTTTATGCCACGTTTTTCTTAGTTTTAGGTGAACACTAATCAACATCCTAATGCTTTGTTACTGTATTCCAATAATCTGTCTTGTATTTGAGATATATTGAGGTAGTGCATGCGTCTTTTGTTTTGTTTTGTTTTTCTGTTGCTGTGATAAATTTCTCTGCCGAAAGCAACACAATTGAGTAAGGCATTGTTTGGGTTTACAGTTCCAAATAGTGTAGTCTATCATGGCAGTGAAAGCACAGCAGTAGGTAACAACATCATGGTTGCAGGATCAGGAGCCTAGATGTACACATCGTATTCCCATTCAGAAAGCATAATAGAAACAGGAAGTACAGCTGGGCTATAAAGACCAGGGCCTGTCCCTAAGTGATGTACATCCTCGACCTAGACTCTTCTTATTAAAGATTCCATAACCTCTGAAGTAATGTCGTTAGTTGGTGCTCACAAGATTCATCACATCAAGCTACAGGATATATTTCACTCTCAAACTACAGCATGCCAGACCTCTATCTAGTACTACATGCTACATTGAAGTTAAAATCACAGACAAGTTAAAGTACATGGGGTTGTTGATGAGTCCTACCACTAGCTTTTCTGTCCCTTTGGCTTCTTCACTGCTTCATGTGTGAAATGCAGAAATAATAGCATTCATACCATAATGGGAGGAAAACCTGTATGTATTCTACTCCTGAAGGACCATACTATCAATAATATGTGTTATATAATGAATCTTAATAGTCATAACTTGTTACAGTTAGGTAAGGAATTCATCTGATATCAAGCATGATCTAGCTTTATGAAGTAATATTAACCTGGAGAACAATATTGCACATATATTTCCTCAGCCATTTGGCTTTACCTTGACTCTGTCAGTTATGCATATGAAAACTTTGATGAGGAGTGGTCTCAATGTCACCTGATGATTAATTTCCTTTTGGTATGTATTAAAGCCCTCCATTTTGCTCTTAGGATAGTAATGTACAATGTGTTATAAAATATTTCATGTGAGTTATTGTTATTTTTATGGTTATTATGTCAACATAGTGATTATTATTTTTAATAAAATAATTTAAGGTCATTTCCCTGGAAGGAAACTCTTATAAAAATCTAGTGCATTCTACATTTTAAATACATGAAAGTTATGCTTCTTCAGATCATGAAATTGCTTAATTTCAATAGCTTCAACTTGGTAACTCATTCTTTATTTTATTTTATTTTTTAATATGAAAAACTAGTATTTGGCTTGTTGAATTGTACGGATGATTACCTATGAATCTAGTTTCATATTTTCACAAAATACTATCACTCTATGATCAAACATGACTACAGTTTTTAATAATGCAATCTTCTCTGGCCTTGTCCAGTACTCTTTAACTTGCTATGGATCTTAGCCTTACACAGGATTTAATATTTTCTACCATATAATTTACTTATTAAATATTAATTGCATTCAAGATACTACAAAGATGGTCAGACCCAAGTCCCTTCTCCATACCTCTCCACCTCTCCCCATCCCTTCCACCTCTTTCTTCACTTCTTCCTTCATTCCTTTGTTCTTCTCTCTCATTGCATATAGTTCACAATGCTACAACAGTACTTCTAACACAGCTCTTCTAATATGTAGGAATGAGAGGTAGTCATGTTTGACATTGGTAGAAATCAAATAATAGGAGGTAGGTACTCAACTTTCACATCTCCATATTCAGAGTGCAGCTATAATTATCCATATCTGATCAGCTGAATGGAATCTACTTCAGCTATACATTGTATTTCCTTTAGCCACTGTACCTGACTTAAGTTGTTGAGCATTCTGTGTTATCTAGTCATGATAAAAGAAGAAAAATTTGAAAACTAATATCAGTTTGAGAAACACTTTGAGCTTCTGAAAAAAATCCCACTCTAGTTTTGAAAGCTTTCCTTTTACTGGCTTACTAACTAATCAACAAGCAAAGATTAGGTATATATGATGAATTAATTAATGGCAGGTAAATGAAGAAAGTTATCAGTTTTTCTAAATATCTGAAGATAACCATGAATGTGTTATTTAATTATTATCATGTAGGTCATTTTAAAAGATCTCTGAAATTCTGTCTGATTAGTAACTACTGTAGGTTGTAGAAGTTGATGGAGTAATTTTAGACTGATTGTTTTAATTTACACAATTTCTCTCTAAAATACCGTAGTAACATTTATTTTTTTCACATTTTAGGATTTTACCTAATTTGGGCAGTAATATAATGTAATTACAAAATATATCTTTAATGTCATCATGACTCAAAGCCAGAGGTGTCCTCCCACTCTCACCAGGACTGTAAACACAAATCAGTATATCAAATATTTAAAATGTTATGCTGATACATATCTTACTTTTTGTTAAGTAATTAGATCAATACTATAATACCACTTGCCAACAAGTGTTACCTCTGCCATTTCCACTTAGAATTAATGAAGATGAAAAGCATTCTGACATTTTTTTTATATGAAAGGATTAATTGTCACAAGGCACGCATGTAGCAGAAACTATCATGTTAATTTAATACACACTGACATTTTATGCACATATAGATTCATTGCTTCTTTTCCAGTGTACTTCATCCAGACAACTCCAAAAAATGAGGAAGTACATGATATTAAAATACCCTCGCACATTTCTATGAATTTTATTTTGGATTTTGTGAAGCAAATTCTCAACTTTAATTGGAATGCTTCTGTTTTTATTTCCTATGTTACATGTTTAAATTTTACAGATGTCTTTACAAATGTCTCTACAGTTTATTTTATGAGGTAAAATTGTACTGCTTTTTGGTGCTAAACTTATCTTACAGTTAAGATTTAAAGTAGGAGCTTAAAGTGGCTGACAGCTGATGTGTATTCTGAATCTTGGTGTGCCAGTTTAAAAATGAAAAGAAAGATCTGTTCCTAAGAATCAATAAAATATATGAATGAAAGAACATAAGAAAACCATAAGTTGTGTTCATGATATTAGGAAATAAGAAATTGAAATGGTTATAGGACTGTTCAAAGAGATAGTTCACACTAGAGAAGGTACCACTATTTGGTAGTTAAATATAAACAAGTTTGAATGGGAGGGGGTAGACTTATTCTCATCATCAACAGTTTGTAAATCTGAAGACTGGAGCTATAGGAATCTATGAATTGGTCATATTCTTTGGACTAGAGTAAGACTCAAGCTCTGAGAGTAGCTGTGACTTACTAAAACCTGCCTGCAAGGTTAATCACTGATTATCTAACCCTGGCTCAGGAGCTCTGACCATTTCAAGTTTATAATCCAACAAAGTGTTTTATATATCACTGCTCATTCTTGTAAGGGTCAGACTAAATGGGCCTGCCAATTGCTTAGACAAGAACATGTCTCTTGGGAAAGCTATTTGATACAAAGACCATAAAAATATGAAAACCATCTGAGATGATGCGATGCTGGGCATATGTTTGGCTCATGGGAAGTGGCACTATTAGGAGGTGTGTCCTTGTTGAATTAAGTGTGGCCCTGCTGGAAGAAGTGTGTCACCATGTAGTCAGACTTTGAGGTCTGCTAGTGCTCAAATGCCACCACCACCCAGTGTGGAAGAGAATCACTTCTGGTGGCCTATGGGAAAACAGGTCTCCTTCTGCTCAAAATGCAGAATTCTCAGTTTCTCCTCTAGCACCATACCTGCCTTCAAGTTGCCATGCTTCTCACCATGATGTTAATAGACTGAACCCTGAAACTGTAAGCCTGTTCTAATTAAATGTTTGCCTTTATTTATAAGTATTGCTTAGGTCATGGTGTCCCTTCAGAACAATAAAACTCTAGCTAAGAAATGGGTACCTGGAACTGTGATATTGCTTTGATAGGTCTGACTATGCTTTTGTTTGGATGGATGTGGATTTGGAAGTTTCAGGAAAAGAGTGGAATGTTTTAAGTGTTGCTTAATGGGTAATACTAGTAGAAGTAGTAGTAATACTAGTAGAATACTGGAAGACAGAGGTATTGAGGATGAGTTGAACTGAAGGGCCTGACTCAAGAGGTTTTAGAGGAGCCAAATTTTAGTATGTTGCCTGGAGAACATTCTTGTGATATTTGGTTAAGAATGTGGCTGCTTTTTGCCCTTTTCTGGGCAGTGTACCTGAGGCTAAGGTGAAGAGATTCAGATTGGTTGCATTAAGGAAGGAGGTCTCATAGCTGCCTAGCATAGACTGTCTCCTGTGGTTCACTCTCATGAAGAGACGTTTGATCAGTGACACAACTTTAGAAAGAAAAAAAAATACAAAAAGTTTGGTTCAATGAGTAAAGGGGCATCTGGAATTAGGATGAAGCTAAATCCTGTGTTCAAGGATATTAAATTAAATTAAGGGTGTGGTGACTTTGGAACAAGATTCCACCCAGGTAATCTTACTGTTTATGCCTTTTTGGTTGAACAAGTGATAGTTATATCATGTTAGGCATTATTATGACTGAATTATTGTTTTCATTGTGACATAAGAAGATATGTATCAAATTGACAAGGAATAGATTGTGATGGTTATTTTCAGTTGTTAACTTGACTATATTTGGAATGAAATATAATCCAGAACTTATAATGATCTCTCCAGAAAAGGTAAAGAAAGGCTTAAGTCTAAGCATGATGCTACACACCTTTAATCCCAGCATCCAAGAAACAGGCATACAGACCGCTGAGTTCAAGGTCAGTCTACAAAGCAAGTTCAAAGGTTAGCCAAGGTTAGGCAGTGAAGGAGTTGGATAGCAAGTAAGCTGGTGACGATGTAATAAAAAAAGAGAAACATGTGCTAGCCCCTGCACATGAGAAGTTAACAGCTTTGGCCATGTGGCTCTAGCTTTAGAGACAAGAGTAGAAGGAGTCACTGGGAAAATTGATGCCAGATAACAGGTTCTAAAAAAATTAGTGGTGATAAAGATGAGTCAGCTAAATATTCTGGGAAGTGTTTTCAGAGAGCATATCACTATGCTCCAAAGAAAGACATCATGCCTGCAACTAGACATGGTAACATGTAAGAATCATCCAGGTGGTACTGGTTTTAAATCATGAAGAGGTCATGGAGAAAAGCTGAAGCTTGGCAATTAGAGAGGACAAGAAAGGGCATTGATGAAGGTGCAGCCTCAGTTGCAGTTGACAGCCCAGGTCTGAAGGGGTCATGAAAAGAAGTTGAAGCTTGGCCCCATAAGAGAGCCACGAGAGGCCATTGGTAAAAGTTGTAGGATACTTATCACACTGTGAACCCTGTAATTATGTTATAGTATAGGTCAGCATTTTGGAATACAACTGTAATTCCTTGGCTGTAATATAGACATGCCCTTAATATATACCTTTAATTCCAAAGTTTGCGGATACTTTCACCCATGTTTGAAAGTATCTAATTGGATGGCAGACAAAGTGACAAATCTGAGAAAGATTTGATAGAATAGGATATGCCCAATTCTCATAAAAAGAGAAAGAGGAAAGGGATGTTACATAAGGGACAGTGCAGAGAGAGAAAGAGGCAGTTTTACTGGGACAGTATTACAAAGACATGCTGAAGAGAGAACAAGCTAGACACAGGGAGAGACAGAAGAAGACAGAGAATGAGAAGGAAGCAGAAGATTCGAACAGATTGCTAGAGTTAATATGAGCCAAGCAGAGCAATTCTGGAGAGGCCAAGAGAAATTTAGAAGCAAGACTGAATCAGTCAACTTGGAGACAAGTTTGAGACAGAACAGCTGAGTTGAACCAGCCAGTTCGAGCTCAGAAAGAAGAAGAAAGGGTGAGTTTATTCAGCATAAGGTCTCAACGACTGAAAACATTTTTCGCTTTGATTAGATTATATGAAGGTTAGAAGCTTCCAGGAATAGGCATAGGTTATCAGACAGAGGCAATACGCTTCTGAGACTATATTTATTGCAGGCAAATAAAAGATATTCTTGCAGGTAAAGACTTGTTGCAGCAGAAGACTCCAGTGAACTGGAGATGCCTATACAATGGAATGACCAACAACAACTGTAGCAGCAGTGAAATGGAGTTCACGAGAGTCTAGAGTGCTACAGAGGACAGAGCTGGAGAAGTACCCAAGCCATTTGGAGGAGCCCAGAAAATCATGTCTACTAAAGTGGAAGTTGCCTTGGGTATGCAAGTGTTAGCAATACTACAGTCATGGGGTACACGCTGAGCAAAATTGCTAAGAAGGAGTTGGAACCAACCCAAGAGAAAGATGTTTGTTACAGTCAATAAAAATGAAAGGAATTGGAGATCTAAAGAGTGCTTTGATATCAGACATGGAGATGTAGAGTTTGGAGCTTGTCCAGCTGGTTTTTGTGTTGCTTTGGTCTAGTATTTCCTCACTATGATGTTTTGGACTGGCAATGAATATCCTGTGATGTTGAAAGTATGTGATCTGCATTTTAATTTTGATTTTAAGATTGCATGAATCTCAGAAGAGATTTTTTGGGGGGGGGAGTTGGATTAATTTTTTATTGCATTCTAAACATTTTTTTATTTTCTATATTTTTTGATTTACATTCCAAATGATTTCCCCTTTCCCATTCCCTCCTCCCCGAAAGTCCCATAAGTCCCCTTACCTCCCTCTGTTCCCCATTCAATCCCCTCTCGCTTCTCTGTCCTGGTATTCTCCTACATCCAGTCTTTCCAGGACCAGGGGTCTCTCCTTCCATATTCTTGGAAATCTATTGATATGTGAGTTGTGTCTAGGGTATTCCAAGATTCTGGGTTAATATCCCCTTATCAGTGACTGCATACCATGTGTGTTCTTTGGTGATTGGGTCATCTCACTAAGAATGATATTTTCCAGTTCTGACCATTTGCCTAGAAATTTCGTGAACTCCTTGTTTTTAATTGCAGAGTAGTATTCCATTGTGTAAATATACCACATCTTCTGTATCCATTCCTCCATTGAGAGACATCTGGGTTCTTTCCAGCTTCTGGTTATTATAAATAAGGCTGCTATGAACATAGTGGAGCATGTGTCCTTATTGCATGCCGGGGAAGCCTTTGGGTATATGCTCAGGAGTGGTATAACAGGATCCCCTGGGAGTGTCATGCCCAGTTTTCCGAGGAACCGCTAGACTGCTTTCCAGAGTGGTTGTACCAGTTTGCAATCCCACCAGCAGTGGAGGAGTGTTCCTCTTTCTTCACATCCTCGCCTACAACTGCTGTCTCCTGTGTTTTTGATCTTAGCAATTCTGACTGGTGTGAGATGGAATCTCAGGGTTGTTTTGATTTGCATTTCCCGAATGACTAAGGATGTTGAACATCTCTTTAGGTGCTTCTCAGCCATTAGATATTCTTCAGGTGAGAACTCTTTCTTTAGCTCTGTACCCCATTTTTTAATAGGGTTATTTGGCTCAATGGAGTCTAACTTCTTGAGTTTTTGTATATATTGTATACTAGCCCTCTGTCGGATGTAAGGTTGGTAAAGATCTTTTCCCAGTTTGTTGATTGCCGCTTTGTCCTTTTGACAGTGTCTTTTGCCTAACAGAAACTTTGTAATTTAATGAGGTCCCATTTGTCAATTCTTGATCTTAGAGCATAAATTATTGGTGTTCTGTTCAGGAAATTTGCCCCTGTGCCCATATGTTCAAGGTTATTCCCAAGTTTCCTTTCTATTAGTTTCAGTGTGTCTGGTTTCATGTGGAGGTCCTTGATCCACTTGGATTGGAGCTTAGTGCAAGGAGATAAGAATGGGTCAATTTACATTCTTCTGCATGTCGACTTCCAGTTGAACCAGCACCATTTGTTGAAAATGCTATCTTTTTTCCACTGGATGGTTTTAGCTCCTTTGTCAAAGATCAAATGACCATAAGAGTGTGGATTCATTTCTGGGTCTTCAATTCTGTTCCATTGATCTACATGCCTGTCACTTTCTTAATACCTAATACCATGCAGTTTTTAACACTATTGCTCTGTAGTATAGCTTGAGGTCCGGGATACTGATTCCCCCAGAAGTTCTTTTACTTTGAGAATAGTTTTAGCAATCCTGGGTTTTCTGTTATTCCAGATGAATTTTTGAATTGCTCTTTCTAACTCTATGAAGAATTGAGTTGGGATTTTGATGGGGATTGCATTGAATCTGTATATTGCTTTTGCAAGATGGTCATTTTTACTATATTAATCCTGCCAATCCATGAGCATGGAAGATTTTTCCATCTTCTGAGGGCTTCTTCAATTTCTTTCTTCAGAGACTTAAAGTTCTTGTCATACAGATCTTTCACTTGCTTGGTTAGAGTCACACCAAGATAATTTATATTGTTAGTGCTTATAGTGAAGGATATCATTTCACTTATTTCTTTCTCAGCCTGCTTCACCTTTGAGTATAGGAAGGCTACTGACTTGCTTTATATCCAGCCACTTTGATGAAGTTGTTTATAAGCTGTAGGAGTTCTCTGATAATTTTTTGAATTTCCTCAGTTTCTGTTCTTATCTCTTCCTTTTTGTTTCTGATTTTACTAATTTGGATACTGTCTCTGTGCCCTCTGGCTAGTCTGGCTAAGGGCTTATCTATTTTGCTGATTTTCTCAAAGAACCAACTCCTAGTTTTGTTGATTCTTTGTATGGTTTTATTTGTTTCTACTTGATTGATTTCAGCCCTGAGTTTGATTATTTCCTGCCTTCTACTCCTCTTGGGTGTATTTACTTCTTTCTGTTCTAGGGTTTTCAGGTATGCCATTAAGCTGCTAGTGTATGCTCTCTCCCGTTTCTTTTTGGAGGCACTCAGGGCTATGAATTTTTCTCTTAGCACCGCTTTCATTGAGCCCCATAAATTAGGGTATGTTGTGCCTTCATTTTCATTAAATTTTAAAAAGTCGTTGATTTCTTTCTTTATTTCCTCCTTGATCAAGGTATCATTGAGTAGAGCATTGTTCAGCTTCCACGTGTATGTGGGCTTTCTGTTGTTTTTGTTGTTATTGAAGACCACCCTTATTCCATAGTGATCTTATAGGAGGCATGGGATTAGTTTGATCTTCTTATATCTGTTGAGGTCTGTTTTGTGAACAATTATATGGTCGATTTTGGAGAAGGTACCATGAGGTGCTGAGAAGAAGCTATATTCTTTTGCTTTAAGATGAAATGTTCTATATATATCTGTTAGTTCCATTTGGTCCAAGGCTTCAATTAGTTTCACTGTGTCTCTGTTTAGTTTTTGCTTTCCTGAACAATCCATTTCAGAGAGCGGGGTGTTGAAGTCACCCACTATTATTGTGTGAGGTGTGATGTATGCTTTGAGCTTTAGTAAAGTTTCTTTTATGAATGAGGGTGCCCTTGCATTTGGAGCATATATATTCAGAATTGAGAGTTCTTCTTGGTAGATTTTTCCTTTGACCAGTATGTAGTGTCCTTCTGTGCCTTTTTTGATGACTTTAGGTTGAAAGTCAATTTTATCTGATATTAGGATGGTTACTCCAGCTCCTTTCCTGGGACCATTTGCTTGTAAAATTGTTTTCCAGCCTTTTACTCTGAGGTAGTGTTTGTCTTTGACACTGAGGTGTGTTTCCTGCATGCAGCAAAATGCTGGGTCCTGTTTACATATCCAGTCTGTTAATCTATGTCTTTTTATTGGGGAATTGAGACCATTGATATTAAGAGAGATTAAGGAATAGTGATTATTGCCACCTGCTATTCTTGATGCTATCTTTATGTTTGAGTGGTTATCTACTTTTGTGTTTGATGCAAGAAGGTTACTATCTCGTTTTTTCCAGGGTGTAATTTCTCTCCTTGTATTGGTGGTTTCCACCTATTATCCTTTGCAGGGCTGGGTTTGTGGAAAGATATTGTGAAAATTTGGTTTTATCATGGAATATCTTGGTCTCTCCATCTATGGTGATTGAGAGTTTTGCTGGGTATAATTAGTCTAGGCTGGCATTTGTGTTTTCTTAGAGTCTGCATGAGATCTGCCCAGTCTCAGGTGAGAAGTCTGATGTGATTCGGATAGGTCTTCCTTTATATGTTACTTGGCCTTTTTCTCTTACTGCTTTTAATATTCTTTCTTTGTTTAGTACATTTGGAGTTTTGATTATTATGTGACGGGAGGTATTTCTCTTCTGGTTCAGTTTGTTTGGAGTTCTGTAGGCTTCTTGTCCGTTCATCGGCATCTCTTTCTTTAGGTTAGGGAAGTTTTCCTTCATAATTTTTTTGAAGATATTTACTGGCCCTTTAAGTTGCAAATCTTCACTCTCATCTATACCTATAATCCTTAGGTTTGGTCTTCTCATTGTGTCCTGGATTTCCTGGATGTTTGGGGTTACACATTTTTTTTTGCATTTTGCATTTTCTTTGACTGTTGAGTCGATGCTTTCTATGGTATCTTCAGCACCTGAGATTCTTTCTTCCATCTCTTGTATTCTATTGTTGATGTTTGCGTCTATGACTCCTGATTTCTTCCCAAGGTTTTCTATCTCCAAAGTTGTCTCCCTTTGTGATTTCTTAGTTTTTTCTACTTTCTTTTTTAGATCCTGGAATGATTTGCTCAGATCCTTCACTTGTTTGTTTGTATTTTCCTGTATTTCTTTAAAATATTTTTGCATTTCCTCTTTCAGGATTTCTGCCTGTTGACCCAAGTTCTCCTGTATTTCTTTAAGCGATTTTTGTGTTTTCTTCTTATGGGCTTCCATCTCTTGATCCATATTCTCCTGCATTTCTTTAAGCGATTCTTGTGTTTCCTTTGTAAGGGCATCTACCCTTGATTCATTTCTTTAAGCGATTTTTGTGTTGCTTCCTTATGGGCCTCCATCAGTTGACCCATATTCTCCTGCATTTCTCTAAGAGATTTTTTGTAAGCCCTTTTTAAGGGTTTCTACCCGCTGATTCATGTTCTCCTGTATTTCTTTTTAGTTATTTTATTTTATTTTATTATTTTTTTATTTTCTAGGTTTTTTTTATTTACATTCAAAATCATTTCCCCTTTCCTGTTTCCTCCCTCCCCGAAATTCCCATAAGTCCCCTTCCCTCCCTCTTTTCCTCATTCAACCCCCTCTTGCTTCTCTGTCCTGGCATTCCCCTACATCCAGTCTTTCCAGGACCAGGGGTTTCTCCTTCCATCTTCTTGGAAATCTATTGATATGTGAATTGTGTCTAGGGTATTCTGAGATTCTGGGTTGATATCCCCTTATCAGTGACTGCATACCATGTGTGTTCTTTTGTGATTGGGTTACCTCACTAAGGATGATATTTTCAAGTTCTGACCATTTGCCTCCTGTATTTCTTTACAAGATTTATTTGCGTCCTTCTTAAAATCCTCTAATAGCATCATGAGAAGTGATTTTTAATCCAGATCTTGCCTTTCGGGTGTGATGGGGTATCCAGGACTTGCTGCTGTCAGAGAGTTGGGTTCGGATGGTGCCATATTGCCTTGATTTCTGTTAGTAACGTTCCTACATTTGCCTTTTGCCAGCTGGTTACCTCTGGTGTTAGTTGGTCCTGCTGTCACTGGCTGTTGGTTGGACCTCCTATGAGCCTGCAAGGCTTTTTTGCCCCCCCCCCATGACCAGTATTTCCCTGGCACCGATTGCTGAGGGGCTGCCCTGATCCTGAATGACTTTGGAGCACTGATGTGCCTTGCCCCAAGTGATGTTATATTGGGGAATCCCTGCACATCCGAAGGCTCAGCACAGTCAATTCCCAGAGCAGAGGTCGCCAAGGTGAGGCTGGTGTGTTCCCTCCCTGTGCGGGTGCGCTCTCTCCCAGTGCAGGTCCTTCTGCAGGGCGGATGTCCCACAGCAGAACTGGCGCGTAGGTGACCACAGACCTGCCCAGCTCTTGGGAGCAGGGAGCACACAAGTTGGTTGAGTCCCAAGCGATATTATGCTTGATTATCCCTGTGCCAGGAGGTCCCAGTTGCTCTGTTGCTGGAGCAAAGATAGCGGAGTGCACTGTGCGCCCTCTCGGCGCAGATCACTCTGCAGGGCAGAGGGCCCACAGCAGAGCTGGTCCCCAGACAAGCACAGAGCTGCTCCGCTCTTGGGCGCAGATGGCAGCCCAACAGACTGTGTTCCAAGCGATGTTATTTGGGTGAGTCCCTGTGTACCTGGAGACTCAGTGCAGTCGATCCCCGGAGCAGAGGTCACCAAGGGGAGCTCAGAAGAGATTTTGAACTTTGGACTTTTTAACATTGTTGAGACTGTGATAGACTATTGGGACATTTGAAGTTGGAGTAAATGTATTCTGCATAATGCTATGGCTAGGCATGTCCCCCGTAAGTTCATGTGTTTGAAGAAACCTATTGGGCCAGGGAGTGGAATGTGGTATTTTAAATATGTTTAGCCCATGAGAAGTAGAACTATTAGGAGGTGTGGCCTGGTTGGAATAGGTGTGGTCTTGTTGGAGGAAGTGTGCCATTGTGTAGTTAGGCTTTGAGGTCTGCTGGTGCTCAAGCTTGCCCATTGTGGAAGAAATTCTCTCCTGGCTGCCTGTGGGGAGACAGGTCTCCTTCTGGTTGCTTTCTCATCAAAATGTAGAACTCTCTGGTCATCCTATGCACTATGTCTGCCTGCAAGTTGCTATGCTTCCCACGATGCTGATAATGGACTAAATCTCGGAAACTGTAAGCTGGCCCCAGTAAATGTTTGCTTTTATAAGAGTTGCTTTGGTCATGGTGTCTCTTTAGAGCAATAAATCTCCAAGACATATGAACATGAGTAGCATGACCTTTCTGGCCATTGGCTGCTCCCATCCTCCAAGAGTGCTCTGTCTGCAGTGGTCCATTTGGTCCCCACCTACACTCAGACCCTGAGAGGGTTTTGCTCTTCAATAGTCCTTTGTCAGAGTGCGCTCTCAACCACTGAGAGTGTTCTGCTTTGTATGGCCTCTTTGGCCACTGTTCAGTCCATCCCTTTAAGGCAGCCCATGTCTGTGTGTCTTTTCTAAGTATTCAGTTGTGTTCAAAGGACCACTGTACTAAAGAGAGGCAGGAAAAAATTCTAGTGATATCAGAATTCTGTTTTCCTATCTTCTTATCCCGATATTATATTGTATTGAATTGATCCCACATCTGTAGAAAACAAAAAGGCCTTGAGCACGCAGGTAAGCACTGGAGAATAGCTGCTCATTCTGGAATGCCAGGAATGATGCCATTTTTATAACCTGGTGGTTCTTCGCTGTCTGTTGAGACAGGCTTTGTCTTTATCTCCATAAATTAATTATCCAGACCCTTTCCTCTAAATATTGAGCATTGCCTTCAGATGATAAAAATAAAATAAAATAAAATAATTCTTATGAGTGATGTTACTTGTACTTTACAACAGGCTAAGTGTCTTCTACGTTATCTTAGGGTCAGACCAGTACTGATACCCACAAGTGTTATGTTTACCTTATATGTTTACCTCTCAGTCAGACTTCCTAGACACTATATCTTGGCCACTATCTGAGTGAACAGTACCCATTCTCATGAAAGAATCCGGGTAGACTTTGTGAAGAATCTCCATTTAAACATTTCTTAAATTGTTGTGTTCTTGGGACTAAGTTAATTGTTATCTGAATACTTTTTTCCAAAAGTGTAGTGTTTAAATATGGCTAAAGTAAAATGATCTGGACCAATTCTGCAAGTCTTAGTTTAACACAGTAAAATAGGGCTGAGCTGAGTTTCATTCTTACCTCACCCTGATTGGTTTTTAACCCTTCCTGCTGTAAATCCTGCGGGGGAATCGCCATATATGGCCAACTGTACTTTTTCAGTCTAAACTTTATTTTCCTTTATTTAATTTTATTTGCAATTTTACTTTGAGATCTTCATATGTACAACATTCCTCCCTTCCATTTCTCCCTGCCAATATCCTCTCATATACCCCTCCTTGCTCTCTTTCAAATTCAAGGCTTTCCCTCCATTAATTGTTATTGTGTAATATATACATATATATATATATATATATATATATATATATATATATATATCTTTATATTTTTAAGTAACTGAAACAGAGAAAAGGCCTTTTAAGGGCTGAATTAGCAACTCTGTTATTTTTTACCTGCCTTCTTCTAAATCAGGTACTTGCCTCCGAATCAGGCCCAGTCCCCTGCCTATACCAGTCAGAAAAGATGATCATCTGGGAATCAAATAAACATTTCTCATTTTTATTATGACAAACTTCTTAGGTTATTTAAACAAGGCCAATATTAAAAATCCAATTTTCATTCAGTAAGCATTCCTCCACCAGTTTAAATTGAGAACTCAAATTACTTGCCAGTGAGCTTCTCTTTATTCAAGCAAAATTAGAAAATGACTCTGGAGAATCCCTCTTCTCTGTGCTTATAGATAGTTCATAGACCAAAATACAAAAGTCACGTTTTGAAGAAAGAACTGCTTGGTTTTACTCCAGTGAATCCTTAAAAATCAATGATGCTTCAAGGTGTTGTATTGAGCAGACACTTTAAGAACTTATGGAGCTGCTGCCTGACCCAGCCACATGTCTTTAACTGGGTAAATGTTTATAGCACAGACAGAATTATAGACAACTTTTCATATCCTTTCATCTTCCATCTTATCCAAGGTGATGCCATGACTCTTTGACTAGTAAATAAGATTTCATTTCTTGCATTGGGTGTTTGCATGTGTAGGATAATTTCCATTTCTACTAAAGTCCTACCACCTACAAAGAATGTTCTTCCTCCCAAATAACCTATCAAAATACATTTACATAATGTTCTTGATTATGTTTTCAAAGAGAATTACTTTGTTTCCATATTATTTTCTTTCTGCTTCCCTTAAAATATTAGGTCACCAGTGGAAGTCACAGAGATGAAGCAAAGAGAAGGGAGTTATGCTTCTTATATCCCTAGAGGAAGAGTTGATCTGTCAAATACGTGTTAGTTATCAACAACTGATAAACCTATCTTGGCACAATGTGAAGCATGTCGGTTTTCAGACAAATATTTTTTTCAGTGTAGTTGAAAAATAGCCTGCCATATTGTTGTTCAACTAATCTGATGTATAAGATACAAAGTCTCAATGTGCTGTCCAGGTTGCTGGATTCAATCAATTCTCCTGTTTCAGTCTCCTTAGCTGCTGATACTGTAAACATGAACCATCAAACTGGGATTTGCCCAAGTACTCTGAATGCCAGCATAAATATTACACCCAATCAAAGCTTTTACAGTGAGATCAGACAGATAGGAATTTTGGTGGGATTTTTCCATGTAAGGTACATGGCCTTACATGGAAAGAGTAAGCTTCATTTGTCTTCATGTTTCCCACATGGTTAAACATGCAAGATAGTTTACTTTAGCCCAGAGAGGCAGGTCTTCAGGTGAAGTGAATAATTTACACACTCAGAGAGACAATGTGATTTATGATAAAATGATTCTGTAACTGATGTTCTTTGTTGCCTCCATTACAGTCTTCAGAAACCCCAAATTCTGAGCTAGTGAAATGGCTCACATGATAGATACTTTCTGCAAAACCTGAGACCTGAACTCGATATCTAGGACCCATGTGGAGAAGAAAAGAACTGACTCCTAACGTATCAACTGACACTGGGGTAAATGTGCCCCAAAACTCATTAAATACATATATGCATATACACACTGTCTTAGGGTTTCTATTGATGTGTCAAAACACAGTGACAAAAAAGCAAGTTTGGGAGTAAAGGGATTATTCAGCTTATACTTCCAATTTGTTGTTTACATTGACGGAAGCAAGGACAGGAACTCAAATAGGCCAGGATCTTGAAGGCAGAAACTGGTGCAGAGGCGATAGAGGGGTAGTGCTTACTCAATTGCTCAGGATACTATTTTATAGAACCTAAGACCTCTAACCCAGGGATGGCATTGCCTACCATGTGCTGACTCCTTTTCCCATTGATCACTAATTGAGAAAAGGTCTTACACCTGGATCTCATGGAGGCATTTCTTGAACTCAGGTTCAAGTTTATGTCAAGGTGTAGGCTTATGTCAAGGTGACAAAAAAACAAAACAAACAAACAAACAAAAAACCAAAAAACATAGCCAGTACACACACACACACACACACACACACACACACACACACACACACATGCGACTGTGTTTCCCAGTTTTGGGTGTTAAACATTCATTAGTTTTGAAGAGAAATAAAATGTTTACTGTAAGTTTTAAACTACATTACAAATATGTCATCTATGATACATAGGATAAAATGGTATGTTTCAATTGTCATCTTTGGTTATCCTCCAGCGGTAATAACTTTAAGTAGTGTGATCAATGGAATTGATTAGCTTTGGACTGGAATCCTATAGTTAAGAGTCCTGTAGATTAATCATTTCTAGCACCAGTTCTTACCTTCATTCTACTTTCTGCCATGTCTTTAAGTCTAAGAATTTTTGCAGCTGTCTATTAAACTTCATGCGTGTATTGCTGAATGCAATGGTGATGATTCACACTCCAATCTTCTGTCTGCAAAGCAAGCATCCTGTATCTGTAGCTTGTTCTGGGCATTACCTTGTCTTTCACGCTGTGGATTCTATGGAGGCTTTAAGATACATCTTAATGGAAAGAGTCACTTTTAGCTTGGAATACAAGTTGAAAATGGATTCCCTAAAGTGCAGGATGTGGAGGTCATGGCTCATATTGTGTGACCCACATTAACTATTCCTTGGGTTGCAGGACTCTGGAGGAACACTTTCTTCACCCCTGTTGAGGGCCACAGGGAAAACATTGTAAAGGAAAGGCACAAGGGACAATTCAAAACCATCTTCCAGAGTAAGTGCTACAATTCAGCTTTCAGCTCCATTGCTCATAAGCACATCATCAAAATGACATTGATGATGGGGGTGGGTCGTCTGACTGCCGTTTCACCACCAGAGAGCTTTCTTTACTGACTTACCTACAAACTTTGATAATATCTCAGTATTGCATCCTTTTACCTAGAAACTGGCCCATATTACCTTTGCTCTTTGGTTAAGTGGTCCTGGTTGGCCAAGAAATACCTCCTCGGGTTTTCATATAAATACGGCCTAACTTTAAGGAGGTTTGGATCATTTACGAAACTCCAAAGCAAGGTATTGTTTGCTTGCTGCTCTAATGTGGGTTTAAAATTTTGAGATAAATTGATAATATAACTTATTTATTTGCTATTATAACATAAAACACTTGGGAAAATAAACTTTTATCTTGTTCATTGTTAGGTTACCAGTACTGAGATTGGTTTCTGGTACATACCCGGTGCATAATATCTTTCTATTATTCAGTAGGTAGAAAAATATACTATTTTGAATGATGTGTCTTATAAAATATTTAAATACTTGATCATTTTCTTACATGTAGCAATTGAGACAGCCATTCACTGTGTCTCTTAATGACTTACACAAAATAACTTACACAAAATGACTTACACAAAAATAACAGGCTTAATAACATGACATATATGCTAGTGCACCATATGATTATGAGAGAAATGAAGAATATCATCTAGTGAAGCAAAGGTAAATACACAAAGGAATATGTTAAATTTTTATAAATATTAATTTTTTAAAATATTAAATTTTATAAATATTCCAAAGCCCTCTACTACTATCAGATTATTTGGTGTTGAAGCAGATTTGACCAACTGATTTATTTAACACAGAAGTAAAAGAGGAAGTTAAATTAGTTGGAATCATATCCATATACAATCATAGCACAATGCATTGCTTGCCTCTAGTGATGTTGTTAAGAGCAAAATAGCACTGCCAGTTAAATAAATATGGAACACATACAATTGTAGACACAGTCCAGATACCTGGCTACAGTCTTAAGTGATGTTATTATTCTATACGCACTATATTAATTTTATGATATAGCTACATATTTATTATATAATTTCTCATTTTTTACAGTATACACTCTGTTTGCAAAAGTAGTTTATTGAAAACAAAGAGTGTTGTGCTTCTCTGGGAATGACCTCATGCATATCATGTTACTACATCTACTGAATGTATTAAAAATCTGTGCAATTAAAGACCTACATTTTGTGGGGTTGTGTAATAACAGCCATTTTTTGCCAAATGACACCATGACTTAATGATGCAGTTTTCAGAACAATCTCATTACTAAAGGACACATAAGTGCACTCCAAACACATCAATCAGTAATTAAAAATAAAACACCTATTGTTCTATGCATCATTTACACATTGATTAATAAAAATCTACATCAGCTCAGTGTAAGTCAGTCTTACTTAATTTTAAAAAAAAATTGAGATTTGGAGATCATAACTATATTCTCCAACATACTATTTTTTATATGGATAAAGAGTGGATTTAATTATCTCTGGTGTTTACTCAGAAGTTTTTAACATTTTTGCTTTCGTCTCCGGATTTGATTTCAAGCCTGTTACACACTAGTCAATTGATAATCAGCTTTTGATTCCACTGTGTGTAAAGCAGAACAAAAAGTGAATCCACCCTATCGTCTTCTGGGGAAGACTAGTAAGTTACAGAGAAGACTCTTAGAGTTGATTCTTGTCATATAGAGAGCACTAAAGAAACTTGAGCAGTCGTTATTAGCATGATAAATTTAAGAGCTTTTTGTGATTGCCTTCATGTACTTATTCATTCCACAAAGAGTAGATGTTGAGTTGTCAAAAGAAAATATTTAATACATAATAATGTAAACAAATGCCAACTATCAAAAGTCTTAGCTTGTTAGTGAAAAATTCTGAATTGCTTTCTCATATTTCAGAAAATTTCTTAATGTTTTAGTCATCAAGAAGAATATATGGTAAATTTGGTTGGAGTTAAATGAAATTTATATTTGTGATGACATATCTCATAAAATTATATTAGATATGTTTAAATGAACATTTATGTGGTTGATTGATTTAAAAATACCAACAATTCTCAATAGCTCCTGTTTTGGCAATTTTAGTTTAAAGGTCAATGATATTATGGTTCAATTGTACCTTTGAACTCTTTGCTGAAATTATATACTTTGTGATTCTTCCACCAATAGTGACTACCATCTGCTATTCTGTATTGTAATCTAATTATATACTTAAAATACTAAATTTTATTAAAGCTTAAAAACTATTTTATCAGTCTGATTCTATTCTAAAATGTCACAGCAGCTAAATTATCTACTGTTAAGGAGGATTTGTCACACTGTGCCAATTCAGGTGAAGAATTAAATGAAGGTAGAAATTAATGGGCATAAATTACAGACATGTGAGAAAAATCAAGTGTCTACATTTCAGCATTTTCAAGATTTCCCAGTAATTTAATTTCTGATTTCCTTCTTATATTATCTACTCTTTAGAAATCAAAGTTTTCTAGTACCAAACTAATGGTGACAAAGTACGATGTTTAATTTATTTTAAAGATAATCATTGGTTCCTTTGGTTACATACAGTGAAGATTATGTGTATACATAGTCCAAAGGGGTTGCCAATCATTTTAGAAAGAAAATAAAACAGACCAAATTCAAAACTGCCTATGATAAAAAACCATATGAGTCACTTCATATTAATTGTATATCTTGATGCAATGCTAATTTTTTAAAATTGTCTTATTCTTTGTCAAAAATTTTCTTTCTCTGCCTATTGAACTCCACCAGTCATTTAACATTCATGTTGTCCAAATCATTACTGAAATTTATCCTTTGCCCTTTATACTAGGTAATGACTTAGTCTGCTTGAAGTGCTATAACAATATGCTGTGAACTGGGTAATGTTTAAACAATAGTAACTCATCTCACATCAGTTTTTGAAAGAAGATTAAAACAATGGTAAATTGCTGCCTGATGCTCGGGGTTATAGAAGTGTCTGAACAGTGGTCTCTTATGGGGAGGGGGAGAGTGAACGAGGATTGTAAGCCTCTTTATTGACAGCATTATTTCATTAATCACATTCTAGACCAATTTATTTCCTCAAAGTTATATCTTCCCAACCTCCCATTGGCACCTTCAGAGTGAGGATTTCAGAATTTTTATGTTTACTCTTTATTTTAAAAGACAAACAGGAGCTCACATCATAGCATTGTTTTTTTTTTAAACTTGATATTTTCTGTTACTCCACTACCACCACCATCACCCACACGAACATACTTCATACTAATAATGGCATCGTCACTTTTCTTATACCCTTAAGGTGTTAGTGGGACCCTTAGTGCTTACCTGCCTAGGCATTAGAGAAGTATACATTCAGACTGAGTTGAATACATTCTCACTCAGAAATCTCATTTGAGGATGACCCAAAGACAAAAGGCTTCATCTGATGGCCCAGTTGAACAATGCAGCAGAGCTCATGGTCTTCCCCAAAATAAACTACTTGTAGTCCTCTTGTTTAATTCCATTGCTGCATTTTACATAGATTCATGAGATGTCACATATATTCTAGTAAATTGATTAGCTTAAGAGAAGCAGAACCTGATAGTAGTATTTGATTTAAAAAGAAACTAAGTATATTTAGTTGTCTAATCATACACAAGTAATATCATCATCTGCTAGGTGTATGTTTATCTCCTTCAATTTGGGGCTCAATATCATGCTTTGAAGCAACATGGCAATAACTATTTATTGGCTGATTGGTAAATAATATAAAAATTTAGTTCCTCACTTAAAATAGTATTTTACAGTTTTCAATGTAATTGCTATTATGGGTTTAATCCAATTTTGCATCTACTGTGTGTTCCTTTGAAAGGAAGTATTATTATCAGTCTGCAAGCAACATGGAAAATTATCAAAGAGCAGCGAAAGTGGTGTATGAACACTATTTTGCTTCTCAGAAGTTCCATCACATGGGAGTCTATATTCAACAAGGATTTAGTATATCTTTTTTTCTACTCAAGGTTAAATAGAGTAATAAAGCGCATATATGTGTATGTATACATATATATACATATATATGTATATATATACATATGAGAGAGGTAATATCAAATCAATTCAAGGATTTAGTAAAGTTTAGTTGGATTTTAGAAATAAGTGAAGAACAACATTCAAATGGTTGTTGCATGTTCATATGGGGAGATTTTGCTGTGAGCATCAGACACCATTGAGCATTCTGTCACACAATACTGATCTCTCCCCTCCTACAGATGAAGCTACCTGCACATCTAGAAATTAATCAAAATGTTCTGTCCTTTCCCTATGTTGGGGGATTGTACCTCTTGAGCTCCTATTTATTTTCATTCAGTAACTAGATGATGTTTGAGTGAAATGTAAAGTAAGTTCCTTATTCCAAAATAAAGAAAGAATGAACAAAAGAAAGGAGGGAAGGAAGGAAGGAAGAAAGAAAGAAAGAAAGAAAGAAAGAAAGAAAGAAAGAAAGAAAGAAAGAAAGAAAGAAAGAAAGAAAGAAAAAGAGAGAGAAAGGGTCATTTACATTATCATCACTTTGTAATATTAGTGCTTAATTAGGATTTAAAATATGGATTATCTAGTAATCATCAAAACAATAAACATGCAAAATCTTCAGTGGAGTGGCAAGGAATCTACAGTCTTCCCAGCAGCATAAAGCAGCTTTGATCCCCATGAGAAGGGATGGGATTGTGCACTGTTTTCATAGCTGGCATTTGCTAACAGATTATTCCCCCAGCTCCTCAACTTTGGAATCATTGTGCATGGTGAATACAATCGCAGGCTTTCTGAGCTGTGGCTGATATAAGGCATATCTATTTGTCATTCTGCAAGTAGAGCTGGCCCTGAGCATGAGGTTGGCATAAATACATCTTCATCTTGCTGCTTGCACACTACTACCATCCCTTCTCAATCAATTCCAAGGCACAGTGCAATTTGAACACATAATAGAAAGTTATTCCACTATGACAGCCTTAGAGGTTCAGTGAGTTGGACATAACATGTGTGGTATTTCTTCAGAACTTAATATTTCATTCTTTCAGGGCTAATTGGGCAAAAGTTCTTGGCGTTCTCTCTGTGTGTCGGTGATAGAAGAAAAAGTGGAAATAATTTAACCTCTTTCCTAGGAAAATTAACTTGGTTACAGTTTAATTTTCCAGTTATCAAATGGAAATACATTTGAATTAACAGCATAGAATATTTTTCAACCTTACTGTAGTGTGAAACATTTCCCCCTAGTTTTATCAAGGGCTTGATTTTTAATTTTCAACTGCTTAGTTGTAAGATTTTATCAAATCTTTTAAATCATAATACTTAATGATCTTAATTTATCATTTACTTTACAAATGTTTATTGAATAGTAATTATGAATTTGTAATTACACTGCCTAAAAACCAATCTATTCAACACTCAGATTCAGTAAGCAAGTGTTGAGCATGTGTTTTCCCCTACCCCCTAAGAACCACTGATGAGGAAGAACACTAATGTTCCATCCTCCTTTTATGAATAATTTCTGTTAGAAGAGACAGTCTATAAACTTAATAAACCTGTTGACATTAAAGAAATTGATAAGTCGAAATGGTCTGGTATTTGAAGATCATTACCACTTTAAACAAGGTGGCTATTTTATGCAATACTACCTATATGCCACTCTGCAGGGACATATGTCTTTAATTGGAGAGATAATGAAAACTATCATATAACAATTGTGGGAAAATGCCTGAGGGCAATTCAGACACAGGCACATAGTGGCCAATGGTTACTATTCAAGATGAATGAGTTGGAAAGAGTAGTAATTCTACCAAAGTACTACAACCTTCTGTGAACAGACACAGATTAAATATACCATAAGAAGGAGGTTGTAAAATCAGTTCCTAAGTTTTCCTTGTGAATAAGCTAAGACAGAACAGATGACAGTCACATATAGAGGAAACAAATTCAACATGTTACTTAATAAATTATTTATGGAAAAATATGATGGTGTAATTTTGAAGCATTGTAAATTTGAAACAGTTTAGGAATATTCAACTTAGATATCAAAGTAATTCTATCTATCTATTCTATCTATCTATCTATCTATCTATCTATCTATCTATCTATCTATCTATCTATCTATATTTTAACTATTGAGATTATATAGAGATGGAGATGGGGATGGGAATGGGGATAGAGATAGAGAAAAAGACAGATAGGTATACCCTGGGAATACTTTGTGGCATGAGTAGGGGAAAAGAGGTCTCAAGAGTGGCTGCAAAGAAGCAGCCAGAGAAATGGAGGTAGTAATAACCAAAGTAACAGAGCAATAAAATAACATTATCAAGCATGATTAAGACATACTTTTTTGAATTAGAAGAAGTTAGATTTATTGAGTGTTTACCACATCAACTTCATACTAAGATATTTCTCTTTACAAATCAGTTTCCATATGGAATGAACATTTGTAGTTTCCCATTTTATATGAAAAGAGTATCCTTTCAGTTAGATTTGTTGACTTAGACACTTTTGTTAGCATTATTTATGGAGTAATTTAATCCTCACTATCAAATGGTAGAAGGTGATATTATTTTGTCCCCTTCTCATTTTCAAGACAATAGAGATACATAGTGTGCACAATGAGTAGTTCAGAAGGCAGCGAGGCCTCATATGTCAAATAGTGAGGTCCTGAATTGATCTTTTGTAGGAAAAGGTCAGAGAAGAATGTGATGTTGCTTTTGTAGAAAGGGAAGTGGATGTGCTGTAAAACAGACATTTGTGGTTTACATTGGTGGATTTCTTTTTTCTTTTTTTTTTATTTATTATATTCTTTATTTACCTTCCAAATGATTTCCTCTTTCCTGGTTCCCCCCTCCCCAAAAGTCACATAAGCTCTCTTCCTTCCCCCTGTTCCCCAGTCAAACCCTCCCACTTCTCTGTCCTGGTATTCCCCTACACTGCTACATCCAGTCTTTCCAGGACCAGGGGGCTCTCCTTCCTTCTTCTTGGGAATCAATTGATATATGAATTGTGTCTTGGGTATTCCAAGCTTCTGGGTTAATATCCACTTATCAGTGACTGCATACCATATGTGTTCTTTTGGGATTGGGTTACCTCACAGAGGGTTGGTTCTATTGCTTCCCATTTTTCTGGGCATGGAATGCTGTGGTAGGCCTGAAGATGCTGATGTAAAGAACCCAATTGGCAGAAATATACCCTCCTTTGGGAATTTTTACTCCTTATGCCACAAAAGTAGCTAACTAGACCAGATCTGAAACCTAAAACACTATGTAAGCCCAGAACAGAGTGAGCTTTTTAAGATTCTAGGGATAATAAAATTAGGTCCTGTGGCTAGTAGACTCTAAGATGGCCACTATAACCCCACATTTTTGTGTTTGTAGACCTGTGTCATCTGTTTTTGAGTGCCTTGGGGACTTGTGGTATGTATATTATAAAAATAGGGCAAACATGATGGAGGACAAAACAAACAAACAAACTAACAAACAAACAAACCCAAAGCAGACATTTGTGGAGTAAGGTAGCAATGCCATGCATGTGCTGTTGAAAGACTGACTGAGATGTAAAAGTGAGGCACATTTTCAAGCATGAACAAACAATGCTGGTGAATTAGGAGGCATACTTCTATGTAGGTTGAAAGAAAGGGCTATGCTTCCTTCCTTTCTTCCTTCCTGCCTTCCTTCCTTCCTTCCTTCTTTCCTTCCTTCCTCCCTTCCTTTCTTCCATCCTTTATTTCTTTCTCTCTCTCTTTCCTCTCTTTCTTTCTTTCTTTCTTTCTTTCTTTCTTTCTTTCTTTCTTTCTTTCTTTCTTTCTTTCTTTCTTTCTTTCTCTTCCTTTCTCTTCCTTTCTCTTTCTTTCTTCTTTCTTTCTTTCTCTTTCTTTTTTCTTTCTTTCTTCTTTCCTTCCTTCCTTCCTTCCTTTTTTCCTTCCTTCCATCCTTTTCATCCTTCCTTTCTTCATTCTTTCCTTCCTTCTTTCTTTTTTCTTCCATCTTTGCTTTCTTTTTTTCTTTTTTGATTTTGATTGTTTTAAAGTGTGTTTAAGAGAAAAACACACTGATAGGAAAAGTACTCAATAAAATTCTTGCCAACCGAATCCAAAAACACATCAAAACGATCATTCACCACGATCAAATAGGCTTCATCCCAGGGATGCAGAGATGGTTCAATATAAGGAAGTCCATCAATGTAATCCACTACATAAACAATCTCAAAGAAAAAACCACATGGTCATTTCATTAGATGCTGAGAAACCATTTGACAAAATTCAGCATCCTTTCATGTTAAAGGTCTTGGAAAGATCAGGAATTCGAGGCCCATATCTAAACATAGTAAAAGCAATTTACTGCAAACCGGTAGTCAACATCAATTTAAATGGAGAGAAACTTGAAGCAATCCCACTAAAATCAGGGACTAGACAAGGCTGCCCTCTCTCTCCATATCTTTTCAATATAGTAGTTGAAGTTCTAGCTAGAGCAATTAGACAACAAAAGGAGGTCAAAGGGATACAAATTGGAAAGGAAGATTCCAAAAGAAACAGAAAACGATCCAAGACAGGGTCTAATGATAAAGCAAGGTCCTTAAAAAGGTCAGGGGACTTAGTTTTTATACTTGAGGTCATCATATTGAACAAGTTCAAGGGCAAATACACAACACCAAACCAAAGGTCTCTGTCTGCTTGGAAAGAAAAAAAAATATACAGACTACTAGGAAATACTTAGTTGAAGTGAGAATTTTCTCTTGACATACATGACTAAGACACACAAATGTGGTGACACATTACTCACTGGGCTCTGCTGTCTGATTCCTACTAAGGATCTATCTAATCCTGAGTCGAGACTGGCTCTGCCTGGGATTGAAAGTGTCATCTAGATGGTTAGGGTGATGCTAAAGTAGAATATTTATCTAAAAACCACAGCAGGATAACACTGTATTATTTAATTTTATTTCAACTACATTAAAAACCATGCGATGGCCTAAATTCAGTAAGTTTCTTCTAAATGTCTGACCTAACATTTCTTAGTCCACCAGAAGAAAATGCTCAGAGTGCAACAATGTCCCATCTCTATGGAGGATCAGTATGAAGACAATTAAAGTCTTCTCTTACTTTTTCTAACTACATAATTTTTATCAGATACACATGAAATGTAATAAAGTTAAATGCATAAACTATTATTTTGTAAGTATATTTTTCATTTTTCTGTTATTTCCAGAGTTATCAATAACTTCTTTCACAGCCCTTTATGGCATCGTGATGATTTAATTATCCAATGACTAAATGCTGATTGTCTAAATCTAGGTAATAAAGTAATCTATTTGAAGATTTTTCTTTTATCTAAATTCCAAAAAATTTTAGGCTTTTTAGAGAGTTCATTTAAAATTTTAAGAGATATTCTTGCCCAAAACTTGTAGTAGCATTTGACTTTACTTAATTTAATGATCACCATAAATGACATTATTATTTTCTTTTACAGACTCAGAGCACAGCTTTGTAAAATTACAAGGAGCCAATACTATAAAAATGGACTAATAAACTATTACATGTATTTTAAACACAGTAACTTTCCTCTAATTGTGCCCCAATCAATGATACACACATGAATTCCACATATGGATGGTAGATGGAGACACATCTGAAGATGTTTAGAGGCTGCCTGTTAGCCCAAACATGAATTTGAGAACTTCAAATGTTTTGACCCGAGTCCAGTATAATTTCCTTGATGCTTCTGCTCTTTAGAAAATAATTTGTGAGAGTAAACTTGCAATAAGAATTCCTAATAGGAAAATAGCATTTTCTTCACAAAATTCACTGAATTGCTAACTTTCTACAGAAACACTTATCCTGGATAGATGAGTCATTCTTATGAAGAACAATATCTTAATTATAAATAGTATTTTCAACATGTGTTTGTGAGAAATATTTTATTAGTAACAGATATTAATTGTTTTATTAATAATAGATAAATAAAAAAGATGTTTTAACTGGTAAAGACTTGCAAATGACCGGACTGTGTTTCCAAATCATGCACTAAATTAATTATATTGACATCCAACTAATATGAACTCCTTACATTGGATATTTCTTGTAGTTTTTTCAATTTTCTTAAATTTATTTCACAAGATGGTAAATTATTTTTAAGCAACACACAGAATATTTTTAAAAACTCAAAGCAATAAAAATTTTAGAATTTGATAAATAGGATTCTTATTGGCACAAATCAATACAATAAATATAAATCTTAGATTCTTAATAATTACACTACATATACACTAAGTAATAAATAGATGTCAAAGAAACATGCTACTTTTGTCAAACTGTTCATTGTGACCCTGATGTTTGAAGTAAACATAAATGGATATTATGATCTCTAGATATACATTTGGTTCTTTCCAATACAGTTTTAATTTCTTCTGAGCATCTTTCCTTGAAGATGCTGGAAGCTTTGCTCACTTCTTAACGCAAACAAAATTGCTGACTAAGAAAATGTCAGCCATCTGGCCCTATTTAATTTGAGACAATAATGAAGTTTACCAATAGATAAGTATTAAACATCACAAAAATGTGAGCAAAGTCCTAAGGTATAGGGTTTTTATACTACTTGTCATTGAATTTTCTTCTGCAATGAAACTGTGTTTGCTTTATTTTCTCAGTTATCCCAATGCCCGCTTACTAGAAGATGGGAGGGAAAGAGCATGATAGCAACAGTCACACTGATTGCATTCAGTGTGCCTCCAGTTGACACTCAGACGCAGTGTGCTTATCCTGCTGTCAAACTTATCTCAAACTACTGCATAGCCCACTTGTCTCTTGAATGGTTTGTATTCACTGCTCTGCTACTCATCTGTAGATCCTAAACAATTGCCTTAACTTCTTTTGACGGCTGCCAGGGCATTCTGCTTCTTATCTCTTCTTCTGTAGCTGAAGGAAAGAAAATCTTATCACTTATCTCTTCAGATACTCCATTCAGGTCCATTTCTTAACCTGTTGTTCATTATACCTCATGCACCACGAAGTTTTATTTTTACAATAACTTCAGATTAGCAATAAGGCGTTATTTTTCTCCTTTACACCTTTTGAACTGACATTCCTGTTAGTGTTTACTGCTCCAAATGTAAATGTCTCCCCCATTTTGAGTGAATAATATTATGTGCAAGAGAAATAGCAGTATTCAATAATTATAAACAATACATTTCTGTAATGATAAACATCATAATGTCAAAGCACTATGGTGTCTAGTTAACTGATTTAAATATGTTTTCTGTGAAGAGCTAAAAAACTTATTTCAGATTCTAACTCAGTTCTCTAAGACAAATAGCTTCACAAAGAACTCAACTAATAAAATCTGAAATAAGGGCATATTTGAAGTATAAGAGTGACATCATCCTATGTGAACAGTTACATAAATTATGTATCAAATTTATTATTTAATTGAAAAAGTATTTAAATAAAAATAAATAGAATATATGAAATGCAATATAAAATATAAAGTGTATACAGTAGATAAAAAAGAAAAAAGAGAGAGAGGCAAATTGAGAGAGAGTAAAATGAGAAGCACAAAAAAGTGAATTGGGAGGAGATTAATAGGCCATCTAGAGTAAATACAGAATGTGGAATTGATCTACCACTTCTGAAAACAAAAATAAAATTAAAAAGCTCATACAAATAAATGAACAACAGTTGATTCTAAGAAACAGTAATCCTATCATTATAACGTACAGTCAATCTGTTATTCTGTTTGAGATACTTCCTCAATTAGAACTGGGTTTCTGAGAGTACCTTTCATCCAGCAAAGCTTGTTTCTGCACTTATCAATGATTGATGGAAGATTTCATTTATAGATAGCTGGGTTTCCTGATGAGAAATTAAAGTAACATCCTAAATTCTCACTACTTGAGGCTGTGGAGGATCAATGCCACTCTAAATCAACCATGTTATGACTAGATGTCTAAAAAATAAAATCGTCACCCTGCAAACAGGGCTTAAGTGACACCTTTCATGTTCTTCTCTTATTTTGGACCTCTTTACCCAATTTAGAAACCTAAATAAAGCCAAATAAACACTTAATATTGGAGCAATTTTTTTTATACTGTGGACTTTTAGCATAAGAGTTCAGAGATATTCTTGGATCCACAATTAATTATGCAAACCATATTACTTTTGCTGAATTATTGAACACTTTGACAAATGACTGTGGCTCCACTGAATCACTGTATTTCCTCTCCGAAAATTGTTTTGCTTGATCTGTATATTTTTTGAAGTTTAAATTCTCAAAGAGTATGGAATCTACGTTTTTAACCCTGGTGTTGTGGAATGGCAGTGAAAGCTGATGGCTCTCTTTTACGTGGGTGGAGCCTTCACATTGCTTTTTACACGCTGAGGTAGCTTTACAACATTCAATAGTTTCTCATTTTCCTTCACTAATATGCTACTTATAAATTTTTATAAGTCCTGGATATAAAGATTAGTCTCAAAACATGTGTTTTGAACATTTTTTTCTGTGTCATGGATCACATTAAAAAAAAATCTTCTCTTCATCTTTGTATGGTTTGGCAAAGTCTATTCCAATCGTTATTTTTGTTTTGCTTATCACAATGGCTCTCCTTAATGATGGGTAACCTTAATGGCTCTCATAGAATGAATCTCTCAGGTCAAATGGCTTTAACATGAATTTTTTTTTCTTGTTGTTGTTTTCCTGAGATAGGGTTTCAATATGTAGTTTTGGCTGTCCTGAAGCTCAATGTGTAGACCAGACTGCCTTCAAAATCTCACAGAAATCTATCTACTACTGCCCCCCAAACCTTGGGGTTAAAAGTCTGTGCCACTAGGTCTGGTTTGAGAGACATATTTTTAAAATTTAATTATTTTTCCATATCAAAATCAAGAAATAGCCCAATTTCTGTTTCTCTCCATCAATGCCTTAAGCAATGCTTCAGGGTTATCCTTATACCCAGCTGCCTGTCATGCTAGCAGGAATTCTCCTGCTGCTCATGTATTACTGTCATTGTCACTGTTTCAGACACCCTTGCACACACTTCTGCATCACTGCCAATGTAAACTTAAATGTCTTCAGTGGCTATGCATGGCCGTGTCCTCCGTGATCGGCTCTCTCTTATTTTTCCAGACCCACATGAGTGTCTCATTAATCAAGCAGGTTCAAATCATATCAACTGAACTGTAAATTTAAGAAAAAAATTTACATTTTCCTCTAAAATTTTTTTATTAAATCCTCCAAAGGGAAGTAATTTCTGCTACTTCTTCATTCTTACATATTCAGTTCAAGACCTAGAACAAACATTATGCTTTTCTGAAAGAATAGGTATCTTATCTTTGTGATCCATTACCTTGAACTCATTCATTAGGGGGATGTGGCTATCACGCAACCTTCCTTAAGTATACTGCTAATGTTGTATAACTACCTCTGCCTTGGGACTTCACTTGTCAGTCTTAAGGACATCGCACTAATTCAATTTGTCATCAAGATTTACTGGTTCAGGCTTTACGTGTTTAGTGTTTCAGTGATTTAATTATTTTTCCATGTTTGAGATAATATAATTACATTTTTCCTTCCTTTTCATCCTTCTAAGCTCTCTCATACACATTTCCCCACTCTCCTTTCAAGATTATTTTGTACTAATTTTTACTGCATGCATATATATATTAAAATATATACATATATATGTCTCTATATTGCTAAATATAACTTGTTCTCTCCATATAATGCTATTTGTATGTATGTTTTTAGGAACTCTTTTCTCACAAATTCTTATTGCACACACACACACACACACACACACACACACAAATAAATACATATGCTGGGAATTAGCCCTGTGCTGTGTCTTCTCTGAAGTAGCGAAATGGGAAGAGTGTCAGAGGGAGCAAGACTTGGTCTTGTGAAGGAGTAGGGTTGCTTTCCATAATAACTCATTCCTATCTTGACTTTAAGTTACTATGAGGGCAAAAGCTTCAAACCTCTGGATCTATTGATACTTGTTATTAACAGTGGGTAATTTGGTAAAGGATTTCATGGTATCACCCCATTCTTCATCCAGTCAGCCAGAAGACGTCTTTTTGGCTAGGCTGGTTAAGTTTTTCTGAACCAGAAAGGAAGTAAAGGAAAAATAACCAAAATTCTTTATACAGGTAAATACTCACAGAGACATATACATCCATCCATGCATTTACATTTTTATTCACATTCTAATTTACACATTAACATTCACATTTCTGTAAGGCCTAACCACCTGTCTCATACACTCCACAAGTATTCATGCATGCTTACATATATACATATACCTGCACATATACATATAGACAAACAGACGTATGCATTTGGATATATGGATGGATGGATGGGGCAGAGCTCCCCAAGCCAAACCATCCAACCAACAATTTTATTGGTTTTCTCTGGCCTTTTTATACCTTCTTAGACAAAATATTCTTAAGAAAACTACCTAAGAGATAAATGTTATGTAAATGGGAGTTATAGAAGGATGCTGATATTAAGTCCAAACCAGTGATTCATTCTATATGCTCAGCAAAATTTCAAAGCAACAGTTTTTACAAGGCCTTGACTTATCACAATGCACACCTGTGGTTTTATCCTTGAATCTAAATGTTTTTCTTTGAACACAAAATTGTCCTAAGTCTATTTCTCTTTTTGCTGTAATTATGAAAGCTCATTGTATTTCTTATTATGCAGCCTTTACTTAGTATTATGAGGAATGGGCAATTCTATTCTTTATTCTAACTTTATTGCATCATATTAACAAAGCAGCCAAGATAATCTCTAAAACCTTTCTTTATAAAATTATTAGAATCAAATCAGGAATTCTATAAAATAATTAATTCTCCTAAACAGCGTTAATTCTTTTAAGTTAATCTTTATGTTGATATGCAGAAAATCTGATCAAGAGGTGCAAGGGGATTATTATATTAACTTAATAAAGACAGGAAAGGCATATCAGCTGCAAGAAGCAATCCTGAGATGAAGTCTTTTGGGAACCTTGCCATTAAGCTCACCCATTGTAGACCATAAAACAGTGGGCCACCTTCAGGAAGGCCACATAGATGGCTCCTGACATCCATCTCTATCTCTTTCTCTCTCTGTCTCTCTCTGTCTGTCTGTCTAGCTGTCTCTCTCTCTCTCTCTCTCTCTCTCTCTATATATATATATATATATATATATATATATATATATATACACACAAACACACATGCACACACACATATATATGTATAATGACATGGAACCCAAGCCCAGCTGCAGGATCAGCTCACCTGCCTTCAGTCTCCATCTGGAAAATCTACACTTCCTGGGTTCTAATTCAGACAGTTTTCAAACTGTAGCATCAACCATAAGCTCTACACTATTTCCAGCTTGCCAATTGGGACTTCTCAGCTTCTGTGGTTACCTTATCAAATTCTTTTTAATGAGTCTCTGCCTCTATCACAGCTGATGATTCCTAACAAAAGCAGATCATGATACTTAAAGTGATTCCAGAGGAACACATTTTGAGAATGCATTTTCTAATTTGATACTAAGGTTCCTGACATTGATTCTCTTGTTGGATTGATTTTAAAGCATCAAGGACTACATCTCTACTTGTAAACATAGTTCTTTAAGCTCATATTTCATTGTAGGTTCTAGAAATAGGGACACAAAATTATTCCACGGTTTACTGCTCTTTTGTAACAGAAGTCCAGGATGCTGAATGAATGTGAGAAACCTATCTTTGTATTGTAGGGACAAAACATATATAAAAATATCAATGGGTTACTAGTGATATCCCTTGATGATCTTGGAAAGAATAAAATCAACTCATGCATTTAAATTTGTGCCATATGTATCATAGTCATGCAAATGACCTGAGCATTATAATATATGCCCTTGAAAGAAACTATGATATTATTTAGCTGCTGGAGGGCTAAGGACCAAAGTAGTAATTATATCTTGGAACTATCTGAATTGCACTGTAAGTCTAACTACCTAACTCAGAGGGTGTCTACTGTTAAAGTGAGAGTATTGACTGGGAAGGAAAGTAATCTTGAAAGTTAAAATGACAATATATAGGAATATTCAGAAGATAGGATGGCATTTAGTCCTTGATTCTTATTCTTATTCTTTTTTTTTAAGTGCAAGTACCTTCCTTCTTCTCCCATCTTCAGCAGAACTAACTTTTCTTCCTGTATCTGAGGATACTGAATGTGTATTCTCTCTCTCTCTCTCTCTCTCTCCCTCCCTCCCTCCCTCCCTCCCTCCCTCCCTTCCTCCCTCCCTTTCCTATCCCCTCAGCATTTGCTTTGAATGCAAGATATTGCTCTCTATACTCTGGATCTTATCTTTCCATCATTCACGCTTCTGTAAATAGAACTACATTAATGGCTAACAATGACTCTGGAGGAGGTTTGTTGTATTCCAAAAGGATTAACGAATTCATCTAAAATGTGGGAAAATGATGGTGACATTTGAACTTGGAAGATGTTGACTTTACATGCCAAAGAGAATATTTTAGAATTTTAGTCTAACACTGTAGCTCATTAAGTTATAAAGAGGACTCAAACATCAATTGGTTGATTATATCATGAACAGAGAGGTGGCCTAACCTTAATCAGCTGTGCATATTTCATAACTGAATGTAGAGGAAGGGATTCAAAAGTTTAGAGGAATTTGGACACATGGGTGTACTTCTCAGTTTATATCTACTTGTCTACATTTGAATGGATCAGAAGTTATTTTTCATCAATACTCTTGAAGTCACTTTGTGACTACAGTTCTAGAAGGTTTGAAGAGCTCTGATTGCTCTTTTATGTAACCTTGATTTCATTGTTTGCAACTTCTGTAACTACATTGAGAAACCTAAAAAATTCCATGGGATTAAGTTTATTCTGAGGATGAGGAGTCAAGCTGGGACACTCAGCTCCAAATGTAAGGCAGAGCATAATAGTGGACATAATAAAGGCAGTAAGCAGGAGCTATTTATGGCATTGAGCAATACATCCTGTCCCAAGAAGTGAAATAACACAGCATTTATGCTGAATTTATACTTGTTTTTCTATCAAGAGTACAGTTTCAGAGCATGTGAATAAATCTAATCTGAAAAATAGAAAGGAAAGGAAATAAAATTTTATGATCAATTTTTACACCTTGATCCATTTGAATGACCCAAATGTCTTCAGTGAAAAGATCAAAGCTTCTTTTGAAAGTACCCCACTACCTTATAAAAAGTTTCTAGTACTTGACTTCATCTGAAATTAATTAAAATCCAAACAGTTAAATCATTTGAGGTGGAAAGATCAACTCTAACAGTAAGACACAGTTTCTGGTTGTAGCCCATAAAATGACAGAGAAGAAAGGATTCTTTGTGTTTTGCCTCCTTGTCCTCACTTTTTCTGGGGTTTCATGTATCCTGATGCTGAGGCATTTTTTTACTATTATTAGACCATTTTTCATAGTTACTACAAGACAGGTCAAAACCAGCTGAGGTATACAGCCTCACGGACTGAACAACTGTCAGTCTCTTGCCCATTCTATCAGAAGACAGCAATTATTGTACTAGCAATGTCTCAGCTTCTATGTTACTGTAATAGTGCCTCTTTTGATGTGTCTCTGTTACATATCAATATATGTATATTTTTGTATACACACATACATTAATTCAGTCAATTCTATTGGTCTAGTGAACCCTGATGATATAACATTTATCATCCTTTCTTTCAGAAATAATGATACTCATGCATCTATATTCAGTTATTCCATTTGTACTATGGAGCACATAGATGTACCAGGTAGAACAGCAGTGCATTGTAATATGATCTGGTAGGTATTGGAGCTATAGTTTTGTGGGTTAATAATACATCCCCAAGTTTTGTGCATGCAGGAACTGGTCTGACAAATATCTTTTACTCCATCCTTGTTAAAAGGACTTATAATATGTATCTTGCTTTTAATAGGAAGGACACCAAAAATCCTGTATTGTTCTCCTATCACACTGATATAACAACTTTCCTACCTTATGACCTAATTGTGAGGATTCCATTAACCGTCCCTTCTATGAGACATCACTTTGAAGTACTGTATTTATGATGTTATGTTGATTGTGCTTAAAGAGTCAGAGGAATTATGCATGTGGCATTTGCATGCCAGAGTGTAAGTACTAAATGTATCAAAACTATATGAGCCTTCTGTAGCACTGAAAAAGTTAAGTGTTCAATGGTGTGAAGCAAACAGAGACATCTTTTTTAAGATGAGGGGTACATATTATATTATTTATAATATTCTGTCTTATTATTGACTGAAATAAAAGATGTAAGTTTTGATGCTGAAAGTGATCCCAGTATTTGCTAAGTATAAGGACCTATGTTTGATCCTCAGAACTCATGTACAAAATTTCAACATGGAAGCACACTTACAGTTTGAATATTGGGCAAGTAGTAACCTGAGGATTACTGCCTCATCTCTCATACAAGCATCTGTACACATGAGTGTGTGCACAGACAGAAAGACACTTGTGTTAAGAGTCATCCAAAATAGCAAGAAATCTCTTCACTAGCCTCAGGCTTTTAGACAAGTTGGTTTATCCTTTATTCACTACCCTTCAGATTCATCAATACTTATTTATCAGATCTGTATTACTTTAAGTGAAAGGCGCTTATGTGGATAGCCTACTATAACAAGTGTTGTTTAATATATAAAGCTACATATTTTTTTCATTTATAGTAGGACTACATCATCAAATATGTGGAAGGTATGAAACTGGGCCCATACAGTCTCTGAAGATACATGTGAGTTATATGATGAAATTCTCCCAATATACCTGGTTCTCAGTTCCACTGCTTTTCCTCATCCTGAATCTAGAGCTTTGTGAGGAAAAACTCATGGTTAGTTGACAATGAAAATAGTCAACAATTGTAATACCATTCAGACACCACCTAAAACTGGAAAAATTCAACAATGTAGTCAGTCATTTTAGGGACATCTCAGAGAATCAGTACTGACAGATGGGCTTTTCTAGTGGGAAATACTTCAGTAAGTGGTATAGTAATCTACCAGTTCCTTGTCTGTAACCACTGATTTGGCCAGATAGAACTTGAAATGATTATAATTATAAATGTGTTAATAAAATTACTAACACTAAAGGGGGTGGCAGATGGCCAGTTTCCCTCCTTCATTTATAATATCACAAGATAGGAAAGAAGTGAAGTAACATACTCTAATTTTGCCACCTGGATGACCTAGTGTATAAAATGATTAGATTCTGCAGGAGGGAAGAAAGACCTACATTCTGCTGTGCTCCTATAATGATGTCCTGGCTATAGATTGTGTGTTGTAATTAGAACTCAGCATGTATGATGTATTATACATGAAAGATATCACATAAATTATGAAAACTTCAAGACATGAAAATAAACAGACTTTAACTTCAGTTTACACTATTTTTTTAGGGTTCCTAGGATTTTTTTTTGGAGTAATAATTTATCAGAATGGTATATCCTAGCATGAGAATAGCCTTAACATCACTGTGCCTTTAGCATCACTGAGAATCTTGCTTGCCCATAAATTTAACAGGATTTAGTAACTGTTATACTAAGATACCAATGAGTAAGTTGATATCCTGAAAATTGATTTTGTTTGTCATCAATACACTCCCTTTAATGATGACTCTTGACTTTGGTGAAAAAAGTATGTATTATTTTCTGAGAATATATATATATATATATATATATATATATATATATATATATATATATATCTTTTTATATAAGAAAAATGCAGTAAGGAGTCCTTTGGGGACATACCAAGCAGCCCTGAGCAGCCTGCTATCCATGATGCTCCTCCATTCTCCCCCTCCTCTCTGCCCACCTTCATCAGACCCGAGGATCCTGAACCATACAGGTTAGATTTCCTTCCCCCACCCAAATTCTCTACTAACTGAGTCCTCTGGGGCAGATCAAGGTGCCCTGAGCAGCTTGCTATCCTTGTCATTCATCCAAGAAAACAGAGGAAATATTTAATTCCATAACAGCAAAAATAAGGGAAGCACACACAAACACACGCTAACACAACCAACATCAAAATAACAGGAATTGACAATCACTGGCCATTAATATCTTTGACCATCAACAGACTCAATAGTCAATAAAAAGACAGAGGTTAACAGAATGTAAGCAAAAACAAGATTCATCATTCTGCTGAATACATGAAATACACCTCAGCCATAATGACCGACATTACCTCAGAGTAAAGAGCTGGGAAAAAATTTCCCAAGCAAACAGACCCAAGAAGCAAACTGTGGTAGCCGTTCTAATATCTAATAAAATAGACTTTCAACCAAAATTAATCAAAAGAGACAAGGAGAGACACTTTATACACATAAAGGAAAAATCTATCAAGTTGATATCTCAATTCTGAATATCTATGCACCAAACACAGAGGCACCAACATTTGTAAAGGAAATATTGCTAAAGCTTAAACACCACTTCAAACCTCATACACTAATAGTGGGAGTCTTCACCACCTCTCTCTCACCAATTGTTAGGTCATCCAGACAAAAACAAACAAACAAACAAACAGAAATAACAAAACTAACATTCTTAAACAAATGAACCTAAGAGACATCTGTTGTAGAATATTTCACCCAAGCACAAGAGAATATAACTTGTTTTCAGCACCTCATGGATCCTTCTCCAAAACTGACCATGTTGTCAGTCACAAAGCAATCCTCAACAGACACAAGAAAATTGAAATAAAACCTTGTTTCTTATCAGACCAGCATGGATTGAAGCTGGAATTTAGCAACTAAAATACCAGAAAGCCTACATACTCAGGGAAATTGAATAGTTCTTTACTCAATGATCTCTGGGTCAGGGAAGAAATAAAGAAAGAAATTAGACTTTCCAGAATTCGATGAAAATGAAGGCACAACATACCCAAATTTATGGTGCACAATAAAAGGAGTGCAAAGAGGAAAACTCATAGCACTAAGTGTCTACATAAAGAAATTAGAAAGTTTCCATACCAGCAATTCAAAGTACACCTGAAAGTTCTAAATGAAAAAAATAATCAAGCACACCAAAGAGGAGTAAAATTTAGGAAATACTCAAAATCAGGACTGTAATTGATCAATTAGAAACAAAGAAAACAATACAAAGAATTATCAAAACCAAGAGCTGCTTCTTTGAGAAAATTAATAAGATTGATAACACTTATCCAACCTAACCAAAAGACAGAGAGAGAGTTTTTGAATAAAAAAAATCAGAAATGAAAAGAAAGACATAACAACAAACACTGAGGAGATTCAAAGCATCATTAGGTTTTACTTCAAACATGTATACTCCACAAAATTGGAAAATCTTAATGAAATGAATGATTTTCAAGACATATACATCATAACAGAGTAAAAGCAAGATCAGTTAAACTACATAAACAGCCTAATAATCCCTGTAGAAGTAGAAGCAATTATTAAAAGTCTCTCAATCAAATAAAGCCAAGGGCCAGGTGGTTTTAGCACAGAATTCTACTGGACTTTCAAAGAAGACCTAATACCAATTCTCTTCAAACTATTCCACAAAATAGAAACATAGGACCACTGCAAAACTCATTCTATGAAGCCACAGTCACCACATACCTAAACCATGCAAAGACTTGATAAAGAAAGAGAACTTAGGACTGATTTCTCATATGAACATTGATGCAAAAATACTTGATAAAATACTTGCAAACTGAATTTAAGAACATGTAATAAACATCATCCACCATTATCATCATGTAGGCTTCATGCACTCAGGGATACAGGAATGGTCCAGTATACTAAAAACCACCAACTCAATCCAACATATAAACAAACAGAAAGATGAGTATCTTATTAGATGCTGAAAAAGCCTTTGATAATATCCAATACCCCTTCATGTTAAAATTATTAGAGAAATCAGGGATGCAAGATACATACCTTTATGCTTACATAATCAAAGCAACATGCAACAAGCCAATAGCCAACATCAAGCTCAGTGGAGAGAAACTTAAAGAATTTCCTCTAAAATCAAGGGCAAAACAAGGATACCCACTCTTTCCCATCTATTCATTATGGTACTTGAAGTTTTAGCCAGAACAATAAGACAACTAAAGGAGATCAAGGGGATACAAATCATAAAAGAAGAAGTCAAAGTTTTGATATTTGCAGGTGATATGACATTATACATAAGTGACTCAAATATTTTACTAGAGGTTCCTACACTGATAAACACCTGAACTAAAAAACAAAAAATAAACTCAAAAAATAAACTATGGACACTTGATCTTTGACAAAGAAGCCAAAACCTTACAATGGAAAAATAAAAGCATCAAAAAAATATGGTGCTGGTCTAACTGGATGTCTACATGTAGAAAAATGCAAATAGATCCATATTTATCACCCTACAAAAACTCAAGTAGATCAAAAACTCTAGTGGATCAAGGACCTCAACATAAAACTGGATACACCAAATCTCATAGAAGAGAAAGTGGGAAATAGCCTCGAATGCATTGGTAGAGGAGACAATTTCCTGAACGGAAAAAAAGATGGCTCAGGTTCTAAGATCAATAATTGATAAATAGGACCTCATGAAACTGAAAAGCTTCTGTAAGGGAAAGGAAACAGCAATAGGACAAAATGCCAGGGCACAGATTGGAAATGTATCTTAACCAACTCTACATCTGATAGAGAGTTAATCTCCAAAATTTGTGAAGAACTCAAGAAGTTAGGCATGAACAACTCAAATAACCCAGTTAAAAATAGGATACAGAACTAAACTGAGAATTCTCAACAGAGGAATCTCAAGCACTTAAAGAAATGTTCAAAGTAGTCATCAGAGAAATGGAAATCAAAACTACTCTGAGTTTCCTTCTTATACTGATCATACTGGCTAAGATCAAAAACTCAAGAGATAGCACATGCTGACAAGGATGTAGAGCGAGAGAACATTGCTGGTGGGAGTGCAAACTTGTACAACTACTTTAGAAATCAATTTGGTTGTTTCTTGGAAAAGTAGGATAACTCTACCTCAAGATCCAACTATGCCACTCCTGAGCATATACCCAAAAGATATTCTACCATCCCACAAAGACACTTGCTCAACTCTGTTCATAACAGCTTTATTTGTAATAGCAAGAAACTGGAAACAACCTTGATGTCCCTTAACTGAAGAATGATAAAGAAAATGTGGTACTTCTACACAATGGAATTCTATTCAGCTATTAAAAAGAAAAACAGCATGAATTCTGCAGGTAAATGGATAGAACTTGAGTATACCATCCTGTGTATGGTAACCAAGTCCTAAAAGGACATGCATGGTATGAACTCATAAGTGGATATTAGCCAGAACCTACAGAATAACCATGTTACACTCTACAGACCCAAAAAAGCCAAAAAAGATGAAGGCCACAAGCGAGGATGTTTGAATCTCACTCAAAAGGGGGGTGGGGGGGAACAGTCCTAAGAGGCAGCTGTTGGTAGGAAATTGAGTAGAGAGGAAAAGGGGAGAGGAATGTGGGGGGATCAGGATCAGGTGTGGGGAGGGACGGGAGTGAGGGCCAGATGGCCATGAAAATGAATGTTAATCTGCAACTGACATGGACAGGAAGGATGGTGGGGGGCATCTCTAGGAAGTCATAAAAACATAACACAAGGGAGGTGCCCAAGAATCAATGGGGTGACCTTAACTGATAATCCCATCAGTGGGGATATGGAACCTGAAGAGGTTACTTCCTATAGCTAGGCAGAAACCCCAGTGGAGTGATAGGGACACCAACCTACCCACAAAACTTTCAACCCAAAATTTATCCTGTTTACCAGTAATGCAAGGATAGGGGATGCAGCAGAGACTGGGGGATAGGTCAACCAATAACCAGCCCAACTTGAGACCCATCACATGGGCAAGCACCGATCCTTGACCCTGTGAATGATATTGTTATGTTTGCAAACAGGAGTCTAGTATGGCTGTCCTTTAGAGGCTGACTCAGACAAATGCAGACATGCACAGGCAAACAGTGGATGGAGCCTAAAAACTCTTATGGAAGAACAGAAGGAAGAATTGTGGATCCTGAAGGGGATAGGAACTCTATAAGAAGAACAACAGAGACAACTACCCTGGACCTTGGGGCTCACAGAGACTTAGCCACCAGTCAAAGAGCAGACAGGGGCTGACCCTAAGCCTCCCTGCACATATGGAGTGCATGTGGAGCTTGGTTTTCATGTTGGTCCTTAACAACTGGGGTGGTGGCTATCCGAAAAGCTGTTTGCTATCTGTGTGATATGTCCTTCCAGCTCGGCTGACTTGTCTGCCCTCTCTGCTGGGTTGAGAAGATACCAGGGTTGTCAGGGGTGGGGAGATATGCAAGGCAGGCACACTCACTCAGAGGAGAAGAGGAGGGGAGAGGGGGAAAAGTTTGAGTGACCAGGAGGGGGACAGTGAGCACTATATAGAGTAAATAAGTTAACAAAAAGGACAAAAAAGGAAGAAAAATGCAGTAAACTTTAAAGATTTTATTGAGAGTTCCTTATAGAATTTAACCTAGAAGAGTATCTAAACTTTTTGGTACACTTTTTCTGTCTGTTTGTTCTTCATAGTGGTTACAATCAAAGGAACATTAAACTTTAACCATAAAGCTCTCATTAGGTTGCTACTATATAAATAGTGCACAGTGAATTTCTAGAGTTTACTATTCAGTGATAAATATTTATTAATTTTTGCAGAAATAAAGTTTAGCATGGAAAATAGAGATATAATTTAAACTGATTGCTGTATTTCAGTTTATTAATTTTAAACCTACTAACTCTTGTCAAAAAACATAATACATATTTATCCAAGCTCTATATGTATACAGGATGACTTTTTTTTATAAGAATTGAGTAAATTCCTTCAAAATCTGTAAGGCTTATTCCCTTTTACTATGGTATCATGTAGGTCAGTAGACTAATACTTAAATTGCCATTGACAATGCATTATATGCTTAAAAATCATATTTTATGATTTTGTATTTTTGTACTGAATCCTAGTATTATTTTTAAATACTCCTTATTCATAGAAAAATTAAGTGTCCCATTTCTTTTGGTCCTTTTGTTGTCAGATTTCCACTTAATTGCCTGTAAATATACCTGAGTAAATTTCTGTAGACATGATTGTCTCGACAAATGCACAAAGGTCTTTGATAAATATCAACATCCCTTCATGATGCAAGATATGGAAATAGCTATAGGAAGAGGATACCTCAACAAGATAAAGGGTATAGAGGACAAGCATGTACTTTGCTTTATACTAAATGAGGGGAAACTGAAATAATTATCTGTAATCAGAGAAGGGTGCAAACCTCTCCTTTTGTTCAGTCTAGCCCCGAAGTTTTTAACCAGGGATAACTATAGAAAGAAATAAAATGGATATAATTGAGAAATAGTCAAATTATCTCATTGTATTTGCAGATACTGCAATTTAAAAAACATAAAGACTGCATTAGAAACTTCTTACATCTGATAAACACTATTGGCAAAGAAGCAGTACACCAATCGGATTTGTGAAAGTCACTACTTTGCTACAAACCAATAACAAACCTGCCTCGTGAACAAGAAAAAACAAAAGTAAAAACAAAACAAATAAACACAAAGAATAGAAAGAAAAGAAGCAGTAAATAAGCTTACTCAAGGCGGTGAAGCGAAGTCTACAGCGAAAATGTAAATATATTCAATAAAATAATTTAAGAAGATACTAGAGGATGGAATGACCTCCCATGCTGATAGATTGGCAGAGTTAATACTAAAACAAATGGCTCTATTAACTGAAATGCATATGTAGAGTCAAGACAACTCTCATGAAGCCTTCTATTTTATTCTTCTAAGAACTAGAAAAATATTCTAAATTTCATATGGAAGCACTAAAGACGAAACACAGTCAATCCTAAATGGAACAAATAATGATAGAAGTACAAAATGCTTCTTCTCAAGCTATACTATAGTGCCATTGCAATAAAACAGCACACTACTGCACACAAAAATTTGAAAAGACCCTCTAGTATATAGGATACAAGACTCAGAAGTAAGCTCATACATCTATAGCCATTTAATCTATGACAAAATGTCAAAATGTTTGTAATATATCTGATGTACAAATTATGATGAGAGAATAGGTTTCCATATGTAGAAGAATGGAATTAAATCCATATCTCTCATAGTATACAGAGAACAAATAAATTATGGATCAAAGATTGTAATGTAAGACCACTGGACATTGTGGAAGGGTAGCATGTGCAAAATATTTACAATGTGGGCAGAGACCACGATCTACTACAAAAGAAACACACAGGGGAAAAAAAATCACAAGAATCACCAAATCACATGAAGTTAAAAAGTTTCTGCATAGCAAAAGAGGCAAGCATCAAAATGAGAATGTATAGAACAATTTATACAGCAAATATCCAACAGGGATTAATATCCAGAATGTATAAAGAATTTAAAAAGTTAAACACCAAAGCACAAATCATTTAATTAACAAGTTGGTTCATGATTTGGGTAATCTGTTCTCAGAAGAAAAGGAAATGCAGTTGTCTCACACATATTTTTCCTACTGTCCTATGTCCTTAGTGATTAGTGAATTGTAAATTAAAAAAGCTTGGAAACTTCATTGTCTTAGGATAGCTATTATAAAATATGAAGATAAAGCTAGCCATTGTTTAATCCCAAAGGAAGAGGAAGTCATATTCCTGCTGGTTCAAGGCCAAGGTCTATTATTGAGTATTGAAATAACATAAAGTGGAGAAGTAAAATAACTCTCAATGAAAACTTTATAACACTAAAGAAAGAAATTAAAATAGACACTGGGAGATGGAAAGACCAACCATAATCATACATTGGAAGAATCAGTAGTGTGGAAATGGCTACGTTATCAAAAGTATTCTAAATGTTCAATAAAATCCTCATCCAACTTCTAATGTCATTCTCATAGGAAAAATCATCCTAAATTTTATATAGAAATCACAGACCCCTGAATGACCAAAGCAATTCTGATTATCAAGAATAATACTTATGATATTACTCTATTCTTCTAAAAATTATAATACAGAGATATAATAGCAAAGCCAGCATCATACTGATACAAAACAGACACATAGATTGGAAGTAAACAGAGGACTCAGTCATAAGCTCATGTAACTGCAGATGCCAAATCTGGGACAAAGATGACAAATAATGCATATTGCAGATAAGACAGCCTTATCAGTTCTGTCCACACAGAGAAGACTAAAACTAGATTCCTATATTTCAATTACTATAAGTTTACTATAAGTATATGTGTATAAGTGTATTATAACTGTAAGACTGAAACCCAGAAAATGCCTGGGTAAAGGTAGGACAAGTATTTCAACAGTAGATACAGGTTAGGATATTCTGAATACATCTCCAGTAGGTCAGGAAATGAAGTCAATACTGGACAAATGTAACGTGTGTATAAAAAAGGGAAAACTGGTTCACAGCAAAGGAAATGGTGTGAAGAAACAGGAGAAAACTAGTGAGGAAAGATGGAGCAGCTGTTTGGACTGTTTTGTGCTCTATCAGAAGACTCAAGTTTGGTTCCTAGATTCAACTTACATGGCTCACAGCTACCTGAAACTCTAGATAAATGAAATTTGATACAGTTTCTGGACTTTGTGGGCACCTGCACCCATGTATACAAGTACATGGATGGACGGGAAGACATACATACAACGTAATTCAAAAATAAAATAAACATTTATTATTTTTAAAATAATAAGAAAATAAGCCGGGGAGTGGTGACGCACACCTTTAATCCCAGCACTTGGGAGGCAGAGGCAGGCAGATTTCTGAGTTCGAGGCTACCCTGGTCTGCAGAGTGAGATCCAAGACAGCCAAGGCTACATAGAGAAACCCTGTCTCAAAAAAAAAAAAAAAAAAAAGAAAAGAAAAGAAAAGAAAATAATTAATATTTATATACCAGAAAGAGGTCTAATGTCTAGACCTCATGAAGAACTCAGAGAACTAAAACATATGAAATGTATATGTATGTATATGCTTCCCTTAGTCAAATATATAAATCTATTTATACATGTATCTCTTTGCCAATTAATGGGCTAAAGATGAACACATTCAATTTTAGTAGATGAAACACAAATCACCAGTAAATATATGAAAAAGTGTTCCACCTCACTAAGCATCAGAAAAATGAAAAAAATAGCTATATAACGATTCCAAAGCTCTTCAATTCAGCATATCATGGGGCTATTTGTATATGGATGTCATTTGAAGCATGTTTCACAAATACAATCAGCCAAGACGAGAGAAATGGATTAAAAAATGGGCTTTATACACAGAATGGATTTATTCCTTCTGCTGTAAAGAATGAAGTTATGTCTTTGCAGGAAAATGAATGCAACTCAAAATAATCCTGTTAAGAAAATTAAGCTAGTTTCAAAAAAGACAAATAGTACATATTTTCTCTCGCATGAAGTGCCTGGATTTAATGTAGGTAGATGAAATAATTTACAAGTATATGACATGGAAGTAGAAATGAAATCCTCAGGGAATTAAGAGGACTATGAGAAGGAGAGAGAAGTGAGAGCAGCATGGGGGGATGGTAGCCGGAGGAATCACTCAAACTACAGTACATACTTGAATGAAAGAACAGGAATCCTGAATATATGCAATGAAAAGTTGGTTCTTTATTAATATTAGGTTTCTGCTCTCCCTTTCGGAGACAGAAATCTGCCATTGAGACGGCTCTTCTGAATGCTGAGTACATTAATCCTTGTAATTGCTGCTGTGCAATTACCAGCTTCAGCTAAGGAAAGGATACAAGAACAGAAAGATCAACTGGCCAGCTGTAAAAACTCACTGCCTCTTTGTATATATTGTATATTAGCCCTCTATCGGATGTAGGATTGGTAAAGATCTTTTGCCAATCTGTAGGTTGTCATTTTGTCCTGATGACAGTGTTCTTTGCCTTACAGAAGCTTTTCAATTTTATAAGATCCCATTTGTCTACAGTTGATATTAGAACCTTGGCCATTGGCATTCTGTCAGGAAAATTTCCACTCTATTGATGTGTTCGAGGCTCTTTCCCAGAGGGATGGGAGCTACCCACCCATCTCAAAAATATTAACCCAGAATTGTTTCTGTCTAAAGAAAATACAGGGACAAAGAGTGTGTCAGAGATTGAAGGAAAGGCCATCCAGAGACTGCCCCACTATAGGATCCATCCCATAGGCAGACATCAAACCCAGACAGGATTGATGATGCCAAAGAAGTGCTTGCTGACAGGAACCTGGTACAGTTGTATCCCGAGAGGCTCTACCAGAGCCTGACCAATACAGATTCAGATGCTTGCAGCCAACTATCAAACTGAGCACAAGACCCCAATGGAGGAGTTAGGGAAAGGACTAAAGGAGCTGAAGGGGTTTGCAACCCCACAGGAAGAACAACAATATCAACCAACCAGAACTCCAGAGCTCCCAAGGACTAAACCACCAACCAAAGAATACACATGGAAGGACACATGGCTCCAGCTGCACATGTAGCAAAGGATGGCTTTATCTGGCATCAATGGGAGGGGAGGCCCTTGGTTTTGTGAAGACTCCATGCCCCAGTATAGGGCATGTAGGTGGGAGTGGGTGAGTGGGTTGGGAGCACCATCATAAAAGCAGGGGGAGGGAGGATTGAATAGAGAGTTTATGGAGGAGAAGCCTGGAAGGGGATAACATTTGAAATGTAAATAAATAAAAAAACAATAAAAAATTCACTCAAAAAAGAAAATAAAGGATTTCTTGATCATTATATAAAATAAACAAAAAAATCATCGCATCCCTGTTAACACTTTCATAAATTCTTTTTTAAAATTCTGTCAGTGCATTTCCCAATAATTCTATAGTGTATGTAACACATTCTCAGTTCCATCTCTTGTTCTCCTCTGACCCCCACCAAGCTAAACTCACAGAGTTTAACAAAGTCTACCTTTCTGGATATGGGTGTAAAGCTGCCCTCCAGAGCATAGGTAACTAACCAGTAATGGACAACTGAAGGCCCAGTTTCCTTCTCTGTCAGCAACTATCAACTGCAAATAGTTTTCATCAGAGGAGCTAGACACTTGGATTCCTTCCTCCATTTACAACTAAATGGCAAGGGCTGACTTTTATACAGTTTCTGTGGAGTCCACTGTGGCTGTTATTATGTGATGAGTTCATGAGGCCTGTTTCTATATTATGCCCAGATAATAATGTTCCTGGCTCTTCCTCCTATCATCTTGTTCTTACATTCTTTCTAACACCTCTTTGACACTGTTCCTTGAGACTTTGGAAGAATGCAGTGAATGGTTGGTCTAAAGATGAGCATTAAATAGTCATTCATTTTCTTGGATTAGATGTAGGAGTCCAGGTTCTAACTGGACCTCGTCTGGCTTAAGCCTGTGCATGCTACCACAGTCTGGATGAGTTTGTATACGTGTCAGTCCTGCTGCATCTAAAAAACACTGTTTCCTTGGAATCATCCATACCTTCTGGCTTATTTATTTATTTATTTATTAATGAGACCCACTTGCAAAGGAGAACCTAGTTTTCTCTAATGGAGTCTCACTGGCTCTATTATCCACATTTAAGGGTGGGTCCCATGAACAGCAGTAGATGATCAAGGACTCAATGTGGACTCAATGGTACTTTTGTAGATTTTTTTCTTGATCTTACTGATCTCTTCTTGTATATTATGTTTTCTGATTTTGTGTCTTTATGGCTGTGTGTGTGTGTGTGTGTGTGCCTGTGTGTAGTGTTTCTTATGTTTTCTTCCTTTTAAATTTATTTATTTTTATTTGTTTCCCTGTTTGCTTTATAAAGCAAAAAAGAAACAAAAGGGCATAGAGTTGAAAATATTCTTTCAATAAAAATTACAAATCTTTAAAAAAAAATCATCATTCGTTTTCAGCACTTTTGCCAGTTCTAAGTCTAAGCTTTAGTCTTTGATTGTGCCAAGGAATCTGAAGGCAGTACTGATTTATGATATAAAGATAAATATTTAGGAGGAAGTTTGACAGTATATGTGTTTAGCAAGCCAAAAGCAATAGTTTCTTTCCAAACACCTGGGCCTTCAGCCATGGGCCCGTGGCTAGTTCCCAAATACAATGTGTGATCTCTGTTCTGCAGATAGTGCTAGAATTTAATCAGAATGAAATTGATTAGAGTAAAACGGGAAAAATAGTTTAGAAATCTTCAATGGTTCCCATTGATACTGATTATATGAAAGTCTCTGCTTTTACCTGCTGTTTAGGTGAGGTGCTTTGTTCCCCTGCTTGACTATATGTCTTCAGTGGTCCTCAGAAGTGCGAGATCCCACTCATCATCAGAATTCTAATATGCTCTCACCAGTGACTTTTAAGACCCAGGCTAACTTCTTTCAATATACCCATGTTTTGTTTTGTTTTGCTTTGTTTTGTTTTGCTTTGTTTTGCCACCTAGAAGAGTTGAAATCTTTCCATTATTTAGCATCTCAACTGAAATTAGTTGTGAACCTATTCTTTGAGTTCTGAATATATGCATAAAAATAGCATGCTTCAAAGTTTGAGTAAGATACATCCCACTCACTGAGTCATTTCCTTGAAGTGTCATTACTGGATATTTGCAATAACAAACAATATCTCCCCATCTCACAATCTTTCTCCTTCTCACTTTTTCCCAAGGACAACACCAGAGATTCACAGGATTTCTCTTTGAAGAGATATCTTTTTTTTCAGAATTTCCTTCCTGATCAGATGTGGTGGAGATCATATAAGATGGTCATGATTCTCAACATGAATGTTAGAGTGGATCTCTTTTTATCAAGGATTAATAACAATACAATGGCTGAAGATCCTATATGGAGAGTAGAGTTGGTATGTACATTTTAAACTGTGTGAGTACTCCAAGGAGAAATGTATAATATTGTGGGATATAGAAGACCATTTAGTTCAAATGTGTACTTTAAGGGAAGAACTGTTAACAAATAGAGTTTGGCCTACATATAATTCTTAAAATCCTATTTTCCTAGCTAAACATCATAGAAACACAGTAAGCTACAACAGTTCAGGGGTGGCATTCGAATACAACAGCAACAAAAAGGTCCAAGAAAGGGAAAGAGAAGCTGTCTAAAATAAGATTATATGTACTTGAATTTGTGAAAATACCAAGTTTCAAGAGTATCACGAGATCAAGTTATGTTAATGTCAATATAAGGTATGAAAATGTCTAATTAGAAAGAGGAATTACAAATCACTTGGGAAGAAGAATTTTATTACAGAAATCGGGTAGAAACTAGATGACCTTGGGTGAAAACCGAACATTTTATTATTTAAGATCCTCCTAGGGAAAAAAATGTCACACAGAAATTGCTATAATCAAAGGAAAATATAATAAATGGATGACTTATAAAAATGAGAGCAGGGAGTAGCAAAACCACAAAGGATGGCATAGTGGCCAAAGATCTAGAGCCATTTGCTTTTATCATCCATAGGACTGAGGTCACAGGGAGGGCATATTTACTGGAGTTGGAAGGAAATGACTTCTGCCTTGGGGGACAGTCAGCTTGAAAGAGGGAGCATGGCAACAACCCCGAAGTGGCACTGACATCTTCACCTCACTTTCCTTGGTCAAGCTTATAAATGTACTCTTCACAGGCAAAGCTCATGTGGAAGCTAGAGTTCAAGGCAGTTCCCTGATGTAATTTCTGTGGAAATGAACAGGTCATGTATGGAGCCCATGGCAAATGTGATAGAAGGGAAGGTTAAAGTCAGTGCTAGATTACTGATTACAGTGATGTCAATAAAGATTAGAGAAAGGAACAGCTCTAAGGTCCACTTGAGGTGTCAAGTATTGTGTACATTAGAGAGCAGATGAATGCCTTTGAGAAGAGAAGGTGGGAAATACAGCATCTGAAGCAGTCTATTAGAATGGAATTCTGGGAAAGAGACGGGACCAAGAGACACAGGCTAGTAGAAACTCTAGACCAGGAAATGGAATGCCTGCTCTATTAACAACAAGAGTAAGTTCCCTGTATGTTGACATATGGCTTACATTTGGGAGGCACTTTGTTAGAAGGCTTAGCTGGGTGTTCTTTTACTTCTCCATTATTAGAAGGGCAATTTAAATGTATTTATTGGTCCTTTAAAAAGGTGAGTGAAAAGTGTAAGCAGGGCAGGAGGCTGCTTATTGGCACAGTGTGATTATCTTAGGTCTTATTTAGTGAAGCAACAATGGAGTACAGTACAATCCAAACTCTATGCCTATGGAAGACAAAGAAGGAAGAGTCTGCTTTTGTGCTGGCACAACAAAGTATCTATGATTGGCTGATTTACCAGAACAGAATTGCTTTTTTCATGGTTTTAGAGGATGGAACGTCTAAGATCAAGTAGCAGTCACCTGGTGTGGGATGCTTATTCTCTCATGCAAGAGGCCCTTCTAGAGTGGCATCAATCTTAGACATGTACATGAGTCCCACCTCCAAATCTTTGGAGATGGTTTCTAACTTTCTCTGTCTTCTTATCTCCTCCCTTTATTGTACAGAAGTCACACCAGCATCAAAATCTGAAGGGTCTAGCCACACTTCTCCATCTTCCCCGTCCTTCAACAAATCGTTTCTAGTGCTAACTTTTCCCTAGTTTTCCGAAGTACTAGAGGCCACAACAGTGGCGGTTTTCACTTTTTAAAACATCTACTCTTTTCAGTTTCAGAAAATAGTTAAACTATAAATCATTACACATTTCAATTTCTAAAACCTTTCATTTTCTTTCCAAAAATCTGACAATATTTGTCAGGACCAAAGACAACTACAATCCCGCATTTCCTAAAGGCAACCCAAATATACAGAAATGAGCTCGGTCTGGGATATAGGAGGATAAAAGCCAGAATGTTTCAGAAGACTTATAAAACTGGTTCCCATCTGCCAAAAGCAGTCATTTTCCTTTCCTCTGGCAGAAGGGACATATGGCTCTCCAATGACATAAACTTGTGGTTACATATCAAAGGGCAGGCTGGCCTCCAGGTTCCCTCAGTATCACAAGGACACATTTCAAAGCCCCTGCACAAGTCTCTGGGTCCTCCCCTCCCCCCAGCTCCTCACCATGTTTATAACCCCTCTCTTTTTACTTTGTACCTCTCTATTCTCTGCCTCAGGTTATTTCCTTCTCTCTCACCTAGGCCTGGCCATATCCAGTCTGCTGACTTTGCTTGAGGAATTATCTTTCTTTCTGCTCTGGATTCCTCTAGATACCTCTGGCTGTCCTCTCTCTCATATCTACAGTGAAATCCTTTCTTTTAACCGTACTATGAAACAGTCCTGTTGGGAGTTTCTTAATGCACTCCTTTGCATAGATTATCCCATCAAACAGCACAGCCAGCTTATTAAAGAATCTAATGCACAGTAGTAAAGATGATTATTTAAAACTTAATGAAAACACACGCTTTTGCCTGGTGGTAGCTCATACATGTGGGGTGAGTGAGCATAATACCAGTGGTGTGAGTTGTAAAATCTTAAAGACCATATTTGAAGTATTGGATAAAGTCTCCATTGTGGTCTCTGATTCGAGTTGGCCCTTCAAGGCTAGATTACATAGTGTGACAATATTCACTGTGTCAGAAAATAGTGTTGAAATTACAGAAAGTGCAAGTGGAGAAAGAAGATGAGCTTTAAGAGCAATGAGTAACTATTTATGGACATATAATATGCAGTCAACACTAAATTTGAAGGTGGAAAACCATGCTATGTTCTTTTACATATACTCACTTGCTTTTGTTTTAAGAAAACAGAGTATAATGTTTAATCAGTTCTTTCCTTGTGTGTGAAACTACCAAGATCACTACTTGAGAAGTAAGAACACCCACAGATTTTGCATGCCCTATGATTGTTTAAACTTAATTACTGTATCACTCATATATTGCAATAGAGGCACCTTGTGGATTTCTATCTCCCTGCTCAGCAACTCTTTTGTCAGCCACATAACAAGACTGTTAGCAAAGAACAAATTCTAATTCATTTTGTGAGAGTCAATTATAGAATTCTGCTTACAATGGAAAATGTCATTACCAGTAAGGATAGAGAAAGTTAATGAGAGCATAACTTGGATTTATCTTTTACCAGTCTCTCTTAACTTTGGTATAGTGCTCTTTTGGGGTGAAAAAGATCCAAATAAATGATTATTTAGACTTTTTCTTTCTTGGTTTACTAAGGCATAGTATCTTTAACAGGGAATAATAAACAATGTTTTAAAAAAATGAATGTTAATTGTGCTTTTTATTATGCAATTTTAACTTCTCAGAAGAGAAACATATTTTTATTGCATTATCTAATATTTTTGTAAATTTATATGTACATAAATGGAGTGTGATTGTATTTTGAGACATATTTTCACACAGTCCAGGCTGTTGTTACCCTACTGTAATGTATCTGAAGGTGAGCATGAATTTCTGTTGCTCCTACCTCTACCTGTATTTGTGATTACTGGGATTACTGCTGTGAACTACCTTGCCCTGGAATTTATTTTAAAAATATTTAATATATTAGTAGGTTTAAGGATCTGAAAGGGAGGGTGAGTGAGTAAGGAAGAAAACATGAATGAATAGTCTTTAAATCTCTTGCTGTAGTGTGTATTTATGCCTCTAGTTTAAAAGAGACAATTTTTCTATTTACCCTCTTACTTTTAATATAAAATATCTTTGACCTTAATAATTTATAGCCTTAAATTATATATTTTAGTGTAGTAATTTTATTAATATTGATTTGAATGATTATTAGCTATTTTCTATAGCTTTATTTCACAATATGTGTACATCTATATGTTATAGGCAAAACAGAGTCTAAGAGATAATACAAAATGTAAAGTTGTATGAAATAAATATATTCATTGAGTTATTTCAGAAGACCCATAAAAATTTACATACTTAGGTAGTCTACCACCTTAAGTGAATAGGCTGTTTTAAGAAATGAGTTAAACTGTCGATGTTATGTAATCATCAATGACCAACCCCAAATAACACCCTACAATTTCTGCTGCAAAGTTGGGAATCTTTTCTAAAGCCCATAATCTACACAAGATGTCCTCAGAAAGAACAGGAGGAGCTTACCTACGTGTAAGTATGATCCGAAAAGTTGCACTAAGATGAAATTAGTACATAATATTAGAATCAAAATCTCATACTCTTTATTGTATTAAATTGGAAACAAAATTACATACTACCCTTTGTATATGTTATCTTTAATAGTTAAAAATATAAAAGAGATGTAATAAAAAGCAAGAGTTAATGAAAATATAAGTCCCTTATTTTACAGGAAATATCTTTTCCACATTTTTTCTCTGATAATTTATGTGAGTTTTAAAAAAAAGAGTAATATAGAGAAGGAAATAGAAAAATTAGAAAAGCCTTAATAGAAGGCCAAATAGAACTGTTTAATTACTATCAATGATGGAGAACTCTACCTGCATTCCCAGAGGCTCACAGACACCAGTGACACCAGGTAAGAGGCTACTTCCATGTATGCCAACTTCCACGAAAGCATACCTAAAAGCTCTAAACTGCACCCCATGCCCAGGAAATGCTGCATTTCCTGACCCACAACTCTTCCTAAATTCTCAGAGGCTTGCTAGTGGTAGTTGAACCCCTTCCCCATCCATATTTGCCAACTCCCCTAAACACATACCAAACAGCAGTAAACAGCTCTCCATATCCCTTGTTTCATTTTCTGCCCAATAACCTTGTCTACATTTCTGCAGGCCATGTAGGTACCCAGGCCATGATGGAAATTAGGAACCCTAGAGAAAACCTGAGTACAGAAATACTAGAGCTCATGTAGGCTACAAAAATCCCATTGGAGGCATCCTTATGGACCTGAAGACTTTCTGATCAGCAAAACCACAAGTCACTTAGGTCAGAAGACTGAGAAGAAGCAGAAACCAAGGGAAAAATTCAAAAGACACCCATGCAACGAAGATAAACTCAGAAATCAGTACCTGAATCTATAATAACCAAAAAATCCAGATGGCCAGAGGACAGCATACGAACACAATCAACAAGGCCCAGGGCAATATGGCATCACCAGAACACAGCTATCCTAACTGGATATCACAACACAGCTGAAACACAGGAAAACAACCTTAAATCCAACCTTATGAAGATGATATAGCTCTTTAACGAGAAAATGAATAATCCCTTAAAGAAATACAAGAAAATGCAATCAAACATGTGAAGGAGAACAAAAAAACTGTTCAAGACCTGAAAATGTCAGTAGGGGCAATAAAGAGGACACATAGTGAAGGAATCCTGGAGATGAAAAACCTAGGGAAGAGAACAGTAACTACGAACATAAGCATCACCAACAGAATACAAGAGATGGAAGAGAGAATCTCAGGTGTAGAAGATACAATAGAAGAAATGAATACAGCAAAGAAAATGTGAAATAAAAAATTCCTGATTAAAAAACATTCAGGAAATCTGGGATAGTATGAAAAGACTAAACATAAGAATAATAGGCAAATAAGGAGAAGATGATAATGAGATCTCTGGCATCTATATTTGAGTCACAACCTCTAGGGTACAAGAAAGGCCTCCAAGTAAGACCAGATAAGGGCATCTCCCTAGATGAGGGAGGGGTAGTATGCTCAGGATTTTCCTGTGGAAGCTTAGAAGCAGTACTCCTGAGAGAGGGAATAAAGGATTCATAAGAAATTTCCCATCAATCCAATAGCGTCAAGTTGTACAAATATTAAAAGCCCCCCAAGCATGCAACACATGGAGATCCAGATCAAAAGTAGAAGAGTGCATGGCAGCAATTGCATTGTGCAGTTCAGCTTTGATGAATAAAACTCTGCAAGCTTTATGAGTTTTATCTTTCCATTAGATATGGCTGTGCCACTATACAATGAAAAAAAAGTATCTTCAATAAATGTTGGTGGTCTAACAAGATGTCTGCATGTAGACATGTAGAAGGAAACAATTAGATCCATGTCTATCACTGTGCACAAATCTCAAGTCCAAGTGGATCAAAGACCATGACATAAAACTGGATATGCTAAATCTGGTAGGAAAGAAATTGGCAAATTGAATGCATTGGCATAGGAGACAACTCCATTTTTTTTTTTTTTTGCTTTGCAATTGCTTTATTTTAGTATGGGAACAATGTATGTCATTATGTTCCTATATTTTCACAGAAATATTTCACATTACTTAGTGTAACTCACTATAGCTAAAAGAAAAAAATACTTTAACATAGACACTACACAAATCACAGTACAATGTGTATGTATGCCTGTGTGTTACTCTAGAACACAACTTTTTGAACAGAACACCCATAGTTCCGGCACTAAGATCAACGATCAATAATTAGGATCTCGTGAAACTCAAAGTTTCTATAAGGTAAAGGAGATAGATGAATGTACAAAATGGTAGCCTACAGAATAAAGAAAGATCTCTAAATGTGTAAAGATCTCAGAGATCTCAAAGACCTCAAAATATATATAAAAACTCAATAAATCAGATATCAACAAACCAAATAATCCAATTTAAAATATATAGATCTAAACAGAGAATTGACAACAGAGGAATCTCTAATGGTTGAGAAGCACTTAAAGAAATGCTCAACATCCTTAGTCATGAAAGCAATACAAATCAAAATGACTCTGGGATTTCATGTTACCCCTGTCTTGTTAAGATAAAAACTCAAGTTACAGCTCATGTTAGTGAGGTTGTAGAGCAAGGGGAGCACTCCTCCATCGCTGAAGGGAGTGTAAACTGATAGAAATTGGAAAATCATTTGGTGTTTTTTTAGAAATTTTGGAATACTTTGACCTCAAGTTCTACCATACCGCTCCTGGCCACCCAAAGATGTCCCCTCCTCTGTACCACAAGGATATTTCTTCAACTATGTTCATAGCTGCTTTATTCATAATAGCCAGAAACTGGAAACAGCCTGAATGTCCCTCAACAAAAGAACGGATAAAAAAATGTGATACATTTACACAATGAAATATTACTCAGCTATTAAAAACAATGACATCATGAAACTTGCAGGCAAAAGGATGGAACTAGAAAAAACCATCCTGAGTGAAGTAACTAAGACCCAGAAAGACAAACATAATATGTACTCACTTAAAAGTAGATATTAACCATAAAGTACGGAATAACTATGCTATAAATCACAGACTCAATGAAGCTCAGTAACAAAAAGATCCCAAGTGGGGATGATTGAATGTCACTGAGAAGAGAAAATAGAATAGATATTGGGGGTGGATGGAGGGAGGGAACACGACAGGAGAAAGGTGGGTGGGGAACAGGATCAAGTGTGGAGAGGAAGAAGGGAATGAGAACTGGAGTCAGTGACTGGGGGCATTTCTGAAATGAGCTATAAACCTAAAGCAGTCGAAAATCCCAGGAATCTGTAAGGGTGGGCCTAGATAAGACTCTGAGCAATAGGAAATATGGAACCAGAAATGCCCATCTCTTATAACCAAGCAAGACTTCCAATTGAGGGATGTTGATAGTAACTCAGCCACAAAACCTTCAACTCACAATATTTCCTGCCTATAAGATTTGCAGGGATAAAGATGGAGCAGAAATTGAGGAAATGCCAACCAATTACTGCCCCAACTTGAGAGAGAATTCACTCCCTGCACTATTAATAATATTCTGTTATACTTGCAGACAGGAGCCTAGCATAACTGTCATCTGAGTTACCCAGCAACTGGATGGAAACAGATACAGAAACCCATAGCCAAATATTAGGTGGAACTCAGGGAATCTTGTGGAGGAGAAAAGATGGAAGGAGCCAGAGAGGTCAAGGACACCTCTGAAAACTACAAAACTACAAAAGAAAAATTACAAAATCAACTAACCTGGGCCCAAAATGGCTCATAGAGATAAACTGCCAACCAGAAAGCATTCATGAGATGGAACTAGGACTTTGCATATAGGTAACAAATGTGAAGTTTAATCTTCTTGTGGGGCTCCCAACAGCAGAAGCAGGGACTGTTTCTGACCCTGCTGACTGCCTTTGGGTCTCTCTCCCCTAATTGGGGTGCCTTGTGTAGACTCAACAGGAGATATGCCTTCCTAGTTCTACTGAAACTTGATATGCAAAGGGGGGTTGATAACCATGGGAGGCCTCCTGTTTTTCTGAAAAGTAGGGTACAGGGAAGAGTAAGTGGGAGGGAAGGACTATGAGAAAAGGAAGTAGGGGAAGCTACAATCAAAATTTAAAATAACACAAAAAAATTAATTAATGAAAAAAAAAAGATCAATGAGGGAATTTTCTAGTGACCTAGGAAAATGGGATCAAACCAAATCAAACTAAACCAAACCAAGTCAAGGACCAGGGCAGAAATGAACCACTGGGGTGGAGAAACTATGACACAGATTTTAGGTGGATATGTAATTATTTGAATTGGGACATCTGAATTAAAGTTTGAGTCTAACATGACTTAATTTTTACTCAAAAGTTGAATCCATATGACTAACACATACACATACACAAACACACGTACAAAAATACATATATAATCTTTTTTTTGAGGATGTCTGTGTATAAGTAATAATGTCATTAGTAAGAGAATGTTTTTGTTATTCTTATATTGTTATTTCTTGTTTTAGTACTTTTGGGCTATGAATTTACTATCTAGAAGGTAATATATTTTCAACCAATATTTTAGAATTAGGGAATAAATAATTGATTTGCATAATTCTCAGTAAATAGGTAATGCTGAGGATGGAAGTTGAGATCCTAGTAATTATGGTCAGTCTTACCTGAGTCAGTTTTATTGATGTAAGTGTAAATCTGAATTCATCAACATTCTGCTGAATCTAGTAGTTTATATGAACTATTAGGAAATGACTTTGTGATGAAATCTGTGGAGAATGTAGTTAGCGAAGTGGGGGATGACCTAGAGGAATAAACTGTTTGTCAAGGGAAAGAACTGGAGGTGTTTTCACAGGTGAGTTATTCCATGTTAACATGTTTTGTCTTTGATTGATTGCATCAGAAGAAAAACTCAATAAGTACCGTTGAAGCTGAATTAGAAATCTCATCCACTTAGGACTGACAGGAGAGTGTATGTCTGGAATCAAGTACAGTAATTGACAGCAAATACCTGTTCAATACTATTGTTGACTGAATGAAGGGTTTCAATTGTGGGATTTAGTTATCATTTCATAAACTATGTCATTTATTTATTTATTTATTTATCTATTTATTTATTTACTTATTATCCTAAACATATTTTGTTCTGTCTTGAGATTGAAAAACTAAACATATTTTAACATTTATTTATTTTGAATTTTGCGTGTGTGTGTGTGTGTGTGTGTGTGTGTGTGTGTGAGTGTGTGCACGCACATTCCACAGCACTTACATGATAGTCAAAGAGTATCTGAAATGGTCAGTTTCCTCCTTCTACTCTATGAGTTCTGCGATATGAGCTAAGTGATCAGGCTTACCAATAGATGCTTGTGCCCCCTCAGCCACTGACCAGTCCTCAAATATGCAAGTTTTTAATACAATTTTCCTCCTCTTTTAGAGGACTTCAATTTTATGTTTCTGACTGTTTTGCCTGCATCTGTATATGTATACCATATGTGTCCTCAGAGGCCAGAAGAAGACATCTGATGCCCTGATGTTAGAGTTACAGGTGGTTGTGAGTCACCCTGTGGAGGCTAGGAACCAATGGGTCCCCCTGCAGGAACAGAAAATACTCACAACCACTCTAGTTCCATTTCTTCCCTTTAAAATCTGAATTATAAAAACATTCTGAGATCCTGGAGGAAGTGTCAGGCCTTTCAGAAATTTCCATATGCAAGCAGCAAATTCTTTGCATATGGAAACTAAAACTTAAGGGGTTGCATTTAAAAACCAGGTAGTTTTTCATTGTAGTGAAATCTACAATGTAGGCAGACAGGATGAAGGTAACTACAGCTAAAGACTAAGTGACAACAACTTCTGGAAAACAGCAAGCAATGACAATTTTTACTTTCATTTATTTTGCTGTGACAAAACGTCCTGACAAAAAGCTGCTTAGTGGAAGAGGAACTTATTTCAGAATACAATTCCAGGAGAAGGTCCATCACATCAGGGATATCCCAATGACTGGTGCTTGAAGCTGCTGGTAAGATCAAGTCCATAGTCAAAAGCAGGGAGAAAGGAACATACTCATGATTCTTTGCTGGCTGGCTTCTTACATTTAGCTTTACTTCTCCATTCTTAAATAGTTCAGGACTCCCATGCCTAGGCAATGGTGTCAACTATGGTGGGCTAGGTATTCCCATAGCAATTAATAAAGTTACCCCCCACAGGACATACCCACATGGCTAACCCAATGTAAACCATTTCTCACTGAGAATGCCTTCCCAGGTGATTCCAGGCTGCGTCAGTCAAGCTGAAAATTACAAAAGAAGAATAACAGTGTTTGTGAGATACTGGAGGATGGAATACCAAAACACCTACTTGGTGCCCTTGGAAAGTGGAATATTCTAGCTGCAGAAGTGCTTCTGGGGCATGTTTTTACATGTCTCCTTTCACAGACAGGTTAAGGAGTTCTCTGCAAAATTTTTAGTGGCTAAAGAGACCAGAGCGTATGAATCTGAGTTGTACCAGACAGAACTATTCAATATATACAAATTCCACAGGGAAAAAAAAACAGAGTAAAACTTTTTATAAAATTATTTTACTTAATTATTAGTAGTTAATTAACATAAATGCAAAACCAATTAGATATATATTTAATCACACCATCATATAATAACATCAATTATTATATTTTAAACAAAAATTTCTACGCATTCACACACATATCTGAAGTACAATAAGGCTACAAAGAAACTCAAATGGTAATTGGCAATCCCACTGGCATTATTATTCTAACACTGTGGTGCTCTTATAGAGAGAGGTAGCTCTAATTGTCCCCTCTGTCATCGAGCGTCTCCTAGCATGGGAGATGGGGCTTGCAAACTTGAGACAGAACTAAATCTGCTCCTGCTTGGGTCTGAGGCACTTAGCAGGGCACTAAAATTGGTCACAGATTTTATATCGAAACAATGAGCATTGCTCCGGCATGATTTGTGGCTAAGGAATTGCCATGTCCTTTAGTGAGAGCCAAGTCTCTTTGGCAAAGCAGCTGAATCCACTACTGGGCCAGAAATGGAACAAGATGCAACTGGAGGTTTCACTATGCTAATAGTAAAATGAGCGAGATCCTTTTTGTCAAAATAAACTGACACACAATATGCTCAAAATATCTATAAATTCTTCACTAGGTTTAAATATAGGCCAATATGTTTTAAAATTCATTATCTCATAAAATATTTTTTAGATCCACAGCTGTAGAATGTCAGTTAACCACACTATTCTTGGAAAGATAGGTAAAATGGACTTTGTATTTGTTTCATCTTTCTTTTATCAATTGAGTAACTAAATATATAAGAATTTTTTTATGGATGTATAACAGTTAATGAATGAAGAGAGGATTACAATATCATTTCACAGCTCCTAATGAATTAATGGGCCTAGTTGTGGATCATTAATTACTTCTGAAATTGCGCAGGAGGACAGACCTTGACTTTATGGAAATGACAAGCCACTTTATGAAGCATCTTCTTTAACTACTGCGCACATATCTGACCTAATTTCTAAATCCAAATCTCAAATTACAAAAAAAAGACCATGCTGAAAGCAAGATTATGTGAGAAATTATTTAATAAATACCACTTGATCTCTTTTATGAACATAATTATTATTAAATTGAAATAGCAATTTTAAGATATAGAATTAATTTATTAAATACCTCAGTCTTCCAGAAGAACTGCTTCAGTTCCTTAAAGTAAAATTCAAACAGGTTTTAAGAATCCTCAATATTAAATATGAGCAGGATGCAAATCAGTTCAAGGTGATTCCTGGTGAGCCGTGTGCTGATGGGCTAACTAATGACATTCTCTCAGAAGGATTACCACTGAGCAAAACTCTATTGCTAAAATATGAATGTAAAGCAAAGAAGATTAAATGTCTTGTTTTGAAGTTAATTTAATCACAGGGCTTTGATACCTTTCTCCCTTTCATTGCAGGAATGTTACAAATCATTACAGCCAGAATTACTGTGGTCCATTTATTTCTCTTAGCCATACCACAATATATAAATCTGAGTCCCTGACTATAGATTTGAATTTTCTCAACCTAAAACATTAAGTCTATATCTTTCAGAAACTTCCAATATATAACTTGAGAAATAAAAACCCAGTAGTATGTGTTTTACTGGAGAAGCGATGACTATTGGTGACTGGACTTAGGCATTTTTCCTCCACAGTCATTTAAGTTTCCCTTACTTATCAACTCCTAAGGTAGTTTCTGAGGATAAAATGACTTACTAAATTCACGTAAAGGATGGACAGATGGCTAAGTGCTTAAGACAACCAACTGCTCTTCCGGGTGACTAGGGTTTGATTCCCTGGAACCAACATGGCACCCTACAAGCATTTGTAACTCCAGATCTAGGATTTTTGACATCCTCTTCTGGTTCTCCAACTGTCACCAAACATGGAAGTGCTGCACAGACACAAGCAGGCAGAGCACACATACACATTCAAAACAATAAGTAAGTTTACTTAATCACTTCATTATACTGGGTGCAGGACATTTTTCCAGGTGACTTAAGCTCAAGAAGACAAGTCCAAGGAACAAAAGCACACCCAACACTCTGACACACTCCCACCTTTTATTAATTCAAGTATTTATTTCATTGTTTTACAAGATAGGAAAAATATAATAATGGGCTTGTTAGCCGCTGTAAGTTTGACTCAAACAAGAGTAAATGGTTAGAATGAACCCCATTTAAAGAATCGCTACCATCAAATTGGCCAGTAAGCATGTGTGTGTATGGCGGGGGGGCATTTTCTTGATTAATGATTGATAGTCCAGCCGCCTGTAAACCTTGCCATTGCAGGGCAAGTGGTCCTGGGTTGGATAAGAATCAAGCTGTGAATTTCAGGAGGGATCACTCCAGTAAGAGCCATTCCTCCGTGGGTTTTGTCTCTGCTACGGGTTGAGTTCAGTCTTGACTTACATCAGTGATAGATAACGACCTGTAACTGCAAACCAGATACTTTCCTCTGCAAATTGCCTTTACTCAGTGTCTTTCCATAGCAGCAGAAAGTCAAACTAGGAAAATACGTTTTAGTATTACATTTTTAGACACCCAAATTTCAATAATAGTCATATAGGCAGTGTTCAACAAGTTTGCGTGTTTTTTTTCTTCTAAATTTTCCCTCAGATATTTAAGATCATGCAATACATACTTCTTGATGAGGCCCCACGCCGAGGGTGTTATGACTCACACTGCAAGTGAAAATCAAGTTGGATTAGATCTACATATGGTGAATGTATGTAGAAAGCAGTTCTTGGTCAATTTGAATGCTGGCAATAAAAATACAGAGTCTATTGTAATATATATATATTATATGCATATATATATGTATGCATATATATATAGTTATAGTTATGTATAGTTTAGTTCTCAATCATGGTTATAATACATACATTAGAATATGACTAAGAAATGGCTCAAATATTATAATGACTTTAAGTTTACAAGCTCAACTTTTTACACTAAAGGATATTTTCAGCTATCATCAAAATGTTCATTCATTTTCACACAATTTAGCAAATAAAGAATGTGCCACAGCACTTCATCACTGGCTGTGCATTGGTGTTTTTATATAAGAGGTGCTCTCGTGAGGGTAAGTGACACATTAGTAAAAGGTGAAAGATGTATATCAGCTGAAGAGAAACTAGTGTAATAGGTGACATATTCATTCAGCATCAGCCATTTCTTTTGCAGAATAGATGAAGTTGAGAGCCACAGTTCAGAGTTCCATAGAGGCAGCACAAGGCAGTGAGGAGCCTAAGAGTGTTTGTTCTCAGATATGAGAGAGTTGGAGTGAAGTTTAATCAGCCAACAAGTGGCCTGGGAAAGCTATTAAATGTCTACTGACAATTGAGTGTCGTAATCTGTAAAAATGGGGCATGTAACATACAACTGGAAGTTTGCTTTTATGATTTACATACGGTAACCAAAATGCTTACTGTTTCACATGATAATGACTAAATATCGAATAATAAAATAACAAAGGAGTATAAAAATTAGTTGATGGCCTGAAATTTTATCTACATGATGTCAAAATTCTACTGCACATAACAATAAGAAGTTACTGCTTTGAATATTACGGGATTGACTTTTGAGATTACTTAGGACTATGTCTTTCAAAACTTTAAACTGTAGGTACAAAATGTGCATCTTATATCCCACTGAAATTCTGCATTATTTTATATTTTAAAATTTTCTAAATAATTTATCGTATTTGTTGGCTGTTTGTGGTGTTTATCAGATTGCTTTTCATGTCATACAATGAGAATGACAAACTTTAAGGCAGAAAGAAGTTTGTAATTTATTCTTAGAGTAAAATAAGAGTACAGAGACTAACCTTTTTTCCAGAATGTAGTGAGTGACAGATGCAGCAACTAAAACTACAAACAGACATAGAATAAATAATGGCCTATACCATTCACATTGTTCGGATCAGTAACACTAAAAGCAAACAAGAGGTCGGGTACAGGAAACACAGGCACAGAGAGCAGCTCCAACCTGGCACCTGGCAAAAGGCAGTATGGAGGAAGAAAAGTGAGTAGGTATTATGTTTGCCAGTAGGAGAAATGTCCACATTAATGGTCTAAAACAGCAGTTCTCAACTTGGGGGTCCTGACTACTTCGGCAAATCTCTATCTCTGAAAATACTTACATTACAATTCATAATGGTGCAAAATTATACTCATGAAGTAGCAACGAAAATGAATTTATGGTCTGAGTCAGCATAACGTGAAGTTCTTAAAGGGTTGCAGCATTAGGAAGGTTGAGAACTACCAGCCTAAATGAAGATAAAATCCAACCATGAGGTAGGACAGGACAAATTAGTATATGGAAACCCCTCAAATATTCCATGTATATCTGTTGCAGAGAGTTTGTCTAGCATGTGCCTTGGATCCATTTCCCAATACAAGACAAGATCAAGGAAGAGGAAACTTATAAAAGGCTTGGCCTGCCCTATTTTTATAGATCAACTCTAAATCACAGAAAGAAGGCACCATAACCAAATTCTAAAGGAATGGAAAATATAAATACACACGTGCGTGCGCACGCGCACGCACACAGACACACACACACACACACACCACTTAATTAATTAGTAATCATAAAATTCAAAATGAATTTCAACAGATATAGTTTTTAATAACTTTTCATTTAAATTAAAATAATACCACATTATTTTCATTTCTTTTTCCTTTCTTCAACCCTTACGATGTCTGTTCTCTTTCTCAGCTCATATCACTACTTACTTTGTCTCAAATTCATGCCCTCTTTGTCTTTGATCATTCTTGTTGCCTATATTTGCAAACAAACACATGTACATACAACCCTTAGAGTCCATTTAATACCCAGAATATGGGGAAGAATTAGGATCTGACAGTGTTGATTATTTGCAAGAATGTGAAGCGTTAAGGGCAAAGTGCTCTTTTGGTGGGAATGCACATTAGGTAAATTGTTTTGTGAAACAATTTTGCACTAATTGTGAAGATGAACATATTTATAATTGTACTTTGTTTTAAATAAGTTTTAAGGATAGGGTCTCTCTTTGTAGCCCTGGCTGTCCTGGAAGTCATTCTGTAGACCAGACTGGCCTTAAATTCACAGAGATCTGCCCAGCTCTGCCTCCTGAGAGCTGTGATTAAAGGTTGTGCCACCACCAGCCAGGTTGGCAATTGTACTTCTAGAACAACTTGGCAAGAGCAGTTTATATATTTGAACTTGAGGCCAGGAAGACTTAACAGAAAAGCACTTGCTGTGTGCTTCTGATGATCTGATTTCCATCCCTGGAAACTAGGTTCAAATATATCCAGATATTAGGTGCCATGCATGTATTTGATTTTGGAGTTGATTTTTTTCCCCTTTATTTATTTACTTATTCAATTTACATCTCTATCACAGCCCTCTCTCCCTTCCTCCCAGTCTCAACCTCACACTCCCTCCCCACACTCTCCCTTCCCATTCTCCTCTGGGAAAAGGCACATCCTTTTCCACTGAGGCCAGACAAGGCAGTCCGGCTAGGTTAAGGGGACCTGATGGTAGACAATGGAGGCAGAGTCAGCCCTCACTCTACTTGTTAGAAGACGCCCATGAAGACCAAGCTGCAAATCTGCTATGTATGTATAGGGGCGTAGGTCCAGACCATGCATACTCTTTAGTAATTGGTTCAGTCTCTGTGAGCCCCCATGGGCCCAGGTTAGTTGTCTCTGTAGATGTTCTTCTGGTGTCTTTGACCCCCTTTTCAGCTCATGTATTTGTAATCCCATGTATTTGTGACATATATTTGTAAATCCAGCACTTCAAAGGAGAGATAAGAGGGGCAGCTAAGTCAATCTGCTGATGGGACTGCTAGCCTGGAGTAGCACAGAAGTAAACAACAAAGATTCTCTGCCTCAACATAGTGAACACAAGAACACACTCATTAACAGTTACCCTGTGACCTTCATTGAGAGCCATGCTACAAGAGCTTGTATGGATGTGTATGTACAATAAATAAATAATCACATTTTTAAAAATTTTAAGAAAGAGACCATACAGTTTTTATTTTCAGTGTAACAGTAAAAAAAGATTTAATAATATTTCAGGAAATAAAAATAAATAGGCAAATAAATAAATAAACCTATATAGAAAGGGAGCATAAAACTTTACCTAGACTGTGAAATAATTCAAAAATAAACTCATATTCAGTGAGATACTAAGTTCCACACTGTCACGATTGGCTTAAGTTATCAACCGGACACATCTGGGAGGAGGAAAACAATTGAGAAATTACCTCTACCAGTCAAGTCTTTGTCACATCTATGGCAGACATTCCTGATTTGTAATTTATATAAGAGGCTAAGAGCACTGTGGGTGGTGCTAGGTTGCATAATAAATGTGATTGAATATGAATCAGAGAGAGCAAGCCGGAAAGAAACATTCCTCTGTGGTCTCTGCTTTAGTTTCAGCTTCTAGTGTCCTACTTTGATTACTGCATTTACTTTACTTGATGAACTAACTGTAGAGCATAGGATGAAGTATATCCCCCTCCCACTACCCTCCAACACTGTTGCTTTTGGTCATGGTTTTATTATGACAAAAAAAAATTAAACTTGAAAAAATGTTCGTGCTATTTATGTGGTGGAAAATAATACCACCCCAAACCAACCAACCAAAACAAACAAACAAAAATGGAACCTACACTGGGTAATTAAAAAGAAATCATCCATCTTTAGTATTCCATCCCTTCCTGCCCCCATCTTTCTAAGCATGGCTTCTGCTTGTCCCTCTCATAAAGATAATTTGTTTTTCAATGAATCTCTCCACTGTAGAGACCATCATTAAACAACTGTTCCTCTACCATCTCTGGACCCTTCTTTGCTCTGGAAGAATACTGACTATCCTGAGATGCATTACTCTCTGGATGCCTAGTCACTGAAATGCCAGGGGTTAGACAGACTCATAGTGGCCAAGAATCTGAAGGTTCAGATCCTTTTGGTATTTTTGAGGCAGGATCTTACTGGCAGCAAGGCCTGGCCTGGGACTCACTATGTAGCTCAAGCTAGCCCCAAACTCACAAATCTGCTGCTTTGGTCTCTTAAGTGTTGGAGGATTGCAATGTTACCATATTTCACTTGGTCAGATCACTTTTATCAGAGGATGCAGAATGCAGAACTTGATTGACTGTCTTCCAATAGCCTTCAGCTGACCCTTTCTGTGGAGAACTGCCAAAAGTATAAGCTAAACAAACATTCATCTATTACCCAGGCAGTTTTGATAGGCCACACTGTTCTCTCTTCCTTGTTGAGGGCCAATGTGTTTGAGGCAATTTACAGTGGAGTTTCTCATTGGAAATGGCTAAACCTATTTTCTAGCCATAATCTTTCTTCCCTAGCTATTAACTGTACTCCACTGCCCTCCTTCCTACCCCAAACATAAGTACTCCTTCAGGAACTGTCAAGACAAGAATCATGTTCTCAGGTCACACCACTAGTGAATCAAATCAAGATGTCTTTAAGAAGTTTCTTTGGCATATGTCCTTGCTTTCCAAACATTCTGGGTAAATATCTGTTGGGTATGTGCCTGAACTCTCCATGGTCATTCTGCCACTCACTGAAACAAAGCCAGATCTCTAGATCCAAAGAAAGGCTGCTGCAGTAAACTTCCTCAAGGGGAAGACCTCTTAATGTGACTGCTGGATGGAGAAAATTGACTTACAGAATTGGATTCAGTATGGACTTCTCCAGCTATTGGACCAAGATCTAATAGCAGAATTTTTAATGGTACCTTCTCCTCTGTTGCTGGGGATGGGAGTTTCTGTTAAGGCTGTGTTTTAACTCATGCTGGAATGATCTTTATTCAGAAACCTAAAACAAGGGGTCACAGGAAGAATCATGACTCTTTAAATATCTTTCATCTCTGACTTCTGATTCTTAAAAATGTATCACTTGAAAGAAGGTCCACCAAAAACCAAAAGAAAAATTTCAGAAAATATTAATCTTGAAAACTGCTCACTATTTACATATTTCAATATATTTCAGATATTATCAAAGTTTCTCAAAATATGTGCCTTCAGCTGGGGTTATAATACCTTCTAATAGGTTCAGCATTTGGTGATATTCATTCACTTCTTTTGAACTGATGTGTTTCCCAAGACATGAGATTTGCAAGGGACAGTGGACAAACGTGAAGAAAAGTTAATATGATTTTGTTGAAGACAGAGTAGTAAGGGAGAAAACAAAGACATTTTAGAAATTATACTAAGAAATTACCCAACTAGACTCAATGATCATCAGCTCTTATCTTATCAAATATTTATTATCTTTAAAGAAATTGACAGTATTATATTATATTATATTATAAAGTCAGGCTCACAGTTTTACAGTTTGTATATGTTTGTATTTTACAGTTATCCAAATTAGTGGAGCTATGAATCTATGTACTCTTATATTATTGTGGATAATTCTCCAAGCCAAATCCAGCAAGAGGCACATATTTACATATCACAGGCATAGCTTTTGCTTGTCGTGATTCATGAATAGTATTGTAGATACGTTAAAAAATTAAGCACTGAAATAACATGCATATTTATCTTGGGATATATACTAAAGGCAAACAAATGTGCTTATTCAATTTTTTTTAATTTTGATGATGATTTGTAAACAATTTATAATATGTGCCTTTATTTCAGAATAGTTTTAATATAATTACTTATAGAATTTTCAAATTTGGTAAGAATAGACTTTTGTTAAAAAGCAAAGATAATAGATTTGACTGGTAAATTTGAGAATAAAGGATGATTTTCTTAAGTAGGACATGTGTCTGACTGTTTGCTACCTGTCTGTCATACATTCTCACTTTTATATTGGCAGTGTGTATCTGATCTTAGGAGCTCCTGTTTGCACAGCAAATATTTTATCCAATGATCTATCTCTTAAGTTCTGGAAAAGTAGATTTTTTTTTATTTAAGTTTTTTTTATTTACATTCCAAATCATTTCCCCTTTCCCGTTTCCTCCCTCCCCGAAAGTCCCATAAGCCCCCTTCTCTCCCTCTTTTCTCCATTCAACCCCCTCTCGTTTCTCTGTCCTGGCGTTCCCCTACATCCAGTCTTTCCAGGACCAGGGGTCTCTCCTTCCATCTTCTTAGAAAGCTATTGATATGCGAATTGTGTCTAGGGTATTCCGAGATTCTGGGTTAATATCCCCTTATCAGTGACTGCATACCATGTGTGTTCTTTTGTGATTGGGTTACCTCACTAAGGATGATATTTTCAAGTTCTGACCATTTGCCTAGGAATTTTGTGAATTCATTGTTTTTAATTGCAGAGTAGTATTCCATTGTGTACATATACCACATCTTCTGAATCCATTCCTCCATTGAGGGACATCTGGGTTCATTCCAGCTTCTGGCTATTATAAATAAGGCTGCTATGAACATAGTGGAGCATGTGTCCTTATTGCATGCAGGTAAAGCCTCTGGGTATATGCCCAGGAGTGGTATAGCCAGATCCTCCGGGAGTGTCATGCCCAGTTTTCTGAGGAACCGCCAGACTGCTTTCCAAAGTGGTTGTACCAGCTTGCAATTCCACCAGCAGTGGAGGAGTGTTCAGATTTAATGACAAATATATGAAGGAAAATTATCTCCTCTATACTATACTCACTAACATTTTTACCTCTCCTTTATTCCCAGATTATAATAAAATAATTGCTATTTTGATTTTACCAATCCTTTCTGGTGAGTACAGCTAATGAGGTACCACTGTGTGGTAAATGTAAGGAAGATTGTCTGTTCATAAACTGAGTACAATATCCTGGTGTAGAACAAGAAGCCTATAACTTTTGACCTGAAAAAAGTTAAGGAGTATTTGATCAATATTATACTTGATCTTTAAAAGGAAAATGAGATTTCTTTTGTGAAGCATTTATTATTTATTTTAAATAGGTTGCAATAATTTAATGATAATATCAAAAGATAGATAATTTTCATTCCTTAGAAATAGGAACTTGTCCTAAAGAAAGTCAAATTTGTTAAAAAAAAATAAAAACAAAAACAAAACTTGTCATTAGAACAAAACTCATTGCAGAAAATGAATCTCGACTGGAAATACTTCTCTCAGATCCATTGAGTGGCAGACTGAGATTAAATAGACAACTTAAATACAGTTATTTGAAGACTAGTAGAGATGTAGAAAATGCATTTGAAGAGCGAGTGCTCTTCAAATATCTAAATAAATATATTTAGATGGATAGGTTCATTCCTTTAAAATTGTACCTCAGGACACCTGATTTCATGGGTTCTATGATATCTGAAAGCTTCCATTCTCTGGGTCTCTCCAGGACCTTATATAATCATGCAGTTCCAGATTTCTATCACTTTATCTGTTAAGCACTTTTCTGGGAAATTCTCAATGGGTATCAGAAGCTCCAGTTTCTGTATGGATGGGGAACTTTATGGCTGGGCGGCTCTCCACCCTAAATGATTAAGACAGTCCTCCACTAAATGAAGCATAAAGATGTAATAGTTTCCCAGACACGTAAATCAGGCGTACCATTTACGAAATTGTTAAAACTGCTAACTTAGTATGCAAGTATACCTGGCAGGAAAAACAAAACAGTCCTAATAAGGAAATTGTAGATGATGGACCATCATATCTTTACTCCATCTAATGTAATTCTCAGCTGTCACCACTTCCTGTATTTCCAAATACAAAATTTGGACAATAATGCAGCTGCTTCTTATACTGCTCTTAATTTCCTTAAGTATTAAAGCGTATGTTTTCCTATTTCAGGTTATTGAACATAAAGAGGTATGTAACGTAAGGTAAGCCTGTTTCAGTGTAAGACAAAAGGAAGAGATGGACAAAGAAATGCTTATTTCTGTGAGAGGCATCAAATCCTTGAATTCAGGGACTCAGATTGTACTAAGTAAGGAGTTGAACCAAGTTAGTAAGGGGTATTAGACAGGAAGTAGCTGAATTACTTTCAATGCTATTTTGTATAGCTAGCTAAGGCAACACAATTTCCAACGGTTGTCTAGGGATATATTCTAAAGGGTGTAAGATTTGTTATAACCACTTGTACATATTAGTAAAGATTAATTATTTGAACATTTTCTTTTGACACCTTAATGGGATGCATGAGACCTCCTTTGTGAGTTTTAAAACAGTACCAGTGGCACCCTTCTGTGAATCTTGCATGAAGACCTCACATTTATATATAAAGACTTTCTTCATCTGTAAAATTCACCCTAAAAACATAGGGACTTGATTCTTAATGTGTTCTTTTCCCCTGGTCAGCCATTTAATAAAAATCAGAAAATTCAAACTCCGTCTTTTAATTTGGAAGGAAACTTATGCTGGTTCACACTCATGATAAGTCAAGAAGTTACTTGTTCACACCCATGTCCTTGACTGATATACACCTTTTTATCATTTATCATATAAAAGCAATTCCAGTTGGCGTTCATGCCTTATCCTGAAGCCAAACAGATTCTGCAGTGTTGCTTAATATGGTGTGGATTAGTGCAGGGGAGAGCAGTGCCTAATTTGAGTCAGCACCTTATCTTCTATTGGTGCAAAGCAACAATGATTCACAATCTATTGAGAAACAAAGATTGATACCATTAATAAGTGGCAAGGTGGTGTCAGATGAAGGCTAACGGGATACACAAGTGAGAGGGGAATGATGGCAAAAGAGTATCAGAAAATTAAATTGACCTGAGCCTCAGCAGGATAGTGGCCTAGTGCTCACAGGGCATATGCTATTCTCATGTGCTCACATGACACATGCTATTCTCATGCTCTCACATGACACATGCTATTCTCATGCTCTCACATGACACATGCTATTCTCATGTGCTCACATGACACATGCTATTCTCATGCTCTCACATGACACATGCTATTCTCATGTGCTCACAAGACACAAGCTATTCTCATGTGCTCACTTGACACATGCTATTCTCATGTGTTCACACGACACATGCTAGTCTCATGGCAGATATTCAATTAAGTTCCAGCACCTGCCACAATAGAGGGATATTCTAATTTGGGTACTGACCATCAGATATTTTATTTCCATCTAAACTATAAATTCTTTTCTGCTTATAACTCTACAAAATTGCAAACATAGGTACAATAGTTTCACGTGCCTTTTACAGTGGATTAAAGCGATTTAAATTGTTTCTATAGTTCACCATTGTCTTTCTTATAAAATATTCAGATTTGAAAAATGACACTGCTAAGACCAATAATACACTTAGGAATAAAATGCACTAAAGTGATAATGTTACTTTACCCTTACACGAAACTGAAGCCATGCCTGTAGTCTGCTAAGTTACGTGTAATCATGACAGGGTTGCAGTGAGGTTTACAGAGCTAACTTAGTTTCAAAAGGCTGCTGATTTGCCTTGGAGTTTCTTTCCAATTTAATTTAAGTCTCTCATCAAGGGAGTAGCTTGGATGATTTGTGGTTTCATAAAGCATTCTGAAAGGCCATTTCATTGGCCATAGGAAATAAACTTAGAATCAGATTCCCTCTACCCAGTCTATGATAGAATGCCTCTTTCACAATGTGCAGTACAACTTTTATTGGAAATTGTTGTATTGCCGTAAAGCCAATCTCTTTACTATATTTCTGGTCATGCTCTGTGAATAAATATTTATGCCATGATTTAAGTATAGCTGTACACACCCGTGTCATCATTGCCCACATTACTGTGATGTCCTTGTTTTCAAAGACCAATCCCCTTTAAAAACAGTTAAATTACAGAAAAAGAATTGTCCCTGTGTTTTATTGCTTCTAGTCAAAGATTTCACTCTTGAAAGCTTGGTGTAGTAAGTCTTAGAAATCATGACAAGAGCAAATTTTAGTGAGGAAAGGTGTATCATTTTAAATGATTCTTTCCCCGTTTTTTGCTTCCCTCCTCTCTAACACACACCACACAGTAGCACATTTGTGGTCTCTCCTTATATGGTGAGTTATCCTTAACATTTCAATTTAAATAGGCTTAGTATTTCCCATACATCACACAATTCAAGCAGCTTTTATATCAGTCAGCTCCTCAACATTAATAAAAATAGACTTCTGTTAAATTTGCATATTAATGTAAGTTTAGCTACAAACACCCCGAGTAGCTTTATCATAATGCCCCGGCTTACAATTTCATTTCATCTTTCTCCCTCATACACAGATTCTTTTAAAATAAAATATCCTTTTAAGAATAATGAAATATATCATCAAGAATTAGTTTATCCATAACATAGAGACTCAAATATAGGAGCCTACCATTCTCAAAATTGCAGTTATTGATAAGGATTCAGGCAAATAGCATTGCCGTGTGAATGGATTAATGAACAAGTTATAACTGTTGTTGGTCCTGTGATTTTCTGAACAATTTAAAGAAGAGAAAAAATCATACAGATAGATAATCAATCCCTTGTTGTAGAAAGTGTGTCACTTATAAAAAGCTATATTTTATATTGTATACGTGTATTGTACATATTGTACATTTTTGTATGTATATATGTATACATACATATACATATATAATCATTGTATACATATTATCAAAGATGAGGCAATTCAGCATTATATAGCAACAGAGGTGGATGGTTTTTATTTAGCCACTACAAGCTTTTGCTCACGTTGGATATAATTTCCTGTTCCAGCATGCCACAGCTCTCCTTAGAATGGGTCTGGCTGACCTTCTTTCTGCTCTCTCCTTTAGATCCGTATGAATGACTTCCACTGTACTCATCGACTCTGAGAGGACTGATGTGAACTCTGACTTTCAGTCCCTCTTCATTTAAAGTCTCATTCTCCACCCTTGCCCACCCATGCACCTCCATTTCTTTTTTTTCCACAGTTTTTAAAAATCCTATTGTTGCTATGAGTCTGACCTAACCTTTCAAACTTTTTGTTCTGAAGGCTGTAACTTCTGAACAGTCACACATCCAATAGAGTGTGCCTGGACTGCTGCTCATTACCCTCTCACTTTGAGTGTGCTTCAAAAACATGGAGGGATTTCTCCCTCCCTCTCCCTATCCCTCTCTCTTTCTCCTCTCTTCCTCCCTTCCTTTCTCCCTCTTTTTCCTCTTCCTCTAACCCTCTCTCCCTCCCTCTCTCCCATATGTATACATACACAAATACATACATACATACACACATATATCTATAAATAATGTGTATATATATGTACGCATATACAAATATACACATAAGTGTGTGTATGAGTAAGTATCCATATATGCATATATGAATATGTGTTTATGTGTGTGTGTATGTGTGTGTGTGTGTGTTTGTTTGTGTGTGTGTGTAGTATCATCAGTATCTACATCACTGAAGTTCAGAATCCAAGAACCATAGGAAACATCTGCTTTTTTCTGGTTTTCTCAGGTGCTCACCTTTACATTTTATCTTAGTGTTAAATAAGGCTTGCTAATTGTTGAGCTGCAGCATATCTTTAGAAACTCTCCTCTCTTGTGTCCTCTCAGGAACACTACCCCTGCTCTGATTTTTTGCTTCTTATTCTGTAAAATCCTTCTCTGTCTCTGAGGATACAGAGCCTGTCTCAGTTCTCCCCATCCATCCCGACTTGTGATTTTTGTTTTCGAAAAAAAACATTTGGTTCAGTTTCTGTTTACAAAAAACAACAATAAAGGCAAAACGTCCAGTGATTTTTTTTCACCTAATCAAGAATGAATTCAGAAATCTCTACTGTACCTGGAAACCAACAGAACCTTTTTCTGATTTCTTTTCATATTTTTATGCAAAAAAAATACGTCCAGCCACACTAGACAAACATGCCATGCTTTTCTATGTCAGAATATTGTGACTAGTCCTTTCTGCCTGAACTATTTGGTGATCTTCTCTTTTTTATTCACATTCAATTCATATATATATATGTTATATATAAAGCCAAGTGTTTGTATTTTGACAGTCATTGAACAGAACAAAATTCTTAGGATGGAGTAAGTGTGATGTAAAGGTGATATGTTTAAGTTAATTCTATAATTTCCAATGTGATTTCAAATATGCAAACTAAAGATATATTATGAACATAATCTCATAACACTAAGAAGCTACATAAAAATTGAAAGAATTCTTAAAATTTGAACCTTACAATGCTAATTAAAATCTACTTCTAATTTATTTATTTGACTCTTGATGGTATCTTGTGTTTAAAATTAAGTACATTTATCTAGTTATTGGCTTATCATTAGCGTAAAGCAAACAGCAAAGAGCAAATACATATCCATTTAACAGTAATGTCAGGACTAGGGAGATGGCTTAGCATTTAATGAATGTGCTCGATAATTGTTAGAACTATCCAGATACAGTCACATTAGAAAAATATGTTAGAACTGTTCAGAGTTCAGATTCAGCACTTCTTAAGTGCCTTGATGCTGGGCAGGTTTAGTGGTCCTCCTACAATGTCACATGCTGGAGATGGAGACCAGAGATTGTTAGAGGAAGCAGGCTAGCTATACTAGATTAATCTTCAAGCTCTGGTTTCAAATGAAGTAACTTCCCTTAATATATATGATAAAGAAAAATTAGATCCATTCTTTAGCTCCTCCATTGGGGACCCTGTGCTCAGTCCATTGGCTGGCTGTGAGCATCCACTTCTGTATTTGTCAGGCACTGGCAGGGCCTCTCAGGATCCTGTCAGCAAACACTTGTTGGCATTCACAATATTATGAACCAATCAGTACCTCCAGAGCTCCCAGGGACTAAAGCACCAACCAAAGAGTACACATGGAGGGACCCATGGCTCCAGCCACATACATAGCAGAGGATGGCCTTGTTGGACATCAGTGAGCGGAGAGGCCCTTGGTCCTGTGAAGACTTGATGCCCCAATGTTGGGGAATGCCAGCACATGGAAGCAGTAGTGGGTGAGTTATTGGTCAGGGCAAGGGGGTATGGGGTAGGGGGTTTTCAGAGGGGAAACAAGGAAAGGGGATAACATTTGAAATTTAAATAAAGAAAATATCTAACAAAAAATTCAAACAAAAAAAAAAAAAGAAAACTTACAGACTTTATCCAGCATCATCCTCTAGCCATATGTATACCTTCATATGTACCAGCACCCCCACACAAACAAGACTTGTGTTGTATTTTAAAATGCACTCAAAGAAAAAGCACAATAAAAATATCTTCCTTTCAATTTGTCTTAAGAATTAAATGATTTGAAATCTGATTTGAAACACTGAGAACAATCTCTTCTCCAGAATAGATGCTGAAATCGTCTCCATCACAGTTGCTTTTAAAGCCTATGCCTTTTGTTGTTATCATGTACATCTTCATGGTGCCTGTTCTCATTACAGTTTCACTTCTCCTTCAGGTACAAAGCCACAGTAAATGCATAAGTCGTGTTCTGATCATGAACAGACAGCAGCCTTTTCATAATTTTAGTTCCTATTTGACGCACATGCTTGAATATTTGTTTTGTCCTCCAGGAATAAACACATCAATCATCTGGAATACATTAACGGGTGACTTTGTGCATGGTTCCAAGTTTGCTATTCGTGTCTAGAAGTTTTCTACCCAGTGATGCTCATATTCTATGGGAAGAGTTGTGTTAAGATAGGAGAGTGCTATTTGTCAACAGCTTGTTTTTTTAGGGTAAGGCACATGGTCACATTCCATTTCTTATAATTTCAATACTTAGAATAAAATCACTGTTAGTGAATAGTTAAGTTAGTAAGCAGATGAACGTGTGTATGTGTACCTAAATTCATGGATTTGTGCGTGTGTGTGTGTGTGTGTGTGTGTGTGCATACCCATGTGTAAGTCAGAGGCTGATATTAGATATATTCTTTAGCTGCTCTCCTCCTTACAAATTGAAACGGTCTCTCACTTGAACCCAAAGCTCACTGATTCAGCTAGTTTCCTACAATCTGAAAGTACAGATAAGAAGTCATGCCCACTCATTGGTGTTGATGTTTGGGATCTGAATCCAGTCCTTATCCTTCCCAGCAAGTAACTGACCCATTGCTCCTTCTCTTTAGTTTTGAGATGACACTTTCTTTTTAAAGTTACTTGAGTAGTGTTCTAACATTAAATGATGTTCTACACTGATAATCTCAATCATTGTATCTTAATGGCAAAGTCACGTTGAGAATATCATTGCAGGTGAAAATGCAGTATACCTCAAAAGTCTTATTCTGTAGCAAGGGCTTTCAGGCAAATTACCAGATGGCTGCATTCTAAACTAAGGTGTGCTGCTGTGTGTTCCTAGGACACTAGGAACATGCTTTATTGTTTTCCTTTGTGCTCTGTGGCAATGTAGAGAGTGAGTCCTTTTCTTTCCATAAAATTTGATTACTTTGCTATGTGTGTTTTCTTTGGGAACAGGGGGAGGGAAGAGGGCTTCAGGGAGGGAGGAACTGGGAAAGGGGAAATCATTCGGAATGTAAATAAAAAAATATAGAAAATCAAAAAAAAAAACATTGCACTGTGTACTTTGTTTAGTATTCTTTATGTTATACAACACTCTAAGTAAAGAAATGTTTTCCCATGGAAAAACACAAAGTTCTGATGTGATTTTCTGGCTTTGAGAGAAATTCTACAGTGTTTGAATTTCGCATTTTCAGAACCTGTTTCAATTTCAAGGCATCTTTCAATTTCCCTTCTTTTCAGTGACAATGGAATAAAGTAAAATCATACTCCACAGGAGCTCCTTGGTTTTATTATTTTTTTTTAAAGTAGAGCAGTGTGAAGGGCTTAGAATTAAATTATATACCCTTTGTAGGTAGTAAAAATTAATTGTGCTTTTTATTAAAAAAATTAAATGATTTCATAAAAGTCAGAACAGATGAGTAGCTGAGAGTAGTACACATTCTGAAGTTACACATACATACACACACATACAGAGAGAGAGAGAGAGAGAGAGAGAGAGAGAGGAGAGCAAATTAGATTTATTGAAACTAGGAACCAAAATGTCATGATTTTTACATTATTATGCAGCACTGAGTGGAATAGTGTTAGGATATTTCTCAATATAAGGATGAGTAGCAGCCGGGCGGTGGTGGCGCACGCCTTTAATCCCAGCACTTGGGAGGCAGAGGCAGGCAGATTTCTTAGTTCGAGGCCAGCCTGGTCTACAGGGCGAGTTCCAGGACAGCCAAGGCTATACAGAGAAACCCTGTCTCGAAAAACCAAAAAAAAAAAAAAAAAAAGATGAGTAGCTGTCAAAATAGGCACAGCATCACCACTCGTCCAAAAAAAAAAAACAACTTAGGCAACTGAGTTTTGACTACACAACAAGGTTGTAAAATGAGAACTGGTCAAACCAAGGCAAAAAGATGAGAAATTTCTTGGTGGGAATCTCAAGAATTGTGGGGGATGAACAACATAAATTCATAGAATGAAGTTATAAAATCATTAGACATTATTTTATTATTCTAAAATAATAGCAAATTACTAACTATATAGAGTTCAAAGTTTTTTTTAAAAGCCCCCGGAGCAATTTTTCATGTAAATCACTTCCCCTTGAGTCACTTTCCTAGGCCATTTGCACATCGTGTTTAATCGAAGAATCTTTTTTTAAATGAGAATGTCTTCACAAGGTTCCTCTCTGTCATTAGCACACAGACTTAGTCATAGTCACTTTAATTTTTCTGAAACCCTTGGTACTATAGGAGATAAATAAATTCCAAAAACAGACAAAAAGGAATAGCAGAACTGAAGTCTTTGCAACTTCATCATAGAAAGTAATTAGCACACATGCCTGGTGCCTTATTCCGCTAAACCCAAACTGTCCATTGTAGGATCTGTTTCTCCAGAGCTTCCTAAAACAATTAGCAATGGTAACTTACTTACATAATCATTCTAGAGGAATTCCTTTATACCTCAGGGAAAATTCTAAGTGTTGGGAGACAGTGCTTTCCTATTTCATTTTGTAAAATCATTCAGACTTTGTTTCCATTTCTACTAATGGGGGAAATGCCAGAAAAGGATTTCTGACCTCAAATCAACCAACTCAGCAAGGATGTTCATACATCTCATTTTGGAAAATTTGGTGAAAGAAGAATTGAAAATATAGAAAACAGTTTGTTAAAATTGTTATATTTATTTACATTCCAAATGTTGCCACCCTTCCTGGTTCCCCTCTCCAAGTATTCTTGACCCCCTACCCCTTTCTCTTTGCATCTGAGAGGGTGCTACCCCACCCACCCCCTAATCCCCCTCCCACCCTAACCTCACCTTCCTACCCCACATCCTCCTTCCCTGGGGCTTCAAGTCAGTACAGGATTAGGCACATCTTCTCCCACTGAGTCCAGACAAGGTAGTCCTCTGTTACATATCTGCCATGGCCCATGGACCAGCCCATGTATGTTCTTTGGTTGGTGGCCTATTAGGGGAAGGATTAAAGGAGCTGAAGGGGACAGCAACCCCATAGGAAGACCAACAGTATCAACTAACCTGGACCCATGGGAACTCCTAGAGACTAAGCCACCAAAACTGTAAGCTTTAATTCCATATACAAGATGCATTTCTTTCTTTAGAGAAAGACGCCGCCACAGGGGTGGGCAACCTTCAAGTGTCATGCAAACTGACTGCTATCAAATGAGTTAATTTTAAGAACCTATGGGGAAATTTAGAAGCAAATTTTAAACCTGAAATAAACATGCTTAGATTAAATAAATGCAGTGAAAAATTTGAAGATAAGACCTCAGGGTTGGGGTGAAGGCTCAGTGGTGAAGAACTTGGAGCACAAGCCTGAGAATTGACATTTGGGTCATCAGCACCCACATAAAGGTTATGTGTTCTGGCATGTGTCTAATAAGCCAAGCACATGAAGGAGGGGAGACACATGTATCCTGGTGTCTCTTTGACATGAAACTCTAGCTACACCTGTGAGCTCTAACTTCAACAGAGAGCAACAGAATACATCAAATGTCAGCCTCTGGCTATCACATGTATATGAAAGTGAATATGCATAGCACATGCACTTACATATCAAACACATATCACACATGCAAATACATACAGACAAACACACTTGGTAAATAAAAATACTTAAATTTTCTGTCATGAATTTTGAACAGAGCATAATAAGAAATGGTAAGGGTCCATCTTAGGCACGACAGATATTTCTTGAGGGCACTGTGAAAATCCAGGATTTTAGGAAGTAATAAGATTTGCGTTTCCAAATAGGATTTGCAGTTCCAGGCAGCAGTATTTCATAAGGACATTTCTATACATACTAGCACTCTCCCTTACTCTCGCAAAGTTGCAATTAGTCTCCTGTCATTCACAGGGGATATTTCAGGACTTCGAGGTTGGCCTAAAGCCACAGATGACATTGAAACTTTTCACTAAGCACTTGTCATGTGCCAACCTGAGCAGCTTGGAGCATGTCTGGATAGTTAGCACAGATCATGATGACAAATTCTGTCCAAAGCAGAACAGAGGAGAATGGTGAAAAGTTCATCATGCTTTCTATAATGCGCACAAATTCAATGTGACCTGTTGAAAACTCTTCTCAGACTAGGGTTCTTCCAAAATAGAAATGGTGGAAAATGAGTCCAAGGACGAAGACTGATGTTGTCTTTCCTACTTGTAGGTACAATGAAGCACTGATAGGAGTAAAAGGTATTCAAAGTAGATAAATTAGGTGAATTTTAGCATATCGATATATGACCCAATTTTCCACCTATTGTTTAGGATATTGAGATGGTTCCAATGGTCTATGTAGAGATAAAATTTTGGAATATAATTTCATTATTGAGAATAACTGAAATAGCCTAAAAGGTGTGTGGTTTATTTAGATTGGAGTTAGATATATGATACTTCCACAGTAGTTTAAAGCTATAGATATAACAATTAATTTTTAAATCTTTAGAAGCCTAAGATATTATGTACGTGAAAATTTAGTTATATATAGTAGCTTATTTTGTGATTATAAGTTGAAAAACAAAACATGATAAATTAAAAATACCATATAAATTTTGAAAACCAGTTCTTATTTTCGCTCTACATTTACTAAGTACAAGTCTCTTTAGAAAATTCAATGCTGTCCACTCATACTAAAAGGCAGAAAGACATCTTCAATCATCAAAAGATATTTGGGTAACTCAGGGATAAAACAATATTTTACCCACACATAAGTTATACTGAAATGCTTAAAAAAGCAAGAATTTGGGTAATTTTATCTTATACATATTTATAGATTTTCCCATAACAACTTTATTCTAAAAAGAAAAATAAAACTAATCAGACATCTTATTTTAACTTGATAAACTATATTGAACATTGAATGTCTTTTTATAAGATATCATTTTTTTAAACTTTTTGCAAGTGGGTAGTATAATTTCCCTTACAATTCAGGTTTAAAATAAAATAATCTTGACAAATTGTGTGCTGTCATTTAAATATGTATCTTAGATATTCAAGTGAAACATGAGTATGTACTAAAATTAATTTGTGTGAACACAGTATTTTTGCGATTTATAAATTCAATTTATTTTAATATTTTTGTTGTAATTCATTTTATAATTATTACTGGTATACTTGACTGTAATACACATTTTTATCATCAAGAAATGAATTATTTCAAATGGGTATAATGTTTTCAGCTTGCTATTTCAGTTTTATGGAAGATGAGTCAGATGAATAGGGACTGAGATTAGTCTGGGCATTATAATTAACGTTTAGCTACTCTGAGCTCTATAATAAGAACCTTTCTGAAATTAAAAATAAAAGAAAAAAGAAAAGAATAATAAGGAAACAAAACAGGGGATACAGAAGAAAAGAAAGAAAACACAAACAATTAAATTATCACTAATGTCTTGACAGTAGCATGTAGTAAAACACACTTACGAAGCTTTTATTTTATTTTTTAACTTTGAATAAAAGTACTTGAACTTGAAAGTGAATTTGGGTCATTCATCAAGGTATGCTAAGATACAATGTATTCTAAAATCAGAATATGCATTTGTAACCACACTAAGAGGATAGTAAAAGTTAGTAAATATGCTTTCCTCATATTTAATTAAACAATTGGGACACATACTTATATTTTGCATATCAGTATCTTTCAGGTGAGAAAAATCCTTTGTGAGTTTGTTATTTATTAGAGAAGGATGAAGCACCTACTGGTAGTAAATTTCAGCTTTCATTATTATTCATTAATTAGATAATTAGACTACTTAGATACTCTGTCACATAAAATTTCACTTACCATTATATGATTTTATAAAATCTATGATATTATCAATTAAAAACATATACCGACTTCTGAAATGCTACGGAGAGAAACTATAAGTGGATTACTAGAATCCATGAAAATAATGAAAATGTTTTTTAATCACAGAAATGTTTTTCATAAATTTTGTATTGTTCAGTAAATTTGTTTCATTATCAGACTTTTCTTGGTGTTCATAGATTGGTTCATTTAATTTTCATACATACACAACTGTTGGCTGAGATCATCAGGGTTAGTGAGAGATGTGAGGCCCACCAGTTTTACATATCAACACACAAATGTACTTAATGAAAAGCGTATCGAAGAGTCTTTCTTCCTCAGTAAATATTGTTTTGAACACTTTTAAGCTACCAAAGGTAATTTTCCTCAATCGAGTTAGCATCAGTAAAAGTTATGTCCCAAGTATATGGTACTGTATTCATGCTCTCCTTTTTAAAGAAAAAAATTAAAACTTTAAAAAAAATCTTCTCATAATTGACTCTCCATATCAAAAATCGGCCAAGGGGAAAAAGCGAAATTCTACTTTTTGTTGAACAATAAAAGGACTAACCACCCATTGAAAAGATGACTCCGCATCATGCTTCCATTGTTGCTTTGGGGAAGGCAGGTGCTGCTGAAATCTTCCACCTGAAGAGTGCAATCAGACAGACGCAATCAGGTTTGTGTTATTCTGAGTCGTTAACAACAAACCTGGGTAGGGATTTATTTTAGTTTATTCTGTTTCAGCCTTTATGAACAGGACTTATGAATTGGAGAATCATTGCCTTTCATTGATTTCTGAAAAAGTCACAGCTATTATCTCTTTGAATATTGCTTTTTTATTATGTTCTGGAGGTATGATTAGGCTCACTACTGAAAGGAATTAGATTTTTCAAACTACATTAAAATAACAAAATCAATTTTTATTCTATTTCTCTGAGATACAACTAAGTGCACAGAGATAGTGGAAAAGCACACATACATACAGCACACATACATACATATCCACATCCCCCCCCCACAAACACAATGATATAATGTTGAAAAGAGTTAAATTAGGAAACTATTGGATGAAAAGATAACTTAAAATATATGTTATACTTATAATGTTTGGTGTTTTATAATGTAACAACTGAGGTCTAATTCATAGGGAAGATGTAATAATTCTAAATTCCTTAAAGCCCAAAGAAAACCTCAATGGGCCTGACAGTGGTGCACACGCCTTTAATCCCAGCACTTCAGAGGCAGAGGAAGGCGGATTTCTGAGTTCGAGGCCTGCTTGGTTTACAGAGTGAGTTCCAGGACAGCCAAGGCTACACAGAGAAACCCTGTCTGGAAAAAACAAACAAAACAAAACAAAACAAAAAAAGAAAGCCTCAATGGTTTATAAAATTAAATTTTACAGATAGAGACAATTAATAAAATAATTGGTGAACTTATCAGTTAATGGGATACTAAAACATTAAAAATTGTAGATTAACAGGCAAATATTTTGAAGAATTCAAAACAATTGGGCAACAAAATTAACAGCTTTTGGAAGCATAATTCTTCAACCTCTGAGAACTGAAACTTAAGATACATCTTTGTCAAATCAAGACAAGGACAGAATTTAATTACTAATGATAAATTTCTAGAAATCTGGAAGAGAACATTAGAATAAAAAATTACAGAAGCAAAGAATGAATAACAAAATGTTTCAAATGTTAGGCTAGAAAACAGACCATAGAGAGGATAAAGAAAGAAGAAAAAAATAAGCCAGTCTCTAGTGACATTTCAATTAAGACTTTGGACTTGATAAAACAAAATGAACCGATTTAAAATCAAAATGTTATGAACACAAATGATAGCTACTTTCAAAGTAGTATGAAATCTATGATTAATAATATAAAACAAAATATTAAAGAAAGAAAACAGAATTTCAGGATAATGCAAACATTAAGTCATCTCACAAAGTTACTTTATATTTCTTTATTTTTATTTTATGTGTACAGATGTTTTCCCTCCAAGTATGTATGTGTACTATGCTCATCTAATTCCCGTAGAAGCCAAAAAAGAATGTCAGATTCCTTGTAACCAGTTACAAAAGGTTGTGAAGACTTGAACCTGCTTTTTCTGAAGGAAAAATCAGTGCTCTTAACCACTCAGAAACCTTTCCAAACATCATGGACATATTTTAAAAAGAAGGACAACACCCTAATCAAAGCAAAAGTATTTCATAATATTGGAACATCTCAAAAACAAAGTACATAAGCTTAGAGAATTTAGAGACTGTTTAATTTAGAATATTCAGATTTGTCAAAACATGCTTAAAAGGGGACTTCAATCCTAGCTTATAAGTTAATTGAGTTTGAAGCTTGTCTGAGCTTGAGCGCCAAGCCAGCATGATCTAAAATCAAAAAGGAATCTACATCCAAAGGGATACATATAGCATATTAAGTAATCATATATATTACTAAAGCAATTTTATATATTTCTATAAATTAAATAACATCATTAAACAATGTGAAGGAGTGTCTGACATACAGGGAAATAAGTCTTCTGAAAACATAAAACTGCATCTTACTTCTAAAACTCTTATAAAGACAACAAATAATGTGAAATTTAAACAAGAAAAGCAGAGGCTTATGAAAAATGTGAAAAATAAGAGTAATTAAATGTAAACTAAAATAATTCAACAATGTAATCAAGGAAATGCAAACAAGAGCCCAGTGCATTTAACATCTACAGAGTGCAGAGTGTTAAAATCTGACAGTGTTAACATTGGAGAAGATGATCATGAAAATTGAAACAAGTTTAGTGAAATAGATCAAGAAGTGTTAATTATATGAGGATTAATCTACAAAATAACTTTAAGTGGAAAACTATTTGCAGATAATATATATGATGATAATCTATACAGCCAAATTTGGGGTAAATCTAACATTTTAAAGAATTTCTTGTTTAATGATACTTCCACTAGTAGTGATTGTATTCCTCAGAAAACTGGGCATGACACTCCCGGAGGATCCGGCTATACCACTCCTGGGCATATACCCAGAGGATTTACATACATGCAATAAGGACACATGCTCCACTATGTTCATAGCAGCCTTATTTATAATAGCCAGAAGCTGGAAAGAACCCAGATGTCCCTCAACGGAGGAATGGATTCAGAAGATGTGGTATATTTACACAATGGAATACTACTCTGCAATTAAAAGCAACGAACTCACGAAATTCCTAGGCAAATGGTCAGAACTGGAAAATATCATCTTAGTGAGGTAACCCAATCACAAAAGAACACACATGGTATGCAGTCACTGATAAGGGGATATTAACCCAGAATCTCAGAATACCCTAGACACAACTCACATATCAATAGATTTCAAAGAAAATGGAAGGAGAGACCCTGGTCCTGGAAAGACTGGATGTAGGGGAATGCCAGGACAGAGTAACGAGAGGGGGTTGAATGGAGAAAAGAGGGAGGGAAGGGGGCTTATGGGACTTTCGGGGAGGGAGGAAACGGGAAAGGGGAAATGATTTGGAATGTAAATAAAAAAACTTAGAAAATAAAAAAAAAAGAAAATGATTCACACCAAATTTAGATGCTGAATTTTTTCAGTGAAAAAGCATTGGGAATGTAATGGCGTTAGTATTTATGATGATGTCAATGGTGTGTGCAAATCACAGACATTTGTTAGTATCCTTTCTAGTGTATATCACGCATTAAAATTCTGATAATGAAGAAACACATTGAAGAATATTTGATTGAGTGGGGAGAGGAGGATAATTCCTGGGAAGAAGCTATTTCTGCAGAGACTGATAAGAACTGCAGTGATAAGCAGAGGTTGGGATATTTCAGGTCAAAGGCTAATTACCATATCTCAGCTAGCTTTAGCCCTAGCTAAAGCAACCATCCCTTGCCCATCTCTGTGTCAGAACTAATGGCCTGTGACTAATAGATGAAAATTTCATGGAAGCTATTAACCATCAGACTGCAAGCTTCCACCACCAACCCATAAGCTAAGAATGTCATCAGATAGCATGCAAGGAGTATAGAAAACCTTCCCAGTCTTGCTGTAACTTCCACTGATGTACCCACTAATGTATTTTAGAATTGATTTGATTTAAGATATTCTTTGTAGTGTAAAGCAATAAGATGTCCTGAAAGTATTTCTACATTGGAACATGAAATTTGAGGCAATGTGAATCTGTGTTCCTGGGCCAAGGTCATTCAAACTTGGCCTAGTGGAAACTATCTTTTATTGCTTTTAAAGTGAGATCGGTGGTGTTGTTGCTTTTGGTTGTTCTGCTTTTGTTGTTGCTGTTTTGTTTGTTTGTTTTTGCATTGACTTTTTCATTGGAAATGAGTAACCAACCATAGCAATAGACTAGAGAGATGGCACTATTCTACACAAGTAAGAAATAGCACAGTGAAAAATCAAGGCTAAGTCTATGCTGCTCTGCTGTATTAGCCAGAATTCTGATTTATAGTAGCAGCGACACATTCTGTCTCCCCCAGGACTGTATAACCAAGTTGCTATTTTCCATTATAATTCAATTTATTCAGTATAATGTGTATTTGCACCAGTACAAAAGAAATACTTTGTTTTTTGCTTTGATTTTCTCTTTAGTCATATTTTAGATATGAAACAATTTCAGTGAAGTAAGTGATACTTATAATAAAACCTCATGGTTTAGACTGAGAAGACAGATCATATCCTAAGCCAAATAATTAATTAATTAATCAGTATATATACAATATGAGATGATAATACAGACTAAACCCCATCTTGGAATATCCTCCCACTGCATCTAAATCTTTGCCCACAAACTTAAAGACTAATTTATATAAGGTTTTACTTTTCTACCTTTCTTAGACAGAGTGGTCACTCTTAGCAAAATAGCTTGCAATATTTTCCCTTTCCATTCACTCAACTTAAGACAGAAATAAATCTAATAACTCTATCTGGGTTCTTCCCCTCATGTGTAAGAATATCAATTTTATAGCAATTACCTTATTCTACAAGCTAATCAAAGTACACTTGAATATCAGAGTGACGTTCATTACTATCTGCCTGTTTTGGGTGCAAATAAATTTAGGGACTGCTGAATTTTTAGGATAAAATCCAAGTTGCATATAAAGCATTGGAATATTCTTAGCCTAAAACTCACTTGTCACAGATCTTGTTTCAAAATATACTTTTAGGATAGAGGGGGCATATGCACTGCCGATGGACAAGGGAGTGCTACAAATCCAAAAAGAAGAAAGCAGAATAAGACCAAATACATGGTTAAATCAGTATTTGGGTCCTCAGTACAAGTCTGAGTCAGTAATGTGTTTTGTATACAAGCATGAGGATCTGAGTTCAGATCTACCACACTCACATGAAGGTTGACTCACCTGAAAGAACAGAACACATCTGGGACCACAGTAATTTTTAAAAAGCTCCTGGACCTCACTGGCCTGTCAGTGTAGTAAATCAATGAGTTTTTGTTTGTGTAATAGACCCTGTCTAAAATAATCAGATATGGCTGGAGAGGTAGAGGAAGACACCCAAACATGAAACCATGGCCTCTGTAAGTGGACACATATTGACAAGTAAACACATACCTATCCACATATATATTACACATAAAATAACAATAATAAATGAAAGAAACTCTACCATAGTACTCATGAGTTGATATCCTGGACTCAGATTAAAATGAAATCATATGTATAAAGTATATGTATTCCTATCTAAAATGAATCACGTTTATAGTATCTAGTGTCATTAAGACAATAAACATGAGAAAAAGAGAAACATTTCAGTAGACTCCAATCTCTACACATAATAATCTTGGGAGTATTTAGTGTCCTTATTTCTTTGTTACTCAACACTATACAGTATTCTAAACTAGAGGGATATTTATGAGAATGTTATTAGTTATATCTCACAATGAAGTCAGGAGTCATATTAAAATTCTTATTTAAAGGGTCGTAAGTATCTAAGAAGAAAAGAAAATGTCCTGATGAATGAGCCTTTGTTGTTCCATGAACACTACATTACTCCTAGCCAATCACACTTTCATGTGCATTTCACCCCCTGAGAAATTTAAGTTCATGCTACTCTTTCCTGCTTTGTCTCTGGGGCTGGCTTATAAGAGGCTTCCAGGATGGGAAGCACATGTAGTCATTTTGCCTATGTGAAGCTGATGTGTCATGGTATCATTCAACCTGCTTTATTTCTTACTTGATCCATTGCCCTTACTTACTGCTGCTATGGTTATAACTATTAAACCAAAAACCTTTAACGTTGCACTGCCCTTTGGTGGAAAAAGAGAAACTAAAGAGGGAGGGAAGGGGGCTTACAGAACTTTCGGGGCCGGAGGAAACAGGAAAGGGGAAATGATTTTGAATGTAAATAAAAAAAAAACTTAGAAAATAAAAAAAAAAAAAAGAAAAAAAGAAAAAATATTTCTGAGTGGGGAAACCCAGACCCAGAAAGACAAAAAAAAAAAAGTAAACATGGATGTCCCACATTAAGCAGGGCTAAAATCATCACAGGTACCAATCCTTGCATCATATTCTCAAGATTTCCAGTAGTTTCTTTTATACACACAATCCCATAAACATTGACTGAGTCATGTAGGCCCCTGAAGCTCCTGAATGATCCACTTATTTCTTCTTCATTGAACACACAGGGGACTGCAATCAACTTTAGATTGCAGGCTCCCCTGATCTGCCCTCTTCTTCCTGATCACCTTGGAGCTGAGATGATTATATCTTATGGCCAGTTAGACTGTCCCACTTGTTGCTAGATCTTATCTCACTTGGTTCTCACATTGAGCAGATTCACATTGGCATGGTACATCTATATGACCTAGACTACAAAGGTAAAAAAAAAACATTCAAAGTTAACTCTTTAATACTAGAGCAAGTAAGCCAACTTAACATTAAACCATTACCGTATGAAGTAAAGCAGAGTTATTTAAACTGTTCTAGCTTGTTCTTTTTTTTAATTAACCATTTTATTTGTTTACATTTCAAATGATTTCCCCTTCCTGGTTACTCTTCCACAACCCACCCATCCCATCCTTGCCTCTGTGAGGGTGCTCCTCCACCCCCTCATCCACTCCTGCCACCCCAATCTAGCATTCCCTTATGCTGGGGCATCAAACTTCCACAGGAACAAGGGCCTTCCCCTCCATTGATGTGGGATAAGGCCATCCTCTGCTACATATGTATCTGGAGCCATGGATCCCTCCATGTATACTATTTGGATGGTTGTTTAGTCTCTGGGAGTTCTTGGTGGTCTCGTTAGTTGATATTGTTCTTACTATAGGGTCGAAATCCCCTTCAGCTCCTTCAGTCCATCCCCGGGCTCAGAACAATGGTTGGCTTTGAGTATCTGCATAAGGAAAGGCCATCCAGAGACCTCCCCACCTAGGCATCCATCCCATCTGCAGACACCAAACCCCAACACTATTGCTGATGCCAAGAAGCGCTTGCTGATAGGAGCCTGTTATGGCTGTTCTCTGAGAGATTCTACCAGCACCTGACCAATACAGAAATAGCTTGTTTTGTATTCTACTACTTATACCTTGGTCATATAAAGTAATATTTATATTGCTAAACTTTACATTATTTTATTCTGAAAATGTAAAACCTTTTTTCTTACTTTTATATCTATTGTGTTCATGTATAAAATGAGCATTAACATGATAATTAGTATTCTAAAAGTGATTATAGATAAGCTTGTAGATGACTTAATTGTAACCTCAAAAACATGTCTTGGGTCACAAATAGGTTTTACTTTAATCTCACCTAAAAATCATGCCATCTTCTAGCTGAAAATTCTGTGCAACTCAAGTGGTGCAACTCTATAACCAACATGGCTAAGTTCCACTGGTATAGCACCAATCCTTGATTCAAACAATTTCTTCAAGAATTAGTCATACTACTTCTTATGTACCCCATCATATCCTCCCTTCAGTGTCAGTAATTTACCATTCTTAAAACAACCCTGGTTCTTTCAGCAAAGGCTTAATTTGGACTGACTCACTGGTAAAGAGCCCAACCAATACCTGGGCATGCTAGTGTACTATTAGCTTATCATAAAGGACTCAAAACCATATCTTTCATTTAGCTGCACCAGATGGTTGTGTGCTTGCCTTCCATATGCTAGCAAAACTAGCAACTGTACTTTGGGGGGTGGGGGGTCTCTGCAGGTGCCAGGCTGGAAAGCAAGCTAAAAGGCCTCAGCTCTTCATCAACCTAGATCAAGAAGTTGGGGAATCTGGTCTCAGGAAGTTTGTTCTCAACAAACTTAAAAACAGTATAATTTGAAAAACTGCTTCCTGGTGTAATTTAATCCCCAGTGCTCAAGGAAACAAAATTATATGGAAACTCGATTCAGGAAACATGTAATTTCTTCCAAGAAGATGAGATCTAGTGACAGACTACCTACACTAGCTGTGATGGATTGCATATGCTTGTCTCAGGGAGTGGCCCTATTAGAAGGTGTGGCCTTGTTGAAGGAAGTGTGTCACTGTAGGGTTGGGCTTAGAGATCTTCCTCTTAGATGCCTGAAGATGGCCAGTCTGTCCTGGTTTCCTTTGGATAAAGGTGTAGAACCCTCAGCTCCTCCTGTACCATGCCTGCCTGGATGTTGCCATGCTTCTATCTTGATGACAATGGACTAAACCTCTGAACCTATAAGCCAGCCCCAAGTAAATGTCTTTTATAAAACTTGCATTGGTCATTGGTGTCTGTTCACAGCAGTAAAACCCAAACTAATACAGAAGTTGGTACCAGGAGTGGGGTATTGCTGTGATAGGCCTGACCATGCTTTTGTTTGGAAGAATATGGGTTTTGGAACTTTGGATTTGGAAAGTCATGGGATGTTTTAAGTGGGGCTTAGTGGGTCAGCCTAGTAGGAATATGGAAGACAGTGGTATTGAGGGTCATTTGAACTGTGTAGGCCTGATGACCCAAAAGGTTTCAGTGGAGAAGAACTTTCATATGTGATTGAGAGACTGTTTTAGTGATATTTTGGTGAAGAACATGGCTGCTTTTTGCCTTTTTCTGAAGAGACTGCCTAAGGTTAAGGAAAAGAGATATATATTAATTGTATTGACAAAGGAAGTCTCAAAAAAGCCCAACAGAGACTTTGTTCTCTGGTTAAGCCTGATGAAGAGCATTTTGAACAAACATAGCAAGCTGAGAAAGGAAACATACAAAATATATAGTTTGAGCATTAAAGGGACACCAGGAAGTGAAATGGAGCTGAATTCAAGGATATTAAACTGAATTAAGGAAGTAGTGACTTTGAGACAAGATTCCTCCCAGTTAAATTTAGGTTCAGGCATGGTAGTACAAGCCTTTAATCCCAGGAGACAAAGATAAGCAGATCTCTGAGTTCAAGGCCAGCCTAGAACAGAGCAAATTCAGGTGAAGATAAATTTAAATCCATACTTAGTGAACCACAGCTTTAAACCCAGTGCTTAGGAGACAGGCATGCAGATCTCTGAATTCAAAGTCAGTCTATGGAGCAAGATCCAGGACAGCCAAGCTTAGGCAGTGAAGGAGTTGGAATAAAGGAAGCTAGTGATAATGTAATAGAACAAGGGGGCCAATGTTGCAGCTCCTGCAAACAGCAGAACTCAGCAGTTTAGGCCATGTGTCTCTGGCTTTATATTCAAGAGGAGAAGGAGACTATTGGAACAATTGATGCTGGTTAGCTGGAGCTAAGAAATTAGTGGTGATTAAGAAAAGACCAGCATCACTTAGGTGATATCTTCTGGGAAGTGTTTCCTGAGAGCACAAAGAATCTGTGTTTCAGAGATAGCCAAGGTTGTACCTCATGCTGCAGTTGTACTTGGTAATGTGTAAGAATAATCCAGGTGGTACTGGTTTTGAAGGCATGAAGGCATCATGAAGAACAGCTGAGGTTTGGCACTGTGAGAGACCATGGAAGGCCATTGGTGAAAGTGCAACCTCAGTTGTAGTTAACAGCCAAGGACTGAAGGAGTCATGCAAAGGAGTTGAGGTATCAATACCTGAAGACAGTCTATGAGAGGCTTTGGTGAAGCACAGTTGCAGTAGAAGACCCTAGCATATTGGAGATGCCAGTACCATGGGATGACCACCAAGGACAGCAGTGGCAGCGGAGTGCATCAACCTGAACTTAGAGTGCTACAGAGGGCAGAGCTGGAGAAGTGACACCAGCCCTTTGGAGATGCACAGATGATCATGTGTGGAACTCAGACACTGGAACAAGAAGCTGTGAAGCTGAAGTTGACTTGGGAACCCCAAGATGTTAAAGATGCCAGAGACACAGGATGCCTGCCAGGAAAGCTGCTAACAGGGAGAGGATCCAGCCCAGGAGAAAGAACCTTGTTGCAGTCAACAAAGATGAAAAGGGAGTTGAAGATCTGAAGACTGCTTTGCCATCAGACATGGAGATGCAGAGTTTGGAGACTGCCTAGCTGGTTTCCTGTCTTGCTTTTAGGATTACAGTTAAGTGATTGGATGAATCTCAGAAGAGACTTTGAACTTTGGACTTTAAACACTGTTGAGAATACTATAGACTGTGGGGACTTTTGAAGTTGGACTAAATGTATTTTGCATTATGCTATGTTTAGGTATGGCCCCCATAGACTCATGTTTGAACAAGCCTATGGGGGCCAGGGAGTGGAATGTGATGGTTTGCATATGCTTGTCCCAGGGAGTGGCCCTATTAGAAGGTGTGGCCTTGTTGGAGGAAGTGTGTCACTGTAGGGTTGGGCTTAGAAATCTTCCTCTTAGATGCCTGAAGATGCCCAGTCTGTTCCTGGTTTCCTTTGGATAAAGGCGTAGAACCCTCAGCTCCTCCTGTACCATGCCTGCCTGGATGTTGCGATGTTTCTGTCTTGATGACAATGGACTAAACCTCTGAACCTGTAAGCCAGCGCCAAGTAAATGTCTTTTACAAAACTTGCATTGGTCATTGGTGTCTGTTCACAGCAGTAAAACCCAAACTGATACACTAGCTTACAGGCTTAGAGAAGGCTCTGGCCAGGTCTCATCACACAGATAACATATAGGCCATTTGGGCTATTAACTACCTCTGGTTCTAATGGTAGGAGCTTGAGGGAGTCTCTGACTACATGGATAATGTAAGGGTCCTTTAGACAATTAGGTTTCTTCAGTCCTAATTATGGGACCTTGATAAGGATTGGCCCAACAGATAATACAGATCACAGATCACAAGGCTGTTAATCATATATGTGTTTTTCCATATATATATATATGGAAAAATAGGTTTTATGTCTTTCATCTGGAAGAAGAATCCCAGGTGTGTAACTTTCTGGTTCTCAAGAGATATTTGGGCACAAGGACCTTCATTCTGTGCTCCTGAAAACTTTTGTGTAGGGCTTATTAAAAGAAATGAAACAACCAAAAAATTCATGTATTAAACTAAGATGTTCACTTAGCACCTATAATATTTTTTCTGTTGAATGCCAAGTTGGATGAATGTATTCTTGGTACATAATTTCTAATTTTTTTTCATCCATAGTAAAAAGTTTACCTATATTGTTGTGGATGGCCCTGGTGCTGCCTGTACTCTGATGTTAATTCTGCTTTCTCAGGAGGGGCTATCTGGAACAAGGAATGAGTCATGTACTTAGGTGACTTCTTGTGAATTTTCTGCTGAATGAATAAAGGGACTGGGTGAGTAGGTGGGACAGATGAAGAGACGAAGCAGGAGAGAGTTAGGGGTTTTTTAGATAGGGATAGGAGAAGACAAGATATAGCTAGCTTCTAGTGTCTCTTGGTTTATATAGTAAATCTGACAGGATTCAAAACTAGAGGATTTAGATTTAATATGGCTTGCAAGATTAGGATTCTAGTTGATGCACCCAAATATTGAGTTATCATTGCTTCTGAACTAAGTTTTTGTGGTGTTTTCCTTCATTCGGTAGCTTGATTAGGTTGCAGAGAGAAAAGTATGGTGGTAAAGCGTAGGTTTGCCCAATATGTACCACAAAAGGCCATGGGAGTTTTGAAACATGGGGCTGGTGTGGTAGTGCCAGTGGGAACTATGGGTGGAGAGACATTTCAGGAGCCCCGGGCCAGAGAATTTCCATGAGATAAGAATAGGCCGGGTATAGTACAGGAAATTGCTGGTCTTCTTAATATTTCCTACAACACTATATGTGCTTATGACAATTTCTATTTAAATGGAAAAGGGGCCTCTGTTTCTATAAAGATGTCTTCCTATGGAATATATTCAGTTTTTTCAGTTCAGTAAAGTAAATAACAAATTTAAATAAAGATAAGGTAAGCTATCTAAATAGTTCTATAACCCCTAAGGAAATAGAAACATTCATTAAATGTCTCCAAACAACAACAACAATCCCAGGGACCGATGGTTTTAGTGCAGAACTCTACAAGACTTTCAAAGAAGAGCTAAGACTAATACTCCTCAAACTATTCAACAAAAGAGAAACAGAGAGAATATTGCCAAACTCATTCTATGAGGCCACAGTCACCCTGATATCAAACAAAGCCTCAACAAAGAAAGAGAATTTCATACCAATTTCTCTTATGACCATTGATGCAAAAAACTCAAAGTGTATACATGGAGGGATTTATGGCTCCAGATACATATATACCAGAGGACTGCCTTATTTGGCATCTGTGGGAGAGGAGGCACTTGGTTCTGTGGAGGCTTGTTGCCTCAGTGAAGGGGGATGCTAGAGGGGTGAGGCAGGAGTGGGTGGGTGGGGAGCACCCTCTTAGAGGCAAAGCAGAGGGAGGATGGGGTAAGGGGGACTTGTGGAGGGGAGACTGGGAAGGGGAACAGGATTTAGAACGTAAATAAATAAAATAATTAATAATAAAAAATAAAAATAATTCTGGAGTATTACCATCCTTAACTTCAAGATGTACTACAGAACAACAGTAAGGAAAATTGCATGGTATTGATATGGAAACAAACAGATTGATCAATGGAATCAAATTGAAGACCGAGAAATAAACCCACATATCCATGGGCATTTGATTTTTTTGACAAAGAAACCAAAACCACACAATGGAAACTGGAGAACATCTTCATCAAATGGTACTGGCCTAACTGGATATCTGCATGTAGAAGAATGCAAATAGACCCATTTTCATTACTCTGCAAAAAACTCAAGTCCAAGTGGATTAAAGACTTCAATGTAAAACAGTATACACTAAATTTAATAGAACAGAAAGGGAGGAATAGCCTTGAACTGATTGGTACAAAAGACAACTTCCTGATCAGAGCATCCATAGTTCAGGTACTAAGCTCAACAACTATTAAATGGGACCTCATGAAACTGAAAAGCCTCTGTACAACAAAGGGCAGCATGGATAGTACATAAGATTGCCTACAGACTGGACAAAGATCTTTACCAAGCCTATATCTGACAGAGGACTAATATCCAAAATATCTAAAGAATTCAAGAAGTCACACACCAAGAGCCCAAATTACCCTATTAAAAACTGAGTTATTCAACCCCATAGGAAGAACAACAATATCAACTAGCTGAAGCACCCAGAATTTCCAGAGAGTAAACCACCAACCAAAGAGTATATACATGGAGGGATCCATGGCTCCAGCTACATGTGTAGTAGAGGATTACCTTATCTGACATCAAGTGCAGGAGAGACCCTTGATCCTATAGAAGCTTGATATAGGGAAAGGTTCCCTAATTGCTTCTTGATTGGGTCAATAAAGATGGCAGAAGCCACTTGCTAGGTGAAGATATAGAGGTGGGATTTCCAGGTCTCAAGAGGAAGAGGAGGAGATGAGATAGAGAAAGGGACTTTTTGGCCAGGCTTTAAAGAGAGGAGCATGGACATCATAATGGGGGCTATTAGAACCAGTGGTAGCCTCTGCCACTGGAAGAATTCTGATATAGGATAGCCAATGTGTATAGGACAAGAGTTTCTGCGCCTAGCTGTTGTGTCAACTGGCTGATTTTAAAAAATTAGGATTTGTCTGGTGTTTTCCATCCATGGTGACTCAGGTGGGCAAGAGAAAGAACAACCACGGGGGGGGTGCCCTTTGCAGTTGGCAGAGCCAGTTGGGAAAGCCAGGTGGAACTCGAGATATAGCTCCAGGCATTCTCAGGAGGGATGGTTGTTGGGTGCCTAAACAAAGCCAGTCAGAGGAATGGGCAGTGCTCTTGGTAAAACAGGAACTTCCAAGAAGGAGCCAGCGTGCATTTTAAAATTACACAGAAAAGAGATGATGTCCAAGGTAGTAGGAGAGAATCAGATATCTTGAAGCAGGTAGTGAGAGATGGGAGAGGTGGTTTCTCAGAGAGTGGAGAGGAGTCACATGATGGCTCAAGTGTGGAAACCTTAAACAAAGAAACCCAGGGGGCAGACTCAGATCAAAGGCTCTGATGTCCCCTGCTGTGAAAAGGGACAGGCTAGCTCTCTGAGGAAGAGAGCCAAATAATAAAAACTGCCTACTTTCTACAAGCAGGTAATCATAGGATAAACTTCTAAGTTTGGTTTCATTGTTTTTAAAGATAGAAGAGAATATAGGTGTTGCCTGAGCCAAGTAGGGAAATCATCCCCTTGTTCAACACTAATACAAAGAGTTTGGGCCCAGAGGCACTGGGACCCCTGCTGTGCAGAGACAAGTGAACTAGAGGTGGGCAGAAAGACTGCAGTCTTGAAACAGCTTGATGCCCTAACAAAGGGGGAATACTAGAGCTGTGAGGTGAGAAAGGGTGAGTGGTAGAGCACCCTCATAGAGGCAAAGGGGAAGGGGTGTTTGTGGAGGGGAAACTGGGAAGGGGGATAACATTTCATATGTAAATAAATAACATAACCAATAAAAAAAGAAACAAAAATGGGATACAGAGCTAAACAGAATTCTCAACAGAGTAATCTCTAATGGCCGAGAAACAGTTAAACAAATGTCCAATGTCCTTAACCATCAGGGTAATGCAAATATGAGAGTCCTCATTACAGCCATCAAAATATGTAAAATGGAAAACTCATTCTACAGTACATGCTGGTGAGGATGTGGCCCTACCTTTCTGGTGGGAACACAAACTTGTACAATAACTCACTCTGGAAATCAATTTAGCAGATTCTCAGAAAATTTTGAACAGTTCTAACTTAAGACCCAACTATACCACTTCTGGGTATATATCCGAAAGATGTTCCACCAACCCAAAAGAATACATACTGGACTATTGTTCACAGCAGCTTTATTTGTAATAGCCAGAAACTAAAAACAACCAGATGTCCCTCAACTGAAAAATGGATAAAGAAAATGTGCTTCATTTACATGAGGTTATACGACTCAGATATTAAAAACAATGAGATCATAATGGAACTAGAAAAATACCATGAGTGACCCTCATGCATATTGTGTACTCACTGATAAGTGGAGGACATTAGCCATGAAGTATGGGATAACCATGCTATAATCCACAGATCCAAAGAAAGCATATAACAAGGAGGACCCTAGGGATGATGCTTGAATCTTTCTCAGAAGGTGAAATAAAATAGATTTAAGAGGTAGATGGAAGGAAATGGGTAGGAGATGGGATGGGGAAGGGATCAGGAAGGGGGATCAGATGTAGGGAGAGCAGGGGGAGAGAGTGGAAATAGGTGCTGGGCAGGGTTTGTGGGCATCTCTAGGATGTTCCAGAGAGCCTGGAACAGGGGAGACTATGTTCTAGTCTATGGGAGTGACTCTAGCTGAGGCACCTAGTAGTGGATGGGTGATATGGTGCCTAAAGTGGCCACTACCTGTAGTCAAACAGAACTCTCAGTAAATGAGTACAAAAGCAATCTATCCACAAAACCTTCTATTGAAATATGTCCTGCCTATAAAATGTACATGGACAAAGATGGAGAGGGAGGGAATCACTGAACAATGACTGTCCTAAATAAGACCATCCCATGAGCAAGAACCAATCCTTAAGACTATTAATGATACTCTGTTATGCTCCCAGACAGGAGCCTAGCATAAGTCTTCTGAGAGGCTCCACCCAGCAGCCAATGGACACAGATGGAGAGACAACAACCAAACATTAGATGGATGGTGGGAGTCTTGAGGAAGAGTTGGGGGAAGGATTGAGGGACCCAGAGAGGATACAGACTCTATAGGAAGACCAAGAGGGTCAACTAAGCAGAACCTTTGGGGGCTCCCTGAGACTGATCCACCAATCACAAAGCTAGGCCTAGGCCCTCCAACATATAAGTAGCAGATGTGTGGGAGCTGTCCCTGCATTTGGTGCCTGCCTGTAGATCCCTTTCTTCTAACTGGGCTGCCTAGTCTGGCCCTGGTGGGAGAGGATGTGTCTAATTCTGCAGAGATTTGATATGCAAGTATGGGGTGATACCTAGGGGGTCGTCCCCTTTCCCAGAGGAGAAGGCAGGGGAAATGGAAGGACTTTATAGCAGGGAGTTGGAGGGGAGCGGAGGTGGATATTGGGATGTAAATTGAATAAATTAATAAATGAAAAATTATGGTACTTCACTGAAATCTAAAGGAAACAGCTATCTTGAATACTTAGTTTAAGAATTTAAATAAAAGAAAGTTGTGACAAAATGTATTTTGTCTGGTAACTGTCTTTCAGTAAACTAGAAATTGTCTGAGACCACTTCTAAATTTGCCAAAATTTTCTCCATAGAGCCTTTCTCTTCAGCTTATTGAAACTGTATGAAAATAAAAACAGATATGAAGTAAATCCATAGAATTGTTCTTATATTTATGTAGAAAAGAAACCTCTATACACAGAACCTTGACTATCTACTATATGACAAAAGGAACTAGTCTATTTAGTAAAAGTTAAACTTACTTTAAGTTCCTTTGGGTCCCAGTCGAAATTTAATTTGTACATCTATGTGGTAATACCTAGGGGGTCCTTATTTATTTATCATTAGTTTAATGAAGGTGTGATAATAACCTCTGAGCCCAACATTAATTCAAAATCTTGATATTATACTTAACCACTCTTTGGGAGTAAATAAATTATTGTGTAATTTGTTAGATATCTAGTCTCTAAACAGTTAAATGATGTATAATGATTCTCAACAAGATACTTTAAAATCCACATCTAAGCCTGCTTCTTACATATTTTCAGACACAATTAAATGTATGAGAAAATTCTCTCACTACTTAGTTTTGAAGTTGTGTCATGTTTGCAAAGATGTTAAGAAAGAGAGTGGTGATTATTAAGAACTCAGGTTAAAGAAAAGTTACCATCTGCTGAGGTCATTAGAAAATGTGTCACATTTGTAAAAGAAACAGGACTTGACATCTTTTAATTTTTTTCTTTTTAATTAACACATGATAATTTTATGTACTCCTGGGTATAGTGTGATTATTTCAAAGTATATGTGTGTGTATATATATATATATATCAATAATGAAGCCAAGGCAATTAATATTTTTCACTTATATTTGAGTTCCTGTTTGTTAATTCTTTATAAAATTCAAAATTGATTATTATGTACTATAGACATCCCACTATTATGCTACAGAATACTAGAACTTTTTCTTACTGACTGTATGTTAGTACCTATTGTTCAAGGACCCTCTGTGTCCCTGCTTTCTGCCCTTCCTAGCCTCTACTAATCATTGTTCTACTTTATTACACTTTAATATATTTTTTGCAATGGGAACATTAAGCATTTAAGTCAAGGTATTGAAGCTAAAACCATTGAATTGGAATGGAAATACAGAAAGTGTAATTGATTAGGAGGGTAGGCAAGTCAAACAGAAACAATATATATTGTGAGTAGTAAGTATAGATGTACAAATTAAATTTTGACTGGGTCACAAAGGAACTTAAAGTAAGTTTAACTTTTACGAAATAGACCAGGTCCTTTTATCATATAGTAGATAGTCAATGAATAATGGATGTATTTCATCAAGATATTTAAGAATGTCAGCCTAGGGGCCAGAATGATGGATCAGCAGATTGGAGCACTTGCCATTCTTCTAGAGGACCCTACTTCAATCCACAATACATACACCACTCAGAACTGTCTGTAAATCCAGTCCAGGGTATCTGATGCCCAACTCTGGCGACCATGGGCACTGTACACACATGTAATACTCAAATATATATGAAGACTAAACACCCATAAAATCAAAAAAAATTAAAACAGCATAGTATGTTTCTGGCAGTGAATGTGGGTGTAGACATGGAGGGAAGCATGATTAGTGAATAAGTGTAAGCTGAGACAGCAACTATGACAATTAGTGTAGAAGTTTCTCCAAAAGTTGGAAATAGATCTACCACATGATCCAGCGACACCCCTCTTAGGTATCTAACCAAATGAGTCTGTTTCCTATTCTAGAACTACCTGCCCATCCATCTTCTTTTCTGCTTTACCAAAAAATAAAAAGAAAGAAGGAAAGAGAGAGAGAGAGAGAGAGAGAGAGAGAGAGAGAGAGAGAGAGAGAGAGAGAGAGAGAGAGAGAGAATTGAAAAAGTCTAGACATCCATCAACTGATAACTGGATATAGAAAATCGAGCATATTTACACAATGGAATAATATTAAAAAATAAGACCATCCAGAGACCACTCCACTTAGGGATCCATCCCATTGGCTGATACTGAATCCCCATACTATTGCTGGTGCTAAGAAGCACTTGCTGATGGGAACCTAATATGGCTGTTCCCTGAAAGATTCTACCAGCACCTGACCAATACATATGCAGATACTCACAGTCAATCATCTGAATGAGCCCATGGACTCCAATGGAAGAGCTAGGGGAAGGACTGAAGGAGCTGAAGGGGATTGCAACCACATAAAAGAAGAATATCAACTAACTGGACCACCCTGAGCTCCCAGAGACTAAGCCACCAACCAACTAGTATACATGGAGGGAGCCAGGACTCCAGATACATATGTAGCGGAAGATGATCTTATCTGACATCAGTGGGAGGAAAGGGAGGCTTGATATCCCAGAGTAGAGGGATGCTAGAGTGGTGGGGCAGGAGTGAGTGAGTGGGTGGAAGAGTACTCTCATAGAGGCAAAGGGGAGGGGAGAGAGGGGGTAAGGATGGGGGTTGGTGGAGGGGTAACTGAATGGGGGATAATATTTAAAATGTAAATGAATAAAATGATTAATAAAAATAGATAAGAAAAATGAAATTATAAATCTTCCAGGTCAATGGATGGAGCTGAAAATAACCATTCTGAGTGAGGTCACTATGACCAAAGATAGAGATGCTTTATCTCATCTTGGGTATTAACTTTTAATTTTCAGATAAGCATGCTTTTATTTGAAATACTCATAGAAATGAGAAAATTGCTTAAGTGGTTATGGGAATACAGTTTCAAGATGGGGTGGAGAGAATCCACTGGTATAAAGAATAATAATGGAATAATAGCAATGGTTAAACCTGAGTTAGGAAATAAAGGGTAGAGTAGAGGAGACATGATAGGGATAGATAAATGACATTAAAGAAGCCTACTACTGTAGGAGCTTTAAATATAATATATATACATATATATATATATAAAAAGTAAAATGGAGTTATTTTATAACACAGAAACATTATCTCATTAACATCAGAGACTAGTGAATAAAAGTCCCAGTTCTGGGAATGGATTATTTATTTCCTTTGAACATATTAGTCAGTGATGTCCAATAGGCCCCAAACACTCAGGTCATTTCCAATGCTAATGATTACCCTCCTCAACTTGAATTTATAATTCTGTTGCTGAGGACACCACAATCATGAGTCATGGAAGTGATGAAATCAAGCTGGAACAGTCCTGAAAGCCTCATCCTTCCTGGATAGCTTCCTGAGTGTGGAAGGTGCTATGGAAGCTAGCAAAGGAGGAAAGGAAGCAACAATCACACCCAGTTGACTGTGAGTTACAACCGTGGGGAGACTGAGAAGGCAAAGCTGCTGATGCGATAGAGTCACAAACACCATGGGAATAAGCAGTGACTCAGTGATTCAATTTCTTTTCAAATGAATGATGAACGTCATGGAAAAAAATGGGCTGGTGTAGGAAGGATTTGATAAAGATATGAGTTCCATATAAGAGAGCTTTGCTTGAGCAAATCTACACAGTTATAAAAATAAGGCTTTTGTGATTAATCTAAAAAAAAAAATCCACATTCTGTTCATGACAACAAAATCTTATACTACAAAATTATTTTTTTTTGTTTTAATGGCTAATGGATAATTCTGAATTTATATCTTAAGTTAGAAAATTGCACTTAAGTAAATAGACACCAAAAAAAGGTCTATTTATCTACTCATCTATCATCGTTATAGACACAGACCAAAGTAGTCTCATTGAAAGACTATCCAATTATTTACTGTTAAGTGTTCTTAATCTTCTCCAGACTAATTGCAGAACTGGTTCAGAGAGATTCAGTCCCACACATAAAGCAAAAGTTGTCATTTGTAATGCTACAGTATTCTCCAATTAATTTTATTTAAAAATATCATAACTTTATTATTTATTTCAGAATAATGTATAAATACACCAGTAGATGTGTGATATAATTACATTAAAACAATTGGTGTGCGTGTGAAGGAGGCTGTGTTTAGCATCCTTCACTTACATTTGGCTGGATGTCGCAGTAGTGGAAAGTTACATAATATTGAAACTATAGAAGTATACAGAACCTTTCTACATATAATTAATATTTCAAATAACACCATATATATCCAAAGTTACAACGTATTTGCAAAAGGTTTTATTTTTTTGGTTTGTCTTTTGTTTTTGTTTTTTGTTTTTTTCTGGGTTTTTTTTTGGTGTTGTTATTGTTTTCTTTATTTTGAGGAAATCTTAGTCACAGATGATACTTCATGTGTGATGATATCATAACACATCACGATGAATCCTTTGCGATCTGAAAATATCTTAAGTCAGCAATGAAATTGATAATTCATACCAACTGTACTGAAGAGTTTATGTTGACTTGATATGAGCAAAAAAAATTTGAGAAGTGGTAACCTTAAAACTGGGCTGTACACAAATCTATATGTCATTTTCTTGATTAGTGATTGATAAGGGAGGGCCTATCCCATTGTCGGTGGTGATAACCCTTGACTGCTGGATCTGCTTTCTATAAGAAAGCAGGCTGAGCAAGCCCCAAGGAGCAAGCCAGTAAGCAGCACCCACTCCATAGCATCAGAATCAGCTCCTGCCTCTAGGTACTTGCATTGTTTGTATTTCTGTTTGTGATCCTGTCTTGACTTCCTATGATGATGAACAATGATATCTAAGTATAAGCCAAATGAACAATTTCTTCCACAACTCTTTTTTTATCACGGTGCTTCATGGCAGCAATAGAAAGCCTATCTAGGTCATCAACTGAACATTGTAGCAGATCCTATCATGCTATAAGTGAATTCAGAAATAGTGACATCAGATTAAATTTGGTCAATCTCAACACAAAATCTACTTATAGGAAAGGGAAAATATATCACTAATGTTTTAAAATACTGCACAGAAACTTTAAAATAGAAAGATTACATGGGTCTACTTTCACCCCAGTGTAAGCTCAATCTATTTCAAAGTGTACCAAATTTATGACTTATATGAATTGATGTTTTAATGAGGAGAAATTGTAAATGATCTGATAATTATTTAAAGAAATAAGAGCAGAAACCTTTCTAATTAGAAAAGGGATATATACATCCAGATATTTGGATGTTGATTATTTCTTACAGATTCTATTTAAATAGGCAAGAAAAAAAACAATAATAAAAAGTTAAAAAATTAAAAAGAATTGATATAACTAAAAACATCAAGGAAAGCATTAGATACCTAATGAAATTCTAACATGAGGAGTGGACATTTTTGGCAGAGACTATGAAGACCAGGAGAGAGTGAAGACCAGAAGGAAGCAAACATAATTTCCAATCTAGATACTTTATTCTACTAAGCCAAGAAAGCAAAAGAAAAATAAAGTCAATAAAAGCTTTCTCTGTGAGGGAAAGGCAAGGAAGTTCATGGCCATCACACATGAAATTGATTGCTAACAGCAAATTCAACACAGTCCATTACTGCAGTGTGGAGTCCAAGTCACTTTTATCTTAGGGTGAAGATTTAAAGACAAAAAAAAATGAAAAAGTAAGAGTTAATTTTTCAAGAGGAAAAAAATTTGAAGGGAAATGCGCATGAAATCATTTGAACATTCTGTTTGTGTTTTAGAAGGACTGATATGAATATCCGAATGATACGAAGAGTTGGAGAACAAATATGGAATAAGAAGTAATGCACACTCTATGTGGGGATGTAAATTAGACAGTCCCTGAGGACAGAATGAAGCTCACCTTAAAACGGTAGTCATCCAAAATGGAATTAGCATGCATGGTGATTTTCATAAGAATACCCTCTCCATAGGCTCATGTATCTGAATGCTTACTCCTCAGGGAGTAGCACAATTGGGAAGAATTAGGAGGTGTGGCCTCGCTGGAGAAAGTGTATCACTGGTGGGTGGGCTTTGAGGTTTTAAACACTGAAGCCAGGACCAGTGTCTCTCCCTCTTCCTGCTGCTTGCAAATCCGGATGTAGAACCTTCTCAGCGACTTCTCTGGCACCATATTTTTCTGCTTGCCACCATGCTGCCTGCCATGATAATGAACTAAATCTCTGAAACTATAGCGAGTGCCAATTAAATCTTTTTTTTTAATGAGAGTTGCTGTGGTCATGGTGTTTCTTCACAGCAATGGAATACTGACTAAGATACACGGGAGTCATAACGCATAAGTGACTATATATAATATTTGTGAAGTGAAATCTGTATGATGAAGGAAATCTGCTGTGGCTCTTCACTGTAATAGACAAATATAGTGATAAACTGTATCTGTTGAAAGATACATGAAAGACAGATGAAAAATGTGATATATATGAATATGTATGCATGTATAAGTATATAATATATAATGAAATATTATTTGTCCTTTATAATGTAGAAAATTCCATCACTTGCATTATCAACCTGACATTATATATGTGAAACTTTCCTGGTACAGAGAGCTGAGTTTTTACATGAAGTGCAAATGTTTGAGTTCACAAAAGCAAAGTAGAATGGAAGTCATTGGGGAATACAGGGCCTGGGAGATGATCATAAAAACTATAGTAACTTTTTCTAACAGATTGTTAAATTAAATCATGTGTTTATATTAGAAAATATTACATATGTAGTAGACGTGGCTAAACATATATATATATATATATATATATATATATATATATATATATACTTATAAATATATATCCAAACTAAATATATATCTATACAAGTATATAATCTTTTCAGCTCTTTCTCCATATAAAATTTTCCTTATCTCTCTTAAGTCTCACTATTCTGTTATTTTGTTTAGGGTTCTACAGTTTAAGAAACAAGCAGTCATCAGTTTTCCTTTAAAAATCAATTTCCTAGCTAGATTTGAGTTGGTCAATTCAGTTTAAATATATAAAAGTCTTGTAATTCATATTGTTCTTTGGGTATAAATTAGAAGCAGCTATTTTAATTTTCAGATTAGGTACTTCATACTCTGAGACCATTTAAAAACATATGACTTCTTCTAAATTTAAGATAAAATATTAGCATTTAAATTAATTAAAAGGAACAATAAATCAAAAAATATAAAACTGAGAAATTTAGAGGATTTCAGTTGCAACCACTTAAACACTTGTGCCTGATCTGAATGATATATTCAGTGAAATGGTGTGTTGCACAGGGACCCAATAGAAACAGAGTTTGCTGATCTGCATGTACTTTGAAGATATTTTTTAAATGAACTAATTTTATAGGCATCAATACTTTATCTACTAGTGGTCATGATATTTCAGCTGTTATTTGAGTTAGCATGCAGGGATGAATATCAGAACACTGAGAGACAATAAAATAGCACTCTTTTGTCCTCTTACAACAATAATAGTAATGATAATGATAATTAATAATAGTAATATTTTTTTTGGGAATGTTTTCTAAAACACTTTGCACAGAGTCAGTTTAGCTATATGAAGACATGGTAAGATACCATTAAACAGCCTATGGAAACGTTTGACTAAAACTTATAAAAGAATTAGTATCAGAATTCTCTTAGTCTATAGTTTACCTCATATATTCTATTTGGCTAATGTCGCCCTCTATTTCTGGCTCCTACCCAGGCTGTCTTTAACTCTTGCTCAGCCTTCCAAGTAGCTGAACTAGAAACTTATCTTCATTCTTACCTCTGTGTTTGGTCTTTTGTATTTTTAGTAGCAACCACAGTGTATGTTTTGCAAAGTAGTCAATTGAGTACAGTCCTGAAATATTGCCTATTGATACTTCTACAATATCCAAACCAATATCATAAATTAGTAGAGATATAAGAAATGCTTTTTAAGGCCAAGTTCCTTTAAAACTATTTTTGCTGATAGCATTATTAACAGTAGTATAAACGTTTCACACAAGTGAAAACTATGCTTGTGTAAGATTACAGAAAAGATGAGCTACATTCATCTTGTTTTTCAATCACCCTGATCAAATCCAATGTTCACAAGTGATTAGTTCATAAATGAGTCCTATAACATTATGAATTTCAGAGTTACAATCTGTCACACATTTGAATCTGGAGGTACTTATAAGGGCTTCTTGTTGGGACAGGCAAGGCATAACAAGAAGATGTGAGATGAAGATCAATTATATTTTAGGATATCTCAGTGTTTCTATTCTACTGTGTTGTGTATCTCCCTCTCCCTCTCTGCTTCCCTCCTTCCTTTCTCTATCACCTCTCTGTCTTTGTGTTTGTGTTTGTGTGTGTGCATGTGTGTGTGCATGTGTGTGTGTGCATTTGTACATATGTGCTTGTGTGTGTGCACAATAGTTTAGGATTAGCTTAAATTAATGATTATTATAAAGTATTTTAAAGATCACATTTTATCAAAACCACGAAGCACTAACAAATTACAAATCAAGTTGTTCTTTATCCATGTTCTTACCTTCACATCTTTGACATTCATCCTTGTGCCCTCCTTCCCCACAAATATGTCATCAATGTCCACAAGGATGTACCTGTCCAAGGATAGTGTCAGCCTCTTCCCCGACAAGAAAGAGATGGCGTCTATGAAAATGAGCTTGTGCAACCAAAAGTTCAAGTTGTTACCAAAAAGAACTCGCTGGATCCCATCATGAAGCCCCAGATCCTGAATTATTGTCGCATAAAGTGTTTGGCTGGACAAGAAAGAGAGAGATTTTTCTGTCTGTAACTCAGTTAAAAGCACTGGCTGGTAGGTAGAATGGTTATATTGAAAAATTGTCCAGTCTTCCCCAGGAAGAGGTCCCTTTTCAACTTTGGGGCCTTTGGTAATATGGAGCAGAGGAGACTGGGGGTTCACAGAGCAGTCCTTCAGAGCTACGTTATTGAAAAGGTTTAAAGGAAACCCTTTCAGTTGTGTAGTTGGTAGGCTGTTCTCATTGGCTTTATGAAAACCAATTATGCTAACACTGTATTCTATACAGTATTTTTCTAAAAGTTCACGGTTCCACGAGTCCATGCTGACGTACTTCAGAATATTTTCATAAATAATCAATGTGTACTTCCCTTTGCCACTATCTGTAAGAGGTGGGATGTCTCCCTTGCCTGGCGCAATGACCATCTGGTACTGAAACCGGCTGGACTCCAAGATTGCTATAATATCTTGACCAAGTTGCGAATACTGGCTTTCTACAAAGAGAAGGACAGTGGGGTCAGTTTTGGAGGTATCAATAGGCTTGATGGTTTTCAGCTCTATAGACCGATAAGGGAGGTTTTTGATGTCAGCGCATTCTGCTTCTGCAGTAGTTTCAATAAGTGTCATTTCCTGTTTGTAGCCAGAGTACAGGAAGTAGGCAGAAATGACGATGCTTACCAAGCAAAAAGTAGCTAAGAGAACAATCAGTGTTCGAAAGCTTCTCCGAAACTTTACAATAAGATTCATTTTAAAAATCAACTCGTTGGGAGCCTTTTCTGGCTTCTTTCCCTAACGTGCCATGGAGAACATACAGTAAGATGGTGCCAGTTTCCCTTCCCAAACATTCATGTAACCATTGCAAATCATGGGAGATTCTCGAAGGAATCACAAATGAGTCAAATCTGGTAGTCAGCGGACCAGGAAGGCAGCAGCTGGGATGCTATGTCCAATACCAAGAATTGCTGCAGAGTCCTTTAAGCATTATCTGAAAGAGAGAAGAAATGTGATAGCTAAGAGCAAAAAGGAGGAGTGTTCCTGGTTATGTTTATATGCTTACTGATATCTAAGAAGCCCATTAAAGATTATTCTAGTCTTGTTACTATGACAGTGTAGTAACAGCACCCACTGATTATCTGAGTTTTGATATTTGACACTTAGTTCATGTCTATTTTCTTGGCTTCTTGAAAACTTCGTGGAGGTCTGTGTGAATTTGTTCAGTAATCCACATGTACATAAGAGAATATATTGAGATAAGTTTCAGCTAATTATCTTGAAAAGAAGGGAGACAAAAGAGACACAGAAAAAATTAGATGCATATTATCTATTCTGACATAAGATGGTGACCTTTTTCTTTGAATGTAAAAAGGATGAGATATCAATCTTAAGTATTAGAACAGTTCCTCCTAATATGCATCAGTGAAAAGAATTTATAAAAAAAAACATATGGGACTAAATCTGTCAACCCAAAGAATAAGCAGAATTTAAATGTGACATTTATTTAACATCAGTTTGTTCTGAATTAGGATGATGGATCCATACACCACAATGGTACACGCCTGTGTTCTCAGACAGCTAATGTTTAAACTGTGGGACTCATCCTTCGCATTCAGTTTTCTCATTTCCTCATCCTTAATGATAACGACTAGTCAAGGTGGCAAACTCTGGTCTTGAAAATTGGTACACCAGTAATGTCTACTATACTCTGCTTCACAAATAAGAGATGTGATGATATTCTATGGAATTCCAAGAAGATGTGGTCTGGTGTGTTGGCTTCTCTTTCCTGGTGCTATCTAATCTTAAACTAGAAAAAGGACAGGGGTAAGGCAGGCTTGTAGGTAGGGAGATTACCTGATGCTAGAATATATATATATATATGTATATATATAACATGTATATATATATATATGTGTGTGTGTGTATACATACATATATCTATATATATGTTTGTGTGTGTCAAGATATTTAGATCATTTTTAAAAATTATATTTGTAAAAGTAAGTTCTGGACAATAGGAAGGCTATTTTAAAAGCTGTTTCACAAATGTAAGTATGTATATTATGTTTTCCTAAAGGCTACAAATTTATATGTTGAAATTTTAATTTGACCCTCACCCAATCTTTCATGCAGGGTGTAGCAGGGGACCAGCTAGCACCACATAGAATCAGCTGGGAACTCTCTCCTCTCCTTCTTTTACTCTCCTGGCTCAGAGAGCACCGGAGGTAGAGTCTGTTAATTACTTGTATGTCTGAAAGAACAGTATTTCCCACATAAGCACATCAAGGAAATCAAAGAAGGAATCACTCAAATTTTGTATATCTGATGTTTATGTTTTATGAATTATGAACATCAACAGAATGACCCACTCTACCAGTCACAGCCACCCAAGCCTTTTCCAAATGTCAGATGTCTGACTACAACCTGACTTTGGTTAGTCAAAGGGTAATTTTTAGGACCTGCATTCCCTGTCCCAGTCTTTGACTTAGATCACATATATATGTCTGTGTGTTATCCTGCCATGTGAGCACATATAATACAGTGGATTGCATGTCTTTTTTATAAGTTCCTCCTTGTTGCCACATGTTTTAACATGGTTTTATAGATAAATCATTGCAAATTTCTAATCATGATGTTACTAACCAAAGTGATTACAAAGACAACTGTAGCTAGGGTTGTTTTATTTTGTTTGTTTGTTTGATGTTTTTCCTGGAAGTGTGAAATTCAATGCATACCAGATCTAAGGGCCGACAAGCACATATGTCTGGTGTTTATTACTTTAAGGTAGTCTGATAAGATGCATAACTCAGGAAAGTTTACCTAAAATTGGAAAATAAGCAATAACAAGTCTTGCTGTCACTCAGCTACTTGCTAGTCATTACATAGTCTTGCTTGATTCCATTGTTCTGTTATTCTTTCATTATTCAAGTTTTTAAATGAAAAAAGTTTAGAAGGGTTTTTAAAAGACTGTGACTACAATGTGAAATGTTTGTGACTAAAAAGTTCTGTAATTTACCAGTTGCCCTATTGCGGAATAAGGTGAATATATGAACTGAGTGGTCAATGTAATTAAGTTTAAATCCAACGAGAATGACTTTTATTCCAATGTTAAAAGACATACTATAAATTTATGAGAGAAAATGAAGACAAATCACCAAGGTGAATTAGTTAACTCAAAACAAGCTGTAAGTTGGAATGAGTCAAAAGTTTTAATATTTTTGCTAGGCTTGACTTTTGGTAATACCTAGGGAAAGACAAACTTGGTCAAATACCATGTTGTTACATTGCATGAATTTGCACCTGTTTTCAGGAATCTGACTGATAATTTACTCACATCTCATAATAATGGATCTTATGTACTTAATTAAATCTATATCGTATAATCATTTAACCATTTTTTTCTAAGGCACCAATGTCCTTATGATGAGTTTTCAGTTGTGGTGATTTGTAACTAGCTTCAAAAACATGATGCTTTTTCTATATATGAAATAAAATGGGAATATCAGAGAAATACTGACATAATTTACATATCATAAAGGTAAGCAGTGCTTAAAAACATTGTTAGTTGTGTGTTTGTGTGAGAGTTTATATGTGTGTTTTTGTTTTATATGTTCATGCATGCATGTGTTTGTGTGTTTGAATGTGTGTTTATCAGAGGGGGGTTCTTTCCATAAGATTAGCTTTTTTGTCATAGCCAAACATTAGGTCAGAACAGACAGAAATTATTTAACCTGGTTTTCAAAGAATCACAAATTTAAGTGGTGTTATTGTTCAAGATGAAGGTGGTCTGTGTTGATTCTGAATATGAAAAATGTATTCTGCTAACACAATAGAATAGTAGACTAAACATCTGCAGACATTATTAGTTACTTAAAGTTCCCATCAGCTTCTAAGCTACACTATGCTAATGTTACTTCAGGAACTACCATGTATTCATAAATCATAACTGTTTTCCAAAATGAAAGTCCAGAGCAATGAATAGCTCTTGCATTTAATCAAAATGACAATGGTTTGCTATTTTGTGATTTTCTGGGAAAAAGTCTTTTCAATTTTGGTAAATAACCTGTTGATTATTTCCTAACTTTTATACACTTCATAATTTTTCCATTTTTACTGACATAATATAAATTTATTTTAATGCCTGGATATACATTTTTACTAGTAGAAATTCCTAAAAGTGTCATTTTCAAACATAATGAAAACATTACTAGCCCAATATTATACAGTACCATAATATTATACTAGGTACATTGCTCTGAGCTATCGGCTATATTCATACTTCAGAAGACTGTGAAGGGAAGTCAGTAAATAGAAGAGTAAATGTCAAGCAGTTTCTTTTATCACTATTTCCTACAGATACATAAAGTGTGTGTGTGTGTGTGTGTGTGTGTGTGTGTGTGTGTGTGTGTGTGTGCCATTTTCTTAGGTCTTATTTTTGAGATGGAAAACAACAGGATTTTTAAAATAGTGTATTTTTATGATAATCAAGTGGCAAATATGCAGTCATCACATTTATCTTAAAAACACAAGAACATCAAAAATGTGACTTTGCTTACATGACCATTTGCTCTGTTTGCTACAAGAAGATTTTTATTATTATTTTATTTATTTACATTTCAAATTGTGTCCCCCTTCTCCATGTGAAGTTTAAGGTATATAAACACAGTAGTAGAAACATCATCTGTGGCCAAAGTGAGCTCTTATCCTAACCCTCTAATGGTCATTATTTGGAACTTATTTTTAGACTGAACATTTCATCATTGAGCTACATCCTTATTGACTAAACTAACAACCAAGTCTACAGAACATAGGGGCCAGAATTAATTGGTCTAATAATTTTAAAGCGACTGTTTCTAACTTAAGGGTGCCTGCAATCCTGACAGTTCTGATAAGACTTTCAGATGAGCATGGGCAGACCTGTGACAACAGCTTGATTTCGTGTGGGTGTAGGAGAAATGCTGACTGAGCATATTCAGAATCAAGTACAAACCAGTCACAAAAGGTTGACATTGGTTCGGGTTCTAGATTTCCCCCTTTGTGTAAGGAGTAAAGACGTTCTTGACATACCTCAACAAATGGACATTTATTGAGAACTGAATCTTTGTTTTATAAATGTGCAAATTCAACTGGATCTCATATCATGAGTAAAACATCCTAAGTTGCATTGGTTTAAACTTCTCCTATTTCCTCTGTTTCCCTCTCCAAACCTCCGTTGTTGTGGATGTTTTTCTTGTTTTGTGATAGTGGGTGATTTTCAAGCAACCAGTTTAAAGTTTATGTTTAGAGAGTTAATAACTAAAAGTCTGTGTATTAATCACACAATAAGTATGACATTGTTTACATCCTCTGTCTTTTGTTTCTCTTAATATTTGCAATTTATACAGAAGCCATAGATGGCTGGAACATTGTCATGCCATAGCGTGCTTCCTTGCTTAGATATAATCTTAGCACTTTTCTCTCTCTTTCTTTAGTTCTTTAGAAAGGGTTTCATTCATAAAGATGCTACGTAAAGCACTCTTAAAAACTCAAGGCTGCTGCTTATTTTGTAACAGTATTTGCTATTTTCATACTAGGAAAGCATTTTGAAAGAAATTGAAAACCAAGAATGTGAAAATTATTTTACAAATTTCAGTTATTGTGTTTTACATGATATGTGATTTTTTTAATGGATTGCTGACACACAAAACATCACTTCATCTTACCTTTTTACATGATATCATGGTGTAACTAGTTATAGTAAAACTAAAAAGAATTTAAAAGGGTTTTGACTGTATTTTTTTGTTTGTTTCTGTTTCTACTCTTTCAGCTAGCAACTCCCTAAGCCTGCTCTGATCACTAAAGTGTCCAACTATATGGTTTATAAAGAAAACAGGAGTGGTGCTGAAACTGCTTCAAACTCATACAGGAGAGTGGTGGACTCCTTACATGATTGTTTCCAAGCCTGGGGTTCAACCAATTTTCCATTTGCTTCCCTATCCCTGAGAACTATATACGTCCTCTTTCTATCCATCCTATCGTTCTCTTCCTTGCTCTTTCAAAACAAATGTAATGTTTTACCACTAACTGCAAGTAGCACGTGCCCCTGTGATCTTTGGTAAGGACATGTTGATTTGTTCTTGGTCTCAGGACTCATCATACAACCCTTGCTCTTTGTTTATTTTCCCTGGCCTGGATTTATTTCAGTTTACAACTTTCCACAGAATATTCTCTTTATTTTGGACAATATATCTGTTTATCTGTTTTTTTCTTTCTTTCAATTAGTATTCTTTAATGTTTTTTACATTTCAGTCATTATCCCCCTCCCAGTCAGCCCTCTGACTATTCCTTACCCCATACTTCTCCCCATCTCTGAGAGGATGTCCCCACCCAACTCCACACACTCCCTGGGGCCTCAAGTCTCTTGAGGGTTAGATGCATCTTCTCTCACTGAGGCCAGACCAGGCAGTCCTCTGCTGTATATATGTTGGGGGCCTCATATCAGCTAGTGTATGCTGTCTGGTAGGTGACTCAATGTCTGAGAGATCTTGGGGGTCCAAATTACTTATGAGTGCTGGTCTAATTATAGGGCTGCCTTCTTCCTCAGCTTCTTCCAGCATTTCCCTAATTCAACCACAGGGGTCACCAGCTTCTGTTGTTTGCTTGGGTGTAAGTATCTGCATCTGACTCTTTCAGCTGCTTGTTGGGCCTCTCAGAGGGCAGCTCTGCTAGGCTCCTGTCTATAAGTACACCATAGGATCAGTGCGTCAGGCCTTGGAGCCTCCCCTTGAGCTGGATCCCAATTTGGGCCTGTCACTGAACCTCCTTTCATTCAGGCTTTTACTCATTTTTGTCCTAGAAGTTCTTTCAGACAGGAACAATTGGGTCAGAGTTTTTGACTGTGGCAACTCTGTCTTTCCACTTGATACCCTGTCTTCCTACTGGAGGTGGACATTTCATCCAGAATTCCTCCCTTGATGTCCCACAATTGAAGAATGGATATAGAAAATGTGAGTATTTACACAATGGAATACTACTCAGCTGTAAAGAAGGAGGACATCATGAGTTTTGCAGGCAAATGGATGGAACTCGAAAATATCATCCTGAGTGAGGTAACTCAGACCCTAAAGGACATGCATGGTTTCATACTCACTAATAAGTGGATATTAGCCCAAAAAAGTACAGATTACTCAGGATATAATCCACAGATCTCAAGAAGGTTAATAAGCCAAAGGGCCCAAGTGAGGATGCCTCAATCCCACTTGGGATGAAGAAGAAAGCAATCATGGTGGGGAGGGGCATAGGGAGGGAGGAACCTGGGTAGGAGAGGGGACAGGGAGGAGAAAAGGAGAACATGATCAGGTATTGGGGTGTGGGACAGAACTGAAGCCCTGAGAACCAGCACAGCAAAAAGAATGGACACAGGCAATCTTGGGAGGTAGGAGGTGGCAGGACATTCTAGAACGTACCAAAGATCTGGGAAGTGAGAGACTTACATAGAATATTCTAATCATCTTTAACTCAAGCTACTCCTCCCTATACTCTCTATGACATTCACGTTCATCTGTAATTGAACAAGAGCCTTAACATTTTTCTCCACATTTGAACTTAAATTTTTGAAGGACGTTTTTGCTGTTATTCTTGTGGAGTTCTCCTACCTTCTCATTGGACTGGAGTTGTGAACCACCTCCAATTGAGGAGGGGCACGGGTTATTTTCACCTTCTCTAGGTGCGGACTACTGTTAACCATTTTCAGAAATCCAGTTTGGGTGAAACCTAATGATCTTAGAATAGCTCATTGAGGTAGTGTGTCTCCATTGTACTCTCACAGTATAGCTTCCTGCACAGGATAATTCAATTGACAAATCTCATATAGATTGCCATAAAGACAGTGGGTGTGGTTTAGTCAGAGGAAAATCTTGAACACTTTAGAGACTATTTGGTATTTCATGGACAGGTCCATGGATGATCACTGACAGATAGACAGAAAGACAGACAGACAGACAGACACGCACGCACGCGCACACACACACACACACACACACACACACACACACACACACACACCTACCACAGAGTAACAACTTATTCACTTTGAACATTTACTCACTATTTTAAAATAAAATTCCAATTCAAATTATTTCTTGTGGAGAGAAAGAACACATCAGATCTGCAGTTTTAACATTAGGAAAAAATAGGATCCTTAGCAATGTTTATTTTTCTATTTTCATATGTGACTCCATCCTCTTTGGAGAGATTTAAGAGTATGGTCACCAACACATTGCTTATTTTTGTCTTTTACCTTGTATGTTATTGAATATTTTGCAAAAATGTTATGCTGTTTATATAAACCCTCAACAAAACACAGGAAAATAACTTTGAAACTCGAGTTAGCTTTGTGACTTTACTTCAAAAGATAAAATTCTATAATCTTGCAAATAAATAACTTCCCCAATTTACATCATTCATTGACTAACTTTCTTCTAAATCTCTCAGGAATATGCTGTTCCTATGTTTTATTTTGAAACAAAACTAAATATGTTGTTAACTTACTTAAAGGTTTTTCTCAGAAACACTTGTGTATATCACTGTAGCCTATTCCTTAGATTAAGTTTTTCCTTTTATAGTCAGACATTTTCCCTACCTTCAACCATGATTCAATATGAATTATAAAAGAGTAAATCTGAAATAATATTAAATAGAATTAGTGCTTCCTTTTATATTTTAAATGTTTCATGACAATAGTCAAGTCTATGTTTTCTAAATTGGAAGCAAATCACACCAAATTGTCTCTATTTTGGTGCGTGCATTATGTTTGGTGAGTTTTAATTTGTCAGATTATGTATATATCTTAATATATAATAATATATATTATATATATAAATTATATATATATAATATATATATGTATATATATAAAGTTTTAGTTATCACAAGTTTCCGGAATCTTTAATCAGGTTATGTCTTATGAGGAAAATGCACAGCCATTTGTCTTTCCAATTTTTCTAAAAGAAATTTTCATTTTTCATCATAGTAACAGGTTATTGGGAACACAAGTGAAAGAGCAAGCATGTATGGTCTAGTTCTTCCCCAGGGAGACTCACAACAATGACCTTGTGAGACATTATAGTGAGGTCCAGGCAGTGAGATTAAAGGTAGGTTGAAAAGCCAGGACACCCCAGTTTACCACCCACACAAGATCTTGAAGGGGCTGACCCAATGGCTTGTGTGATAAAGGTGAAAAGGATCCACAAACACATGTGCTATCATTAAGGTCCCATTTGTACCTCCATATGCTTCTTGGGGTCCAGAGGACTGAAACTGTATTAATATTAAAGTATTTTCCTCCAGAATTTATTTTTTGTTAGAAAATTCAAAATGAGAACTAAATTCTCACCTGATTTTAAGTGTAGCTATTATCTTAGGAACTATTTTAAATCACTCCCAGTCTATCATACATACAATGACATATTAATGGTCCTTTCTTCTTCAATCATAAACTATCGAGTTATGCTGTTTTCTAGCTATCTTTTTTTTTTCAAATGGATTTTTCACTCCACTGTTTTTCATATTTCAGGATTTCAGGAATGTAAATTCACTTCCTATTAAGCAGAGTCAGGGGTCGTGATACCCATAAAATGACAGTTTGATGTCATTAGAGTGGCATGTGTTCCACACTACACTTTTTTATTTTTAATAAGTTGGGAAAACTTAAAGCTACTTTGGTAATAAAAATAATGTATTTATAAACATACAGAATGTAGCATACTATAAGTACACTCTCTTTACTGAAGCTGTATATTACGCGACAGTGATGGAAACAAATGGTGCCCTTAAAACAATGGACAAAATATTAAAATGAAAGAATTATCTGCAGTCCAATCGAAATGTCTTATAAATGCTCCATAAGAGGAGGTTTGGAAATTTGTTTTAGCAGAGTCCGCAAACAGTGGGCTGACTATTGATAAGTAATATTTATTTGAAAAACAAAATATGATTTTTATTTTTAAAATGTGTATTTATTGCTAAACTATCTTGGGGTCTCCTAAATCTCTCAACACAAGAGGGCAATATTCTCTTACTTTTATTGCAAAAAATAGAGCAATCGCACACCTGTTCTCCACATAAAGATTAAAGAGGAAGGAAAGTACTAGCTAGATGAGCCCACAGAGTGAAGGTATCTCTATTGAGATGACTACGCTGTCGACATTAGGAGAGATCAGGGAGTCTTAATGTTAAAACATTAATTAAGTCTTAATTTCATACCTAATACATTTTAGTCAATTCTATTTCTTACATTTGCCAGGATCCAGTAATTGTACATCATTTATGTGGATTGCTGCATCTGAATTTGCATTTGTTTTACACAGGTTTTTGTGTTTTTCTTAATGCACAGCTTGCTTGAACATGTAGCTGACTTTTGTGAACTTTCAGACTTTGATGATTTTTTTTAAATGAACAAGCTATAATGATATATGGTGAAATAAATTTTCTCACACATTGGTTGCACATAAAATTTATCTATAATTTTGTACATAAAAACATTTTTCATTCATTTATTTGTGTGGTGTGTGTGTGTATGTGTGTGTGTGTGTGTGTGCACGTGCGCTCGCGCATTGCATGCGTACACGACATATTATTGTCTGCAAATAAAGATCAAAGGATAACTACTGAAAGTCCATTCTCTTCTTTCACCCTATGAACTCTAAAGGTGAATGGAAGGTTCAAAAAAAGTTTGGTTGTCAGAACTGGAGGTAGCTGTCTTTACAGACTGTTTCTTCTAGCTGGATTTCACGTTTAATATTTTTAAACACTGCATGAAATCTTAAAATTCTAGAATTAGGATAAAGTTAATATGAAATGAATACCCAAAAGAGTCTATGCTATCATGTGGGTTATGATACAACTCATTTCTCAGATACCCAGCAAGGATCATCTTTGAAAAAATATGAAATTGTGGCTAAATTTGTATTCAGCCTGGTATTACCATTTATTAGTAAACAGGCTTTCGAGATCCTAAATTCTCCTTCTCTGTGTAGATTTTAAAGTTGAAACATGATGTGCTTCCATTTTAATTTATTGATTGAGACTCTGGAAAAATACCTGTCCATCTGCAGCTTCCTTGTATGTGATTTGAGAGATAATGGATCACTAATGGTCATGCAATGAACCATCTTGAGTAAAATGTACAAAAGTATGGTAGACTTGTTTCCTATTGGGCCATTGAGGTTTTTGTTCACATACACTTTCCCTATGATACTCAATAACACTCTAAAGAAAAGTATAATATGAAGGTAAGAAAACTGAGCTAGACTAAAACTGTCCAAAGAAGACTATAGTTTCTAGGATGAAGTTCAAATTATTAATTGACTTTAGGTACTGGCAAGTCAAATATGTATATAATAAGGATGAGAGGAGGGAGGAGTCGAATGTAAGAGATGGGGTTGAGGGAGAGAGAGACATAAAGGGAGGGGGGAAGAGAGAGAGAGAGAGAGAGAGAGAGAGAGAGAGAGAGAGAGAGAGAGAGAGAGAGAGAGAGAGAGAGAGAGAATGAATATGAGGTTAGGTGAGAGAAAGGGAAACAGAGAGGGAGAGGGAGATAAAGAGGGAGATGGAGGATGGAAAGAGAACTATTGCAGTTTCCACATCAAAACTAGTAGAGGGAGGCTGTGATATTGTTTAGTGGTGGAGTGCTTAGTTAGCATGCCGGAAACCCTGCCTGGGCTCAAACTTGAACTGCAAATGAAAGAAACAGCAAAGAAACAACTCAAAACATCTATAGTACAAAAATGGGGAAAAGAAGAACAGTTTTAAAAACTGAGATACTCAATCTGTAATTATAGCACTCAGGAGGCTGGTGTAGAAGGAGCAAGAACTTAAGACCATCCAAGTGCATTTATTAAGTATCAAGTAAGCATCGACTATATAGTGAGACCTGCCTCAATAAATAAAGCCATCAAGCATCAATAGCACACATTTAATTCATTATACCAACAAAGTGTATATATATAAAGACTAGACAAGGTAGGATTATAAAAATAGTTTTGTGGCCATTACTTGTTATATGAAGAGTAAATGAGCCAAATTGCCTTTTTAAAACAAAGGTTAGCAGATGAAATAATCCAAGGAGTATGGAATGCATGTGATATAAATGACAGTGTGGTGGCTGGGGAGGCTAAGAGGCAAGGTTCTTACCATGCAGAACTGAGCAATGGAATTTGGATGCCTCAAATCCTAAACTTGTCATCAAGCAAATACCTTGTTTACGATCATTCAAGCCTAGTTTTTGGAATATCTTTTGAAAATCCAAAGTTTTGGAAAATACCAATTCTCATACAGTAATTGAGACAATGGAAGTGACTATGTGGGTTGTTCTTCAAACACAGTATTTCTGTTAGAAGGTCTATGGTTAAATGATCCTTTCCCTCCTATAATTGCCACTGAACCCCCTAATCATATGCCAGATATTTTTATTAAAATGAAATGTTTATTTGTAGCTATAATGCTAATGCCATACTTCGTAATACCAACCCACAGCCCCCTATATAGTAGCTCACTTCACCTACCAATCCAACGTTAGCTTGTATTAAATCTCAGTGTAGCTTTGAGTCAATTTCCTGTTCCATTTTTATCTTAGCTCATAGAATCACACTTTTCACTCTGTGTATCTCATGTGTCAATCATTGTTTTCATTTTTTGTTCCAGTTCACAAACAGTTAAAATCTTTCCCCTCCCGCTATTTACTCTTTTCTAAACAAGAAAACTGGACAAATTCTGCCTTCCAGGAAATCAATGCTTGTGACTTTGAGGGCTGAAGAAACACCCCAGTCTGATTACATTCAAGATCCATCCCTTACCTGGTCCACTAATGCTAGAATTCATGCACATATATTTTGCTTTACTCAGTCAGCTTCCATTCATGTATTATTGTATCATTTATTTTCCTCCCTCTTCAAGCCTCTACCATTTCTTGCCTTGTTTACCACTCTTCTTTAATGATCATGTGACAGAGGATGTATAAAGACATGGATAAGCCCATATTACGTAGTCATTAGTATTCCACTGGATATAGTGTCACGCATATTCCACTACATATAGTATCCTTCTTGTCTTGATCTGGTGCCTGATCAAAGTATGCTCATTAAAGATGCTGTTAAGGGATGCTGTCTCACCCCCATGGAGCTGCAGTAACAGTTTCCTCTTCCACTGATCTATTCACACCAGAAAACTAACTTTCTACCTTGTAACACTTACCCCATAATAAATAACCCCATTCCTTCTCAAAGAACAGCAAAACCTTTCAGAGTGTCATGTTTAGTATCTCTAGATATGTCACCAAGAAACTGCGCTGAGAATTCAGTTATCAGTTACTGCTCATCTTTTTGCAGATCAGCAGCACAGTACACACATCCTAAACAATGGTCATTCAGTATTGCAAAAGAACAATGGAAACAAATAAACTTGGAAGCTCACTGGACAGGTGAAGCAATTGTATTAGTGTCTACTGAAAGGACTGACAAAAAGATCAATAGAAGAGAATAGTGAGTTCCTAAACAAACTCTCTGCAGAAAACTATTCTTTGACAAGAGAACAAAAGCAGATCTGTGGAGCAAGGACAGTCATTTCAAGAAGTGGTCCTAGAACAAATGAACGTGAACATGTGAAGTGTTGTATACAAAGACCATAGGCAGGTCCCCACATTAACTCAAATGATTCTACATCACTCAAAAACATCTTGCACACATACATGAAAGTTAAGTGTAAGAAGCAAAACTATAATTCCCCTAGGATACAAGATGGAAGACAATCCATATGCCCTTGATTCTGACAGTGAATTTAGAGCTCAGAGTTAATCTATAAAACAAAGAATTGGCAAGCTATTTCATTAAAAACATGAAAGTCACTATCAAAGATGAGAAAGTAAGGTGCATAAGAGAAGAATATATAGCAAGCAGGCATAACTGATATTAAAATATCTCATACAAATAATCCTTAAAAGTTGCCAATAATGAAACAACTCAACGTAAGAGAAGAGATGGCACTAAAAAGAATATTCATGAATGAACAAGTGAAGATGGCCAATGCAGAGAGATGCTTCACATCCTCTTCATCTGGTGTTGTAAGTTATAGGAGTCTTAACTCCCTAAAATTCAGGCCAAAGACCAAACATCTGACCATACTGGATGCTGGAGAGGTGTGAAACAGAGGTCTCTCTCATTCATGGTTTTTGAATAAAACTTGATGTGGTTACTTTGGAAGACATTTTTAAAGTTTCTTACAAAACTTTAGTCTTAATTTGCTGATCAAAAGTGATTATACTTCCTGCTCCAAATCAAATGAATTAAAATTTACACCTACGAAATCCTGCTAAGAGGCATTTCCATGAGTAAGCAGGTTAGCTTCAGCATATCTGTACAACGGACAACAAAATGACCCATGGAGCCTGAGAATGTGTGATATGGACATTAAATGTATGTTACCAAGCAAAAGAACTGATATGAAAGTACTGCGAGCTGTGAGCTTTATGATACCACATATGAGAAACCTTGGAAGAAGCCAAAGTATGGTGACAGTGGAAAGATTATTAGTTGTATATATGGGAAGGAATGAGGAGTGCATGGATTCAGTACGGGGTGTTTAGGGTAGTGAAATGAATGTAATTTATATTACCATTATAGCATCTGTAAGATCCACACAATACCTAACACCATGATGAACTTAGAGTAGTGGTTATGTGTCATTCTTGGTTTATTACCAAAGCTGATATCATTTGGTGGACTGTACTTTGGGGAAACAATATTTTCTGGAAAAATTTCTTAATAATTTAAAACTGGTCTGAAAATTAATATCTGCCAATGAAAAGAACAAATTCTTTCTAGGCATTTATTAGCAAGGTTCTAACTAGACACTCCTAAACGGTACTGAATATTTTTAAACACATTCATAAAACACACTGACACTTCTCAACTTACTTGTTATTTCTTTATATTGTGTATATCTGTTTACACATGTATGTAAACACAAGCACTGAGCTCAAAGGACAATTTCAGACAGTTAGGCTGGGTCAAGCATCCTTACCCACTGATCTACCTCTTCAGTCCTGAAGCAGCACTTTACAATACCTATTTGTTTTCAATCCCTCTGTACCCCAAGCTACGCTGAAGGCATCCCCAGTCTGACACACCCTTCGCTTCTGCTTCCTCCTTTGTTTATCCCCTTTCTCTGAGACCACTCTGCTGAGCTACTGATCTACATTCACAGCCCAAGAATGTTTTGATTTTAGGAAGAAACAAAATCTGTGAATGATTTACATTATTTGCTGGGAGGAAAAGTTGGTCTCACATAAATTTTATTTTGTTTGGTCATACAAGATGTAGTGGCAAGTCCAGCAAGATGGCTTGGCAGACAAATGTGCTTACTGCCAACTGAGAACTAGAGTTTGATGCCTGGAAGTGGCATTGTGGAAGGAGAGATCCTACTTCCACAATTTGTCCACTGATGTCCACATCTATGTGCATATATTCATTGTGCACAGTGATGGTTGCACGTGCGCACGCGCGCGCGCGCGCACACACACACACACACACACACACACACACACACAGGCTCACACACCCAGTAATAACACCACTAAAGCAAAATAGAGTTGCCATTATTTGTTGATTGAATGAATGTACACAGGGAAAATATGAATCACGAATAACCCCAAGACAGACTTGAAACTTTCCCAGTCATTTATAGATTTTCCACTGGATAATTCTTTGCTGACTGTACAATAGCACTGGAAATCCATCCTATGACACATCTGTGTAATAAAGCAATGAGAGCACCATATGATGAGTGAAGTCACAAGGGTGACTCAGTTTATACAACAGTGGAGAAAGTGTGCTGACAGGGAAGTAGTGGTCTTTCTGAAAAACTAAGAAGACATGCAAAACGAAATGACAATAGGTTGATGATTATGGAGGAAGAAAAGTCAAGGTCTGTTTTGAAATTTAAGGTCATTGGCTAGGAAACTCACAAAACCCAAGTGATATCAGGAAGAGAAGGATGGCTAGCAAGAGGAAAGACACACACTATGTCACTGGTGCATAACACTTCACATGTTGTTCGTGAAGAAATCCAAATGATGAAGCAAACAGAAGCTACAGACAATTTTGTCTGCAACTGTTTGATTATATAGTTGAATTCAGACATTCAAGGAATCATTAGCTTTGAATTTCCAAGAGAATGCTGGTAGACTAGAATTTTTTTTTTAACTTTTATGGGTTATTTTTTTTTTAGTTACATTTCAAATGTTATCCCCTTCCCAGTTTCCCCTCCACAAACATCCTATCTTCTTCCCTTTCCCCTTCCCTTTGCTTCTATGAGGGTATACCTCCACCCATGCACCTGCTCCTGTCTTGATGCCCTAGCACTTCCCTATGCTGGGACATCAAGCCACCACAGGACCAAGGGGTTCCCCTCCCATTGATGCCAGATAAAGCTATCCTCTGCGACATATGCAGCTAGTGCCATGGGTCCCTCCATGTGTACTCTTTAACTGGTGGTTTAGTTCCTGGGAGCTCTGGGGTCGGGTGTTGTTCTTCTTATTGGGTTTTAAACACCTTCAGTCCTTCTCCTAACTCCTCAATTGCGGGTCCCCATGCTCAGACTGATGGTTGGCTGTGAGCATCCACATCTGTATTGGTTAGACTCTGGCACAGCCTCTCATGGACAGCCATAGTAGGATCCTGTCAGCAAGTACTTCTTGGCATCAGTAATAGTGTCTGGGTTTGGTGTCTGCAGATAGGATGGATCTGCAGGTGGGGCACTCTTTGAATGGACTTTCCTTTAGTCTTTGCTCCACTCTTTGTATCTGCATTTCCTTTTGACAGGAGCAATTCTGGATTAATATTTTTGAGGTGGGTGGGTAACCTCATCCCTCAGCCAGGGGCCATGCATATCCACTGGATGTGGTATCTACAGGTTCTCTCCCCCCTTTGTTGGGTATTTTAGCTAGTGTTATCCCTGAAGGGTTCTGGGAACCTCTTTAGTCCTTGAAATCCACGTCTTTCTAGTGGCTACCCCCAGTTCCCCAAACCCACTGCTACACACCTCCATTAAAATTCCTGACTCTGTACTTCTCCTCTGTCACGCCTGCTCCTGCTCCCCTTTCCCTACCCCTCCTCTCTCCCTAGTGATATTAAGGTAAAATAAAGTAAGTTGAGGAAGCAGAAATGGTGAGCAAACTGAGAGCAACTGGGAGAGTACAAGAGAGATGCAAAGGGGGAATTCATGTGCATGCTGATTTTGCTGCCTTGAGGAATACACATGCACAAGCTAGTGAGATCCCTTAGCAAAGTTCCAAGAGATTTAAGAGAAAGTGGAAATGTTCACACACTGAAGCCATAGGAGCAGGATTTTCAGAAGACTGGAAATTGTTTTAATCATTTTGTTTTAAAACACCATAATTAAATCTAACACTTGGTATGCTTGCTAATTTTTTTAAAGAAATAGTAGGATTAAATAGCAATGAGTAAGCAAATAGTATCTAAAATATTCAATAACAAATAGAATGAGCAGATTTGCTTTGAAGAGAAGAGAGAAAAGGGAGACATGAAACAGAAAGAAAATTCTCCATCCAGGACTAGAGTTTGCATAAGCATTCTCCTTCTTACATGGAATAGTGAGCAATCTCCATCCAGGACTAGCCATGGCATGATCAATCTCCATCCAGGACTAGTCTTAGCAGGATCAATCTCCATCCAGGCCTAGTGATAACATGAGCAATCTCCTCCTTACATGGAATAGTGTCTTTCATTTCAATGCTTTTCTCTGGACACTTAAGTTCATCCAACTTGGAGCCAATAGCAATGAGATGATTGGCACCAACTAAAGATTGCTTGGTCTAGCTCAATACTCACTCTTTATTTTTTAATTTATTTTATTTTATTTTATTTATTTATTTATTTTTTTTTTGTTTTTTTGAGACAGGGTTTCTCTGTGTAGCCCTGGCTGTCCTGGAACTCACTTTGTAGACCAGGCTGGCCTCGAACTCAGAAATCCGCCTGCCTCTGCCTCCCAAGTGCTGGGATTAAAGGCGTGCACCACCACCGCCCAATACTCACTCTTTAGAAGCCATTGTTTGAAGTTGTATTGATTTGCATCCTTGTTAATTATCTCAGCAGTCTAACATGGAGTGAGTCACCCATGACACATAAAGCACTCACTTTACTCTTGTATTCTTATAGCTAAGAGTCTCTAAAAAGATAGAGACCAATGAAACCAGAAGAGAGAAACCTAGAGACTGTGAAATGAGCAGAGGAGTAAACAAAATTAATATCTGATATTTAACATAAAAGTTTCATCTCAATGAATTGCATGTATCTTTCTTAAAATGCAAGTTATAAAAGTAACTGCATTTTGTCTAATTGGTACTTTGTGATATGATTTCAATGTTTTTCTGTTTCTACAAGTTAGTACAATAATATTTGAAACTTCCTACAAACTTTATTTTAGTAATATTCTTTCCAAAATTATTATGTATTATTTTATCATTATAAATGTAGTTTGCCAGCATCGGAATTAACTAAAGACTATTCCCTCTTAAAGTTAATTTCAACCATTACTTCTCCACCAACAACTTTCTATGTAAAGTCATTTAAAGTAATCAATACAAAATTCCCAGAGACAATTTAGATCAATCTGGGCAGTTTAGCTAAAGTCTGCTCTGAACTTCAGAGGAAGAGCTCATGAGCTTTCACTTCGTTTCTCATCATCGTGTGTCATTATCAAGAAGGTGTCTGTGTGACATTCAATATTAATGGCAGAGCATACAGTTACAGAAAATGAGTGCTAACGGAACATTCCTTATTTTGTGTATAAGGAAGTATAAATTAAAGTTAACAAGATACTTATGTAGAAGTTAAAGAATGAACATGGGGAGACATTAACATCTAGAGAAGTGATTTGACAATGTCTGCATTCCATTGCTGATACTCTGCATCACTTCTCTGAATACCAAGAAAATTATTTTCACTCTCTGGAAATAAGCTTATTAAGAAATTATTAAGTAGAAAACATTTTTGTGATGTTTTGTTTCCAACCTGATTAGTATTCTCTGTACCTTCCTTCGACTTATTTAATTTGCTACAAACCATCTGGGTATTACTATATCTAGAAGAGACATGCTTAATTCAATTGAATTAATATTTTCACTATTTCTCACACTTTTGCTCTATGTTTTAATTTGCCCTTTTTATAGATATTACATAATGCAGTAGAAGCTTGATTATCAGTGGGAAAAATATGAGAGGTAATATGTAAAACTATATTCCCACCCAAAATAAATGCAAGATCCAAAATTCTCAATTTGGAAAGACAAAAAAAAAACTGATATAAACTGATGAGAAGAGATTTGGAATAATTTCAAGTATTCTGCTACTTGTCAGGGACAATGTATCTTGAACTCTTTCTGTATTTGTATTTTAAAAACTGAAGTCTAGCAATGTTAATGGTGGATTAATAAGCATTGCAACAAAATCATCACTCAGCAAGTCAACTCAGTAAAAAGATAACGGAATCTTATTAAATGTAGAATATGATACTCATCTTCAGAACGTATCTGGAAACCTGGAGCTAAAGTAATCTTGTTTCACTTGGAGAAGAATGAGAGCAATTTAAAATATACAAATGGATATGTGGTAAGCTAAAAGTAAAGTTGTTAACATTCTCTCAGTCCAGGATAATATTAGCAATCTGTGATGTAAATCTGTGAACTATGTTGGCATGGGTAGCAAAGAGGTGGTCGTTAAGCATGATGTCTTATGTTTTCATTGGTAGCAATGTGAATAGAAATGTTATTTATTTATTTATTTTAAAGATTTTTTTGAATTTGTTTTTATTTCTGCATATACATGTGTGAGAGAGTACGTGCTATGTGTGTGAGAGCCAGCCAAGGCACCAGAAGAAGGTGTCTGATCTCCTGAAGCTGTATATTTAGGTCATTATTATGTAGCTTATGTAGGTACTGGGAACTGAACTTGGATTCTTTGGAAGAGCAGCAAGCATTTATTTTTAATTATATTTAATCTCTCTTTTTTTTTTTTTACAATTCAGTCATTATTCCCATCCTGGTCTACTCTCCAACAATTACTCATCCCATTCCTCCTCTCCTGTCTCCAAGTGGATGTCCCTCTATGTCTTCCACACTGTCAGGCCTCTCTACTCCCTGGGGCCTCAAGCCTTTCAAGGTTAAGGCAAGTCTTCTCTCATTGAACAGACATTTTAGAATGAGGCCTCTGCCTACTTCATGCATTAACCTATTAGAGATATAGAACCACAGACCATGTAAGAAACATTTTACCTTCATTCTTTTAACCTGATTTAATTTTTGGAAGGCTTGTTTTCTTCATTCCTTCAATTTGCATGTACCCGTCTACTCCACCATGCCTGGGAGTCAAGTTAGACTATTAGGAACATTTTCTTGGTGGTTTTCACACAAATCTGTGCTCTTCTTTCATTATTCCCATGTCTCACTTGCTGGTTAATTTTTAAGGCGAAGATAAATTTACCTTAAAATATTCATCAATGAAGTTTGATCCTACTAATCAATATTCAAACATGATGCAAATACAGTAGAGACAGCGTGATAAGATGACTTGGATCTTTATTTCCGAGTGAAGAGTATTGAAAAGATGTTGACCATTGTCAACCCCATCACTCAAGGGTTGCTTGAAAGCAGAGCCAAAGTTATACTATAGGTCAAGGCCAGATTAATGATGCTTATAATTAAATTTTAATTCCACTAACTTGAAATATCTGAAGCTTCCAAGTAGGTTATTATTTTTTAAATTTATTTTCACATTTACCTTTGCTATAATTCTACAAAGTAGGCATTATAACCCCATTCAGAGGGCCTGAATTTCTGGCACAGAGTGTTTTATTTATTAATCTTCTAAAGATTTATTCATAATAAGGGCTAGCCAGACTTAGAACCAATATTGAGTGATCCAGACTTTACTGCTATGATGCCTTATGCTAGTTCTTGACATTTATTTTTAAAAATAATTTGAATGGCTTACATAAATTTATAATGTATTTAATAGGATTTGCATTCCAAAATTGTTTAAATAAGTTCTATGAACAATTAAAAGTTCCTAGAAAGCACAGTTATTATTTTTATCAATGTCCTTATTTGTATCTCTTAGTTAATGGACTGGCTCAAATGTCCAATAAAATTCCATGTTTATATTTGGAAAATTATACTTTCATAAAGACATTATTTTAATCATTTCTAATTTCCAGAGACATTAGATACAATATAAATAACACTTGTCTGAACTTTTGCTCTTTTCAGTGCTGGAGGTAGGTAGAGAGATTGCTTGCTAAAACTTTTTATGTTAAAATCGTAACATGGAAAAGTAGTAAGAAAGCTTTAAGTTACATATATTTGCTCTAAGACAAATGCTGCCATGTTTCTAAGTCTTTCTGGTGGGTAGATCAACCTGTGTTGGTTACTTTGATTGAGTAGAATCTCAGTGATTTCTAAAATGTACCACTTTTCTTGATACTGGTTAGAAACACCTTACTATCTTTCATATTTTACTTTGAGAGTGTTCCAGAATGCAACACTTAGACCTCCACCAATAAAGGCATCTATACTGGTCCTTGTAGGACCCTTTATTCAAATATCTCTATGTGTTCAGTCCATGCGTGATTTCCACTTTTTCCTCATGGTTGTCATTAATGACAACCATGCTCCCTGACTACTCTCTCAGCATTCTAACCACTGAAGAGCCTTAGTTAAGTTGGAACGGAGGGCTAACACAGGCATATCAATTATTTCCTGTGGTAAATGGTACTGGGTTAGAACTATATGGGACAGAAAAGTGGCGACCATGTCTGTATGGAAGAAAAAGAAGTGCCAGAGAAGACTGCATAACACAAGGCATTAAGAGCCTAGGATTCACAGATAGACCAAGTGATGTCAAATCTCTGCTAAGCAGGATTATTGAGAATCATTTCCTTGGTACTGACACTATGATTTTATTAATACCCTCTAAGGCAATGTTAACGATATAGTAAATAGACTTTTGTCTCTTATTGAGCTTAAGTTACTTTGCAATTGATGAAAGTAATGTGTATTTTCACATATTCAGTAATTATATTTATCTGGATAATTCTTTAGATCCACCACTTGTTAACTGGGTGATTGTTTTAGAATTTTGATTCATGCTCCTACCAGTACATGAAAATTGGGTGGAAAGTGGGTACTTCTGCTTATGTTTCAACAGTATCATTAGCTTTTAGGATATACACATGGCGAAAGATCTAAAATAATTTATGTTGATATTATTTTTTAAGTGCTTAGAACTGAAAAGAATAGAGAAAAAAATTGAAAACTCTACTTTGTAAAACTTTATATTATTTTTCTCCAATAAAAGTAACACCAAAAGTGTGACTTAACCTAAATCATTCCATGCATCCCACAGAACTTAGGAGATAACCAATAGTCAGAGATATATTCCAGTCTTTTATCTTGCATATATTAAGGAATCTGTAGCACTAATCACATTTTTATTTATTTTTTATTTTTTTGCTATGAGGAAAAATAATCATCCCATTGAGTTTGGCATTCAAATTGAAGCTGGATGATCTGATGGACAGTTTCTCAGAAGGATATTCGCTAATCAGTCACATTTATAATTTTAATGTATAACTTTGATCCCCACTTTCATTTATTCATCTGTAGAGGATTCATGCCCACATCTCTTTTCTCCAACTGGAGTACAATCCTCATTAGAATGTGCTTTATTTGTCCTAGCATCTATCACATAATAAAGAAAGTAATATTTATTATTATTATCATTATGAACATGAGCATGTAGTCACTAAAGCCTTTCTTTCTCTGTGGAACTGAGAAATAGAGTAAGTTCTAAATTGAGTTCAACTTCAATTGGTCAATTGTCGCTTCATTTTTGTCAATTTCTTATTCTAAGGAAAGCCTCTTTAGAAATTGAGATCTGAAGAACCATGTGCTTTCAAAGAATAAGCATCATTTACAAGTCAATATTTGTGTTTTACTCCACTTTTTAGAACATGTGAACTCTTACTTGGAGTGACATGAGATTTAGGGAAAGAAGGTTTGAGAAGTAGATCAGATTTAAATCCTGTTTCTAATTATTCACTTGCACTTTAGAGTAATGAACAGAATTAGGACTTTTATATGCATTTGTAGGAGCATATGCACCGCCGCATCTGTTTCCTCTCCTTGTATTAATCTTTAGTGTTGCTATATTTATTTCTGAGGTTTAAATGATTTTTTAATGTAGGCGTGAAACACTATTCAGTGCCTCAAGAACTCTTTAGAAAAGTCTGATGAAATATGACAAATTTTGTGGATCAGCAGTCTACAATTGCATTTCTGATTCAGGAATGGAGTCAAGCCAAACCATCTAAATGTGTACAGTATCTCTTCTTCCCATCTTCTTTTCTCATTAGCATGCCATTTGACCTTTGGACTGCAGGTACTTGTTATTATGTTTAAACTACTAAATATATAAATTATTAATAATGGTGCTTAAATAGCAATTTTAATGAGTATTTACTTTTATAATTTTATTTTTAACTCTATAGTGTATTTTGGTGTTGAAAAATATGTTGTTGCCCATGAAAGAGAGCATGTGCACAGGGATCAAAGGACTCTATAGAAAGCATTTAGAAAGGTAAATTACCTAACAACATAGCAGGAAAATAGCTGTTATCATGAGAGCTACATTTCTGTTGCAAATTTCCCATTTTATCTTCTTTTATTCCTTATTGCTTTAATCAACATCCTCCATGCATTCCCCATTTTTTGTGTTCACATTGGGTCTTATATTTGCTGTTATGCTAAATGTGAGTGGTTTGCTCACCAGCTGTGCACCAAAGGTGTCATGGCAAAAGTGAATGGGGGCGGGGATACGGAAAAAAAATGGAAAGCAGGAAAACTGAAGACAGAGAAGAAAGAAAAAATTAGGGGATGACCAGTCAGTACAAATGAAGGAGAAAGGTGAAGTGGAACAATGGGGGAAGGAGTTTGGGACAGAAAGAACCAGAGGCGGTGTGTGCCTACATTTACTCTTTGTTTGGACATATTGCACTTGGTCTGTTACCTTTCATCTCCTAGGCAGTTCAAGACAAATATTAGTAAATAATTTTAATGGGGAGTAGAGGTGACCCAGCAGAACACCACTTGACAGTATGCACATGTAAACAGTCCTGTGTTTGAGCCCCAGCACTTCGACAAAGACTAAATAAATGGGTAGAAAAGAAAAGCAGAAGCAGTTAATTTTTGGAGGCAAAATGTTTGGATTTGGGTACTTCTAACTTAGGAGCCTGAGGTGTTTCTGCTGATCTGTGTGTGTCTCTTACTTCGCTAAATGTGGCTTTCTTTATTGAAGTTTTTGAATATGTCAAACAACTGTTCATATGAAGAATAAGGTAAGATTTTTGAAAGAGAAAATTCAATTCTACAACCCAATAATGATTTTTGGTTTAAAAAAATACCCTGGATGCATCAAAGTGTTTTCTCGAACATTTGGATACAAGTCATTTTATACCTTCATGTTTCACAGTCACTTCTTTAAGTTTGAGTAATTAATAATGATTATTCATTTACAGTTCACAAAGTATCTTAAGTAATTGTTTTTCAAAATACTTATAAGTACTAGATTTATGTAAATTCATAGTAACATCTAAAAGTATTTATTGCCTTGTCATGATGCAAATTATTTTGTTAAAACATGTATCACAACAGGATTATTTTTATCCTAACATGAAAAGTTATGAGACAAAGGAAATAAATGTACCATGTAATATCTGCATAACCTTTTGCAGGAAGGAATGTAGAGGAAGTTAGTATTTTCATCTCAAAACTCTCCCTGTCTCAGAACTTTTTGTTTGGAGATATCTGATACTTTGTTAAGTTTGGTATTATCGGATTATCTGAGTTTTTTCAGAGAGGGGGAAAATCTATCAATTCAGTATTATTGCTTAAATAAAATTTTGTCTAGCCTAAATGTGATACGATCCTTTAGAACCAGAGCTAAAGGAAGCTTGCCAATATGCTACGTGCACATAAGTTCTGTGTTATCATTAACTGCTCTAACTGCAGAAGCTTAAGCAGAGTAAGTCTAAAGAAGAGGCCACTTAACACTCTGTGTAACAGCACAGCTGAAAGTTCCTAAGTGTCAAGGGAAGCTTGGCTGACTGTTACATCGTGATGGCTGAAGGCGATAGCATACATAGTGTCTGGCACCTGCCCGGTTTCTCTCACTTTGTGAACTTAAAATAAACAACAGACAGCATCTCCCTTGGCTAGTTATTTAGGGGGTGCATAATGGAAAAGAGTTTACCTTCTGTTGTCTAGCTAAAGTGAAAGTGTGAAAGTGTTTGAAAACTCTACTTTTACTTGACTTTTTGGAGTGGGTTGCTAGAATAAAACCTTGAAGTTCTTTGTTTTGGCACACACGCATGTATAGCACTTCTGATCTCGCTGCATGTGGACCAGGAATTCCATCGGTCCTGTAATTCCCAGTATGTACTATGTTTTATAGTGTTTAGCCTATGATTTCATTCCAGCAACCTTTGATAAAGAAGAAATCTTTGCTACTCTACAGTTTTGCTCTAGTCTGAGAATATATTTGCTCCTGAAATATTCCAGTTTGTACAGGTTAGACTTAAAACATAATGCATTATCAATAAATTTCAGCCCAGGGGAAAAAATGGCTAGCCTTCTGGGTGCATAGCTCCCCAGACTTGGCTGACAGCCAGGGCTGATATTCCTGCTTTACTTTATAAGTTTCCCCAGCTGCTTTTTAAATCTGGAGAGGCAGCATCAGCCAGAAAGCTTCTAGTTTGAACACAGTATGCTAAATGCTTCTCTGTTCTCCCTGAGTAGTTGCTACTAAATGAAATAGCAGGATTGGATTTTATTCTCACTTTATCAGTAAAAAAAGAAAGTGAGAGGAGAATCACAGATACATTAAACTTCTTGGCAACAACTCATACAGATTAGAAACGTTTATTTAACATTGAAAAACACTAGTTCTGCCATTGTGATTAATTAAGAATTTGAGGGCTTTTTTTTTTTTAAATATGATCATGGCATGGTAGCCTTCTTGAAGGAAGACAGAACCAGTATCAAGTAGATATATTAGTTTTCATGCTAGACAAAATCTAAAATACTTGCTTCTCAGGTGAAGGTATATACATGCATTATATATGAACATGTCTTTTTATTTGATTTTCAAATAAAAAAGGCAAAAGTATGATCTATATAATTATATACAGATGGATTTCACATTGATTTTTTTTAAAATAAAATACGATAAAATTATCCAAAGATTTTCTTTTATGAAAAAGTCACAACAGAATCTTATCTGTATTTTCCCATCGAGGACAACTTTCATGCTATAGTTTAAAAGCAGTACACATTACACTTTTCTCACAAGGTTTATCCAAAATATTTCCCTGCCCATGTGCAGTTATAGAATCATAGCATCCTACTGTTGCCAGAGATTTCTCTATGGAAAAACAGCAACAATCATAGTATACTCAATATCTATTTCTGTACAGAGATAAACATAAGTGGCAAGGTTACTTTTCTTATTAAACACTCTGTTTTGGGAATACTGGTGAAATGCATAGATTCTTCTGGTTAGTGGTCTTATGTTCTTGACTTAAACTTCATGGAAACAAAACAAATTATGCATCACTACCTAAATTTCTGCTTATAGGTAATTGGCACAATTCCAGTAAAACAAATTAAAATAGTTGTTAAGATCCTGAAAAAAAATCATTAAAATCATTTGGGGAAAATTCATTGTCTCTTTGTTTTAGAGAAATTAAAGTAATTTTAGTAACTTGTGTCTTCACCAGTTTCTTATTTCAAAATACACAGGATTTTAACTATGAAGTTGACAAGAAAGTGGATAACTGATCCTGAATTACAGAAATGTGTGGATATATTGCTACAGAGTTAACATTGAAAAAAAATATGACACCATGTAAATGAAAACTTCTAGAACAGACACTGTGAAGGTATGAAAAGGAGCGTCTAACAGAGATGATAAACTCATTAAACTTTCTCAGAGCTAATTGAGGATCAGAACACAGCCTATCAAAATAAGCAACATACCACTTCTAAACATTATTACAGAAACTGAAAAAGTATATCATTTTATAAATTAGGACAAGTTAAAAGGAAATAAATTTTTAATATTTTTAAACTTTGATTTCTTCTGCCATAAATATTAGAAACACTAACTAAGATCACCTTTAAACATCTCACGTTTTTCAATGTGTTTTGTGTAGGGGGACTTTGAAAGTGTGTGTGTGTGTGTGTGTGTGTGTGTGTGTGTGTGTGTGTGTGTGTGCGTGTGTAAACACGGCACTGAGGTGTTGGTGTCCTGTTCACAATCTAGGGTATGAGTATGACATATATTACTCTAAGATGTTTTCATTTCTAATAGGAGCTAGGGGATAGCATCTATTTCCTGATAAACAGCGTATGCCAGTGTCATTCAGTTTCAAATGTGTGTGCCAGCTGTTTCTCTCAAAATTCCATCAAAACAGAGAACACCTATAAATCTTACATCTCAAGGAGAAGAGTTTTCATCTTGGGAGATTTGCATGCCACATTCTAAGTAGTACTTCTTAGGAAACATTTAAAACACCAGCCACAGTTACCACTGAAAGCTGAGTTTGCAAAATTAGTGAGTCCAGTAGAAACAGGACAAACCTGTTATCCAGGGAGGTGTTTTGGTGCAAATGTCAGGGTAACTGTTTAAAATTAATCTGCTGTTGCAGCTCCTGTTTTTTACAGCAGGGCAATACATCCTATATACAATGCAAATATAACTTCTACAAAGCATACTGACAGGTATGTATACACACGCCAGAAAGGGAGATTGAATTTGGCTCTAGAAGTATCTGCTTCTATATAAATCTCTCACAAATAAAACTTTAGTGCGTTTAACTTGTTTATGAAGCTAAGCCACACATACCCCGTCATTGTCAATTTCAGCAAATTAGGGCAGTAACTTACCTAGAGAAGCATTTCAATATTTTTTTTTCTTTTGCTAACTTGAATTTATCCGGAGTTAGAAAATGAGATATCCAGAATTCAGGTTTACTTGGCTCCACGTTAACTAGCGGAGCTTTCAGTTCGTGCCATCTGCCTCAACAGGATTCTGAGAGCACTCCTCAGCTCCGGTGCTGGTGTCTGGACCCTTCCAGCAGTCTTTTTATTTATACACACATTGTCCTTTTCAAAACAAGCAGCCAGCTGGAATGATTCAGACCTCTGTTCAGCACACCGTTAAAACGCAGCTTCCTTCTCGGACACGAGCATTACACCAGGGAGCAGACTGGGTACAGCAAAAAGGCTATGAGAACTATTTAATCACCGGAATACCAGCTGCTCCTGTCTGCTTCTGCCACTGCTGCTGTGCCTCTTGCTTAGCTGGAGTCGGTCTTTCCCTCCCTCCCTCCCTCTTTCTCTCATATCTCCAGAACTATGAAGGCAGCTCTGCCGGGTTATGATTGGCAGAAACAGCCAATTCCTTCAGCTAATCATCCTGAAGACTTTCAAGGACCTGAAGCTGTTGTGATGTCATCCGGGCAGTGGGATGGGACACATGAACACATTCCAGTAGAAGCTAATTCAGCAACCGGCAGCCTTCCTCTCACACAACACTGATTGATTAGATGCTCCTCGAGGATTTGGATAATCTTTCATTGTACAGTTTGAATCTTTCCTACCCAATCCAAGAATAAGATTTTACTTTGCCGCTATGTCGCTGAATCAAGTGGGTTAATAAAAGTTTATGACGGGGCTTTCTGTTGTGAATATGTGCCAGCCAAAGAGTCTAATTTCAAACAGAACAAAAGCCAGCAATGAGCAATAGAAAACTTGGAGAACTATCTATGAGCTACCAAATCCTGATATTTATAATAGCACAACCATGTGTTTTAAGTAAGAACAGATAAGTATGTAAAATTATATAATGTTAATTAACTGAAGTAAAATCTGATTTGCTATGGGAGACTACATTTCTATTTCTCAAAATTTAAAATTATATATATGTGTGTATATATATAAAATTTTAAATATTAAAATATAATACAAAAATGAAAATTTGTTTCAGGACAGAATAGAGCTACAGAATATTCTCTACTCTAATCTGGTGTGTGTGTCTTCAATTATAAGAAATACATGTAATATAGGGGCAATTTCAGTGAAAACCCTTGACTAGAGGTGGGGGTGGGTGGAAGTAGTGGAGAAGCCATTAAAGCTTGGTTTTTATGATGTCATCCATATCCAGTATTATTGGCATTAATGTCTGCGTAGCGTTTGCCTGTAAATTGCTGAAATTTTCATGCACAGTGAGTTGAGAAAAAGTTTATAAAAGCTTCAAGAAGTATTCAGGAAATTCTTACCTGGATGGTAAAGACGCATTTGAAGATTAAGACAAGTTTTCTTAGTGATGCCCATTTACAATTGAGAGAGATTAGCATATTGCAGATATATCTTTTATCAATATTATTATATATTAGGAAAATACCATGCCATGACTCAATGTTGATAAAAATACATTTTAAATGCTGATTGAAAATTTCCACTTTCTATAGTTTTGTCTGTTTGGTTATGGTGCTGGGAATTGAACCCAGAGCCTTTCAATCACTAGTTAAGCAACGGTCACCGTACCAGATCCCAGCAGTGGTTTAGGTTTTTTTTCTTACTTTTTGTTTTTTTTAATTTAATTATGTTATTTAGTATTTTAAGTTTTTGGAAAATTACATAAGTGACGAAGGAACATTATTGCAAAATACTAGAGGTCATTACACTCTTGATGTATTTCTATTTCAAAAGCCAATATAGAAGCTGTGCCACATAAATGGTTGAACATATTGGAATTAAATGGAAGCTCAGTGTGTCTCACTGCAAAACTGTCACATAAAATCTTGAAGCAGGATTCACAGCCTTGGCAGGGTTATGAACATGGACAGTGTAGAATCATAACAAAGGAAGTAATGTGATCAGTTACTAATCTTAATCTAGCATTATCTTTTATATGAAGATACATAACATTTTTTCAAGTGAAATTAGTAGTGTCTGAGCACTTTGACAACAATGTTAGTCAGTTCTACGATATACAATGGTATTTATTAAATATTAATTATTGAAAAATATCCAAATATAGGAAATTAAAATTCTGTTGTTGGAAAAAATACCACTTAATTGACCATTTCTTTTTATTAAAACATAAAATAAATGTTCAAAATAGAGCTAACACAATAACTACAAATTTGTACAACCACAAATGAATTTAAAGCCAACACAATTTTCTTTCTGCTCTTGGAGAAAACTGGAGAGATTCAGACATTCAGATTAATTGATGAAAATAAAAACATCCCCAAAATAATTTTATATGAAATTTTCATGTAAATTGCCTTTTTACATTGTTTTCTCCAATTATTACAAAGAAACTTAGTCCCAAAAGTATTGTCTTTTGTTATTTTTTAACTTGTCTTATTCAGGAAATGAAGACAACAGTCATAGACTTTGTGGTGGGAACATGTTATACAAGACAGAATACATTGAGAAATCATTGGATAAAGCACTTGTTTGTTTGTTTGTTTCAATCACAACCTAAATTCTACAATTGGTTTTAGACTTGAGTCAGATATGCCATCTATTCCATTAGTTTGCAATTAGATACAATGTGCAAATATTTGGCTTACTACTATAGTTGTGTAACAGAAAAATAGATGGTCATAATATTGTTTTGACTCCATGGTAAGGCAATCTATTTTTTTCCTTATTTAATAAGTCTGGATTTACACTAAGATCACAGCGGACCTTTTTCAACTTGAATTCAATATATTGTGCCAATCAGGTTTGTGACCCCTCACAGGATGATTCTCTAGTTGTTTCAGCAAGATGTATACTCTTTAACCAGCTCAAAATCTCAGTATCACCTTACTTTACCTTATGCATAACATTTAAATATCCAGTGACAATTCACAAAAGAGAATATGTATGTTTTAAGCTTTATTTAGAAATTAAAAGCATGAAATTTTGAATTCATTGTTTATTATGCAGTTAAAATTAATAAATATAAATGATAACAGCCTAATCTACAGCATTCTGATAGTATATACTTTCTAACATGTTTACATCATTGTCTTTGGTATTTGGTTTTATTTCTGGTAACAGGATCTCAGTCTGTAGCCATACTTGGTCTAGAACTTGATATGTAGACCAGGATGGCCCTTTTCTGTCACTGGATTTCTGGAATTAAAGGTATATGCTGCCACTGGTTCAAAGTCTTTATTCAAAAGGAAAGGTCTTTAGTTTTGTTTATTTGTTTGCTTTGTCGAGTTGATTTAGTTGAAGGTGAAATTGAGAAGTTAACCACAGAATATTAAAAGACTTCATTATAATTGTAGAAAATTAAATGATTACAAGATTTTACCTCATATGTTTCTTATGATTATTAAAGATAAGGTTAAATTTATCCTTTGAAATAAATAGGATTTTGCATGTACACATAATTAGATGTTCATGCATTTTCATAGTTTTGCATTGCTTCCTGTCTTTACTTCTTTTCTTTAATGCTCATCAAAATTAGTGATTTGAGGTGAGAAGAAATTATTCAATTTATAGTTCTCACAATTTTGACTGAGCATAATTAATGTATCTGAAAATTTAACCCAATAAAAGTTATGAATGCCAGGAAAACAGTAAAGCAAATAGATTTTAAAGCACAACTGAGTTATGCTTATATTTAAACATTTTAGGAGAAAATATTTCTAATTGGGATGAGTAACTAATGCAAAAACTCTTTTAAGGGAGGAAAAAAATTCCCCTCGTGTTAGCAATTATTCAAACCAGAACTTTAGTAAGGGTTATGGAGAATACATCTTTTTTCCTTTTCTGTTAATACATTTTAGGGAAAAATGAGTACCAAATTTCATTACTTTTATTCAGAAGTGTCCTGTACCAGACATCAGTATAGTTGCATGTCTAGAAATCTTTTTAAATGTTGCTAAAAGATGGAAAATATATGGGAACCTTTGGTTGAGGAGATATCTTGCTAGTATTACTTAAGAATCTTATTTTCAAGAAAATCAGCATGTTAATGCCTCAAATGAGTCATTTGATGATATAAAATTCTGAAGGCCATGAGGAAGGAAACAGGTTCAGCAGCCTGATTACAGGTTGGCCAACAACTGCCTAAAGCCAGAAGATTTTTAATAAATAGCAACTCTTGGTCTAAGCATCATTGAATCACAAGAATATTTGTTGTGGAATAAAATGATCCAAGTGTGTCCTGCGGTAAGGTAAGGGAGCCCAGGAGAAATTACATTTACAATGTTCTCAGGTCTAGGTTTTTCTTGTGAGGCTTCAAAAGGTGCCGAAATTTCATAAGGTACATTAATCAGGCCAAGGTTTCCTTGGGAATCTGAACTATTGGAGCAACTTTGAATACAGAAAGTATTTTTTAACTACAGTAGCGAGCTTTACTTTATTTTCTACCAAATCTGCATTTTCCAAAAGTTTATTATGACTTAGTGGCTATTTTCTTTGGAATTAGACTTCACAAGTCAAGCCATTTTATATTATGTACTTTACAGTCCTAATTTTTCCAAGTGAGAAAACCACATGGAAGCCAGAATACTAACATTAGAGTAATAAATTTGATAAAGCCTTGTGTGTCAAACAGGGCATTCTATTTCATCTGTTAGTAAATTCCCTTTATCATAGGAATCCCAACATCATTTGTTTTCTGTCTGCTCAGGTCTTTTGGGAGCAGGCTTCTCATTTATGAGTTACTCCAGCTAATGTGCTGATCAGCATGGGAATCTTCATTTTTACCAAGTCTTAGTAAATCAGGTTTTGGCCAGTTAGCTTGAATGCCTCATTCTAAATTACTATCACTTATGAGAAACGCACTAGCTCTTCTCCCTCATAGTTGACCTTAGCATAGTGTGATATATGTATGTATGGTGTGCGTATGAATGTGAATGTATATATGTGTATATGTGTGCATGTATGTAGATTTAGTTTGTATATGTATATGCTGCATGTATGTGTGCATATGTAGTATGTGTTTGAATATTTTGGGTACATGTATATTTATGTTATGTGTATAATGTATGTTTGTATGTGTCTGTTGACTATATACATCTTTGTGTGTATCTATATATACATGTTATGTATATACATAAGCATGTGTGCAGTGTGAGCATCTATGCATACATATGTGTGTATGTTTGTGTATACATATGTATTGTATTTATAGGTGCATATGTTGTATGTGCATACAAACATATATATGTATATACATATATAAACATATATTTAAATATACACACATACACAAATATACACATAAATACACAAGCATCCACCCACAACACATGTTCTCATAACTCTTACACACACATTCATATACACATACCACATACATATAAACAACACAAACAAATGCCTGTATGTACGTGAACATCTATAAGTGTCTGAATATATGTGTGTATGTGGTGGTGTTTGTATGTATGTATGGTATTTTTATAGTTGTGTATGTGTGTGTGGTATGTACATGTATCTGTCATGTGTGTGTGGTGTATGTGTTTTGTGTGTTTCATTTTGTTTGTTGTGTGTATGTGTGTATGCATCTATATGTTCGGTGATTAGGTGTTTATGTGTTGCATGCATGTTAGGGTGATGTGTTGCAATGTAATGAGTAGTGTTTTAAACCTAGCTATCAATGACTTATATTTTCCTTATGCTTGAGAACTTCCACAAGTAAAGTGGTCTGGTACCCCTATCAGCAGTCTGCAAACACAAGCTCAGCATTATATTGCCACCACTGTCTGTTAAGCTCACACAAACATGTGTGTTCTCACACACATGCATGCGTGTGTGTGTCTGTATTCACCAGTCATTGTCTCTTCTCTGAGTACATAAATCATGTCTAACTCTTCCTATTCTCAGTGTATGAAGAAGTATCATTATATGGGGTAGGTACTTGTACTTTTAAAACTAAATTGATGAATGACTGAGTGAATAGAACTTAGCAACTGAAAACTAGAAAATGGAGACAATGGTGTGTTAAGATTTCTCACATGGGAGTGTTTATGAATGAAACTTGCCCTGTTTCTGTATTCCAAAAATAGAAGTAGCTCATTTCAAATAGAAAATGCGAACGTGCGAGGAAAGTGCATTTCCATAGAGAAGAGCACACAGATTAAATTTCCATTTTAGAACCCATGTCATTTCATTCCACCTAATACTCATGAGTAAAATAATTTGCTAGGAAAAAGCCTCCATTTATTTTCATTATTTAAAAATGTTTTATAAACAAAGTTAAGAAGAAAAATTCTTGAAATGTGCAGACAGACTTTTTGTGTGAAGGCTTCATCTTCTAGATGAGAGTGAGGACCTCTTCATTTTAGAAATCTAATTTTGTCTTCCTCTCTTAAATAGAATATTTCAGTAAAATAATTATAAACTTTCACAAAATAAGCCCATTTCCTCGAGAGATATTTTAAGAAAATAAGGTAAACCCAATAATTGGATATAATAGGAAATTAATAAAATGCATTCTGATGTTATAGTAACCCTAAGTAACAAAAAGAGGCTGCGATTGATTCGCGGCTCTGCAATTTGTATCGGTTAGAAGAAGAAGGACAGCTGGAATCAAATAAAAAGAAATAAGCAAGGCCGTTTGATGATCACAGAAGTAAAACAAACAACAAACACCATTCTGCTTCTTCAGTGCTTTAGTTCCCATAGAGGGCAATATTGTATAATAGATAGAGCACTGAGAACCTGCCAATTCATCTCTGTTGATCTGACTTAAAGAAAACTGCTGTTGCTATAAATTTGATGCTGCACTCCCTCAGACTCTGACTAATGTGCAAATGGCGCAACAGAACCACAGAGCAGACTCATCAAACGCAAAGAAAATTAATTTTCTATCCTACTTACTGGTAGATTATCTGAGTGAATAGCCTCCAGTTTTACCTATAATTGGACTCAATCACTGAGTCTGACAGCAGTCTGATTTCCATTCAATAGCTAGCTTACATATATCAAGTTAAAAACATTTGCAAATATTTTACTCTAGTGAAATATTAACAACCAATGCCTTCTTTAATGTTTGGAAAATAAAAGTAAAACTCGTGTAATAAATGAAATGGATTTCTGATAAAAGTAAAGTGCGAATTTTAATTCAAGCCTGGCACTTCAAATATAACCCTAAAATGGAACTGAACAGTAGAGAAGTTCTTCAAACTGGCATGCATTTGCTAACCTTCATAGCCCTCTTATAACTTAAAAAAAATTTCTGTCCAGTCAATTTGTAGTAGCTTCTACCTTTTTAATTTAGAATATATGTAAGATAATGGATGGATGGACAATACCAATTGTAAGGTATTATTAAAATGTGATATTTTGACTATATGATCATTGGGGGTCCATCGCATATAGTCACCAAACACAGACACTACTGTGGATGCCAAGAAGTGCATGGTGACAGGAGCCTGAGATAGCTGTCTCCTGAAAGACTGTGCCAGAGCCTGACAAACACAGAGGCAGATGCTCACAGTCAACCATTGGACTGAGCATAGGGTCCCCAATGGAGGAGTTAGAGAAAGGACTGAAGAAGCTGGAGGGGTTTGCAATCCCATAGGAAGAACAGCAATATCAATGAACCAGATCCCCTAGAGCTCCCAGGGACTAAACCCCCAACCAAGGAATACACATGGAGGGACCCATATAGCAGAGGATGGCCTTGTCATGTATCAATAGGAGGAGAGACCCTTCGTTCTGTGAAGGCTTGATGCCCCAGTGTAGGGGAATTTGAGGATGGGAAGGAGGGAATGGGTGGGTGGGTTGGGGAATAGACTTGGGGGAAGGGTGGATGGGATAGGGGATTTCCAGTGGGTTTGGTGGGGGGACTGGGAAAGTTGATAATATTTGAAATTCAAATAAAGATTTTAATAAAAATAAAGAAACCCAATTATATTTTACAGAAATAGCTCATTTTAGCAAGCTGATCTCCACTGTTCTCAATAAAGCAGTCATTTTGGGGGAAAAAAGAGGTTGATTCTTTACCATTTAGTGGTTGAACCATGTTTGTGTGGATGGCATCGTTCTGGGACATAGCTAGACTATGTACAGCTTTTAAAGGTTTACATTTTCAACATCTAGAGGTCTTAAACACATTGAGTTTGTTGCATTTAGATACTGGGCTCTCAAGGATCCGAATGTTTAAGTATGAATAAAATGATAATATTTATAAAAGTTTCTAAAGTATACCAATGTAATATATTCCAATAAAATTATTATTTGTTTCTCAGGCAATTATGGAAATAATTGGATTTATAAAGCAAAGTAAGCTTAAATATAATTATCCATTGTATTTGACAGCAATTTTTAAAAATGAGGTTCATTCCACAATAAAACAACTTATTATTCTATTGGGAAAAAAAGAATATCTGACCCTTATAGATTTCTGTGGACACAGTGATATGAACACAAGGAGAGGCAAGATGCATTGTACTGGTCTGTCTGTCTGCTAAGCACGATAGCCAGATTTCCTCCAAAAATATCATTTTGCTACACACTAACCACTGGTTGATATGGGATATCTCCTCCTACTTTCTATGATAGTATTACATAGTGTGTATTTCAATATTTATATAAGTAAGTAGAAATGTATACAGTAATAAATCATATTTTTCAGTCCTATAGCCATAAGCAATAGAAAAGTAGACATTTTATTTAGGTTATTATTTTGTATATGAAGATTAAATAAAACTATAACAAATTGTTTCATTTGAATTAAACTATGATAATCTTAAAAAATAAGCTCCATTATTTATCAAGTGTAGCTTCCTAGGTTTAAATAATAATTTTATCCAATATTCCAAAGTAACTGTAGTAATCAAATAATATTCTTTTTTGTTTTCAATTGAACATTTGGAATAAAATGGCTTATGGTCCTAGTTTAGCCTGCCACAAACCTTGGAGGGAGTTAGTATTCATGCATGAACAACTATTGTGTCTGTCTATCCCTTTCATGCCAACTGTTAGGGCAATACAAAGAAAGCTACTGGATAAATCTGGTTTCCATGATGAAAGTTATCAACGATCTGCTGTGTTTCAATATAACGACTTTAATTATATATTCAATGTTCTACAGGATGAGGATACTTATAAACCCAGCATTAAACAGGGTGAGACTGGAGAAATGTTTAGTGGATAGCCCTTGTCTGAAATAAACAAGGAAACACACACACACACACACACACACACACACTCATAGACATATGTCAATCAAATCCTAAAATAATACTATCTTCATATCATTTATAAAAGATGTTCTCATAGAAAATTTCCCCACACTTCTTTAGAGCATTATGTCTGCATCTCACAAATTTGTTGGTGATGTTATATGTCTATTAGGACATCAAGACCCAAACTGTATGTATGGTATGAACAACAACCATCTCCACACCCTGCCATATGAACTTTCCAACATGTCAAAGTGTTTATATGAATAACGCTCTTCAAAGAATACTTTTTCAACTTACTCTATTAGCTTAATTATTATTTAAAGCCATATGTCTCATAATATAACTGGTAAAATATAGGTAAGATAGGATCTAAGCTTCCAATCGCTCAACATAACAAAATATCAAGAACTTGGAAGCATTCACAATCCAACGCATATCTCATAAATTAACGTTTTAGTCACTGAAATAAACTAGGAAAATGAAGGAACACTTGAGATTTTTATTTTAAGTATGCAGACTATGCAATTAATTATAATTGCATTTATACAATTTTCCTTTCTGATTTAAAGACAAATATATGTATAGAAACTCAGCATGAAGATAACTGGCTATCAATATTTTGTTGATTCACACACACAATATTTATAAATACCTAAACTAAGAGTTTTATATACTAATTATTATTGTAGTTTCATACTGTTCATTGAGTTTTTAAAATTTAATCTGTGCAATGGTATGCTGCTCCATGTTGCTTTGAAATGATCACCCAAATGTTGTAATGAAGTGTATATAATGAGACATGAATTACATTTTTAACCCTACAAGTATAGGTTCTTCATATATCTATGGAATAGTAAATATAATCACATTAAATCATTTTCTCAGTGTAATTGCTGAAATTGTCTCCTACTATTTTAGTGGAACATTTTGCACTCTTAGTGCAATACCATTATTATTTTTTAAATTGGCTGCCAGTAGCCAATGTTATTCTTTGTGGAATAAAGAGCTACAAAGGCTGAACAGAATGCCATACAAACATATAAATAGGTAGGTAGGTAGCTAGGTAGGTAGGTAGGTAGGTAGGTAGGTAGGTAGGTGGGTGGGTGGGTGGGTGGGTGGGTGGGTGGATGGATGGATGGATGGATGGATGGATGGATGGATGGATGGATAGATAGATAGATAGATAGATAGATAGATAGATAGATAGATAGATAGATAGATAGATAGATAGATAGATAGATAATAGACAGACAGACAAATAGCTTTCCTATAATAAATGTACTCTTATCCATGACTAGAATTACTGTTGTAGATTGGTTTTTGTTGTGATAAACAGCACGACTTAAAGCAGCTGCTTACTGGCTTGCTTCCCACGGCTCGTTCTGCTCACCTTGCTTTCTGTATACTAACCCAGGACCACCTGGCTATGGGTGGAACAGCTGATAGTGGAATGGACCCTACCCTACCAATCCCCATATCAATCATTAATCAATAAAATGACAGCTGTGCACGCAGTGTTCATCTAATCAGCAACATTTTACTATCTGCAGGAGGTGTTTTTCTTTCTTACTACATATTCAAGTTCTTTGTCACGTGTGTTTGTAGATTCTGTAGATGTTTTCCAGTGTTAAAATATGTCTCTAAGCCTTCTGTTATTGCCGGTGACAAATAGAATGAGGTATAGTGGAATTCTTTTCCTTCCAACTTGAGTTCTGAAAAGCATTATATATTTCTACTTGCTTTTTTAACTAGAAATTATCACATTTTCTGTATCCATTCCTCTGTTGAGGGACATCTGGGTTCTTTCCAGCTTCTGGCTATTATAAATAAGGCTGCTATGAACATAGTGGAGCATGTGTCCTTATTGCATGTAGGGGAAGCCTCTGGGTATATGCCCAGGAGTGGTATAGCAGGATCCTCCGGGAGTGTCATGTCCAGTTTTCTGAGAAACCACCAGACTGCTTTCCAGAGTGGTTGTACTATCTTGCAATCCCACCAATACTCTTTTCTACTATCACGTTCTCTACATATTCCTGATTTTAAGAGTATTATTTGGGAATTAGAACTTGACTGCATCAATCATATAAACTACTTACACATAATTATTTCAAATTACTTAAATATTGAAGTTATGAATACATTCAATATCACATTGTACCAAGAAAATTCTAGATTCCATCCACCAAATTATTATTTGTTTTAGAAATGAGATGCTTAATTTAAAAAAAAATCACAAAAAATTTTATGTTTCATATAACTCAAAGACTATTAATTGTTCAACTGTAACAACTTAAAAACAAATCATAATGCAAGAGACTATCAAATTTCTCTACCTGATATACCAGCAGATAAGTTCTCACTGGACACTTGACAAATTATTGAAGGAGAGATAAATTAGCTTTCCATGGTAAAAGCACCCAAAAATGGCAATTATATAAGGGAGTGCAGAATGGGGTGTTCCAGAATAAATATAGAGGCCAAATTGGTAGAGTAAAGCTGGAAAAAATTTTAATTATCTCTTATTTTTGAGATTATAATTTAATCTCATCTCCCCTTCTACCTTCACCTTATAAGCAATCCCATATAGCCCTCTGTGCTCCATTTCAATTTCATGGCTATTTTTTTCATTAAGTGTTGTTATATACATTCATGTATATATATACCTAAAGGCATAAGTACAAATTGCTCAGGCTGTACAGTATCCTTCACATGTACGTTTTCATGCTGTCTATTTGAGATTAGGTAAACACTTGTTCTCTATACTGTTCAGAGTGATTGCGTTTATGACAAGTTTAGAAGGCCATCATATTTCCTGTATAACAGCAGTGGCAAAGAAAGGAAATGTAAGTGCAAACGCATTTATAGCTAAAGACACACAATTCATCATGGCATGGTTTAGTCTGAATAAAGTGTGGACAAATTAATTTTTCATCGACTCTTTCTTACTGGATCATTTTATTTTACCCAGACAAAAATATGAAGCCAAGAAACAAAAATTTGGTACATCTCAATTGAAATGATGTAATTATTAGTTGCTCTTTCTTCTTTTCGATAAAAATTAAATACAGACACAGAACTTTGGGGTAGGAAGTATATGAACAAATGGCTAATATACTTCAACATACTCACCTTTGATTACTAAGATATTAGAATAGTTCCCCAAGTACAATGTGTACAGAAGTGAGCACAAAAAAATCAATAACATTACAAATAATATCAACAACAACAAAAAGGGTGAAAAGAGAAAAAGCAATTGCCACTTTTGAATGCTTGGAAGTCACATGGGACACTAATGATTTGAATTTCTTTTATGAGAAAGTCTTCATTTTTTTTTTTTAATTCCTAGCTGAGTTGGGATAGACCTCAGCTAAACCCCATTGAAATTTGTATTAGTCATGGTCCTCTAGAAGAGTAGTTTTCAACCTTCCTAATGCTGTGATATTTTAATATAGTCCCTCATTTTGTGGTGACTCTCAACCATAAAATTATTTTCATTGCCTCTTCATAACCATAATTTTGGTATATTTATGATAGTAATATAAATATTTATGTTTTCTGATGCTCTTCGGTGATACCCAAATGTGTCATGACACACAGATTAAGAACTTTAGAGGAAATGGACCAAAAATCAGCAGATGTATATGTATGTATATGTATGTGATATATATATATATATATAATTTTATTGAACTAGTGTATAAGATACAGTCAGAGTCATCTAACAAAGGCTGATAAACTTAACCAAGAACTCAATCTTTGTTTAGTCTACAGTGATGGGTTCTTTACCCGCCCCAATCAGGCATTGAAGGCTTGGAGGACTCCTGAGGGAGTCTTAGGTGTTCAGTTTTGTTTGAAAGCCAAAGAAGTTTGTTCTAACATCTTCAAGGGAATCAATCAGTAATAGCAGCCAATAGAGGAGACAAACTTGCCACAAAAAATTAAGGGCATGTGAAAATAAAAACCAAAATTTTTATTTATTTTATTTTTATCCAGCCAGCTTCCAGAAAACACTGCCCCTATTTGGGGTGGATCTTTCAACAGACATACCTGCAGGCCAACCCAATGTAGACAATCCCTAACTGACATCCCATCCCAAGTGATTTTAGGCCGTATTAAGTTGACAATGATAGCCATCACAGAGTTTATAGAGTATGTAAATGCAGTTACTTGTCCATAATTAGTTGAGTGATATGAATGACTGTAACAAGAAAGAAGAAAATAAAGCGAATGAGATCCAAATTCAAACTGGGTAGTCATCTTGTGGTAAAGATAACAGCACACACTAAATGAGTCTGATATCTTATAAGTAGTTTGCTTCTACTAACTCTGTCCCTCAAAAGCATCTACTTCATGAGATAGAAATAGAGGCATTGATGCACAGAAGAGTTAAGGACCTCACCGGTTCAGAGAGAAGAGGTTTGAAAAGGAACTTGGTTTGTACAACAGGCTCATGGTTTTCATCTGAGTCCACATCAACACCAAGAGAAGCAGCATTAAATTTGACTAAATGTCAAGACACTAGGCATTTTCCTTCCATGCTTTATTTAAATTACAATTAAATCATCCAATCCTTATATTTCAGTAAATCTTAATTTTGAAACAAATTAGAAATAGTGTAGTAGAAAATAAAGCATTAAATATTTATTAAAATACCTTTAGAGACAATCAATTAAAAAGGAAGAAAAAAATCCCTCTCAAATGATCATTAATGAGCTGAACAAGTCAATAGCAAATTAAATGGGACATAGCAATCAAGCTTAAGAATTTATCTAGTAGCCTGAGGAGGCTGCAAGAGCAGTCTACACAGCTGCTTAGATACAGAAAGTGGTGGTTAATTGCTGATGTTCAGGCTTTACCTCAATGACATTTCACAGGTTTTCCCTATTATTCTAGAGACACTATTTCTCCCTGAATTTTAAGGTGTGAGAGCATCAGCCAACAGGATTCCACAATCCCCTGTGTCCTCCCACTGTGATGGACTTCAGGCACACACAGGGATATAAATGATTTTTTTTTCTTTTGGCTTCCGTTCTGGGAATTTGAACTCTGGCATCCAAGCCTAACCATCACGCTCTCTTAACCATTAAGTAATCTCCGCAGCAACGAAATTACTTTAATGTTTTCTAATAGGATGTTTCTGCAGTAAGTACATTAAAAATTCCACAAAAATGAACAGCACAATATTTATGCTTTGCAGGGAACATTGAGCAGAATCATGGAGGTATTTGATACCGTTTCTTAATTTCTGAAAATCTGTAAAATAACTATAGGATATGCTAACGTTTCTACAGAAGTTTAACTGTAAAATGCCTGCAAGGAAGAGTGACCACCAAGACCACCAGAAGAAGGTTTATATGGAGCACAAAGTGAAGGCTTTCCTTGACATCAAGTTTTCTCCTAAATTTCCATTTATCCTTTCTCATTCTGTCTTCTTTTGCATGCATAAACAAGGAAATGAGATGCTAGTATTGCCCCACTGCAAGATAATATCATAAGATCAGTAACAACATTTGAATTAAGTACATTCAGAGATTTAGTATGTAAAATAATGTACAAAGTAAGAAAGGTTAAATTCAATAATAATTTGAGGCTTTTTTTTTTCTAATTTTTAAACTCAAAGTAGAAGTCACTGGAAGTTTACCTGGCATTTGATATTATCATGACTGTTATATTTAAATTTTATTGTAGTTCAAAATTGATAAAATTTGTTCATTTTGCAATTATAGGTTAAAACTTTGATAGAACAGCGCATCATGGGAAAGCAACATGTTAACTAAGTTAAAATATTGAATTTAAATATGTCTAAAATTAAGTTTGGAATATACATAATTCATGACTGATTTGAAACAACCATTGCAAATATATTCCCAATGCATGAGGCACAAACTCTACTGTGATATTCATAATGTATAAATACTTGTAGAAGTAAACAGCTAGATTAATTGAACTCCTGTATTTTATGAGAAAACTAATAGCTAATTTTAAATATATGTACATAAATATATATGTATTCAGAAATTTGGATATTAAAGTAAATGTCTTCATTCTTTGCTATCTATTATCAATTGGTTTAAGAAATTGAGTATATAAAGAATTAGGGGTATGCGAGGGCAGGGAGACAGGAGTGTGCAAGTGGGTGGGTGAGCACTCTCATAGAAGCAGGAGGAGTGGGGAAGAGATAGGGGTTTACTGGGGTGGGGGAAATTGGGAAAGAGGATAACACTTGAAATGTAAATAAATAAAATATACAATAAAAAGAACTAGTCTTTTATAAGGCAATCTAAAATTTTGTAATGATACTTAAATTTTAAAAGAATTTGTCTCTATGTTTTGTTTAAACCCTTTCCAAATTCATCTATATCCCTGGAATAAAGTGTCTCAAGAAGGCAATTTTAATTTTCCATGTTCTAGAGTTAGTGATGTATTCATTAACTTCACAAACAAGGTAGAAAAGTCACAAAAATTAAACATTATAAAAACAAAAGTAGTGCTCAATATATTTAATAATATGTTCTTAATGTTTTATAACACTATGTTTTAAATTATGTCATTGTATTTTGGAATATCTTGAATTTCATGAGAGCTTTGTGGCTTTATATTTCATTGCAGTCTTCCATATTCTACATTTAAATGGGATAAAATCATGTCTTGCCATTTTCAAGCACAGAATATTTCAAATAATTAAAATAGTTTCTCCTTGAAACCCTGTATTTTTGTTTACAAGAATGAATAAGATAATCTAAGAAGGGTCAAAACCCGTGGTTTGATAATTTGAACCTTTTATTGTAAACCAGCAGAACAGGTGACTGCATCCACACAGATTCTAGTTCACACAACGGAGCATTTGCTAATAAAAGCTTACATGAAGAACAGGTCAGTAAAGGTGTGCATGATGGTAATGTATTAGTTATAGAGTACAACTCTGAAGAGGATTGAGGGAGATTTTAAAATAAAAGAAACACAGCAAAATTTAGTCTTCAAAAACACATATTGACACATAAACGTTAGTACAAAGAGACTAGTTAAAATCTGTTGACTAAAGCAAGGCCTCCTTGTGACTATAATCCCATATGTCTGGGTTTATATGGAGAATATTTACAAATTCAAGGTTTTCAGGGGTTGCAGAGTAAATTCAAGCCTAGACTTGGAAACTTATTGAGGTGGAATTTTAAAATTAAAAAACAAAACAAACAAAAATAAAACAAAAGACTAGGAACATAGCTTAGTAATAGAATGTCTGGGGAATGTCAGGAATGACCCATCTTCCATCCCAGAAACATTAATTCTTTCTGTATACGTGTTAGTAATTACAATCTTCCTTTATTCTTTATCAGTCTAATGAATTCTTTTAAATTGCTCTAATGTACATGATATGTAAGTTTTGAGTGTACTTTTGAAATCATATTTTTGAAAATAATTCCCAAATAGAATTTATTTTTTTTTTAGCTCTGTCAATTTACCAAAGTAGTATGCTGACAGATGCATATGAAAATGTGGAATTTACAAGATTTAGTGTGTGAAAGTATTGCAGACAAAGATTGGTAGTTTGATCAAAGCTTAAGATGTGTGCAGGCTTAGTTTGACTGACAGTCCAGCCTGTCACATTCTGACTTTAGTGCACACTTCTTGTGGCACTCAATTTCTTCAGTAGCCATTCACTTTGGTCATCCCTATGAATACTAATAACAGATTATACTCTGCTACAGTTAACCTACATCCACAGTTACCATAAAACCATTTTTACCCAATTGAAGTCAGCACTAGACATCATACAATACATTCTGGGTATGAAATGGCATTATGAGTATACTGTGGGCTGTAGAATCCTAATGAATTGAGAAGTTGAATTCTGTCAGATTTGCAACCAACTGGTACTTGCATCTTAATAAAATTGGGGATATTTCAGAAAGACATAAAACATTCTGTATTCATATCTTACTATCCACAAAGCAGTAATTATATCTAATATTCTAGAAATATTCTATTGGTTAATATAAAAGTGGCAAATGACTTTATTCTTTGTTTAGGGATTTCCCATAATCATTTAAATGAATATCAAAAGGAAACACTTGTCAATAGTCAATATTAATAGACTTCTACTTTGCAATCCATTTTAAAATGTTTACTCTCATTTTTTAATATAATTCTAAATGATTGTACATGGTCGTTAGTGCTAATCTCACCCTAACCAATCTCTGCCTTGAAAGGCTTCAATACCCGAGAAATATCTAAACATTGCATTCTCCTTTGAAATAAGACTGTGGTCTTGTGACAGTAGAATAGTCTCTACCAGATAAATAATAAGTTCATGGTTGTCTTACAAATGAGTTATTTGATCATATTGTGAGAGAGTTGGTATTTGTCATTACTGTAGATAAACTGACTTGCTTATTATACACAATGATTTTGTGAAGCTCTGATGATAAACATATTTATGCTCATGGTCTAAGTAAAAGAATTTGGAAGCATTATTTACTGCCTCATTCAAGTTTGGATAGGCATAGATACTTTTCATCAAATGCTTGAATAGTCAGAATACATATGATATTTTGCACGGTTTAAATGTGGTCCATCCTCTTCTCATGTACTATCCATCTTAGTGATTTTAAATGTTTGCTAATTTTTTTGTTAATTAGATTTTATGATCATGAAGAAGAGATGATAACAAGAATCAAATGTCTTTAACAGATAAAGGTGGTGTAAATTGTTCAGTGTCTAATTTTGTGTTGTTGGTTAGGATCAAAGCTCTAACCTACAAATTATTCATCCATTATAAGAAAAACATATCCAAGGATAACCCCAAGGCTTTCAACTGGCATCACTGTGAAACAGAAATAACCTGGAAAGAAATGAGAACGTCTTTTTGGTTTGAGGAGACAATGCAAATGACTGTCACAGACAGTTCCAACTTCATATAACAATTAGATTCATAACCAGAATGTTCAAGCAACTCTTGAACACTCCTCTAGATGCATGGCAACAGTTCTAGGGAGCTGAGTCTATAATCTCTTAACACATAGTGGAAAAATCAGGAAAGTGAATGAGTAACATAAAGTGTCCATGAAGATATCTGCAAGGAAGAAGAGATTCAAGGGCTAAAGTTTAAATTGCTCCACTGGTTCAATGAGGGAAGAACTGAAGAAGGACCGAAATAAGATTCAGAGCAGCCAGTCAATCATGATGAAGCCAGGAGTGTGCTTTTAGGGTATGTCAAGAAAGAGAATGATTAAGTATTCAGAGAGTACTGGTGGATCAATGAAATTAAGACTGAGGAAAGTCTACAGTTTGTATTTAACATTAAAAATAAAAATTTTCATGCTAATACAAAAAAATTATCCTACTGAGATACTAGGAATAATTAGGAAAAATTATATTCTCTCTCTCTCTCTCCCCCCCCTTCTCATTCTCTCTCCGTGTGTGTCTCCATGTCTGTGAGTCTGTATGTGTGATGTGGTTTATGTATGTCTTCCTGCAGATATGAGCTGAACATAAGTGCCTGCAGCTGTGTATGCCTGTGTCTCAGCACTTTAGCTCATTCTCATATGATTAGAATTCTTGTTATCATCTCTTCTTCATGATCATAGAATCTAATTAACAAAACATAAGCAAACATTTAAAATCACTAAGATGGATAGTACATGTGAAAGGGATGGACCACATTTAAACTGTGCAAAATATTGTATGTACTATTCAAGCATTTGATGAAAAGGGTCTATGCTTATCCAAACTTGAATGAGGAAGTAAACAATGCTATCCTGGTTTTCATTTCTCATCAAAGGAAATTTAAAGTACACCTCCAGTGTTAATGGCATGGAATATACTGGAAACTTTCCTAGCATGTACTATCGCTTTTTCTTATTTGTTTCTTTTTTTTTCCCCACTAACACGCTTTATTTTAAGTGCTAACTGGTTTAGTTCTACTAATAGTTTTCTACTCAAACTGTAACTGTGACTGTTTTGTCTCAGGCATTTGTCAATGTAATAGGAACTTAAGCAACATAGTCTAGTCACCGAGCATAGTAAACCTTTTAAATGTCTAATGAGACATAGAAAACTCTTCCCTCACGCAAAAAAAAAAAAAACAAAAAAAACAACAACAAAAAAACACTCTTGAGTTTTGCAACTTTAGAAAATGTAAATCTATTTGAATTGACAAGTATTTGTACCGGTTTATTGTATGCATCATGGGGTTTTTTGTCTTTTTTTTTTGTTTGTTTGTTTTATAGGTCTGAAAACTGTAACATGTCTAAGTGGAGTTGGTTAATGTTTACAGTGCTTCACAACCCTTTCTGTAGTGTTAAGTCTAGAAATATTCTAGTATGCACCAGAAAGACCAGCGAGGCCCTGAACATGCTCCCTCAGTCCCTGTGAATTAGTATATGCATGGATCCTGCTGATTTATATAGCCTTGCTTCCTTGGTCTCTTTCTTCTTCTCTAGCTCCTACATTCTTTTTACCTTTTCTGCTGTAGGGTTCCCTGAGCCCTGAGATAGAGGGATTTGATGGAGACTTTTTTTTTTTTTTGGTTTTTTCGAGACAGGGTTTCTCTGTGTAGTCTTGTCTGTCCTGGAACTCACTTTGTAGACCAGGCTGGCCTCGAACTCAGAAATCCGCCTGCCTCTGCCTCCCAAGTGCTGGGATTAAAGGCGTGCGCCACCACCGCCCGGCTGGAGACATATTTTTTAAAAATTAATTGTTTAATACATCCCAACCACAGTTTCCCCTCTGTCTACTCTTCCTAATTCCCAGCCCCCTCCCCCAACCCTTAAACTCTTCCTAAGAACCACCGCACATCAATTTTTCTTCAGATAAAAGGTCTCCCAAGGATAGCAGCTGAAGTCATCATAATAAGTTCTAATAACAAACCCTCATATGAAGGTTGGATGAGGCAACCCAGTGGGAGGAAAAGGGTCCCGAAAACAAGCTAAAGAGTCAGAGATATTCTCTATACCCACTGTTACAAATCCCGCAAGAACATTAAGTGATGCATGCATGACATTTGTAGAGGACCTAGCACAGACCCATGCAGGCCCCATGATTGTTGCCTCAGTCTCTGTGAGCGCCTATGAGCCCTACTTTCCTGATTCTGTGGGCTATGTGGAGACTTTCCTTTTAAAGAGGAGTGTTCCAAAGCTTTACTCTCAAGTATATTGTCTGTATGTGCATCTCTATTTGTTCTCATCTGCAGCAGGAAAAAGGAGTCTAGAAATTTTCAAGAATATAGTACACTAGTGACTATGGGTACCTTGCTGTACCTTTTTTTTCAATCAAAGGAAAGATTTATGCCTTTCTTCCATCATTTCCCCAAAGTCCCCATGTCTGAGCCTAAGTGCTCACAGCTGTATGAAATCTCCCTTTTCACACTCCACTATTTGTCTTTCTCGTCTTCTGTATTTCACTCAAACAAAGGTATATTTGTACTACACAACTGGCATCTCCAATCACAACATTTATATGTGTATATTAATGTATAGGTGTTCCGAGGACAGAAGGTAACCTTTGGAGCTACCTTAAGGAATGTTTTCTACCTCCACTGAGGCAAGCCTCTCTCTGCTTTGGAGTTCACCAGTTATCTGGATAGTTAGTTTGTAGACTCCAGGGATCCTGTTTTCTATGTCTTCTCAGCAATAAGATCTCCATGGTATCACCATAATCTGGGTTCTAGGTATGAAATTCAGGTCCCCTTGCTTGTGTTTAAGCACCTTACAGATATACCTATCTTCTTGGTCCTCAATCTGCTCCTTAAAAAAGAATATTCTTTCAATAGTAAGTCAGGATTTTGACAAAAATCCCAAGTTTTCTAAAATAGAATTGAAATTTGGAGCTAGTTGCTCTGGATTTGATTTAAAATGTGTTTGTTGTGTTTTTAGAATATTAGAGTATGTGTCAGAATATGGATAGCTTCGTAGAATGAGTTGGGGAGGACACTTTGCACCCTCTCCTTTTTTATTAAAAGAGTTTTAGCAAGATTTGGTTTATCCTTATTCTTTAAAAGTCAGGGACTGGAGAGATGACTAGAGAATTCTGAACAGAAGAATTTCTAATGGTTGAGAAGCTCTTAAAAAAATGTACAACATCTTTAGTCATCAGAGAAATGCTCATCAAATGGACTCTGAGATTCCATCTTATACCCTTCAGAATGCCTAAAATCAAAAACTCAAATAAAATTACATGCTGCCAATCGTGTGGAGCAAGAGGAACATTCCTTCATTGCTAGTGGGAGTGAAAACTTGTACAATGACTTTGGAAATAAATTTCTCAGAAAATTGGGAATAGTTCTACCTGAAGGCTTATCTATATCACTCCTGGGCATACACCAAAAAATATGCTATACCATACCACAAGGACACTTGCTCAACTAGGTTCATAACACCTTTATTCGTAATAGCCAGAAACTGGAAGCAGCCTAGATGTCCCTCATCCAACTGCAGAATGGAAAAAAAATGATACATCGATACAATGCAATGCTGTTCAGCTATTAAAAACAAATACACAATGAAATCTTCAGGAAAATTCAAGGAACTAGAAGACATACATGGTAAGTACTCACTTATAAGTAGATATTAACCATAAGGCACAAGATAACCATGCTACAATTCACAGACCCAAGAAGCTACAAGTAACAAGGAGGGCCCAAAGGAAGTTGCTTGAATCTCATTCAGAAGGGAAAATGAAATCAATTTCTGGGGAGGATGAAGAGAGAGAACTGGATGGGAGAGGGGGTGGGGAGGAGAACAGGGTTGGAGATCAGGAATAGGGAGAGAGAGGCCGTGTGGTACAGGGCTGAGAAAGAAAAGGGAATCAGTGAGGGACATCTCTGGGATGAGCTGGAGACCTGGGAAGGGAAGGATCCCAGGAGTCTATGGGGGTGACTGTAGCTAAGACTACTAGGAGTGGGGATATGGAGAGTGAAGTTGTCATACTTGTAGCCAGGTCTTACAGTATGGGAAGGTGGACATCAACCCACTCAAAACCGTAGCCCCAAGTTTTGTCTTGCATACAAGATGGAACAGAGATTGAGAGAACGCCCAACTAAACTGCCCCAATTTGAGAACCATCTATTGGGAAGAGAGCCAAATGCTGACACTATTAATGATACTCTGCTATGACTGCAGACAGAAGCCTAGCATAATTGTCTTCTGAGACGCTTCATCAAGAAGCTGGTGGAAACAGATGAAGAACCTACAGCCAAACATTAGGCAGAGATCAGGGAGTCTTGTGGAAGAGTAGGAGGATGGATTGAGGGAGCCAGAGAACTCAAGGCCACCAAAAGAAGACCGATAGAGTCAACTCACCTGGACTCATGGGGACTCACAGAGGCCAAACCACAAATCAAAGAGCATGCATGGGCTGAACCAAGGCCCCATACACATTTGTAGCAGCTGTATAGCATCATCTTCATCTGGGTCCCCAACCAATGGGAGTGAGGCTATTCCTGGATCTGTTGGATCTCCTTCCCTCAGCTAAGCTGCCTCGTAGGGATGAGGAGAGTACGCACTTAGTCCTGCTGCAACTTTGTGTGTCAAGCAGGTTGGTACCTATCATCGGTTTCCTCTTCTCTGAGGAGAGAGAAGAATTATGTGGATATGGCATATAGGGTTGTACTATGAGGAAGGAGGAACGACAATCAGGGTATAAAGTGAATAAATGAATAGTATGACCAAAAAAAAAAGTCTGGTAAACTTTGTCTAACTTAATTTGTGTCTGGACTATTTCGGGTCCTCGGGAATTCTCACCTGTCTCTTCCCATACCTGATCCTGCCATCCTCTTTTTTTCCCCCTCCCCTCCCCTTTCCCACACAGGTCCCTCCCATCTTATGTGTCCTGTGATTGTTTTGTTCCTCCTCTGAAGTGGCATTGAAGAATCCACACTTTGACTTTCGTTCTTATTAAGTTTCATATCTGTGAGTTATATCTTGGGTATTCTGAGCTATTGGGTTAATATCCACTAATCAGTGAGTTCATACTATGTATGTCCTTTTGGGTCTGGGTTACCTCACACAGGATGTTATTTTGTAGTTTCATCCATTTGCCTGCAAAATTCACTTTATTTATGGAAGTTCAGACAGAATATAATTGAAGGTAAAAAATGCTTATAAATTGTCCATCTGTTTAGATAACATCTACATTTAATTATGTCACAGGCATATCAGGGACAGGTATAGCAGGGACAATTATGAGGGTTTAAATTTCAAACTTGTTACTTTTTCAAATACGAATTCTGAGGTTGAAATCACAGAAGTTTCAAAAGGAAGTTTTTTTTTTTTCCTAAATATTTTTTTTCTTAGAGTGAGATACCTAAGTGAAAGGGATCTCTACTAAGCCATTTTTGTTCTCATAAATATTTAGAAAAATCAATGCTCACATTCATATTATGATGCAAATATGTTACTTGAGTGAATAGAGAAGAGAACCAATCAACACAACTTCATATTGGGCATTTCCATAATGAACTGCCATGTATCACCGGCAATGAGAGAATAGAGTTGTTAACTGGGAGGGGTTGATGTGCTGGAGACTGTTAAATAGTTGATGACATAGTGATTTAAAAAATCATCCTGCTCCTTTGTAAGAACCATTCTATATTTTTTCTGTAAAAAAAGAAATGATGGAAATTACTAGAAAAAATATTTACTTGAAATTGTAATGAACCATTTTTTTTTACAGAAAATAAAAAAAGATAGTTGATAGTTATATTCAGGTAACTAATGAGGAATCAAACTCTGTCCTTTTCATGAGGTATGTCATTCACATAAGCACAATCTATATGCACCTATAGTATATACATATGTAGTAATATATCTAATTATCTCAAAGTATTTATTCATATCTGGAATTATATGAAAATCATATATATGTATATATGCTTGTTTTCAATACATATTTCCAATACAAGTCTGCTTTCAATATTTTTTTCAATACCATGTAAGATCTGTAATTTGAATGGAGAGATGAGAATTTTCAAGAAAAACAACAGCATATAGAAATATCTATGATGAAATGACCATAATAGGCAAAATACTTTAGTGACTCCGCTCTACCTTCAATCCAATCTTTACAGATTTTCATTTTTCATTATACACATGTATATTTAAATGTATGTGAGTGTGGCGCATGTGTGTGTTGGCATGCATAGGAACATCGAAGGACAATTGACTCAGCTAGGGCCTCTGAAAACTGAATGCAGGTTAACAGGCTTCTACTCACTAAACCATTTTGATGACCTTTAGTTAATCTTTGGATGCTCTAAGAAGAGCACTTACTAGATGCCTATGGAGTTAATGTGTTATTGTAAACAAAATATCTATGTAGCTTTTTTTGTTTTCTCAATTTAATAGTAAAATACAATATTTATGTAATTAAAAGGGCAACTAGAATCATGAAGTTATTCTATTTCTCACTCATTATGCAAATTGTCTAACATTCTTTTATATTTATAATAGTTTTTACATTTTGTTCTTTCATTTAACAATTGAACACGTTATACAATATGTGTGGCCATTAAAGATAGAAAAATGATTAAGACATTATAATTCAGAAGTTGATAATAAAGATGGAACTATTACTGATACACTAATATCTCTATAAATAATACTATTGCAATGTAGAGATGTAGTACTAGTTCTCTAGATAACTGAGGAATGGACACTCAGTATAGCAGCTATCTAACACATAACAAGCTGTATACCATACACTTCTCTGCATTTTCACCTTTATCCTATCACTATGGCATGTAGTGCGTGGATCAAGAAAAGATAGATGAAATGAATGAGTCTTAAATCTCTCTTATAATGCCAGGAAAGGGTGTTACCTCATTCTTTAGAAATGTAGGCACACAGAGAAAAGACTATTATCTATTTCATTCAGACAAAAGCCTACGAGAAGAGGGCAGAACTAGGGGAAATTCATGTGAATCCACAGAATTGAAGCAAACACGTTGTACTGCCTGTGATTTCTATGCTATTTCTGGCCTTTGAATTGTATGACCCAGTGCATTTCCTTTTTTGTTTAAGTGATACTGAATTAAGTAGTCTGACACCTTTTACTTGTGAAGGGAAGATTGGCTAAAATTCTGTGACCTTTCTATAATTTATTGAAGCCATCATTGGCTTTACACATTGTCTATCCCCTTGATAACGTGTAATCCACCAAAAGAGGTTGAACATAATTGTATTAGCCTGCATTATGTCTTTAATAATAACTTTAGTCAGAAGTAATTAATTGTTCCTCTGCCTTCCACTGTGGTGGTGCCAAGGGTCTAACCATGTCTTGCATTTTACTTAGCTGTTTTCCTCAATAATTTCCTACTTTTTTATTAATTATGTTTATACACTCTCTATATTTTATTCCCCATCCCTCCAACCTCTGTCCTCCCTCCAATTGTTCCACATCCCATACCTCCTCCCGTCCCCGTCTCCACGTAGATGATGTCCCTACCCCCTACCCTGAGTTTCAAATGTCATCTCCTCCAATTACAAATTGGAGCATACTAAACTTCTTTGATTTAAAAGATAGAAGATGAGTAAAATATGATACATCAGACATCTTATATCATCAACTAATGACAATAAATCTAAGATATAGGATTAAACAGAATTAAATGCTAAAATGTATGTTAAAGATTGACTGTGTTTCCAACAAAGAAAAAAATATGTTGAAACTTGAACTTCCATTACCTCATAACAGGACTTTATGGAGAAGTGGAGTTGCTGTAGATGTCAGAGGTGAAGATGAGGTCATACTGGAGAACAATGTGCCCATAATCTAGTGTGACTAGTATCATTACAGAGTGATAATAGTGTGCTAATAGTCACTTAAAAGAGCATGCTCTCTGTGACAAAGAAAGCATAAATGGAAGCTATGCAGCTGCAAGTCTACTAAGAGCAAAGAATTCTGGGAAGTACTAGAAGTTAGGCAGAAGAGAGGGCACAGACAGGGTTTCTTGCTAGTAATATGATGTCATTTTATTCATGAGTAAATGAGATTAAGTTTCCATTGTTTTTTCCTAAGTATATTTTTACTATTATTGTTAATTTTTTAAAGTATATGTGTCTTAATGTATGTTCACATATGTATATATGAAGCACCTATGAATTCAGAAGTAGATATTCAGTGCCCTGGAGGTGTAGCTAAAGTGTGTTGCAAGGCATACAATGTGAGAATTTGGAACCAAAATCTGATCACTTAGAAGAGCAGCAAGTGTCCTTAACCACTGAGCTATATCTCCAAACCCTGATTATATCTTAAATAACATACAATAATTGTAGCATTTACAGGATGCAGAATGATGACTCAGTACATATAAGCAGTATGTAATGACTGAAACTGGGTGAGTAGAATTTCAGTATACTTACAAATATAGAATGTGTCTGTGTTGGGGAATACATTTTTTCTTGTCTATTACCAAATATATCACAAATTGTTCTAAACTATAGATGCTCTACCATGGTGTTACGGAGTAAAGCAAATACTGTCATTTCCTATAAAGTCTGCATGAATTTTGTTTCTAATTATAATTTTGATCATTTGTTTTGATTTTATTTATGTCTCTTTTTCTATATGTTAGTATGCCATATGTGTGTGCCATGGGAACCAGAAGAAACTGTCCAATCTCCTAAAGTATTAGCTACAGATGCCTGTGAGTGTTCTGACATAGGTGTGGGGACTAATCAGTATATTTAAGATGTATTCAATGATATATCAACCTATGTAATTAGAACTTGATCAATGAGTGTATATATACAGTTCAAGAGATATATGCTAAAATCTCTAGTATAGAAACCAAATGGTCTTAGTCCCTGATCTACCTCTCCAGACTAAACTCCTGCTTTTCCTTTAGCTGATATACGAATATATTTTCGCTATCATACCCTACAACAGATAATAGTGACCACAATACCTGTTTCTTTATGATGCTAAAAATATTTTCCTGCCTTATGTAAGTAAAACTTAGTTTCATGAAGTACTTGAATTTGCTTTTAAAAAGGGTCAAAAATTACTAAATTAAAAAATTTATATTAATAAAATCAGTATAATATTGCATATTTCAAAGTTCTCATGGATAAGTAGAAACAATTTTTTAAAAGTTCATTGATTAAGGAAGAACTTAATTGTATTAAGACATGGTTGTCATGCATTATACATTTAATCTTCACACAGTAGAATTTATTTTGATTGGAAAATATTATAGAATCTATTCAAGAGGACATAAAAAGGCATATTTTGTGCTTTTGACACAAATTGAAGCTTATGCAAGCATACCTCCTCTATCTCCAACTTATGGAACAGCAACATGAAACTTCTTGCCACCATAGTATCATTAGACAGTGTCTTATAGTAAATATGTTTAGATGTAGTACATAGCTCTGTATCCTACATCCATGTCCACTAAAGGTTCTATTTTTCATAAATAAAATCAATAACTGATACTCTATGCAAATTTTTAATAAAATTATTCTTTTGCCTAATCATCTCCAAGTAGGAAATTTTGATCTGAATTTTCTAAGTGTCTGAGGCATATTTTCTTAATGTAAGAATACTTTGCATATTTTGGAAACACATGTCTTCTATACTTTTGAATTTCAAATTATGTTTACCATGTGTAATTATGTCTGATATAACAAATGGTATATACAATACAGATAGACATATAGATCAAATCAAGATATACCCATTTCTATAAAAAAGTATAAAAAAATAAATCTTAAGCAATGTATGTATAATTGTATTCTATGCCCCTGGTTCATATGAAATATCCATTTGCAGCATGTAATCTTAGTTGTACTTTGAATGAGGTATAATGCCACCTTTACCTACTGGATACATTGACAACTAAAGTATTAGCTTTCCTTATTTAAATTTTAGGACAAATACTTAAAGATACATAATAATTGTATTAAAGCTTACTTACCTTTTATCCAGAAGCAGTATTTTAATCTTTTACTTAGACATACATATATGCATAAGCTAGATATAAGTCATTGTCTCCTTAATGACATTTAAAACTCTGATTTTTTTTATGACTGATTAGTTTAGCTCAATATTTTCAGATGTTAATGCAATCAAGTTCATGCTAACTATGAAGATAATTTATGATCTTTTGTTCCTCTTTCTTTCCTTCATTTGCCTCACCATTTTATCTACTTATACATGAGATTTCATTATTATATATCCAGGTAGTAAAGCAGAATCTGTCAAAACATGACTGGATATGCATAAATTAATAAGAATATTGAAATAAAATGCAATGAATTCTTACATCAAATACAGTTCAAATAAGCCATGATGAAAACTGGGTCAAAAGGCATAAGGATTAATAGGCCCCCATCTTAAAATAATTACTGGTAGAGAGAAACCACTATAACAAAGGCCAAAATTCCTATTTATTTTATTTTTATCTATCAATCTATCTATCTATCTATCTATCTATCTATCTATCTATCTATCTATCTATCTATCCATTCATCCATCCATCCATCTATCCATCTATCTCTCTATTTTACACTTCAGATTTTATCTTTTATCCCCCCCATCTACCTTCCCACTTTTCTACATCCCATACCTCCTCCCCAACCCCTGTCTCCATGAGAATGTCTCCACCCCATGCCACCTAACCTCTAAATTCCCTGGGGCCTATTGAGAGTTAGGTGTATTGAACATAGACCCAACAGTCCTCTGCTGTATATGTGTTGGGGGCCTCATATCAGCTGGTGTATGCTGTCTGGTTGGTGATTCAGTGTTTAATGGACCATTCAGAAACCATAGCTTAAGAATTAAGATTGAGATTAAAGCTGTTACTATTCTATTGCTAATAAGAGACACCATGCATTACCAAAGTAACTCTTATAAAAGGAATCATTTAACTGGCAAATTTATAAAAGTTTTAGAAGGTTAGTCCTTCTAAAACTTAGAACTTGAGATTGGACTTGATCTGAGAAAAATCATAATGCACAAGTCAAGAGTCACACCTTTGCCAACAAGGTCATACACATTCCACCAAGCTTTCATCTCTGATTTCTTCCTTATAAAATATGAAGAAAAATTTCCAAAGAGATGAGAAATTTTAAGAAAAGTCCATCACAGTCTAAAATAGTTTATAAATCCAATGTCTATTCTGAGACTCAAGCTAATCTATTAACAGTAACACCATGTAAAATTAACCAAATCAACAAACATAGAAAACAAAAACAAAAACAAATAAAGAAAAACACAGAATATACAAGACCAAAACCTAGAAAAGCAAGGTCCAAATTCTACCTTAGATGTTTCTCCCCTTGTCATGGTTCTCCCTTGTAACACACTTCTCTCTCCTGGTCTGTTTCCATACTCCATTAGCAGCTTTCCTTGTCAGATACCAGAAGGCTCTAGAATCTCCAGCATCTTGGGGACTTCAACACAATTCAGGCTTCACAGTTAAAGCTTCTTGCAAGGGCTTCCCATCATTCAGACAGTGACGCTTATGACACATGCCGGGAAAATCCTTACTCAGAGGCTTTCCTTATCATTCTTGACACGAAATCCAGAACCATGTGACTAAAGCTCTTAATTTCTTTTGCTTACTGGGGTTAGTATTTGGTCCCCTCCAAGACTTATATTCGTATAAACTGTATAAAATTTTACTTGTTGATGTTTTTAGGCCTAGAAAATTATTCAGGTCTATTCCTTTAACAGGGTGCAGGAATAACTTGATATAGTCTTTTATTATTATTTTATATCAGTTTATTAAATTTAGCATCAGACTTTCCTTAAAACTTCTCATCTTGGAAAATTTTCCTTATATTTTTAAAAAATATATTTTATTTTATTTATTTGGATGTCTTGCCTTCATCCATGCATGTGTAAAATTTGAGTTAAGTGCCTTCAGAGGTCAGAAGAGGGGATCAGATCTCCTAGAACTGGAGTTACAGAAGACTGAGAGCCAGCCATCTGAGTGCTGGGAATCCAACGTAGGTCCTCTGCAGGAGCAGCCAGTTCTCTTAAACACTGAAACTTCTCTCAAGGCTTTGCCAAAATATGAGGAAAAATTTCCATGCAGTTTTGTACTCCAAGAAACTAGAAAAAAAGAAGAGACTAATTAACCCAAAGTGAGAAGGACATAGGAAATATCATGAGTATAAATTAATAAAAAGGATGGCAAGAACTTCAAGTCTCTGAAGAAAGAAATTGAAGAAGACCTCAGAAGATGGAAAAATCTGCCATGCTCATGGATTGGCAGGATTAATATAGTAAAAATGAGCATCTTACCAAAAGTAATACACAGATTCAATGCAATCCCCATCAAAATCCCAACTCAATTCTTCATAGAGTTAGAAAGAGCAATTCAAAAATTCATCTGGAATAACAGAAAACCCAGAATAGCTAAAACTATTCTCAAGAGTAAAAGAACCTCTGGGGGAATCAGTATCCCGGACCTCAAGCTGTACTACAGAGCAATAGTGTTAAAAACTGCATGGTATTGGTACAGTAACAGACATGTAGATCAATGGAACAGAATTGAAGACCCAGAAATGAATCCACACTCCTATGGTCACTTGATCTTTGACAAAGGAGCTAAAACCATCCAGTGGAAAAAAGATAGCCTTTTCAACAAATGGTGCTGGCTCAGCTGGAGGTCAACATGCAGAAGAATGCAAATTGACCCATCCTTATCTCCTTGCACTAAGCTCAATTCTAAGTGGATCAAAGATCTCCACATAAAACCAGACACACTGAAACTAATAGAAGGGAAACTAGGGAAGAACCTTGAACATATGGGCACAGGGGAGAATTTCCTGAACAGAACTCCAATAGCTTATACTCTAAGATCAAGAATAGACAAATGGGACCTCATTAAATTACAAAGTTTTTGCAAGGCAAAAGACACCGTCAAAAAGACAAAGCGGCAACCAACTAACTGGGAAATGATCTTTACCAACCTTACATCCGACAGAGGGCTAATATCCAAGATATACAAAGAACTCAAGAAGTTAAACTCCAGAGAGGCAAGTAACCCTATTAAAAAATGGGGTACAGAGCTCCACAAAGAGTTCTCACCTGAAGAATATCTAATGGCTGAGAAGCACCTAAAGAGATGTTCATCATCCTTAGTCATTAGGGAAATGCAAATCAAAACAACCCTGAGATTCCATCTCACACCAGTCAGGATGGCTAAGATCAAAAACACAGGAGACAGCAGTTGTTGGCGAGGATGTGGAGAAAGAGGAACACTCCTCCACTGCTGGTGGAATTGCAGGCTGGTACAACCACTCTGGAAAGCAGTCTGGCGGCTCCTCAGAAAACTGGGCATGACACTTCCGGAGGATCCGGCTATACCACTCCTGGGCATATACCCAGAGACTTTACCTGCATGCAATAAGGACACATGCTCCACTATATTCATAGCAGCCTTATTTATAATAGCCAGAAGCTGGAAAGAACCCAGATGTCCCTCAACGGAGGAATGGATTCAGAAGATGTGGTATATTTACACAATGGAATACTACTCTGCAATTAAAAACAATGAATTCACGAAATTCCTAGGCAAATGGTCAGAACTTGAAAATATCATCCTTAGTGAGGTAACCCAATCACAAAAGATCACACATGGTATGAAGTCACTGATAAGGGGATATTGACCCAGAATCTCAGAATACCCTAGACACAATCAGCATATCAATAGATTTCTAAAAAGATGGAAGGAGAGACCCCTGGTCCTGGAAAGACTGGATGTAGGGGAACGCCAGGACAGAGCAATGAGAGGGGGTTGAACAGAGAAAAGAGGGAGGGAAGGGGGCTTATGGGACTTTCGGGGAGGGAGGAAACGGGAAAGGGGAAGTGATTTGGAATGTAAATTAAAAAAAATAAAATTAAATTAAATTAAAAAAAAATAAAAAGGATGGTTTTTTAAAGTAATAAAGAAGAATTTTTGTTAAAACTGACAATAGAGAAAGCACCCATGACACATACCCAATTGTTAAGAAGAAAATCACTTATGACCAACCACTTTGTAACCATTAATTCAGCAACTTGAAAAAAAATAGTCTATCTGAACCTCATCAAGATAGCAAAGGACACAACCAGAATGGTCTGATAACCATAAAGTCAATCTGTAATTTATAAAAAATTGTAAAATCTTCAGGGTCTGGTGGTTTCATGGGAGACTTTCATCGACCATGTAAGGATTATTAGCATTTTTATTCAGTCTCTGTTATAAAACAGAACTGGAAGAAACACAAACTCATTTTAGGAAGCTGGTGTTGCTCTGTTATGAAATCCAATGAGCACATATTCATCATTAATTTATATTCAAAACTCTCATTAAGGAGTAGAAAATAGAATTCAACCATATGCAAACAACTATATATTAGATAGGCAAGGATTGTTCATCATTAAAAACCAACCAGTGTAATTCAATATACTACAAACCATCTTATGACCCTAATATCATTGTTTTGATACCCACACATGCCTTTCCTAGGAAAACTCAGAAGATATTTCTAGAAATCTCAGTGAAAATGTGTTTGCCATTCAGGAGTTTGTGACAGTCTTAGTGTGTCCTAAATACTACTTAGTGTTTCTATGATAAATCATGTTCTCTTCATTTTCATCTTTACTTTTCAAATAAAGAAACCAATAGAGAAAAAATATAACAAAACAAAACAAACAAAAAATCCCTTCTCATCTCAATGAGCACAAGATGTCCCTACAACAGTATATTTCCTGGTCTTCCTTGCCCTCTCAAACTGTACACACTGCATATCTTACCTTGCTTGTACCTTTTTATTTTAAGACATCATAAAAATGATGAATAAAAAGCACCTGACCCAGTAAGTATTAAGCCTTCTCTGCCAAGAACCCCCAACTCTTCTAGTTAGCATCAGAAAGATTGTTCTGGACAATGGCAGAAAACAGCCAGATTCTTTGTTAAAATATCACAAGAATGATCTCTTTGCCAGCTGCTAATATTCCCCTCTAAAACTTCTTGTGCAAAAATCTATATTGATTTCAATACCACTGTCTTCGATGATCTTACTAGGATAGTACATTAAATCTCACCTAAAGTACTTAATGGCTTTTCTAATCCAATGTCAAAAAAAAATCTCTATTTTTCCAGACAATGACATGATCAGGTCTGTGACAGCAATACCCCACTTCTGGTATCAATCTCTATCTTTATTACTGTTCTATTGCTGTGAAGAGATACCATGACCAAGAAAATACATAAAATGAAGAATTTAATTGAGCACTTGCTTGCAGTTTTGGAGGGGGAAGTCAATGATCATCATGGCAGGAAACAAACAGACATGGCACTGGAGCGGAATCTGAGAGCTTTATGTCGTGATCCTCAGTCAGCAGAGACAGAGGAGAAAGAGAGAGAGAGAGAGAGAGAGAGAGAGAGAGAGAGAGAGAGAGAGAGAGAGAGAGAGAGAGAGAGAGAGAGAAAGAGAGATTGGGCCTTTTGTGTGTTTTCAAAGCCTTAAAATCCCCATCCACTGACACATCTGATCCAACAAGGCTGTGCTTACTCCAGCAAGACCACACCCCTATCCTCCTAAAACAGTTTCACTAACTGTGGACCAAGCATTCAAATATATGCTCCTATGAGGTCATTCTTATTCAAACCATAATCGTCTTAGAAATCATCTTACTCAAGTCTTTAAGATGACATCAAATCAAGCAGATATAAGAATTACAAAGCTTCCAGTCAAAACCAAAAGTTATTTTTTTCCTGATGAGGTTTGTTCATATAATGAGTCCCTATAGGATTCTTATATTAGTTAATTATTTACTCTTTTCCTTATTAATTACTTTCAATTGTTTGTTTATGTGTCAGACTTAGAGCTAAAGGAAGCAAGAAGATAATTGTGATGCATATTGTGACAAAATATAAAGCCAGACACAATTTATGACATAAAGTTGTGTTATCAATAGTGTATTGTTAATAATTCAAATTTTAGTGCACCTCACTGGTAACCTTAAATGGAATAATAATGAAGAGATTTTATATGTATGTGACCTTTATTGTTCTGCTCATTTACATGTTCACTTGTCAAGTAAGCTATAGAGTTTTCTAAAGAATAATATTTTCTAGTCTTTAAAATGAACAAAAAAGCATTTCTCGGATTCTAAGTTAGAATTATTTTCCTGAAACTGTGTGGTGCACTGAAGAAATATATGTGTGAAGTTTTGCATGAACTGACAGTGAATCTAAAGATGTTCTTTTCCCAGTTTCACAGTTAAGTGTGGTCTTTAGGGAAATACCAGATTTTTGTTAAATAAGTGTGACAACGTGAATTTCAATCATGTATCATTCTCCTGCCAATAATTTGTCTCCTATAATAATAACACTACTTTTCAAGCAAAAAGTATTTAATTGGAAAAATTGAGTCTTTGGACAATGTATTTATTTAAATCTATGAAAATTAGTTATTACCCCTTGGAATCAACATTTTAAACAGATTTTTCTATAAACAATGAATAATTTTCATAAGCAAGATTTTATATCTTTGTGAATATGATTAAACTTCTGGATAATTATATCACTTCATCAATTAGCTTAGTCATGTGTTGTTCTTGGATTTATTCCTAAGAAAGATTGAAAAACAGTACATGAACACTTTCCCCAAATCATTATGGAATAAGAACCTACTATTCCTGCATCCTCTATAACTCCCCTCTTAAATTATTTTGGTTTTACAGTATCCGAAAATGGATGATTTTAGACATTCTATCCTAGGATTTAGGATTTGGTATTGGGGACAATGACCTAAAACCTTTGAAACTGAGGTCTTAAAGAACATGCCTAGAGAGTCAGCACTCATGATGTTTATAAAGGACTGGGACAGAAATGAAACAAAACAACATTACCTTGGAAATTAAGGAAATGCCATGCAACACTTCACAGAAGTAAGTTCCCCTGACTTCTTCAGCAGTCACTGTGCCCTACCATAGTAAAGCATTTGAATGATTCTAGGGAAAATGTGGAATCAGACAAAGGAACTTGGGAACAGAAGATGTGAGATGAAGTCTTGAGGAAACAGGCAAAAGAAAAGTTGTAGGTAATAAACTTTTATTTGATATGCTAAACATGAATGCCCATTACATGTCTTTTTTTAGAGATTAGTTTCATAAATACATTTCATGTAACTCAGCATTGCTTTGCTGACAATACAGTGATCATTCTTTCTACTTAGGTGTGAGACAAATATGGCTAGCACTTTATAAAAATTTGGGGTATATAGTTAATATTTTTGCAGAACACACTTCATGGTTGAAGATTGAAGAATAGAGCACAGGCGAATGCTAGGGCAGTGAGGTGGAAGTGGGTGGGTGGGGAAACACCCTCAAAGAAGCAGAGGGCAGGAGATGGGAGAGGGGGTTTCTGGAAGGGAAATTGGGGAAGGTATAACATTTGAAATGTAAATAAAGAAAATAACCAATAAAAAATTTTAAAGATCCCTTATCAATTGGAGTAGTAAAATAATTGAATAATTTCAAATGTGCATGTCCAAATGTTTGTACAAATAGATATAGCATAAAAGACAAAGGGATCTAAAGTATATGACGACATGATTAAAAGAGGAAAATTTCTCATGATATCTTATTGCTGGTAGAAAAATGCTATAAGTAGAGTCTGGGAACTATAATATAAGAATGAAAGTTACACTCATATTTTCCTCAATTTTTTTCTACAAATAGAGATTATTAGTTAGATTTAAATATTCTCAATCATTGCAAAATTGAATCAAATCTGGACAACAAAAACTCTTTAAGGTGTGTTTATGCCAATACATATGAATTTTAAAGGATCTGGTCATAGGAAGTGAATATAAATTTAATAACAAATGCAAAATTAATGATACCAGAAAAACATTGTCTTACCAAACAGATATTATCCAAATATCTGGCTTCCAAGATTTGAAAACCTACCAAGGAACACAAGCAAAACAAAAGTCTGATCAGACTGGCTAATACAACACTACACAAGCAAAACAATTAATATTTAGTGGACATACACCTATATATCATTGTAGTAGATAATGTGACATATGCATTTATTACTTTTCAAAATCGCCCAGTTATCATAGCTAGTTCCATCAGTATTATGTTTCTTATTCCTGCCATTTACTAAATTATATAAATATGGAAGAATGTATTCTCAGTGTAATAGGAAATGGACGTGATTTGTAGGAAAAAAAAATCAATGAATTGTCTCTTACAGGTTCTACTTTTAAAACTATTTTTAACTTAGCATACATTAAGTGTGAAAATGGAGTTTCATTTTGATATTTCTATGCATGCATTCAAAGCACATTGATAATTCACATCCTATGATCTTCTCTTCTTCCCTCATCTTTCTCCCCCTTTTACTTTTTCTTTTCCGAGATAGCAAATCTTCTACTTCCATAACTTAAAACATCTAGATCATACATATAGGAGAGAACACGGGATGATTCTTTTTCTATATGTGGATTTTCCCCTTGACATGAGCAACTCTAGTTCCAAAGGAGGTGATTCTGTTCTTGTTTACCACTGAATCAAACTCCACTGTACATATTTATCACACGACCTTTGTCCATGAATCTATTGATGAGCACCTAGGCTGATTCCATAGCCTAGGCTACAGTGAATGATACTATAACAAGCATGGGTGTGAGTTTGGATGCCTCTGGATACATTCACAGAAATAGCTTATCTGGATCTGCAAGTGGTTCTACTGCTTTTATACTAGTTTTTCCTTTATGCTGAGGATCTTTGTTTTCAAATTTGCACCCAATGTGTTCATGCTCATACTTTTGAGAGTGTCCTTCATTGACCCCAGCTATAACAACACCTGTGTCTTCTTAACATATCACTTATTCTCTGTGTGTACAGTGCTGAATGCAACTACTGATCAGAGTCTTTTTCTGATCTATTTTTTGTGCTAACTATCATAACGTGCTAAGCGAATGCTAATGAATATTCACTTAATAAATTGATTAACAAGAATATTAAATGAGAACACTTGAAAAGAGAACTCTGACTGAATTTCTAAGAACACTAAGTTTTAGTGTTGGCTGATCTCTGTGCAGTGTTTAATCTAAAATAATCCCAGACAAGATCCAGTCTTCCAGTATGACCCGGAGGCACACTTTAGTTGATTGTGTGGGAGTGATAAGGTAGAGCTGAAAGAGAAGCTCATTAAACAGTTACTTTGTGTCTGAAAATAAGTTCGTTTTATTTATTTATTATTTATTTATTTACATTTCAATGGTATCCCCTTACCTGGTTTCCCCCCTTCCAGAAACCTCCTATTCCAACCCCTCCTCCACCTCCTCACCCTCTTTCTATGAGTATGTTCCTCCCCCCAACCCTCCCTACCCCTGCCTCCCTGCCCTCGATTCCCCTACACTGGGGCATCTATCCAGCATAGGACCAAGGACCTCTCCTCCCACTGATGCCTGACAAGGCTGTCAACTGCTACATATGCAGCTGGAGCCATGTGTACTCCTTGGTTGGTGGCTTAGTCCTTGGGAACTCTGTGTGTGGGGGGGTCTGGTTGGTTGATATCATTGTTCTTATGGGCTTGCAAACCCCTTCATCTCCTTCAGTCCTTTTTCTAACTCCTCCATTGGGGAACCTGTGCTCAGTGCAATGATTGGTTGCGAGCATCCTGTTCTGTATTTGTAAGGCTCTGGCAGGGCCTCTCAGGAGACAGTTTTATCAGGTTCCTTTCAGCAAGCTTTTCTTAGCATCCACAACAGTGTTGGAGTTTGGTGACTGTATATGGGATAATTACCCAAGTGGGGCAGTCTCTGGATGGCCCTTCCTTCAGTCTCTGCTCTGCACTTTGTCTCCATATTTGCTCCCATGAGTATTTTGTTCCCCTTTCTAAGAAGGACTGTAGCTCCTACACTTGTTCTTCTTGAGCTTCATGTGGTCTGTGAATTGTATCTTGGGTATTCAGAGCTCAAGTAGACAGTGTTGGCCATGATTCTTGGCACCGAGTACAGTAATATCTATGTGGACTATGCTGGGATGCTGTAGTTGAAGATTATTGTTCTTTGCTTGTTTGTTTCCATGTTGTCTTCAGAGACAGAATCTCTCTATGTAGCCCTAGCTGTCCTGGAACTCTTTTTTAGACAGGACTGACTTCCAACTTACAGAGGTCTCCCTGCTTCTGCCTCTCCAGTGCTGGGATTAGAGACATTCACTTACATGTCTAGCCTGGATTGTCATTCTTCATAGCTGCTATTTCAGAAAACTGTAATATTCATACTTAGAAGTTTTCTTTCTTGCTTTTATTCTTTTATTGGATATTTTCTTTATTTACATTTCAAATGTTATCCCCTTTCCAGGTCTTTCCTTCAGAAACTCCCTATCCCATCCACCTCTTCCTCTGTCTCTACGAGGATGCTCCTGAGCCTCCTAACCCACTCCTGCCTTCCCACCCTGACATTCCCCTACACTGGGGCATCAAACACCTACAGGACCAAGGGCCATTCCTCCCACTGATGTTCAACAAGACCATTTTCTGCCACACAAATGGCCAGAGCCATGGGTCCCTACATGTGTACTCTTTGGTTGGTGGTCCAGTCCCCAGGAGCTCTAGGGATGTCTGACTGGTTGACACTGTTGCTCTCTCCACAGGGCTGCAAACCCTCTCAACTCCTTCAGTCCCTTCTGCTGTGCTAAGTTCAATGGTTGGCTGGCAAAATCCACCTCTGTATTTGTCAGGCTCTGGCAGAGCCTCTCAGGAGACAGCCATATCAGTCCCTGTCAGAAAGCAAATCCAGCATCCGGAATAGTGTCCCAGTTTGGTGACTGTATATGGGATGGATCCCCCTGTTAGGGCAGTCTCTGGATGGCCTTTCCTTCAGTCTCTGCTCCACACTTTGTCTCCATATTTCTTCCTGTGAATATTTTGGGTATTCCAAGCTTTTGGATTAATATCTACTTATCAGTGAGTGCATACTGTGTGTGTTCTTTTGTGACTGGGTTACCTCACTCAGGATAATATTTTCAAGTTCCATCCATTGGTCTAATAATTTCATGAAGTCATTGTTTTTAGTAGCTAATTAATATTCCATTGTGTAAATATACCACATTTTCTGTATCCATTCCTCTGTTGAGGAACATCTGGGTTATTTCTAGCTTCTGGCTGTTATAAATAAGGCTGCTTTGAACAAAGTGGAGCATGTGTCCTTCTTACATGTCGGAGTATCTTTTGGGTATATGCCCAGGAGTAGTATAGCTGGGTCCTCAGGTAGTACTATGTCTAATTTTCTGAGGAAGTGCCAGACTGATTTCCAGAGTGGTTGTACCAGCTTGCAATCCTACCAACAATGGAGAAGTATTCCTCTTTTTTCCACATGCTCACCAGCATCTGTTGTCACCTGAGTTTTTGAACTTAGTCATTTTGACTGGTGTAAAGTGGTTTTGATTTGCATTTCCCCTGATGACTAAGAATGTTGAACATATCTTTAAGTGCTTTTCAGCCATTCACGTTTCCTCAATTGAGAATTCTTTGTTTAGTTCTCTTCCCCATTTTTAATAGGGTTATTTGGTCTCTGGAGTCTAACTTTTTGAGTTCTTTGTATATTTTGGATATTAGCCCTCTCTCAGATATAGAATTGGTAAGCATCTTTTCCCAATCTGTTGGTTACCATTTTGTTCTATTGAGAGTGTCTTTTGCCTTACAGAAGCTCTGCAGTTTTATAAGGTTCTATTTGTTGATTCTTGATCTTAGAGCATAAGCTACTGGTGATTTTTTCAGGAAATTTTCCCCTGTGCCCATGTGCTCTAGGCTCTTCCATACTTTCTCTCTTATTAGATTCAGTGTATCTGGTTCTATGTAGAGGTCCTTGATTCACTTTGGCTTGAGCTTTGTACAGGGATATAAGAATGGGTCAATTTGCATTCTTCTATATGCTGACCACCAGTTGAACCAGCACCATCTGTTGAAAATGCTGTCTTTTTTTTCACTGGATGGTTTTAGCTTCTTTGTCAAAGATCAAGTGACTATGGGTGTTTGGGTTCATTTCTCGGTCTTCAAATCCATTCCATTGATCTACCTGCCTATCTATGTACCAATAACATGTAGTTTTTAACATGATTACTCTGTAGTATAGCTTGAAGTCAGGAATGGTGATTCCTGATAGCATTGAAACTGTAGATTGCTTTCAGCAAGATGGCCAAGTTTTCTTTGTTAATACTACTAGAAATACATACTTAAGAAACTATCAGTGATAGTTTTAGCTTATCTTAAATTATCAATTTTCTAAGCAAATATGAGGTAGGCTTTAGACATGTGGCTTAAATTTAAAAGTAGAAAATGTCCTCTGGCTCTAAAGTTCACTGACTCTATTGTTATCCCCCTTGTGAGTCTGTCATATAAAACTCTCCATTTTTAGAATCATGGGTTATTGTTGTGAAGAGTTCTATTTTAATCTCTTCCTTTAAATCAGCACCTGCTCTCCCTAAAGGAGCCCAGTCTAAGAAACTTTAAGTAAATTAAATGTCAGTATTGATTAAATAGTTTTTGTTTAAATTTTTTTGATTAAATGTTTTTATTAAAAATTATATAAATGAAATCCTTTCATTTCTACACTTAGATTTGTGTACATATTTGTGAGTGTGTGTGTATGTGTGTGTGTGTGTGTGTGTGTGTTGCCTATGGTTGTATCTATACTTCTGTCAATGTGTGTTTGTATATGTGTGATTGTGTGTGAATATCTCTTTGTATGATTGTCTGTGAGTACACATGTCTGTGTATTTGTACATTTGTATGCACATGTCTATGTATGTCTAGGTGGTGATCATATATTCATATGTGTGTATGTCTCTGTGTATATGTGCATCTGTTTATAGGACCCTATCTACATGTTCTAGTGTCTTTATATCTTCGCATGCAAGTGCATGTTTGTTCATGTGTGAGCACATCTATCTCTCTCTGTCAATGTGTCTATATGTGCATGTATGTATGACCATGTGCTTGTGTGAGTATGTGTGTGCATGTTCACATGTCTGCATGCATGTAGCTGCGTGTCCATGTTCCTGTATTTTTGTTTGTTGTATATGTTGATCATGTCTACCTTTCTCTGTCCATCTTTGTGTATTTGTTCATGTGTGAGCTTGACTTTTTCTCTGTGCATTTATGTTTTTCTGCATGTGTCTATGTGTTCATATGTCTGTGACCTTTCTAGTACTGAATGTGCTCTGCAGTTTATGAGTGGGAAAAAGTTATCAATTGTCCCACCAGATTCAGTGCTTATTCATCACAGCAATGGCCGAGCTGGAAAGATATCCATATTGGCAGGAAGCAACTGTATAATTGGCTTAAGTCCTGCTCAACAAAAATAAAATCATTTATAGTACTGAAAGTGTACACATCTACTCAGGTCTAAAGAGGTGATAGATCTGAGAGGAGAATCTACCACTGCTATTCCCAAAAGCCACTATGATTCTTCTGTGTATTTTAAATAATAATTATATTCACAAATTAGTATGGCTCTTAATTAGAGCACACAGAAAGCAATATAGAAGTCACAGCTAGTCAAAATGTAGGGAACAACTGACATGTGGTATAAAGTCCTTGTCGAGAAATCTATAACACAATACCTCCACTAAAGGCTCAGGGAATTCCTCAGGAGAGAAGGTAGAAAGAAATCTCCAGCAACATTGTATCTCCTAAGAATAACAAGAAAACTACACCCATGATAACTTAATAATATGCCTTGATAAAAAAATACATGAATAATAATACCACCAATATACATATTAACTGGGAAATGAGAAACCTCATGGGGAGCCACCTGTAAATAATGAACTACATACCAGTAAGGAACAGGGGGAGTGGGAGAATTAGTCTCTTTCAGGGACAAGTCTCCTAATTGGTTATCATATACACAGTGGTCTGCCCTAAAACATAAAAGCAACACTAAACATATTCAGCAGGTTATATCTATGTATCCATATTCTATGCCAGTTGTATAACAGTAAGAATTAAATGAAAAGGAGGCATGAATTTGGTAGAAAGTGATTAGGGAATACAGGAAGTGTTGGAAGGAGGAGAAGCAGAGATGAAATGATGTCATTATTTTTATTTATAAAAAGGGAAAAAGAAAAAACACATACTTGGGTTCGGTCCATCATCTTAGAAAAAGAGACCGAGAAAAGAACAAGAATCCTCATGGCTTCTTCACTTGTAGATACTGTGTTGTGGGATTGGAATGTGGGGATGGAAACATAAAATATCTTACTAAAGAACTAATTGTTTCACCGATGGTTTTGATAGACTAAGCTGGTCCTGCCCTCCTAAGGACTTTCCCTTGGCCAAGTGGTTGACTCATCCTGACTGCAGTGTTAGGTCTCCGCCCACACAAACATTCTATTCTTTTGACCAGAACTCTTTTCTTTACTGAGTCACATCTGCTACTCTAACATTCCCTGTCTCTGAAGAAGTAATTCTAATATCATACAGGAACCAGGTTAGGGAATTGTTCTGGAATTTCTGGCCTCTGACAAAGACCGGGCTGACAAAAAGTTGAAGGATGTTCCTGTCCTTTAAGCCCAGAAAGACATTGTTCATTTTTCTTTGGGGTCTTTTTCCCCAAAATTATTTAATTACTACCTCCTCTAAACTTTATTATTAATAAAGAAATGTTTATTATCCTGGAAAAACAATCATGTAATATTTGTCTATTATTTAATGAATTGCTTAAATTGCTGAACATCAATTTTATCAAAATATGACAGAAAAAAGAAGGAGTTAGAACATTATTTAAGATATATTTAAGATGTGCTTTTGCTGAAGGCTTTAAATTTATGTAACTATTTATTTATTGAATATATTTAACATTATCAAAGACAATGGTGGTAAAAGGGGTGTTGTACGACACTGTTTCTTGGGAGACAAGAAGAGATGTCTCCTGGTCCTCAGAGAGAACCAGTGAGAGTAAAGTAAGGGTGTCCCCAAAATCCAACTTAGTGAAGCAGTGAGTGTTACTACTTGTAGATCTGCTGCTACTTATAGATCTGGTGTTGGCTACTTAGAGGAACAGAAATAACTCAAATACTGCTCTACCACCAAAACCTTTTTCAATAGGTTATGACTCATAAAATCTTTTGGAAAACTGTAAGTTCAGTGCACAATTTGCAACACACTCAACAAGATAAAGAGTGTCTTTTTCAGGGAGAGAGGGTGGTCTGCGTCTTGCAGGTACCTCTATTCCTTTTAGCCTCTTCCAGTCAGCTCAAGTCCTCTGTTTCTTCCAGGTTCCTTAGCTGGCGTGAGCCTCTTCTAGGCCGGTCAGTTTGTCTGAAATACTTCTAGACAGCACAACGAGTTTCTGTCTTTTTCATGTGTCTTGGATGTCTTCTTGCTTCTACGTGCTTGATGAGGGAGGGACTTCGCATACCTGGACAGTTTTAGGGACTTCCTGATGACTTTGAATTTTCACTTCCTGAGTTTAAGGGGCTTTCCTGAAGGATGGGTTACTTCACCTCCTTTTAAAATATCCTGTTTGTTCACATCATTTTTTAACATCCTGTGTCATAATGAATTCCCTCTCAGAAACTAAGATGAAGGTTCATCTCAGAGGAAATCTTTATACAACAACGAGAAACTATTGACCTTTTTTTCCTAATCTCAGAACAAGAATGTAAATATGACATTTTAATTTTGATGTGACAAAAACATTCTCTGAACCCAATTGGGTCTCTTTTATTTTATACCACTCACACCTATAGAAGCATGGACACATATTTATGCATCATAGATGTGAGTTATTTCTGTTTCCTTTGCAGTCTCTTCCAAAGATTGATGGGGGAAATGCCCATATAAATTGGTCTTCTGTGGGTCTGGTTGGTCAATATTATTAGATAAAATCTGAAGGAAAGTAAATGGGGATTAAAATTGTTGAACTCATTTGATTTGAATAGATCGAGAGTCTATTATCCTAAGTGTTCTTTCAATAAAATGAACATAGTTAAGGTGAGAGGAAGTTTTCACTGTAATCAAAAAGGTGGCAAAGAGAATTTGCACATACTTCTCAGTTGCTCCCATCACTCATGGGTGGGTCAGAAACAGAGACAAGAGAAGACTGCTCTCAAATACTTTTTGTATCCCAAATGCCATTTCTTTTTTTTTAGAGAATGTATTTTCTTGAAACACTTACTGCACATTGTGGAGGTAAGTTTGTTTCTGTCTTCATAGCAGCTTAGGGGTGTCATGGTAATATATATATATATATATATATATATATATATATATATATATATATATATATATGTATAAAATATATTATATTATATATGGTATTATATATGTATATATATATTGGTATATGGTATTATATATATATATATATATTTTTGGTATGATCCTGATAATTTTATTGAACAAGTTATGAGACATCATGTCCATGTGTACAAATTTGTATAAATGAAAATAAAATAAAATGTTCTTGTTTTAAAAGACATTCTAAGAAATGTAAAACTTAATATCCAAGGTGTCTCAGCAATTTAAATGGATTGACATCCATGTAATTTTGTTGGTAGGTGATTTATATAAGGGGTCTATCTGTATAAATAAATGGAAGTTTTCCTCAATGTGGCAGAAGGGAGCCAGTTTAGCAATTGTTTCAAAATGAACCATTTTCTTTGAGCTACATTTTCATCAGAGTTTTATAGAGAGTGTATCCTGGCAATCTCTCTGTTCTTTAGCTAATCACAGATTGCCAAGCTCAAAGGGATGATGTGTGGTTTTATGAAGCCACAGACTTTAGCATTAAAAAGGCCTTCGGACATCGGAATGTTGCTTAGCAGATTTTGATTCAGTACACGGGGGAGCTAGTTTTATATTAATAGATAATGCTATGGTAACATGGTGCTTCCAAAGAATCAGGGTGACTACATTACTTGACAGAGTTCTACATTCTGAAATCATCCCCTTTGTTCTTAGTCAAAACCTGGGTCAAATATCTCATTTCTTACCTCAACTATAATCACATGAGTTTTTTCCTAGACTGTTATTCTTACTAAATAATGAGTAATATACCAAAAATAGATAACATTTTTTTTTAAATAGAGCTAAAATAGCACCAGGTCTTAAGAATGTTACAAAACAAAAAGATCACAAGCAAGAAAAAGAAAAGAAAATCAATATTTTCTAAACAAAACAAGTACTAAAATGCAATGAACCTGTAGTCATAAATAGGTAATGATGTACTTGCTAATTTCTTTTTCTGAGTAGCAATTATAAAGGCAAAACAATTTATGCTGGAGTTAAAAAGAAAATTATTATTGACATCTAAGAAGATCATATAAGTCAATGTATCAGATATTGTGTCAAAAGTATAAATGAACATTTAAATTATAGCAACTCCCATTAATGGTGTTGCTTAAAGTTCATTCTACAGAACACAATATATTACAAAGTAAATCAGTCATTAGCCCTAGAGAAGTCAGACACCAACCTATATAATTTACTTTGTATACAGAGAGACTAACTCACATCTAGATTTGCAACTTAATAAAATATTTAAGACCTCAATGGAACATCAATGTTTTCATTTGAGAATGTTAAACAGGTAGACTCCTTAAGATCGGGGATATGTACCCTAGGCCCCATATCACTTTATCACTGATGGTATTATAATAGGAAGTGTTTAAGATGCCCTAGCAACATAATATTATAGTCCCAAGAGGACAGCTCTGCTGGCTTGTTACCCACACCACTAAACAATATTTAAGGAAGAGTTGGAGGAATAGAGGAAAGGACAAAGAAAATTAAAAGGAGACTAACTGTTCAAGGGTAGAATTTCATACATACTGTATTTACATCATCCTTACTCCTCTTCTCCCCTTACCAATTCCTCCTTTTGCCTCCTCAACTCCCAGCCATATTATGTTTTCTTCTATAAAACACACACACACACACACACACACACACACACACACACACACACACACACACACACAACCTATTGAATCCATTAAGCATTGCTCATATGTGTATGTGTTTAGAGTGACCACTTGGGACAGGATAACTTATCAGAGTGATCCTCCCTGGGAAAGACTTATTCTCACTCTCAGCAGCTATTATTTGCCTATAGGTCTTTATCTGAGAGTGGGACCTTGTGAGATTTCCTCAGTCTTCCTGGCTTGTCAAGTAATAGCCATCTACTGCACACTGAGGCAGCAGACAGACATTTATTTGCAATTTATTTGACTGTCTTTGTTTCTCAGATGACACAGTAAGCCAATCAAAAAACTTTACTACAGGGACTAGAAGTGCAGGCTATAGAGCCACGGAGGAAGCTTGAGAGCCTTCCTGCAAGCTAGGAAGTCCTGAAGATTGTTTCATCTCTGACAAATATAGGCATGATTTAGGAGAAAAATTATGTTTCCTATACAGAATTTCTAAAATTGTAAATAATAAAGAATCATGGAAAACTAATAAAACTTATGCACCAATTTATTTTCCTAACCATTTCCTCTGGGGTCAAAATGTGCATAAAACCTCAGAGACCAATGAACACAGAAACTGCCATGCAAATCAAGTTATTAGTTTATTATTTATAGGATTATTTAATTTTATTATTTACATGAGTGTTTTGCCTGCATATATGTCTCTGTACTATGTGTGTGACCCTTACCTGTGAAGGTCAGGGTTTTTTTTTTTTTTTTTTTTTGGTTTTCTTTGGTTTTTCTTTGACATTCGCTTTATTTACATTTCAAATGGTATCCCTCCCAAAACCCCCTATCCCATCCTCCCTCCCTCTGCTGCCCTTCCCCATGCCCCTGCCCCAGGCATTTCCTGACTTACATTCCCCTATTCTGGGGAATTGAGCCTTCACAAAAAATACTGAAACTGAAGTTAAGGCTTGAGATTCACAAAGATATCTGGGCTGGACCTTCAGTATAAACTGATTTCATGTTTGTATGAAGAATCTAATCTGGGTCCTCTGTCAGAATTACAAGTATTTTTAATCCCTAAGTCACCTCTTTAGCCCCATAATCAAGAATTTGATGCATAAGACAGACTTCAGTTTTAAACAAACCAAGATATGTGATTTTGTGCTAGCAAGAAGAATCCACTACCTGTTTAAGTTTATAGGAATGGATAGAAAAATCACAGATGCAATTCTGAAAGTGACAGAGATCAGAATCATTAGAAAGCAACAACCAGAGATCTGACACATTTCATGATGAAACGTTATTTAGATGTATTTTGATTTTTCTTTTCCAAAAACTGTAATAGTAAAAGCCAATCCCTTTTTTTTTCATTAGTACAGTGCTTAAAAACTAAACAAAAAATACTCTCCATGAATCAAACTGTTCAGTATGTGCTAGTGTTTCATATGCAGTTGATTAAGGCTTACCAAAAGGTGAGAAAAACCTAAATAATCTTATACTTGAGTCTATTTTACTACAGCTGTTGACTTCCATTGCTGTAGTATAGGAAGCACAGATATACATATAAGGGTCTCCCTGTCTTTCTCTTTCCTAGCTAGCTGTGTTGAGATATTCTGTGGCCCAGCCTCTAATTCATGTATTTGTTTCCCATACAACCTTTTTGTTAAGCTAACAATGTCAGCCAGACTTCTGTAACTGAGCTTACCAGTGAACCACAGAGGGAAAGGAAACAAGGGAACAGAGCAAGACAGAGTGATTAGAGCGACATGTGTTCCAAGGAAAAAGAAACTGTGGTTGGGCTAGACTTTCAATGTAAACAGAAAGCAAACGAAGCATCATCTTCTGTTTAGACAGGGTGTTATCTGAGGACATGAGTGCCATTTTAAGTGTCCCATGACAAAGAACACATGGGAATACTACCTCTGTTTATGTCCTGAGATGAACACTGCTCCCTTACTTCCAAACAAGGAGGAGACAATTCCTTGTCAAAACAATGACACACAAGAAGCAATTTCAGATTTTCAGAGTAAAGGAGATGAAGAGGAATGGCATGGTGGAACACTTCTGGGGACAATAACCAATTGATTTTTCTGTTATCTGACATAAGGCATCTCTTTTGAATCTTTCAGGAAGGAGATGAAGACATATCATTATTCTGAAATGGCTATAATAAAATGTGCATGATAATCTGACTGATACAACCTGTTCGTTTGGCTCAATGGTATAACAAAGGGACAGAGACGTTTCATTTATTTCCAGTTAGAGAGTAAAATGCTCACAGGACTTCAAGATTTCAGGTGCATTATCTAAAATAAGTCAAGGAATCGTTATTGGTTTTAATTGATAAACAAGATATTTTAAAATAACATTTTTATCATCTTAATATTCAAAAAATTTCCTTTATTTGATATATTTAATTAGAAAATGATTATATTTCCCCCAGATTTTCTACTCTTTTTAATCCCTTATTTTGAGTATAGTAAAATAGAAAGTTAGCATCCCTGGGGACGTTTTACATAAGTACAGTATCCAATAAATATAAAAAGAAAATGTTCTCCTTTTTTTGAGACAGGATCTCACAAAGTATTTCTGTCTAGCCTGGGATTCACATCAGGCTGGTCTTTAACTGATAGTTGTCCACTTGTTTCTGCCTCTCAACTGTTGGGATTAAAGGCACATATCACCATACCTGTCTCACTATTCATTTAAAGAAAAATCAATATAATTGTAGTACCCTGTCCAGTGTGTATACACACTGTTCATGGAAAAAATTTTGTTGGTTTTAGACTTGTGTCTCAGTTTTAAATGGCATAGACATTTTATTTTTGTTTATTTTATATGGCTCCAAGTAACACTTTACTATAAATTATTATATGCAAATTAATTATAATATGACAAATTTAGTTACTAAAATAACTGACATATGACATTATCATTTTAAAGGACAATGAGTCTAATTCATTTTAGTTTTTCACTCTGCCATAGCTATACAATGAAGTTATACAATTTTAATAGAATTACATGATTTAAGCTAAATAAATAATAGAATTGGGTAATATTTGGAAATAAAACAATTTCTGAGACATTATGTAAACTAAATTTAGGTGTTTGGATTGTTTCTAATAGTTGGCCATTTTCTAAAAGAACATTTTCTAAAAGAATTTATTATAACATTTAATATTGTTAAAATATTCTCAAAAAGTCTATACATATACATGTACACACACACACACACACATATATATATATATATGTAATATGTACACATACAACATTAGTTACGTGAAATTGATAATCTTTATTACATTCAATAATAATTAGTGAAATATTTCTTATAGACTCAAAAGAGCCAATCTTAAGTAAAGGTTGACACAGTTGATAACCCCATAGAGTTTGAATTGAGAAAACACAATGGGATACAATATTATGATAAATGCTGAAAGGAAGAAGCAGCAATTTCCAAATACACAAAGAATTGGACCTGAATAGGTTAAGGGCAATATGTTTCAGCAAAATTGAAGTTATTGAAACTTGTCAATAGAAATAATGATGTACAGAGGGAGAGTACAAAACCCAGTCTGATGAAATGGGAAAGTCCTAAAATGGCCTCCAGAAACAAAAACATAGGAGGAACCAAAGATATGGGCATTGAGCAAGTTAAAAATACAAGGGAGGACTAGGGAGATACTGAGACCTACTATACTTTCTATTTTTTTCTGGAATCTTTTAACTTTAAGCCAAATGGGACTTCATTATGGAATGTTGAAAGACAGTTCACAGTTTCAGATGCAGCAAGGAGCATGTCGTGGAATAAATTTTAACATTCAATTTATGATTTGGTTTCTACTCAAATGACATAATACATTTGAAATCAATACAATTAAAAGATGTTTTGATGACCAAGCTAAGACCATTGAAATTTTAGGGAAACAAAGAGAATAATAGATACAAAACAATGATGTACAGAAAGATCCTATGGTACAAGACATACTGGATTGAGGAGTTTGGAAAGGTTTGGTTTGGGGCACTATAATTTTGAAGGCTATTAATTATGAATAATTAGCTGAAAATGTATTCATTAAATATATCAAGACATTTGAAGTACAATGTATTCTACATACATTCTCAGTAACTAACACTAACTAACTAATATGTATTTATTACCACAAATGGCTGAAATTTTCATGGTGAGTGCACTTTACATTCAGTCTCTTATTTTCAAGTATGTAATATAATATTGTAGGTCTATTAAACCAGTGGTTGGGAGAAAATAAGTTGAAAATATTTAAATGTGTATTTGATTTTACTGATTTTAAACTATGATGTATAGTTTAATATGTTGCATTTCAAAAGATTTTGAAATATCTTTCTCACATCTCCCAATAACTATAGCTTTGTTTATACCAGGATGAAGAACATACAGCACTTCTTTACTCCTTTTCAGCCACAATATCGAGACTCCTATAGAATAGATCAAATAGCACTGGATTTGACTAACAAACACTATATATATATATATATATATATATATATATATATATATATATATATATATATATATTACTTTTACACACATGTATATGTATACCCAAAGCATAAAATACATTTCAAGTAGTAAATTATTGCTCAATTTCTTGGGAATGTAAGTTCTAATATTTTGTTAAAGTTGAGATAAACAATGCAAACATGTCTCATTAGCAAACTACTACTTAATTTGGAAGAATACTTAACATAATACTATTTGGTGCTTTTTCATGAAAATGTGAATTACTGTGCCAATATTTTGCTATTTTTTACTTTGTTTTATAATTCCTAGGGAAGTATTCTATATGTATTAAGAGAACAATTAAACTAAAAAAATATATATCCAGTAACATCAGCATATAATCTATACATTCTAAAAGATTTTGCTGCTAAAACCTGAAGTATACCTCAATAACAAAGGTCTTATTCTGAAAGCTTTATCTCATCTAGCATAACATTGTTTTAATACATTTATCTGTGGTTTGTTAAGATGTCAAAATAAAGAGAGTCTACGTCTATTGTTGGCTTGCAGAGGAAGTTTCTCCTGTATTCTCTAAACCATAAAGTTATTAATCATCCCAAGCTTTTGTTGAAATGAACATGTAGTGTAAAGATGCAGTTACAACCCTACATATCTGAGTTATATTTTCAAACTTGTGCTTGTTGACTTGGGAAGTCATTTAGCTACACAAGGGAGATTTTTTATGTATTCCCACCTCTGTTTATAGTATGTCCATGATCAGAGCTACTCTTATTTCAATCAGTAGCTACTGAAGAATCTAAGAATTCAAAGTACACCCCAGAGCTAGTGAGCAACAATGGCTGATATTAGAGAAATTATCTATTGGCCACATAGAGACCAGTCACAGTTTGATAGACTATACAATGCTTTTCGCTGCTTCATTTTCTCTGTGCTTTAAGGTCTTTCTAGATTAATTCATTCACAGCATATTAATTGCCAATAAATCTGTTTGATTTGCTAGTACAGAGGACATTATAAAGTATCAAATACACATACATTCATGTTTCCACAAAACCTTCATAATTAGAATATTCAGAAATTAAGGTAGTCAATGTACAAGTAAACGTAAAATGATTAAATATCTCTACCAAGAATGGTAAAGATCAATAAAAGAAATGACAGCTCATGCAAGTGAGGATGTGGAATAAGAGAAACACTCAACTATTGCTGGTGAGATGCAAAGTTGTGCAGCCCCTGGAAATCAGTGTGATGGTTCCTCAGGAATCTAGAAATCCATCTACCTCAAGATCCAGTTATTCTACTCTTGGTCATATAGCAAAGGATGTTTCATCCTATTACAGAAGCACTTACTTAACCATGTTCAAGTGTTGCTCTATTTATAACAGCCAGATTAAAAACAACCTAGATGTCTACCAATGGTTGAATAAATAAAGAAAAATTACACATTTGTACAATGGAATATTACTCATTCATTAAATAATTAAATAATGAAATTCTTATGTAAAATTATGGAACTAGGAAAAAAATCATCCTGGGTGAGGTAATTCTTACCTAGAAAGACAAATGTGGCATGTTTACACTTATATGTAAATATTTTGCACATATGGAGATAATCTCTTTTATTTTTATTTTTTATTAGATATATTCTTTATTTACATTTCAAATGATTTCCCCTTTCCTGGTTCCCTCCCTCCGAAAATTCCATAAGCCATCTCCCTTCACCCCTGTTCCCAAATCAACCCCCTCATGCTTCCCTGTCCTCATATTCCCCTACACTGCTGCATGGACCCTTTTCAGGACCAGGGGCCTCTCCTCCCTTTGATGTTCAACAAGGCTATCCTCTGCTGTCTATGCTTCTGAAGGCCTGGGTAACACTATGTGTACTATCTGGTTGATGTTTTCGTCCTTGGAAGCTCTGGGAGTACTGGGTGGCTCATATCATTGTTCCTTCTATGGCCCTGCAAATCCCTTCAGTTCCTTGAGTCCTTTCTCTAGCTCCCCCATTGGGGACTCTGTGCTTAGTTCAATGGCTAGCTGAGAGTGTCCCCCTCTGTATTTGTCATGCACTATCAGAGACTCCTAGGTGACAGCTATATCCTGCTCTAGTTAGCAAGAACCTGTGGGCATCGATAATAGTGTCTGGGTTTTGTAACTATATATGGGATGGGTCACTAGGTGGGGTAGTCTCTGGATGGTCATTCCCTCAGACTTTGCTCTATACTTTGTCTCTGTATAGCCTTCTGTGGGTATTTTGTTCCCCCTTCTAAGAAGGACCAGAATATCCATACTTTGTTCTTCCTTCTTGGGCATCATTTGATATGTGAATCTAACCAAACAAGTGAAAGATCTGTATGACAAGATCTTCAAGTCTCTGAGGAAAGAAATCGAAGAAGACCTCAGAAGATGGAAAGATTTCCCATGCTCGTGAATTGGCAGGAATTATATAGTAAAAATGGCCATCTTACCAAAAGCAATATACAGATTGAATGCAATCCCCATCAAAATTCCAACTCAATTCTTTGTAGAGTTAGAAAGAGCAATTCTCAAATTCATCTGGAATAGCAAAAAACCCAGGATAGCTAAATCTATTCTAAACAGTAAAAGAACTTCTGGGGGAAATCAGTATCCCAGATCTCAAGCAGTACTACAGAGCAATAGTATTAAAAACTATATGGTATTGGTACAGTGACAGGCAGGTAGATCAATGGAATAGAATTGAAGACCTAGTAATGAACCCACATACCTATGGTCACTTGATCTTTGACAAATGAGCTAAAACCATCCGGTGAAAAAAGACAGCCTTTTCAACAAATGGTGTTGGTTCAACTGGTAGCTAGCATGCAGAAGAATGCAAATCAATCCTTTCTTATCTCCTTGTACTAAGCTCAAGTCCAAGTGGATCAAGGACCTCCATATAAAACCAGACACACTGAAACTAATAGAAAAGATACTGGGAAGAGCCTTGAGCACATGGGCACAGGGGAACATTTCCTGAACAGAACACCAATAGCTTATGCTCTAAGATCAAAAATTGACAAATGGGACCTTATAAAATTACAAAGTTTCTGTAAGGCAAAGGACACTGTCAATAGGAAAAATCAGCAACCAACAAATTGGGAAAAGATATTTGCCAACCCTACATCTAACAGAGGGCTACCATCCAATATATACAAAGAACTCAAGAAGTTAGACTCCAGAGAGCCAAATACCCCTATTGGGTACAGAGCTAAACAAAGAATTTTCACCTGAGGAATATTGAATGACTGAGAAGCACCTAAAGAAATGTTCAATATCCTTAGTCATCAGGGAAATGCAAATCAAAACAACGCTGAGATTTCTCCTCACACCAGACAGAATGGCTAAGATCAAAAACTCAGGAGACAGCAGGTATTGGTGAGGATGTGGAGAAAAAGGAACACTCCTCCACTGCTGGTGGGATTGCAAGCTGGTACAACCACTCTGGAAATCAGTCTGATGGTTCCTTAGAAAACCGGGCGTGATATTACTGGAGGATCCAGTTATACCACTCCTGGGCATATATCCAGTGGATTCTCCAGCATGTAATAAGGATACATGCTCCACTATGTTCATAGCAGCCCTATTTGTAATAGCCAGAAGCTGGAAAGAACCCAAATGTCCCTCAATGGAGGAATGGATACAGAAAATGTGGTATATTTAAACAATGGAATACTACTCAGCTATTAAAAACAATGAATTCATGAAATTCTTAGCAAATGGGTGGAACTGGAAAATAACATTCTAAGTGAGGTAAACCAATAACAAAAGAACACACAGGGTATGCATTCACTGATAAGTGGATATTAGCCCAGAAACTCAGAATACCAAGACACAATTCACTAAATGTTGGCTGTTAATTCATTGATAAGCAAGATACCATTACCATATGGTAAAATCATAACATTTAAGAACAGAGTTAAGGGCTATGGGAAATAGAATAATTGTTATGGATGAATATGTGTTGGGGTTGAAATGGGAGGATCAAGTAAGAAGTGGGAGGAAATAAGGGGTAAGAAAGAGAATATGGAGATGGACAAATAAAATTAAGATTCATTTGAAGGCTCAAATGGGAATCTATAATAGGAGCTTGCTAAGTATAATCATTTATGAGGACAATCTAAATGAAAGAGGCAAAGAGCCCCAGCTGTACAGCTCTTGTCAACAAATGAAGTTTCCAGTACCAGAAATGGGTTATATCTAAACAAGTTGTTAGCCAAAGGGCTCTCATGGGAAGTCTCCAACAACTCAGGCTATTGTCTAGGTTATTAGTGGCTCTTCACAAACTGATAGTAAAGCCCTTCCAAACTCATTGAATAGAGAAATGCTGATCTGGCTCATATCTAGAGCCTTCACTCCTACTTACCAGTGTTCATGATGCTAGGATGTATTCTTCACCTTACTGAATGAGGAAGGTAAGCATCAGCTCAGCTTCAAACTCTTTAATCTACAATGATAATCAGTCTAAAAAGTAATGTCTTTTAAGGGGCACAAAGCTTACTGGAGTAACTTCCCAATACCTGATTTTGATTAAAGTACACTCCATGAGCCAAAACTCCAAATGATATCCTGGTCTATTCATATATCAGTGTCTTGCTCAGTCATCATCAGAAAACTTCCCCTGTATCAGATAGAAGCAAATACAAACCAACAGCCAGAAAATATGCAGACAGTCAGAGGCCATGACACTGTATCCTAAATGAATTGTCCCCAATAAACCCTTCTTTTCAGTGTTCAGGAAACTATGTGGAAAAGAAAACAGAAGGAGTGTAAGAGCTGGAGGGTATGAAGGACACAGAGAAAACAAGACCTTGTAAACACTGTACAACCAATGGACATGTAAACCCATACAGAGTGTGGAAACATGCACAGGGCCGGCATGTGCCAGCACCATACAGGATCTCAGAGTTGACAAAAGGAATGAATGTACACTTATCCTATATGCTATATGAACTGATAAACACTTGAAAATGAAAAATTAAGAATTTTCTCTATGGGAGTCTCATTAAAGAAACAAATCACTGTTAGGCATAGCCCCATAGACTACAGAAGATGCTCAAACCAAAATGAAATCAAGAGCAATTTTTGAGGTTCTGTGTGTTATAATGCTGAGTCAAGTTATTCCTTTATGTTCTTGTGTTCGCTTATTTTTTTTATTCTTACAAGTCCTTTGCATATAAATTATGGCTCCCAGTTTTGTATTTTTATGGGATACCTGTGTGTGAAAACTTATGTGTCTCTGTGTCTATATGCGATTCCTGTGGTATTTTATTTTATTTTATTATTATGTATTAGATACCTGTCTGCTTTCTAACAAGAGAGGAAGAGATCTGAATGGAGGGGAACTGGGAGAAGCAGGGGAAGGGAAACCATATTAAGAATCTATTGTATGAAAAAAAATTTAAAAAATTTCTGTCAAAATATATAAATCAAGGGGTTCTCATTTAACTGTTTTATGGATTGGCAGCTTTTAAATTCTTTTGTTTCTGTTTGTCTTCAATAGAGTATATGTGTGTCCCACTGAGCCAACTGTCCTCTAATAAATGCCAGCAGAATGTCTTGGGAGCTATGTGCTTTCTGTGACTCTCTAAGAGCCCTGCTATAAAATTGTTGTTTCAAGGTGGTAGGTTTATTGTTGTTTCAATACTCATTTCTCCTTCTAATGAAAAGGTTATACTTCCTCATTCATTAGCAGGTTCAGCGCATCCATGAAAGAAAGAATAGCTGTCCCAATAACACCGGGCTTTACCACAAGTCTTAACTTGATCTATGATGCATGAATGCACATATCAGAGTTTTCTTTGGAGATGCCACAAGAATGATACAATGGTTCTGCCTTCATCTATCCTAAGAACAGCTTGCCCCAGCTAATGACTGACTTCTTCAGGCTAGATTCTGAAGTAAGGTGTCTACTGAATGATAATGGCATCCTTCCACAATCACTGCTGTCCAGACAAGACAGACAAGACAAGACAAGACAAGAAGCAGGTAGTTTTTGTATAAACTACTGAAATTCAGACTGGCTAACATGACCAGGAAAAATAGACATACAGTATTCATTGAAAGGGAGGTATGATTAATTTCACATAGAATAAGTCTGATTTCAAAGTTCATTATTTTTCCTTTTCTTTTTAAACATTCTCTTTCATATATTACATCCTAACTGCAGTTTCCTTCCCTCCCCTCCCCTCAGTCCCTCCATGCCCTGGCCTCCCCTCTCCCCAAGTCCACTCCCACCCTCCTGCAACTTCTCTCAGCTTAAGGCAGGCCTCTCTCAGGATATCAACCAAACACAGCGTAACAAACTACAACCAAACACAGCGTAACAAACTACAATAAAACCAGGCACATACCATCACATCAAGGCTGGATGAGGCAACCTGACAGGAGGAATAGGACCCTATAAGCAGACAAAAGAGTCAGAGACCACCAACTCGCAATGTTAGGAACACCATTTTTTTATTGTTTGGATGTTATTATATTTATGTGTTAACATGAAGATAATAACAATATCACAATATCATTCTGACAATGAATACAAAAAGCAGACATTTGCAGGAAAGATGGTTCACTGAGAATTTCAGAGTCATATATCATTAAGAGTATTTTTTGTTTGTTAAGGACAAATCTCCTTTCAAAATTCATTTTGTATATTTCCAGGTCTTAACATACTTTTTTTTATTTTCTAAGTTTTTTTATTTACATTTCACTATGTAATTTGCAGAAACCTAAAGCACTTGGAAATTTTTTTTGTATTATTTCTCATTTTATTTTAGCATTACTATGTCCTCCAATTTTTTTTATTTACATCCCAAACGATTTCCCCTTTCCCGTTTCCTCCCTCCCCGAAAGTCCCATAAGCCCCCTTCCCTCCCTCTGTTCCCATTCAACCCCCTCTTGCTGCTTCTCTGTCTTGGCATTCCCCTACATCCAGTCTTTCCAGGACCAGGGGTCTCTCCTTCCATCTTCTTGGAAATCTATTGATATGTGAACTGTGTCTTGGGTATTCCGAGATTCAGGGTTAATATTCCCGTATCAGTGACTGCATACCATGTGTGTTCTTTTGTGATTGGATTACCTCACTAAGGATGATATTTTTCAGTTCTGACCATTTGCCTAAGAATTTCGTGAATTCATTTTTTTTAATTGCAGAGTAGTATTCCATTGTGTAAATATACCACAACTTCTGAATCCATTCCTCCGTTGAGGGACATCTGGGTTCTTTCTAGCTTCTGGCTATTATAAATAAGGCTGCTATGAACATAGTGGAGCATGTGTCCTTATTGCATGCAGGTAAAGCCTTTGGGTATATGCCCAGGAGTGGTATAGCAGGATCCCCCAGGAGTGTCATGCACTCCAGAGAGCCAAGTAACCCTATTAAAAAATGGGGTACAGAGCTAAACAAAGAGTTCTCACCTGAAGAATATCTAATGGCTGAGAAGCACCTAAAGAGATGTTCATCATCCGTAGTCATTAGGGAAATGCAAATCAAAACAACCTTGAGATTCCATCTCACACCAGTCAGAATGGCTAAGATGAAAAACACAGGAGACAGCAGTTGTTGGCGGGGATGTGGAGAAAGAGGAACACTCCTCCACTGCTGGTGGGATTGCAAGCTGGTACAACCACTCTGGAAAGTAGTCTGTGGGTTCCTCAGGAACACCTTTTTGATGAAAAGCTAAGTTCCCCGATATAATCTGGAAGTTTGAAAAGTAACAAAGAGTGTTTTAATTTTTTCCATAATTGAAAGTGATAAGAATTTGGAAATTGCTCATGCAATAGAGAATATCCCATTTCTTTGCTTTTCCTTTCTCTTTTCATTGACTATGAGTTGCATTTGACACTCCTTTAATTTTGGTTCTTGACACTCAAGTCGATATATTCTGAAAGGACAAAATAAACCCCATTTGTCTCCATTTAAGGCAACATCTTCAGGAATAGACCATATGTCCCCAAAAAGAGGCCATAAGACACCAACTTTGTGAACAGACCATAAAATCCAGATCAAGATCATAAAACCCCCTCCTAAAGAACAGCCTGGATAATTATAAGAGTAGATAGATCATCTGTGCTGGGCAGTCCTGTCTCATGACATAGGAATGCAGATCACTGACCACCTGGCAGAAGCCAATCAGGAGATGCCCCTGCAACTTCCAGCACCCACCAATGAAATTATAGATTGCCTAACCCACTCTCTAAATATAGAAGAACTAACATAGTAGCCAATCAAGTTATACTAATGTTTGTCTAATCCTTCCAGAGAGGTCCCCTTGTTCCCTGTAAGAATACCAGAGTGCTTTTGTCTGGTGGCACCATTTTGAGAATGATTGACCCCTGCATGCTGGATGTTTCTGCAGAGTAAATGCTCTTTGTCTTTGCACACTATCTGAGTCTGGGGTCTTTCTTCAGTGATTTTCTGACTCTTACAATTCTAGCTTTTGTGATGTCATAAAATTTCCTTTTTAGATTGACTTGTCTATGGTCAAGACAATGTTTTGTTCTTGTATCTTTCATGATTTTCTTTTATTATTATTTATTTGTTTATTTACATCCCATACACTGTCTCCCCATCTCCCACCCCACCCTGTTGTCATCGTCCTCTTCTCTGAGAGGGTGGGTCCTCCCTGGGTATCTCCCCACCCTCACCCAGTTTAGGCATATCCTCTCTCACTGAGGCCAGAAAAGACAGCCCTATTGGGAAAAAGATACCACAGTCAGGATACAGCTTTAGGGAGAACATCCACTCCAGTTGTTGGGGTGAGCTCCACATAGAGACTGAGATACTAGTCTGCTGCCTATGTGCCTGGGGCTTCTTTCCTGCTTAGCAGATCCTAAATACACTTTTAATGAGTTCTTTCAAGGATAACCCAATGCCATTGTGCTAATTTGGTTGTATTTGCTTCTGGGTCACCTACTAGGCACAGTTTCTGAGGCTTGTATTGACAAAAGAATTCTTAGGGTTGGTGTCTCTAAAGGGTTCTTGCATTTGGGAAGACTTTCTGAACCAAGCAATTCCCAATGAAGATATTTCCTTTTATTACTTCCAGCTACATTTAGTCTCTTGAAGAGAAAAGGTATTGTGTTCCCTGTAGAGGATAAGAACACTCATGACCCAGAAGGAATGGGCTGTAGCTGAATTTCCTTTGTCACTATTACACTCCAGGCCACTTGCAGCTTCTTCTTTTTATTGCCCATTCTACCCTAGCTATTTGGTGATTTCAGTAGGATGTCCATTCAATCAATAGAAAGGGTGCATGAGTAGCCCTTCCCTGCTTGTCTGAAGGCAAATGCTCTCCTTTCATTCACAGCATCCAGCCTGGTATGAATGCAGCTAGGATGCCTTGTTGCTATGTTGTTCTTCCAAGCTGGAATTACAAGGGGTTTACTTTCCCTTTTTTATCTGTTAAATTTCCACATTGCTTACTTTTTGCATTGTCTGTCAATTTTGTAGTTATACTTAACAGTGGAAGGCAGAGAAGTTAATTTGTGCCATCATCGGCAAGCAAAGGGACTTTCAATTGTAATTTAAAGAAACTTTTCCCTCAATACAAATCACTTTCTTCATTTTGACTCTGTTAGTCAGGTTTCCTTACCACCCATCACAAAAAGCTTCACTTCAGCTGTCTTAAAACCCACCATTGAGAACTAATCAACATCCTACAGAAATGCCTTATCTCTTTAACTGCACTTATCAACTGACCAAGGACATCCTACTAAAAGAATTACATTTCTTAGAGTTATCATTCCAACAGGGATGAAGAATGAACTTCTGTGGTAAAAATTACATTCGAGGTAGAGTGGTCCCAAATCAGATTGTGTAGCACACTGGCCAAACTGAAAAGTTAACTGGGGGCAAAATGTGTTTGGAATTGTCATCAACAACCTAGAATTCTACGAGTGTTCATAAAGCTATTAACTACTTATTGAAACCTTCTGATTTGGGAGTATACAATAACTTCTTTTCCTGGTGAGTCTGTTAAAAATAGTGGCATTACAGAAAGAATTCCCTATGTGCATCGATTTGCCAAGAATAAGTGATTAAACAACAGGTGTTAATCATCCAGGTCAGGAAACCTGAATTCTGGGTTAAAGCAATGTGACCACAGTTTGCTTCTGATGACCACAGGGATCCATTGCAAGCCTCTCTATATATCTTGTAATTGGTGTTCTTCTCTCTATGCCTTCCCTTGATTTGAATATCTGTGCCTTTATGTTCATGTCATATGAGGACACAACTCATACTCAATCGAAGACTACCTGAATGACTTACTTTGTCTTGGGAAGATTGCATGACCACATCACATCAGATTTGGAGTGACTGAGGTGTAGAGCTTTGATACAAGAACACAAAAAAGCCACAATTAGATTCATAGCACATTCTCAATGGATCTTTATTTTGTTCCCTAAAAGTGTTCAGAGGTACAGAGACCCCCTCATTTCTTCGTCCATGTATCACTTGTGTTTTATAACTTAAATTTTACATTTTGCGTAAATTATAGACCTATTACTGTACTTCCTGTTACTTTAACACCCAGCACTCTGGTCATAGTTGTTATCACATCTTCCCTGGATTACTTTATAGCACTTTAATCTTTGTTCCTGCATCTTCTGCAGACTGTTCACAACATGGTAGCTGTAACGTTGCCCACTGGCTTGTATTGTGGTCACTTACTTATTCTTGAGTCACTTTAAAATTCGTGGGTTCTTGAAAGTTAGGACTTGTATTTTTCTTGTCTCTTTCTTGCTGTATCTGTGTACTCATGTTCACTCCATACTATTCTTTGCGCTTTGGAGGTGCGGACTTAATCTATATCTTTTACACTTGTTCTCTTTACCTATACTCAAGTTTATTGAGGTGTCTAAAAGCCTGCCTCATGCATGTCCCTTATTCCTTTTGTTGTTACTGGCTCTAGGAGATTTTTCCTCACACACTATCTTAAACCAACTATGACATTATATGATTTCATTTTCTTCTTCCTTCCTTTATCTATATTAGTAGTGAAGGCCATCTAGTATAACTATAGCACTGTTTAATCTATCCCGTCTGTCTGTTACTCTTCTGTCAGATTTAGTACTGCCCAGGGTCTTGGATTTTTCAATTGCTTTTATAGTGATAATTCTCCAGCATAAAAAAGTCTGTGTTTCAAATAATGTTTGGCTGAATATTTGTCAAATGAATTGTTATATGTGAAAACTATCATCAGATAGTGGGTATTTTGCTTTAAAGTTTATGTAGACCATGAAAATATTCAAGGAATGCAAGGCATAATTGAAGTTATAATGTTTTACTTACACATATTGTAACAGATATGTGTCTGTCTTTTATTATTAAGTACTTCATTAACAAGTGTAAAATATATGCATTACTTAATATTAGAACACTAAATTATCCTAGAACTTAAACTGTATTTTAATACATCTATGTTTATCCTAATCTCTTGTTCTTTCTCTCATTCTATAAGTTGTATGCTCTCAAGGAATGGGAATGGGTACATCCAAAGGCAGTGGATAGGTTGAGACCTATTTGGGGACTGCATATCAGATATCCTACATATCATATATTTACATTATGATTCATAACAGTAGCAAAATTCCAGGGATGAAGAAGAAATGAAATAATGTTGTGGGGGGGTTGGGAGGTCACCACACCATGAGGAACTGTATTTAAGGGTTGAAGCATAAGGAAAGTTGAGAATCACAGTTCCAAAGGTGTCTTGATAACCTCTAATGAAGAATATTCATGGAGGCCAGGTTCCCAAGATATGTAAGGAAGTATTTTGCTTCTGCTGTTGCTATTGTATCACTCCTAAAAATATTGCCTTCCTAGTTATGAGTTCACATTGATCTTACAAAGTCAACATCTCATATTGCTTGCCATGGTTTAAAAATAGTGTGTGGTTTCATTGACCACCAAGGCTTTCTCTGCATTGACATTTGGCATACCAGATGTCAGGATGAGTAAGCAATAAATACAACCCAGGGCTGAAGAGGAGATTTAACAGGCAAGGACCTTCAATGGACTGGGTTATCAGTGTCATTGACTGAGATTGGCTTTTGTAAAATTCTACCAAATACCAACCTTATTTTCTTGCCTCTAATATTCACTATTAACCATTACCTTCCTCCATTTTCTCCAATAACAACTCATTCAGTCCTGTCTTCAATTAGAACCTAATTATGAGATTAAATTCTATATTGTTCATGGTCATAGTCCCATTATCTGAGGAAGTTGTTGACACAAACAATTCCTTGATATATATCCTGAACAAATGAATGGACTTTCTAGTCTATATAAAATTTAGTGATTGGGTAAAGTAATCAAAAATAAAAATGTTGAAAGAATAAAGGATTGAATGAAAACATAATGAGCTCATATTGTATTTCATGGTAAAGAAAAGAATAAAATAGTCTGAGATTTATGACTAATAGTACTAAATGTTCACCCTGCGAAGCAAAACAAGAAAAGATTAATTATATTGGCAATATGTAGCATTCTCTTGATTATTTGAAGAATAAATTCATTGGAGAGGTTGAGTTATATCAAATGATTTCTGCAGGACTGAGTGGAAGTTGGGCCACAAAGAGAATATACACATCTCTTTTTTTCTTGTTATTTGAAGGACTTAATATGAGGAAGAACATGACTATATCCTGATAGCTATGTATAAATATGTGACCTCTGAGTTTTAGGAATGACATCTTATGGAAACTCTGTGATTTGATTATGTGTTTTTTTGTAGAAATAGCTCAAAGAAAAAGGAAGAAGATAAATGACCACTCAAGAATAGGTATAAAATCCAAAGCAATAAAAGAAAGATGTGAGGGTGTCTTTTCTGAGAACAGAAATACCATGCTGCCTCTGAGCATGGAAGGAATAATCGGAGACAGTATTAAGAAATGTAGAAATTAGCTCTTACCCTGAGTGCAACCCTAATTGGTGAACAGATAACTTTAAGACGGTCTATAGATAAGAAAACAGGAATTTTAGATATGAGGAAGAAGATTGCCACAGGGACAGATAGCATTGTTAGAGAAGATTAGCCTACAACTCTTCAATTGCTAGAATGTGGCTCATTTTTGTATTATTGGGGATGCCTGAGAAAAACAAGTCAGAAGTTCAATATTTAAAATACTGAGAGTTGTGAAAGTATGATAAAAAGACAGATTTATTCAAAAAAGAATGCTATGATGATAACATTGGTAATCTTTTTATTTTATTATGTTTATTCTTCTCTCATACAATAACTGCAGTGTACCTTCCTTCCTCTCCTACCAGTTCCCTTCCACATCATCTCCATTCACTCCTTCTCCATTTATCTTCAGAAAGTAACAGGCCTCCCAGAGATACCAACCAAACATGGCACAACAAGTTACAAGAAGACTAGTCACACACTTTCATATCAAAGAAACCCAGCAGGAAGAAAAGGATTCCAAGATAAGCAAAAGAGTCATACACACACTCCCACTGTAAGGAGTCCCACAAGAACACCAAGCTATTCAATCATAACTTAAATGCATAGGACCTACTGTAGAATCATACAGGCCCTATGGTTATTCCTTCAGTCTCTGTGAGTCCCTATGAGCTTCCAGTCGTGGTACTGGGCAACAATTTAGCTACAAAACTTTCAATCTATAATTTGTTCTATCTATAAAATGTGCTGGAAGAATGGCAGCACAGATGTGAGTGGCCAAACAACGACTAATCTAATTTGAGGCCTATAACACAAGAACTCCATGCCTGAGGCTGTCTAGGTTGCCAGGAACCAAGGCTGTATAGCCCAGAGGATAAAACCAAACACAACTGAAGAAAAGAAATAATTATGTCAATGAAATAATTCCTAATCATATTCTGCTATTCTAATAGATAGCTGTGTAATCTAATCCTCATCAGAGAGACTTCCACCAGCAACCCTGCAGCTGATGGGAACAGAGAGGAGACCCACAAGCAATGATTAGGGAGAGCTCTGGCAACTCATCTGAAGAGGGGAAAGAAGAGTTGTAGTAGCTGGAGGAGTGGAGGACATTGGGACAACAAAACCCCCCAAAAATCAACTAAGCATTGATAATCTTGATGTGTTCAAAATGAGCAGGACGATTATAAGAAGTCTGATGGACGAATATTTAAGTTCAACAGAAAAATATTAATAAAAAATTAAATTAATACTTAGGTACTAAAGTTTCTGAACTTATTTATGAATATATATATACATATGCATAAATACGCAGATATATTCAAACATAGGAAACTAAGAAAATGAGAAAAAAAATTTTATTTTTGTGGGACAAAGTCTCACTTTGTAAATCTGGCTGTCCTGGAACTCATGATGTAGACCAGGTTAGCCTCAAGTTCACAGACCTTCCTCTGCCTCCCAAGTGCTGGGATTGAGGGCATGGGATACCATGACCAGCTAAAGTGAGAAAATTTGAAGTTGAAGTGTTACATAATTCAGCCAGCTTCTAAAGTTACCAAATACTAGGGATGTGCAAATGCCACGACAGGTATACTGATTATTGTGGTGAGAAATGCCTAATCCTTGTAACTGTAAGTCCTTGGTGAATGAAAAGTAATGACAATACCAAAGAAAGATAAAGTATTCCTGAGATGTTTAAAATATATAAAAAATTCAGAATGTACAATGGGAGTGGAAAACTTCTGTTTGGAAGCAATGAATGAGTTGAAAGTGTGCTGTAGAAGCTGTCTAGGGAGGACTGAGAAAAGTGAGCACTTCGACTGTAAACACGCAGGCATGAAGTCGTACAGGAAAAGTGAAGGTTCCATTGATGAATGACGAAATAATATAATCCTATAGGGTTTTGGAAGAGTCCGTAAGGATTTTTAATAATAAAATTTATGATCTGGCAGCCATAATTTAAGGAAGTTATTAGGCACTGAAGGCTAAAAATGAAGGTTGAAAACATGTGTTGCTATTTTGAATACTACAGGGAGGGATGTGTAATTAGTTTGGAGCAAAGGTACCTTTCAGAGATATTTGATACTCTAGGATTCGGTGTGTTATATTTCATTTGGAAGGATGCGGAACATTTTAATGACAAAGGGAGAATTTAATCTCTTCCTCTTCAATTCCCTCATTCAAATTCTTAAAATTGGTTAAATTCTTATTAACTACCAGGTACTTCTAAGCACTTTATATACATAACCTAATTTTAACTTTGTACAAAGCAATGGAAAAAGTGCCACTTTAAATATTATTTTCATCTGTGTCATAGAGTCTCAGAATCAGGAGAGAAAGATGACAATTCAGATTAGTCTTATCCCTGTCATAGAGATATTAAAGGTAGCTGCATCCTTACAAATCTGAGCTAAAGCATGTTCAATATTTCTAGAATAGCCTTTACATAATATTATTTAATCAAGGTTTCCACTGATGTGTCTTAGAAAAAAACCACCTTGTCTGCTTGTGGTACACAAGCATTGGAGAAGAAAACAGAGTAAGTTGAAAGAGCTACTGGGAAGACCAGTAGCATCAGTTTTAGGCATTCTGACACATGTAAACATGGGGACATTCATGCAAACATACATGCACACGACACATAGATACAAGATAAATGAAGAATTAATGTTAAAGACAAAAGAAGACAAGTGTTTGAGAGAATAACTGGAAAAGAAAACCCTGGTTCACTTTGTAGATATGTGAATTATTGAAGCAATGATGGAGAACGTGGATATTTAAAACACATGGAGGTTCCATTTGACCCAGGAATCTCACTATGGAAAATATAGCCATTCTGCATCTTAAACAGGCATGTGTATTCCTATGATTATTCAGCACTACAAATAATAATTAAGAAGTGTCATCAACATATGTAGCTCAGACTGGCCTCGAACTTGTAATCTTCCCACCTCTGCCTCCTTCAGCAAATCCTACTGGCATGTTCTACCACATCACTCAAGGAGCAGTGGATCTGGCAAAGAGGGAAGTTAAGGAGGGAATGAGAGGAGGTAATGGGTAAAGAAACTGCATTTGAGATGATTCGTGTGAGAGAAACTTTACAAAAAGGAAAAACACTGAATTAAATAAACACTAAAAATTGAAATGTCAATGACAGACTATGTATATAGTGATATATATAGTGATGAATGAATAATTACATAAGAGGCCTTAGGTAACTATAGATCATTAAATTAAGTAAAATAAGCCAGGTATAGAAAGACATGTATTACATGATCTCACTCAAATGAGATATCTAAAATATATCAGATATCAGTAGAGATTTTGTTGGTACTTACTGAAGTCTGTGAGAAATTAGCGCAAGAAGGATATGGGGTAATGTCAGTAAAAGAATGTGTAGTCACAAAAAGAAGAGAGGAATACTTTTATATAGTTCTCTTTTGCAATATGAAGAATAAAGTTATGACAGTAACTGCATTCTTGAAAACTCAAGAGGATGGATTTTAACAACCAATTCTAAAATGATAACAAATGCTGACATATTTGTTAGCTGGATTATCTATTTCACAATACATATATGATTTAAAACACTATGTTTTACTAGACAAAACCATATTATTTTCCAATTTAAAATAAATAAAATAAAGATAACTGAAGGAAGAAGTTTATGTCTGACAAAATATACAGGAAATGTTAGGAATAAGTCATGTTAATGTGTTTGCTTAAAGAATTTGTTCATCCTTTTGTCCATTTATGTTCACCTTTTAAAGTAGTGTTTTTGCCATTTAAACAATTTAATTTTGATAATCACCATATGTTTTTAGGGATGTGTAGGTCTGATCTTCTTTTGTGTCTCTATTTTTCTCTCCACCTGTATCTTTTTTTTTTTTTTTTTTTTTTGGTTTTTCGAGACAGGGTTTCTCTGTGTAGCCTTGGCTGTCCTGGAACTCACTTTGTAGACCAGGCTGGCCTCGAACTCAGAAATCCTCCTGCCTCTGCCTCCCAAGTGCTGGGATTAAAGGCGTGCGCCACCACTGCCCAGCTCTCCACCTGTATCTTATCCTTCTATTTTCACATAATTTATAAGAATTCTGTTAATAATTGCTCTAGTCATCAGTTTGTAAAAAAATTGAATGTTAGTGAAAAGCCTTTCCTTTATGTTTATTGAAATCATTTCCCTATTTCTAAAGAGAAAGCTTTGAAATAACACGCATTACATTTTACTGACTGGTACACTAAAATGTTAATTTTACTCTGGGGATGATGAGGTAATTTTAATGAGCTCTGTCTATTTCTACCAAGTACTGATTCAAAAAATTTAGTACAACATAATTTAATGCAAAAATATATTATTTATTTATGACTCTGTTTCTTTACCTGTTGAATTTCATGCTATGTTGCCAATGAATTTGTAAAATTTTCTGAAACACAAAACAAATACAATTAAGTTAGGGAATCAGTATAGATGAATTTATGGTTATTTACAGTATAATATTATTAGTATTTATTTGCAGTATAATATAATTTACAGTCTAGTAGTAATACTTTCTAAAAATTAGAAGTCAGTATAGTCACATACATTCTTGATTGTGTACCTAAATTTCTAAAGAGATATTTGGCCCTGTCTGCCAACTGCTAAAAGATCAGTTGATAACCTGCGAGAAATTCACATGAGAAAAGTGTTAGACACAAAGCAGTATAATCACTCTAGAAGATAAATGCCTGATGTATTTACCTATAATACATGATTTAGGATTAATGGAACAGATCAGTAAAGTCTTCCAATAAGCATATTATACATTTCCATTGGTTTAATGAATCATAAACAATGTATTAATTACTTTAAACTAAATAAAGCAAGTAATGAAATTGTTATTCATTTTAGGCAGCATAATTATCTACGTGAATGGTTTTCAGTATTCCTGGTTTTTTGTTTTTTTTGTTTTTTTTTTTTTTGTACTGTTTAGTTTTTGTCAACTTGCTACAAACATAGGCATTTGGGAAGAGGGAATCTCAAATGAGGAGTTATGTCCATCAGATGAGCTGAAGGCTATGTCTTTGATGTACTTCCTTCATTGCTAATTAAGGTATGGTGATATAACCCTGGGAATGTAACCCAATTTGCATGGTGACTCCTGGGATAGTTGGCCTGGGTTGTTTAAGAAAGATTGCTGAGCTGAGGACAGGACAACCATAGTGAAGAGCATTCATCCATGGTTTCTGCTCAGTTCCTGCCTCTGGATTCTTGCCTCTAAGTTCTTACCTCCAAGTTCCTGCCTTGAGTTCCTGCCTACCCTGACTTCCCCAAGGATGGAATATAACCTGTAAGATGAAATAGGTCCTTTAATTCTCAAGTTGCTTTTGGTTAATATTGGAAGCCTTTACAGTGACAGTCCATGAGCAAGGTAATGCAAGGCAGGAACTTGGAGGTAGGAACTGAAGCAGAGACTCTGGAAGAAGGCTGTTCACTGGCTAATTCCCTCTGGGTTGCTCAAAAAAGTTTAGGTCTGAGGCCAACTTGCTCAGGGATGGCAATACACACAGTGGTCTGAACATGGCTACATCAATTACCAGTCAGGAACATTCTTTAGTTCAGACTCTTTCTTCGTGGGGGATTCTAGTTTTGCCATATTTAGAAAATATTAACCAGCACAAGGCCACTAATGCAAAGTGTAGCCTCAGTAGGAGACTCCATCAAAATGAATAGTTAGCTGGAATGACTATCAAGGAAAGTCTCAAGTGTGCAATGGAGCTACTGTAGACTAGGAGACAAGCTATATATTTTGTAGATATCACAGATCGACGACTGGTACAGTCCAAGTCTTTTGTAGCCTAGAAAAGCATGAGTGCTTGTATAGGCCAGGCAGGAAGCTACAGTATTTTAGGTAGACTGCGGACCTTGAGTTTTCTTTGATACAATTGTAACTGTGCTCCGGTTTTTCACCCGTAGAATGAGAAAGTATATAAAGTATCTTGAATTTTACAAGAGAGTACAAGTAAGAGATTTTAGACATTTACAGAAAATTTGGATTTTTTTTTCTAAGTATTTTTCATTTACATTCCAAATCATTTCCCCTTTCCTGTTTCCTACCTCCCCGAAAGTCCCATAAGCCCCCTTTCCTCCCTCTTTTCCCCATTCAACCCCCTCTCGCTTCTCTGTCCTGGCATTCCCCTACATCCAGTCTTTCCAGGACCAGGGGTCTCTCCTTCCATCTTCTTGGAAATCTATTGATATGTGAATTGTGTCTAGGGTATTCCGAGATGGAGAGATGGCTCAGTGGGTAAGAGCGCCTGACTGCTCTTCCATAGGTCCTGAGTGCAAATCCCAGGACCCACATGGTGGCTCACAACCATCTGTAAAAGTGATCGGACGCCCTCTTCTTATGCATCTGAAGACAGCTACAGTGTCCTTACATAAAATAAATAAATCTTTAAAAAAAAAAGAAAATTTGGAATTTTAAATCATTGAGAATTGTTTTGAAATCCTGTGGGACTTTTAAAACTGTACTGTATTTTTTCTTATTGCCTTAACCAAAATCTTGAGGATAAAGAAAAGTTATGCCTAAGTGATGTATTTGTGTGTCAACACTGACAAGGAGTAGCATTTCATAGTTTTTGCCAACTTGACACAAACCCACTCATATGTAAAAAGAGGGAATCTCACCCAAAGCTTTTCCTGGATCAGATTGGCCTGCAGACATCTCTGTGGGTCCATTTTCTTGGTTGCTAATTGATAAAGAACAAAAAAAAAATGGCCACCCTATTGTGAGTGGTATGATCACACTGTCATGGTCCTGAGGTAAGAGCAGGCGAACAAACCAGGGAAAGAAGTCAGTTTACAGTCTTCATCCATGATTTCAACCCTGACTTTGGCTTCTTTTAATGATGAACTATAACCTGTAAGCCAAATAACTTACTTCCTGTGCTGTCTAGATTGATGCTAACCTGACAGAGACTAGTCATATTAGAGGAAGAAACACTGACTGAGGAATTGTCTCTATAAGTGTAGGCAAGACTGTTGGGCATTTTCTTAGTGATTGATGCAGAAGGGCCCAGCTCATTGTGGTTGGTTCCATCCCTGGGCTGATGGTTCTGGGTTCTACAATACAGCAGGCTGAGCAAGTCATGGAGAGTAAGGCAGTAAGCAGCACTCCTGTATGGCTTCTGCATCAGTTACTACCTCTAAGTTCTGGCTGTGTTTGTGTCTGTCCTGGTCTCCTTTAATGATGAGCAGTAATATGGAAATATAAGCAAAATAAACCCTTTTCTCCCCAACTTGGCTTCTGGTAGTGATGTTTTGTTGCAGAAATAGATATCTTAACTAAGATATTCCTCAAGCTGCATTGGCCCTGATATTTAACACACCAACTGTAAAATAGGAAACCAAACTATGATACTTCTAAAACACAATCATTTGGAGATACAACTGCCAGAGAAAATACAAGATATCCACTTAAATGTGAACTTCAAGTCAGTATTGAAAATACAGTGGTTTAAATAGCTAGATTTTTGTTTAATTCTTACTTATACTAAATAATTCTCTTATTACTTATAAGCATACAAAGCCAGACATGCTGACTTTTATCCTACATTAACTACAGAGACTTCTAATTCCCCAGTCTTAAAACACAGCATGTCTGTAATCCAAATTCGTATCTGATTCCCTAATCTCAATACCCTTGTACTTCCCAGACTCTGGTATATGTCTAGTTCCTTAACCCAACAGGTATCTAGTATCTGTTGCTATGTAGCATTCTGCTAGGTGATACTGGTAAGGTAGTCATTGTGAGGGTATTGTTCTGCCCACAGAGACAGCAAAGGGTTTACCAAGAAAATTAGTATATATTAAAGATTATTATATTGTTTAGAGCATGGGTACTTGTGTAACTTAGTAATGTCATATCAATAAGAAGTTGAAAGTGGAGAGATTCTGACTCTTACTGAGACCCTCCTCTGCTGTTTATTTCTACCAATAAATCCTGCACTGTCTTGAGCTGCTGGTTCTTGTGTCTATATTTCATTCTTAATGTCTTATCACCTGGTGATCCCATACAAGGAATGGACTGTCCAATGAGGGTCCTTTGTTTCTTTATCTCCACAGCATTTCTGTCCTCTCACTGGGCTCACTTACTAAATGGGGCATTAGTTTGTGGATGGCCCTTCCATCCAACCTCTTTACTGTTTGGAAGAATCTCTTCCTTAAAGCCATTGGCAAGCAGTCCTCTGCTTTTTGCAATGTCTTTGGGAATTCTTCTTCCTGTGGCCCAAAGGAGGTACCTATGATTGGATCAGAGGACCTTAAGTTTAGTGACCTAGCATTAGTGCCATGGTATGTGCTCTGAGGTTTCTGACACTTACAGTTTTATCTTTCTCAGCTTCTGCTCTGCTTTCTGCTTAGGCTATTCTGCATTTTAAGTTCCCCATGTGCATGAAACTACTCCCTGACAGCCTTCTAGATTTGCACTACTCATATTCTTTCTGTAACCACAAAATGGTCTTCAACTTCTCCAGAAAACAAAAACAAAAACAAACTCTTTTCCTCTGTAAGCTGGAGAGTAACAGCAGATTTGCTCCATTTAACTAATCAAATGCTGTGCTCTAATCAGAGCAGCAGCCTCAGGGTCTTGACCCTCCCCCCCCTCTTTCCTCCCTCCCTCCCTTTCCCTGTCTCTTACTCAGTCTGACCCCTTCTCCCACTGGGTCACTGCTTAATGCACATCACTTCTCTCCTCTGAAAGCTTTTCTGCCAGTCCTTCCAATTTCTGTCTATGTCCCACTCCTTTTTCCTTGGTTGACTTAACACTTGAGCATCCATTCTCTTCCCTATGGGTACCTAGCCGGAACCTGCTCCCAGGTATATCCCAGTGAGAAACCTACAATGCCTCCACCTACAAGACAAGTACTGAATTAAAAGAACAAAATATATATTTAGTCAAGGTTCATTTCGAAGTGTTAAATTTCTGCCCAAGATTTATCTAATTATTACACAATAGTCAACAACACCAGAAGGGTCTAAGTGCCCTTCTGGGTATCAAATAACCTCATAATCTAATGATATGTATGTGAACAATGTTAGCTTTTTACATTATGCCATATATGTTGTTACATGTTGCATGTTGTATGCTTTAACTAACTTTCCTTTCATAAGATGGAAAGATTTATCTTTTTAAATGTGACCATGAATCAAGGTAAAATAAAAAGAACAAAGTGTTAAAAATTATAAGAATGAAGGTATTTCTAATAAAGAATTTCTCTGTAAAATAAGACTTTGTCCTCACATAGCTTGATACTTTATCAGAATGTAAAAGAAAATTGCAAAGCTTAATCAAGTCATGATAGTGATGAATAAGTTGTATGAGAGATGTAGATATGAGAATTAGTGATGATAGGATATCTTTGATATTAAATTTTCTAAGGCAAAAGTTCAATCGAGCCTTTATTTAAATTAGTTTAAATTAGTACATTTATAATGAATTACTGATCTTTTTGAAACACAAGTACTAAATTTAAAAAAAGAAACAAACATATATATATATATATATACTTTGTTTAGAAGTGATATTTTTCTAGTTAAATTTATTTAAATATTCTACATTGGTTAAAAATATGATACAAGGGAAACTGACCTTAGCTTTAATAACTATAATTGATGGTCTATGCTGATATGAACAGAGGAATTAAAAGGGTCAACATTTCCTGTTGTCCTCCAAGGTCAATTAGTTTTCTTGTGACCATGGGGCATAACTCTACTTAATCTTCTTCCAACAGGTTACAAAGACTCCATCACTTGAAACCTAAGCAATGTCCATTCTACAAAATGGAAGAGAAAAAGATCCTTTTGCTTCCAACTGAGTACATGGTCAATAAAGGCCTTTGACTTAATTTCACATAGTCAGAACAGCATGTAAAAGGAAGGCTACAGCTTGCTAGCTCTGCTGTGGGACTTCTGCCTGGCAGAGGGACGCCCCCTCCCCCCCCAGGAGAGATCACACACCCCTACACAGGGCAAGAGCCTACCAGCCTCCCTTTGGCGACCTCTGCTCCTGGAATCCACTAGGCTGAGCCTTTGGATGTGCAAGACCTCCCCAATATAAGATCACTTGGGGCAAGGCACATTAGGGCTCCAAAGTCACTCAAGAGCAGGCAGGCCCCAGAAATCGGTGCCAGGGGAATCCTGGTAATCCAGGGGGGGCAGAAATAGCTTTGCAGGCTCACAGGAGGTCCAACCAACCAGTGGCAGCAGGACCAACTAACATCAGAGGTATCCAGATGGCAAAAGGCAAACGTAGGAATGTTACTAACAGAAATCAAAGTAATGTGGGACCATCCGAACCCAACTCTCCAACAGCAGCAAGTCCTGGATACCCCACCACACCCGAAAGACAAGATCTGGATTTAAAATCACTTCTCATGATGCTATTAGAGGATCACAAGAAGGACACAAATAAATCTCATAAAGAGTTACAGGAGACCATGAATCAACGGTTAGAAACCCTTACAAAGGAAACACAAAAATCACTTAGAGAAATGCGGGAGAACATGGATCAAAATATGGAGGCGCACAAGGAGACAACACAAAAATCGCTTAACGAGATGAATCAACGGGTAGATGCACTCACAAAGGAATCACAAAATTGGCATAAAGAAATGCAGAAGAATATGGGTCAACAGACGGATGCCCATAAGGAGGCAACACAAAAATTGCTTAAAGAAATGAATAAACGGTTAGATGCCCTTACAAAGGAAACACAAGAACTGCTTAAAGAAATGCAGGAGACAATGGATCAACAGATGGATTCCCATGAGGAGGAAACACAAAAATAGCTCAGAGAAATGCAGGAGAACGTGGGTCATCAGGAAGACATCCTGAAAGAGGTAATGCAAAAATACCTTAAAGAAATACAGGAAAATGCAAACAAACAAGTGAAGGATCTCAGCAAATCCATCCAGGAACTAAAAAAGGAAGTAGAAACAACTAAGAAATCACAAAGGGAGACAACTTTGGAGATAGAAAACCTTGGGAAGAAATCAGGAGTCATAGATGCAAACATAAACAATAGAATACAAGAAATGGAAGAAAGAATCTCAGGTGCTGAAGATTCCATAGAAAGCATCGACTCAACAGTCAAAGAAAATGCAAAATGCAAAAAACGTGTAACCCAAAGCATCCAGGAAATCCAGGACACAATGAGAAGACCAAACCTAAGGATTATAGGTATAGATGAGAGTGAAGATTTGCAACTTAAAGGGCCAGTAAACATCTTCAACAAAATTATGGAGGAAAACTTCCCTAACATAAAGAGAGAGATGCCGATGAACGTACAAGAAGCCTACAGAACTCCAAACAGACTGGACCAGAACAGAAATACCTCCCGTCACATAATAATCAAAACACCAAATGTTCTAAACAAAGAAAGAATACTAAAAGCAGTAAGAGAAAAGGGCCAAGTAACATACAAAGGAAGACCTATCCGAATCACATCAGACTTCTCACCACAGACTATGAAAGCCAGAAGATCCTGGGCAGATCTCATGCAGACACTAAGACAGCACAAATGCCAGCCTAGACTACTATACCCAGCAAAACTCTCAATCACCATAGATGGAGAGACCAAGATATTCCATGATAAAACCAAATTTTCACAATATCTTTCCACAAATCCAGCCCTGCAACGAATAATAGGTGGAAACCTCCAATACAGGGAGAGAAACAACACCCTGGAAAAAATGAGATAATAACCTTCTTGAATCAAACCCAAAAGTAGATAACCACTCAAACATAAAGATAGCATCAAGAATGGCAGATGGCAATAATCACTATGCCTTAATCTCTCTTAATATCAATGGTCTCAATTCCCCAATTAAAAGACAGACTGGATACGGAAACAGGACCCAGCATTTTGCTGCATGCAGGAAACGCACCTCAGTGTCAAAGACACACACTACCTCAGAGTAAAAGGCTGGAAAACAATTTTACAAGCAAATGGCCCCAAGAAACGAGGTGGAGTAGCCATCCTAATATCAGATAAAATTGATTTTCAACCTAAAGTCATCAAAAAAGACACAGAAGGACACTACATACTGATCAAGGGAAAAATCCACCATCAAGAACTCTCAATTCTGAATATCTATGCTCCAAATGCAAGGGCACCCTCATTCGTAAAAGAAACTTTACTAAAACTCAAAGCACACATCGCACCGCACACAATAATAGTGGGTGACTTCAACACCCCGCTCTCTGAAATGGATCGTTTAGGAAAGCAGAAACTAAACAGGGACACAGTGAATCTAACTGAAGCCTTGGACCAACTGGAACTAACAGATATATATAGAACATTTCATCCTAGAACTAAAGAATACACCTTCTTCTCAGCTCCTCATGGTACCTTCTCCAAAATTGAACATATAATTGGTCACAAATCAGACCTCAACAGATACAAGAAGATAGAAATAATCCCATGCCTCCTATCAGATCACTATGGAATAAGGGTGGTCTTCAATGGCAACAAAAACAAAAGAAAACCCACATACACATGGAGGCTGAACAATGCTCTACTCAATGATAACTTGGTCAAGGTGGAAATAAAGAAAGAAATCCGGGCGGTGGTGGCACACGCCTTTAATCCCAGCACTTGGGAGGCAGAGGCAGGAGGATTTCTGAGTTCGAGGCCAGCCTGGTCTACAAAGTGAGTTGCAGGACAGCCAGGGCTACACAGAGAAACTCTGTCTCGAAAAACCAAAAAAAAAAAAAAAAAAAAAAAAAAAAACAAAGAAATCAAAGATTTTTTGAAAGTTAATGAAAATGAAGGCACAACATACCCTAATTTATGGGACACAATGAAAGCAGTGCTAAGAGGAAAATTCATAGCCCTGAGTGCCGCCAAAAAGAAACGGGAGACAGCATACACTAACAGCTTAATGGCACACCTGAAAGCCCTGGAACAAAAAGAAGCAAATACACCAAAGAGGAGTAGAAGGCAGGAAATCATCAAACTCAGGGCTGAAATCAATCAAGTAGAAACAAATAAAACCATACAAAGAATCAACAAAACGAGGAGTTGGTTCTTTGAGAAAATCAACAAGATAGATAAGCCCTTAGCCAGACTAACCAGAGGGCACAGAGATAGTATCCAAATTAATAAAATCAGAAACGAAAAGGGAGAGATAACAACAGAAACTGAGGAAATTCAAAAAATCATCAGATCCTACTACAAAAACCTGTATTCAACACAACTAGAAAATCTTGAGGAAATGGACAATTTCCTTTACAGATACCAAGTACCAAAATTAAGTCAGGATCAAATAGACCATCTAAACCGTCCTATAACCCCTGAAGAAATAGAAGTTGTCATTGGAAGTCTTCCAACCAAAAAAAGCACAGGTCCAGATGGTTTTAGTGCAGAATTCTATCAGACCTTCAAAGAAGACCTAACACCAATACTCTTCAAACTGTTCCACAAAATAGAAACAGAAGGAACACTACCCAACTCGTTCTATGAAGCCACAATTAGGCTAATACCAAAATCACACAAAGATCCGACAAAGAAAGAGAATCTCAGGCCAATCTCCCTTATGAATATTGATGCAAAAATACTCAATAAAATTCTTGCCAACCGAATCCAAGAACACATCAAAACGATCATTCACCACGATCAAGTAGGCTTCATCCCAGGGATGCAGGGATGGTTCAATATAAGGAAATCCATCAATGTAATCCACTACATAAACAATCTCAAAGAAAAAAACCACATGGTCATCTCATTAGATGCTGAGAAAGCATTTGACAAAATTCAGCATCCTTTCATGCTAAAGGTCTTGGAAAGATCAGGAATTCAAGGCCCAGATCTAAACATAGTAAAAGCAATTTACAGCAAACCGGTAGCCAGCATCAATCTAAATGGAGAGAAACTTGAAGCAATCCCACTAAAATCAGGGACTAGACAAGGCTGCCCTCTCTCTCCATATCTTTTCAATATAGTACTTGAAGTTCTAGCTAGAGCAATTAGACAACAAAAAGAGGTCAAAGGGATACAAATTTGAAAGGAAGAAGTCAAACTATCACTATTTGCAGATGATATGATAGTATACTTAAGCGACCCAAAGAACTCCACCAGAGAACTCCTACAGCTGATAAACGACTTCAGCAAAGTGGCCGGATATAAAATCAACTCAAGCAAGTCAGAAGCCTTCCTATACTCAAAGGATAAGCAGGCTGAGAAAGAAGTAAGAGAAATAATACCCTTCACGATAGCCACAAACCATATTAAGTATCTTGGCGTGACTCTAACCAAACAAGTGAAAGATCTGTATGACAAGAACTTCAAGTCTCTGAAGAAAGAAATTGAAGAAGACCTCAGAAGATGGAAAAATCTGCCATGCTCATGGATTGGCAAGATTAATATAGTAAAAATGAGCATCTTACCAAAAGTAATACACAGATTCAATGCAGTCCCCATCAAAATCCCAACTCAATTCTTCATAGAGTTAGAAAGAGCAATTCAAAAATTCATCTGGAATAACAGAAAACCCAGAATAGCTAAAACTATTCTCAAGAGTAAAAGAACCTCTGGGGGAATCAGTATCCCGGACCTCAAGCTGTACTACAGAGCAATAGTGTTAAAAACCGCATGGTATTGGTACAGTAACAGACATGTAGATCAATGGAACAGAATTGAAGACCCAGAAATGAATCCACACTCCTATGGTCACTTGATCTTTGACAAAGGAGCTAAAACCATCCAGTGGAAAAAAGATAGCCTTTTCAACAAATGGTGCTGGCTCAGCTGGAGGTCAACATGCAGAAGAATGCAAATTGACCCATCCTTATCTCCTTGCACTAAGCTCAATTCTAAGTGGATCAAAGATCTCCACATAAAACCAGACACACTGAAACTAATAGAAGGGAAACTAGGGAAGAACCTTGAACATATGGGCACAGGGGAGACTTTCCTGAACAGAACTCCTATAGCTTATGCTCTAAGATCAAGAATAGACAAATGGGACCTCATTAAATTACAAAGTTTTTGCAAGGCAAAAGACACTGTCAAAAAGACAAAGCGGCAACCAACTAACTGGGAAATGATCTTTACCAACCTTACATCCAACAGAGGGCTAATATCCAATATATACAAAGAACTCAAGAAGTTAAACTCCAGAGAGGCAAGCAACCCTATTAAAAAATGGGGTACAGAGCTAAACAAAGAGTTCTCACCTGAAGAATATCTAATGGCTGAGAAGCACCTAAAGAGATGTTCATCATCCTTAGTCATTAGGGAAATGCAAATCAAAACAATCCTGAGATTCCATCTCACACCAGTCAGGATGGCTAAGATCAAAAACACAGGAGACAGCAGTTGTTGGCGAGGATGTGGAGAGAGAGGAACACTCCTCCACTGCTGGTGGAATTGCAGGCTGGTACAACCACTCTGGAAAGCAGTCTGGCGGCTCCTCAGAAAACTGGGCATGACACTCCCGGAGGATCCGGCTATACCACTCCTGGGCAGAGGCTTTACCTGCATGCAATAAGGTCACATGCTCCACTATGTTCATAGCAGCCTTATTTATAATAGCCAGAAGCTCGAAAGAACCCAGATGTCCCTCAATGGAGGAATGGATTCAGAAGATGTGGTATATCTACACAATGGAATACTACTCTGCAATTAAAAACAATGAATTCACGAAATTCCTAGGCAAATGGTCAGAACTGGAAAATATCATCCTTAGTGAGGTAACCCAATCACAAAAGAACACACATGGTATGCAGTCACTGATAAGGGGATATTAACCCAGAATCTAGGAATACCCTAGACACAATTCGCATATCAATAGATTTCCAAGAAGATAGAAGGAGAGACCCCTGGTCCTGGAAATACTGGATGTAGGGGAACACCAGGACAGAGTAAGGATAGGGGGTTGAATGGAGAAAAGAGGGAGGGAAGGGGGCTTATGGGACTTTTGGGGAGGGAGGAAACGGGAAAGGGGAAATGATTTGGAATGTAAATTAAAAAAATATAATAAAATAAATAATTAAAAAAAAAGACTTATTTGTCATAGTATCCTCCTTCCACCAAGTTTCTGATACCAGAGACTTCCTAAAGATTCCCTTCAGTGAGGAGGGGGACCTCATCCAGCAGAAACAAGTTGACAAGAATTGTTTCCACATTTTCACTTATCTAATTAAAAACAAAGGTTAGAAGTGTTCACCAGGACCACATTTTGAAATATCCTGTCAGTTTCAGAGATCCAGAGCTAAAGAAACCTATTGTCCCAGAGTCCTTACATTGATCCCAAGCAGAGCTCCATATGAAATGCATAACTGATCACCTGATATTCTATTACTCAGTAATAACCATTTCTTGTCATTCATAGTAATGACCAGTCTCCAGCCAAAAGGGAAATTTTTCAACTGCATTTCCCATGTTCACCCTTTTCACTCTATAACTTCCCCAGCTTGTAAGTGGATAGAAGGCTCTGATTTTTATAAAGACCCTTTCTATACATCTTTAGCTTCAATAAAGGTCTGCATAGTCTTTAAAAATAAAATTGAAAATGTGATAAAAAATGTTCACAAACTCGCAGGAATTACAAAGTAACTTGTCTATCAAACATTATTTTGAACAAGGATACACAGGGCTCCCATTGAAAGAACTTAATTCTATTAAAAAAAATAACATAAGTAAAGACACTCACATCCTGTGTTCTACCTTTGTAGATTTCCATTTCCAATCATGATATATATGGTTTTATATCAATATCACCCATTAGTTAAATTCACTGTAATAAATTATATTCAATTAATTCTAAAATTACTGTGAGGCACTCTAAATGCAACAAGACAAAGTTATAGAAATGAAGAAATTCCTAAAAAACTAAATTGACTTTGAGAAAGGACAAAACTCAAACAGCTAAACAGTGGCTGCTGGGAAATCAAAGAATGTTTGGAATAAAAGTTTCAAGGTTATTAAAGGGAAAGAGCTTAACAGAAACTTTATGTGGCATGAAATGGGTATTTTCCAAAGTTATATCATTCTTTATTTCATATCTCTTTGTGTGTCTTTCTGTGTATTTATGTGTAAGTGTCTGAAAAGATTCAAACACCCTAGAATTGGAGTAGCAGAGGGTTATGAGCCCTCACACAGGTATACTAGGATCCAGACTATAGTACTTTCCAAGAGCAGCAACTGTTTTTAACCACTGGGCTATATCACCAGTCCATGAAATAGATATTCAAAAATAACTTTTAAATATATCTCTTTTATAGATCTTTCAAAATATAAACAAGACAAAGGACTATAGGATTAGTTTCTTTCATTTATTCATCCATGATTTCAAAAATAAAAAAAATATTTTCTCATTATTTTTCTATTGTTTTCAGGATTATAACATCTCAGTTCGCTCTTATGATCATTTTTGCTTAGTATATAAGTGGCATACAATTATTAGATCTAATAAAATTAATAACCCATTTATACTATCTAATGCATTGTCCAAAATTCAATTTTCCTGAATGTGTCTAGGGTTCTGCGTGCAGATGACTTGCTCAAAGGAGAGCACAAAATCTACATATTGAATTTAATTATTATGATTCTTAACTGTCTTTCTGTTCTTTTATAGTCTGATCTCTTTTATTCATGTCATTGATTGGTAAGAAAACCAAGCCCATTTTTTTTAGCTACATCCTTCACTTGATTGACTGCCTCCTTGAAGTTGTATTAACTTGATCCTCTCTCCTTTATATTTCTTGTTAGATATAGTGACTTGATTAGACTCAGATTCAGTTGCTTGGATAAAAAGACTGTGTCTGAAGTGGGTCTTCTGATTTTGTCAGTTCTAAAGTGCTGGTGGGATTGCAAGCTCGTAAAACCACTCTGGAAATCAGTTTGGTGACCCCTCAGAAAATTGGCCATAGCTGACCTAGCTATACCACTCCTGGGCATATACTCAGAATATGTTCCAACATGTAATAAGGAGACATGCTCAACTGTGTTCATAGCAGCCTTATTTATAATAGCCAGAAGCTGGAAAGAACCTAGATGTCCTTCAACAGAGGAATGGATGCAGAAAATATGGTACTACTCAGCTATTAAAAGGGGAACATGATCAGGTATGGGGCAGTGGGGGATATAAGAGAGAAGCCCCAAGGGCCAGTAGAATGAATGGAAATATGCAATCTTAGGAGTTGGGAGGTAAGGATACCCTTTAGAATGTACCAGAAACCTGGGAGGTGAGAGACTCTTAGGTTTCAAAAGGAGAGACCTTAGATTAAATGCCCATCAGTGGAGAGAAAGAACTTGTAGAATTCACCTCCAGTAGAAAGACAGGGCATGAAGTGTAGTGATGGAATTGCCATCCACTGTCAAAAATACTTACTCAGAATTGTGCCTGAGAAATACAGAAGAGGATGCTCTCAGCCAACCATTGGACTGAGCACAGGGTCCCCAGTGGAGGAGCTAGAGAAGCTAGAAGGACCCAAGTAGCTGAAGCGGTTTGCAGCACCATAGGAGGAACAACAATATGAGTCACACAGTTCCCCCAGAGCTCCCATGGACTAAACTATCAACCAAAGAGTGCACATGGGGGAACCCATGTCTTCAGATGCATATGTAGCAGAGGATGGCCTTGTTTGTCATCAAAGGAAGGAGAAGACCTTGTTCCAGAGAAGGCTAGATGCCCCTGTATAGATTGGTGAGCAGGGACGGGGGAGGGGGGCAATGGAATAAGGAGTTTTCAAGGGGAAACCAGGAAAAGGGACAACATTTGAAACGTAAAGACATTGAAACATTTGAAATATATATCTAATAAAAACTCTATTTTAAAAAGCTGATAAATTATGAAGCACAATAAATGTGAGTAGTGCTTTGAAGAACAAAGAAAAGATGATAAAAAAAATGAGCATAATGCCTGGTCATTAGACTAACATTTTAATCCTTCCATACATACTTATCTTAGCTCTTCTATTTCTCAGGAGAGATTCAAATTTATTTCCATACCAAAGGCCAAATTAATCTGGATATAAATTAATAAATAATTAAGAGAGTGGTGATTCAAAATTACAATTTCTTAGGGAAGTTGCATTCTATAGACTTTTTCTTGTTTTAAAACAAAGGAATTTTTGTATAGGGAAAAGTTAGTGTTGTGGTATTTGAAATAGAAATATCCCCCATAGGCTCATGTACTTTGGTACTTGGATCCAAGGTGGTAGAACTTTATGGGAAGGTTGTGAAATTTCAGGATTTGCATCCTTGCTAGAGGAAATACTTCACTAAGGGTGGAATTTGAGAGACTAAACTCTTGCCTCATATCCAACTTTTCTTTCCTGCTTTCATTCACAGATGTGATGTGATCTTTTAGCATCCTGCTGCAATATGGACTCTCCCTCTGGGACTATAAACCAAAATAAACTTTGATTAAATAAGTAAAAGCCACAAATGAGGAAAGTCACTGTTCAAGGTAGACTTCTGAAGAGAGCTCTGCCTGGGAATGTTCAACCTGGGAACTCACTAGTCTTCAACACTGACAACCTGAGGTCAGTCCTTGGGACCCACAGGATAAAAGGAGAAGACTTTGTTCCCAGTTTCTTCTATTTTTTTCTTCATCTTGTTCCCATTTTTTGTCTTCTACTCTGATATGATATTAAAGATTTAATATTAATTTCCATCTTGATTTAGTTTTGAATCATCATGGACATTATATGAAGGCATGACTCTGAGGAACTTCTAGATTGGGTTAGTTGAGACAGAAAGACCCACTGTGCAATTTTGGGCTGCTGGATCCTGTAGACTAGCATTCTAGACTGCATAAAAAGGAGAACCTGGTGCAATGTCCATCTCTCTGCTTCCTGACTGAGGATAAAATGTGATCACCTAACTCAAGCTCCTTTGGCCGTGACTTCCTCATCATGATGGGTTATACCCCCAGACTATAAGCCATATTCAACTCTTCTTTTCCTAAGCTGCTTTGTGAAGTACTTTGCCACTGAACTGAGACGCTTAATGTATTCATCTTATCATTTCTAGTTGGATATTTTTTGAATGTTAGTCAATGGCACAATATGTAAGGCATCAGGTCATTATAACTAATTGTAATTAAGGAAATTCAGACATTTGTTAATCAAAGACAATCAACCACATTTGATCTGATCTAATTAGACACAAGAATAGAAAGAAATAAATATTAATTTTATTCTCTGTGTTAGGATAGCAATAGGGCCAAAGATGTTCAAGAAAGAATCATACATTTCCAGGTTCCTGAACACTAAAAATGCCTCTTCTTTCTAATTAATTTAATTCCAACAATGAGAAACTGTTGTGATCTATTTCTTTCAAAGTTTCAGGTAAGTGAATGAATGGCATGCAGAAGAGACCTCAATTCACACTCCCTCAGTCTTTGAATCCCATTTATTTAAATATTTGGATCTTCACAGGTACCTAATTAGGCCCAGGACTTTTTTCACCTAAGTGTTTTCTATTGTTGAAAAGTTTGAGTTAAGTTTTAGATTTTCTCTTTGAGCTTTTCTCACTTAATATCAATAGTCTTTTTCTTCTTTTGCATTTCTTTTCAATAGGATTATATTTTGCCATTCAGTAAGGAAAGTACTAAAAGATACATTCTTATTCTTAGGTGCATTTATTTGGAAATAATAAAGAAGACTTGGAAAAATTATTGTAGTGACGAAGTTGTACCCTAGAGCACAGTCTTGGTGATGAGTCAGAGGGATGCCCAACATTTTGCAAATGAGGAAGAATTGAGAACCCAATGAAATTGGACAGAGGTATGGTGATCCCAGAGGCTACTTAACTCCCTCTCTCCTCACGGCATGTTCAAATAATAATTATGTGGTGATGTACTTCTTCACTTCTACCTTGTCACAATGGTCTTGCAGTTCAGCTGTTAATTAAAACAGTTCTCAAGAGCAGACAGTTTTCAGACTTAGGGTAAGCAATTGATTTGAAAATGCTTCTTCAGTAAAAAGTCAAAGACAACTTTACAGTGATTCTCCTGTACTTGCATCATCTCAGAACTGGGTATAGAGAAGTGCATGCTATAGACTGAAGCACTGAACACATTAGCCTGAGCTTAAAAATGATAAAGCCTGTGAAAAGGACTTTCAGAAGAGTCTCCATTTCCTATATAGATTCTGTATTTTAAAAAATTATGAATTCAAATAATTTTAAAATTATAAATGATAGGTTTTATTTACATTAATATATTATTTTTTCTTAATTTCAAGAAATATGAAAGCATGAAAATGTCAATTATCCAGAATCAAAGAAGCTATGTTACTTACTAAAGTCAAATAATATCAAAATAACAAATATATACCTATATCTCTACATATATCTATTTCTACATCTATAATCATCTATATATCCAAAGACAGAAATAAAGATAGAGATCATTGAAATGTTTACAACTAAGATTTTACAGAAATAAATGTTATCTTCTAGGTTTATTTTATTGAGGATGAGGCAGAGAATTAAAAACATGTGCATAGACAGACTAGCTTTTAAATAATGAGTGCTACCAAGAATATTAAAATGAAGAAAATTTTTATTATTTAAATATTGTAGATTAAAAATTTCATTTGCTCAAATAACCTTTGATATAATATCTGAAGGGAGGAACTATAGACACTTATTGATTGTCTGGTTAGGAGAATCTGAGGTTTGAAGAGAGCGGGTTCAGAATCACGGTTGTTATTCCACCAAGCCATCAGTAGGTTGAGCTAGACCCAAATGTCAGTGATCATGTAATGAAGCCAGGTCTACAGGGGTGATATTGTTGAGAGATTGACCTTGTCCTCCTTGATAAGCTGCTTTGGTCTTTGACATTTACTTTGAGTGAAATGGAGATCCACCAGAGGATTTTGTGATTTATGAGCTAGGTTTTAACAGGATTACTGTACTGCTGTGTGGAAGAGCAAACTGAACTCTGGCCAGGACAGAGCCAGAGAGACAAGTTCACAAGATTTACAGTTATCTAGGAAAGAGAAAGGGCAATATGGTCAGAGTGCTAGAGATGAAAAAAAAAAACCAGCAGGATCTTGGCTATATTTTTTAAAGCCCTAGAAGATTTGCTAGATGTTAGAAATGAGATTGAGAGGAAGAAAGAAAAAAGAAAGCAAAAGAAAGATAAAGAAATAAATGAATAACTGTCTAGCTCAAGCAGCTGAAAAGATGAGCTTGGTTTTAAGTTATCATGATCACTGTAATAGGATGTTTCAAAGTACTTTAAATTTAAAATGGATGTAATCTATCAAAGTAAAAAAATGTAAAAAGATCATTTAGATGAATATGAATTCAGAATTCAGGAAATAATTCTAGGGTATAGACAAATAAGTGGGCATCTTCAGGATAAAATGCTGTTTAAAATTATAAGAATAATGATATAATAACACTAAAAAAAAGCCCACAAAAAGAAAAGGTTATATGATTAAATGACAGGTTGACCAGACAGCCGAATATTGCAGATAAACCTGAACAAATAAACAAACTCTGAATGACTGAAGAACATGAGGTGGAGTTTGCGGTCCAAAGAAGGCAAACAGAACCACAGATTTGAAGACAAGCAGACATGTTTCAAAATAAAGGTGAGTCAAACATTGCTAATAAATTAGTGAGGACTGTGCAGACTGAGAAATGGGGGTATATTTGATACCTCATAGTAGTGTGCAATACTGCATTGTTCATAAGAGCAGAAACATTTACACAGAAGTACATACTATTTCTCTAGGCTTTTATATAGTATGCTACAGCATCAATATATGCACACTGTCAGAATTGCTATGTGCTATTTTTCAAAGATTATATTCTTTTACATGCATTGCCTGACTGTAATTAACTTCTCAGGGAGTCACGGACAAAAAAAAAAAAAAAAACCATGATAATCTTGAGAAAATATAACAGAAACCAGAAGCTGAGCAGGTTAATAAGTTTGATAATAAAGGTCAGAATTATGTGACATTAGACAAAGGGAGAAGTAGAACTGAAGTAAAAAATAACCCAAATAACTGCTGATCTCAGCATTTTTTTCTGGAGTGTAAGAGGTTCTGAGTCTTGGCAAGAGCACTATTTGTCAGAATTAAATTGCTATCTGCAAGCTATTATTTGTTTCAAATCAATTTTAGGAACTAAGGCATTTAAATATATACCACTTTTAGATATATTTTATGAAAACATTACTTCATAATTGTCAAATAACTTAGATATAACTAGTTATATAATGGGCACAGACATCTACCACTGATTAAATTTGTCTCAGATATTTTGCAGAAAAAGCTCTATTTCTCTATATCCCATACATGATTCGTGTTTATTTGCAAATGATTTTTGAATTACAAGCCTATGATCTTCAAGGTTTTCTGACTGATATAAATATGTAAAATGATAATGATATAAATACTGGAAATAGTGCAGCATATCTCCGTAACTCAGCTGGATGACTGCGACTGGTCACATTTCAGAGACACCTATTATCATGCTTTCAGAGACCTTTGTTCAGGCATGTCTGACTAGCACATTACTAAATTCATTTTCACTCCACATGCAACCCTTGGTTATCAGAATTGCATTACTGGAAACCAAAATACAATATAAAGAGACCAATGCGTCTTTATAAGTTTATATGTTAACAGTCAAAATAGAAAATGTAGGCAAGCACTCCATCACCAATTATTCTATAGAAAACAAGTTGAAAGAAGAAAAAAAAAATCAAAACAAGTAGCTTTGTGATAGCAGAGGAAGTCTGTTTCAGTTCTATTATTTTATTTCAAGAAATTTAAAGAATGTTTGAATGTTTAAATTATTGTTATTAAAGTTGCTTCCACATTAACCCATGTACATTGTGATGTTAACTATGAAAACATCTCCTGTAACTTTACTTGAAAACAAAAATAGTCTTTAATGTGTCTTCAAGAAGTAGTAAAATGGTATGTACTTAATTCACTGCCTGTGTTTAATTGAAGTCAAATGGACTGCTATTATTTCCTCAAAATATCAATGTTATTACATATTAATTGTGAATGAATTGAGGTCCTTGAAATAGAAAATATTGTGTGTGTAGCAAGAATTTGTAGGTGTCTATATGTGCATGTATGTATGTATGTATGTATGTAATATGATTGTGTATGTCTCTGTGTGTGTTTGTGTTTGTATGGCACAAGTACCACAGTTCTCATGTAAAGAGGTCAGAGGATGGCTGGGGAAGTCAGTTCTGTCTTCTACCTGGAGATCTAACTTAGTTTAGTGTCTTTTTGATTTTTCTATTGATGTAAAGAGACACTATGACCATGGCAACTCTTATAAAGAAAAACATTTAATGGGGGCTGGATTACAGTTACAAAGATTTAGTCTATTATCATCATGATGAAAGCATGGTACCATTCAGACAGACATGGTACTTAAGAAGGAGCTCAGAGTTCCACATCTTGATCTGCAGACAGCAAGAGACTGTGTGTCACACTGGACATAGCTTGAATACATGAGACATCAAAGCCTGCCCCACAGTGACACACATTCTCAACCTAGGCTGCAACTACTCCAGCAAAGCCACACCTCCTAGTAGTGCCATTACCTATCAGTCAAGAATTTAAATACATGAGTTTATGGGGGTCATAACTATTCAATCTACCACAGTTGGGTTGACAGACTTGGTGGCAAATGCCTTTATGTTGCTGAGCCTGCCCAAAATTCTTGTATAAATCCATTTGTCTTAGGATTTCTACAGTTATGATAGTACATATTTAATATTATATATGCATTATCACTTGGGAATAAAGAGTTTATTTTACCTTAAACTTCAATCACTGATCAAGAATTTAAAGTAAGGCTGCTATGAACATAGTGGAGCATGTGTTATTTATAATAGCCAGAAGCTGGAAAGAACCCAGATGTCCCTCAACGGAGAAATGGATTCAGAAGATGTGGTATATCTACACAATGGAATACTACTCTGCAATTAAAAACAATGAATTCACGAAATTCCTAGGCAAATGGTCAAATCTTGAAAATATCATCCTTAGTGAGGTAACCCAATCACAAAAGAACACACATGGTATGCAGTCACTGATAAGGGGATATTAACCCAGAATCTCGGAATACCCTAGACACAATCCGCATATCAATAGATTTCTAAAAAGATGGAAGGAGAGACCCCTGGTCCTGGAAAGACTGGATGTAGGGGAACGCCAGGACAGAGAAATGAGAGGGGGTTGAATGGAGAAAAGAGGGAGGGAAGGGGGCTTATGGGACTTTCGGGGAGGAAGGAAATGGGAAAGGGGAAATGATTTGGAATGTAAATTAAAAAAAATAAAATAAAATAAATAATAATAATAAAAAAAAGAATTTAAAGTAAGAACCTGGAGGCAGGATCTGATGCAGACATCATGGAGGAATGTTGCTTACTGCTTTGCTCTCCATGGCTTGAAACAGTCTATTTTGTCAAAGAACCAAGACCACCAGCACAGGGGTGGCACCACCAACAATGTACTGAGCCCTCAAATATCAAGGACTAAAAAAAATACCATAAATTTGTGTACAGAAAATTTTTATGGAGGCATTTCTCATATAAAAACAAACTTTTAAAATATGTATAATGTATTTATCTATACCAATGGGGACATTGATATTAATAAAATAAACTTCTATTCCCAGAACGTAGGGCAAGTATGAGTGTTACTCAACATATAGGATTTACCTTCTTCATTCTCTGGAACACTCTCCTGCAACACATCTTGAAAAAAAAATGTGCTGTGCATCAGTGTAGTTAGATGTTTTATTGCCTTACATAGTATCTTATCGTCTAATAAGCCAGAATAAAGTATTTACTTCCAGTAGTGTATCATGAAATACTTTAGGGAGTTGCTACTTAAATTTCAGCTGTATATTCTTTAAAAGAATAAAATAATTCATCAAAATCTATTATAACACACACTATTTGATATTCAAGCTTTGTAGCTACTAAAATTTATTTGAATTATAGCCTGAAAATTTAACCAAGGTCCCCCACCCTAACCATCCACAGCTGAAATCATCCTTAATAATTTTATCTGACTTGATACATAAACAACAATATATTGGCTTTATGCTCCATCTGGACACAGCTAATAAATTTGGGTTACTCAGCTTTAAAATTGTTTTGCAGAAAGAAAACTCATTTAACTCATCAATTATGTGGCTACAGTCACTGTCTTGGCTTTTTGGAATATAAATAACTTACTACATTAAAGCAACTCTGCTGTTGTCCCATAAATGTTATCAGTTGAGGAAGTATTGTATAGATAAGATTGTAAAATTGGACAAGTGGTATACACATATTTCATAGTATGTTTGCTTTATAAACGTATTTGTTAAAGTATTTTCATAAAATGTATAAATATTTCAAGTGGCTTTTTAGTTTAAATAATATATTACAGTATCTCCACTCTCAAAGACTGGGCCCATTGAAAAAAGGTAATGTTCATGAAAGAAAATCTCATCTAAGCTTTTTAGCATAAAAACTTCACATGTGAGTATCGAACTCAGAGAACACAGCAACCAGGAAAGTAGGAGAAACCATGGGAGGGGGAGGAACAAATCAGCAGTGAGGTTTTGATAGGAAATAAGTGATGTGGAGAGGAAATGGGGAAAATGGGCGGGAGGAGAGAGCTCAACACTGAAGAAAAGGACGGAGGACAAGACGCATATGCCTAAGAGAATCAGATTATTTTATATTTACTTAAGCTCATATAGAATTTGGTACATGTTTTAGCATTCTAAAAATCTTTTAAATCATAAACTTAAACTGAAAATCTAAAAAATGATATTGTAAGGCAAAATTCAGAGGAATTTTAAAGTAAATTTTATTAGCTTTTATGTAACTCCTTCTTTTGCATTTGAGGTCAACATTTTTTTTGGATTTTTCTGGTTCAGTCAGGAGTACCACTTAAAACACTACAGAAAATGCCCAGAAAGAGAAGCTAAGCAGCTCACATAATGAGCTGAATTTATACAATGGACAAAATTTCATAAATATGTAATTCTAAACTACTAAAACAAAATAACAAATTTATATTTTGTCTGAACTAGGTGTAAATTTAAATAATTATTCATTTTATGTTATTCACAGCAATTATAGGTATTTAAAAGTTACCAATTTCACAATGTATTAATGTATAAGTAAAGTAAAATTTTGATGTACATTATTGGTATATTCTCATCATTTGACTTTAGTGGAAGTCTGATTAAACACAGCTTTTGATATATTTATAAAAAAATGGGTGTAGAGATGCCATTGCAATTAAAAGCACTGGTTGTTCTTCTAGAAGACCCAGGTTTGTTAATCAGATACCATATGGTATCCCAAACCACTATCAATCAATTCTGGGAAAACTGATATCCTTTCCTGGCCTCAGTTGGCACTAGGCAAACACCTGACACACATATGTATATGCAAGCAAAATACCCATACATATAAAATACTTTTAAAGAATACGTGCATTCATATGTATATATACATATATATGAATTAATGATATATCCTTACAGTTATAAAATATATTAATAATATATATGTTTTAATAAAATATGTGCATATATGTATATAATGGCAGAGAAATAAAAGAGGTCATAGATTTGAAAAAGAACAAGGAGAAATATATGAGGGAAAAAAAGGGAAGAGAGACTACATTATTATGTAAAATAAAGAAGGAATTTAAGGAAAAGTAAATTTAACTTGGCTTCTGAGCTGTGTGATCTCTTTTGGTATAATTGAGGTGAAAGTAGCTTCTATGAAATGAGACCTAGACATCTTCCTGTGGTTTGCTGCCTCCGTCCCTAAATATAGCACAAAGCTAAGCACATCTCCATTGAAATGTCAAATTAAATATTAACAGGGTAGAACTAGACTAGTACAAATGGAGGCTGGAGTTAATAGCCAGAAGGTCTTTGGGATGTCCAGTAGTCTGGTTAGTGTATATTACTTCATTGATAATAAAGAAAACAAAAAGATTTTCAGTAGAAATTGTCAAGACTCGAAAATTCAAGAATTGTTTGGCTCAGTCATTTAACATATTGTTCACAAGTAAATCTTACTTATTTAGGAGAATTATACATTCATAGACATTTCAAGTCCACATAAGGAAAATAGAAGTTTATATTTTTCTATAGTCGTCATCTTTTGGGACTCACAGGTTTTTCATCTGATCACTCAAGAAATAATATGGATATCACATGTCTGATGGTGCTCTCCTAAAAATTTAGAGAAACAGCAGATAAACAGCAGATATTGAATACTCTTTTCATTTTTTTTTTACCATTTTAATGAAAGTTGTGATATAAAGGAAGAGATTGACAGTAAATAAATTTTCCAGTGGTCTTATGGGAGATTCAAATTTTCATCTTAAAGGTGAGCTCTACTATTGAATGTTTGTATTTTCTCTGTTTTGTACTACCTACATTACAGAATTTAAATGATGCACCAAATATTCTGCTACCCAATTTACTTCCCCTCCTTCCAACCTTCTTTGTACCCTCCTTGTCTTCATTCTGTTTTATCTCAAGACTTTTATCCCTTGTCTCTCTCTTCTTGTTTGCCCTTTCTCTCTGTTCCTTTAGCTTATTTTTAATGTCTCTGCTCTGTCTGCTGAATGCTACCTTCCATCTTCCTTTCTTTTCTTTCTTTAACCGTCAGCAAAATGACAGATTATATGTGTATTTAGTCTGCTGTAATTGCTGTAATTGGTTCAAATGTAACTATATGCAAATATTCTGCAATGTATACATGTATGGAAATGTCACCTTAATCCACTGATGTACACAAATTTGATATTTAATAAGCCAGTTAAAAATAAGTTGTATGAAAAAATAAGAAATTAAGTAAAGCATATTTTCATTTATATTTGTATAAGTATGTATATTCTTTGTTCTCTCTCTCTCTCCCTTTCTCTCTCTCTCTCTCTCTCTCTCTCTCTGTGTATGCATTTGTGTGTGAGAATGTAGATGAATGCCTTCAATAGCATGTGCATAGAGACCAGAAGGCAATTATAGGTACCAATCCTCACATTCCAGCCTGAGACAGGTACCAAAGATGATGATACCAATTCTTGTGTTCCATCCTTAGACAGGGTAGGGTATGCTGTTCAGGGTGCATATGTCAAACTGTCTGACCTGTGAGATTCCAGGAATTCTTCTGCCTCTACCTCTAGACTCATGGCAGAAGCACAAAGATTGCAGGTGGAGACTAGAGTTATTGCTATAGTTTACTTGAGTTTTGGGAGTCCAAACTCAAGTCTTCATACATCTATGACAAACATTCTACCAAGTAGCCAAGGAGATTAATTTTTTTCAATTCTTATTTTTATTACTGATATTTTTCTTTTTTTTAAAAAAAATTAATTGTAAAGGTATTTCACATCATGCACCTCAATCATGTTATGCCCCAGTCTTCCCATGCCTCCCTTACCTCCTGTGTAACCTCTGTCTTTGCCAAAAACTCTAAATAATTCTATTTTGTTTTGTCCATATACTCACTGGAGCATAGTCAAATTCCTAGTAGCCAGGTCCCCAAGGGAGGAAGACTCTTTCTCTGCCTACATACAAGCCAGAAGCTATCAACTGCAGAGAGCTTTGAGGTGGCCAGAGAGGGGCAAGACCAGCTTTCCCATGAGCCCATAGCACTGCCTGTGTGCAGTGCTGTGAGCATGCTATGGACAGGGCCAGAGACATCAACAGGCCCCTAGCTGTATCAGGACCACAGAGCTACTCACGGCCGTTAACAGCTGAATAGTCCTCGTGTCTCAACCTGGCCTCAGATGGTTACCTTTGGCACTCACATCAGCATGCTCCTGCCCACACCCTGGGCAACAAAGACAAAGCACATCACCGAGGCATCAGGCTGAGGTACAGACTGCATATGTCTACATGGATCTCAGGCTTTATTGCAGTCTAGGGTCACAGCATAGACCACAGTTACTGACATGCCCTCTGGTGGAAGGTTTAATTCAGAAAATGAAATGTTCCTTATCTTGGGTTACTCAGAACCAGGGACCTACTGCAGCCAGGTGGCAGGTTTCGGCAGGCATTGAATCTGCTGGATAAGCTCCAGGCAGTTACTGTACACCATCCCTGTTGGGAAAAGACAGCATGTTGACCCCAATCCTCTATCTCCCTTGTTCCCACCATGACATCTCCAGTTCCACCTTTCTCCATAGTGAGTGGACCACTCCGTTTTTCTATCTTCCCTATCATTCCATCACATATTTGTTCATCATGTTGCCTTCCACCACAGGCCACAAGGCCATGGAGGGGAGCTCAAGAGGTTAATCTTTAAATCAGTATCGTAACTATTGATTTGCTTCCAAAAACACTAGGCAACTAATGCACAAGAAAAGCTACTATTAAGATGATAAAATATAGAAGTGTCATCAATGAAAGGGGAAAATAAAAGAGATGAAAAAGTTGTTGTAGAAAAGAACTTACAGAATAGTGTGAATTATATGTATTTCTCCTATTCCCCTTCCACTTTAAACTCTTTCTTTTAATCTGTGGGTGAAAATTCATATCTAGAGTCATGGTATGAGGACCAGATCACTTCAAGGAACACAAGCAAGGAAGGAAGGGGAAGTTACATCCACCCTTAGCTCTGTTCATAATGAAGTGAGAACAATTGTGTTTAAATACATCAATAAGTATTCTTACAAATAAACATTTTAGCTGGTAGGCCAGATCAATTATCTCGTGTAACTTCATGTTCAGTTTCAAAGAGTGAGAGACAATCCAAAGGAAATAAATGAGATGCAGGCTTATTCTGTATATTTCTATAAGCACTCTTAACTGGACTCGTCTCTATGCTTTATTGGATGAATATGTGACCAAGAGAAAACAGTGAACACACACACACACACACACACATACACACACACACACACACACATGCACACACTGAGAATTGGCTGTGGAGAAAAAGTGACTGTGGGAATCATAAATAAGCTCCTTTGTTACGATAAATTTTCAACCTGGAGATTCTGGGAATTGGAAAAAAGATAATAACACAATGATTAAAGAAAGAAGTCATTTTTTTCCATTGGTGTAAAACTAGTTTTATACTAAGACTATGGAAAGTTCTGATGATGCAGTTGAGCCTACACTAAGGTAGTGGGCACAGATGTACAGTGTGAGTCACATCAGAAGTCAGGTACAATGTACATGGTCTGGAAGAACCTCGGTCACCTGAAGTTGCAGTAATCCAGCAAACATAAAAAACAAGAATTCAGTTGCCCATGAGAAGGCAAATATTTTCCAGACTCAACTAATAGCAACTGAATTAAAGTTGTTCCGTATTAATTACAACTATTCATATAGCACTGTTGCAAAAGTCGCTGTTTCTTATTTTAGGTATTCCCAAGAGTGCAGAGAAAAGGAGCTATGTTGATGAAACTAATTACCAGGTAAAATTATTTTAAAAATTATGCAGAAAATGGAGCTTCATTAATATGAATCAATAATGCAATTTAGCTGCTAAAAAGGCTAATGCAATCTCAGTTTCATTAATTGAACCAGAGCATTAAATCACAGGAAATAATAGGCTGTACTTGGGTTTATTAAAAAAACGCTTTTAAAAATACATGCATCTCTAGGATTTACACGTTGGTTAAACCACCTACACATACTAGACTGTAATAGGAAAAAGAGAGAAGTAATAATCACATAAGAAGGAAATGTCTTTTTTCCCTCCAGAGATTATCTGTCTGAACAAGCTGTCCCTGCCTTTGTGTACCCTGTTCTCTCAGATGTTCCAACTGTGGCTGTATTACATTCAGATCATACATGATATGAGTAGCTTAACCTTTTGTGTCTAACATTTCTTTCATTTTCCATCATGTATTTATTTACCTACACAGAAACATTGACTTTTTTACATTAGTCTGTTGACATCTTTTTCATACAGATAGTACTCTTTAGGAGAACACATTTTTTTAACCACATTATTCAAATATTGGGTGCTAAGTTCTGTATTTCACACATAGAGTAGTCATTGAATATGAAAAATATTTTAATACATTGAGGTATTTAGAAAGGAGTCTTAAGAAGGTATCGTAATCACTTGATAGTAACAGCCTATTGCTTCTGGATAGAAGGTACGAAGTGATGGCTTGGATTTCAAAAAGGATACATTTTGGTATAGGAAATAGCTGCCATATATCTGAAGTGTCACTCAAGAGGAAGTTATTCTATGCTGAGGGAAGCATATGATAATTCAATTAGAAATGCATATATATATATATATATATATATATATATACATTTAGATAGCTTTTAGATTTTACTGTGATGTAATCTCCAATTAGTCACGCTTCACGAAGCCATTAAAATGCTGGAACAGTAAAGTGTGTCTCCCTTGTAACTCAGTTTGCTCTTCATGTGCTATTTTTAGAATAGGTTGTGCCAAGATATAAAAATGAGCAACCCTCATATGACACATAAATGATGAACCTAAGCCAGTGAATACAGAACTAATTGAATGTCTCAGTGAAATGTCTTTGGCACATTATTCCACTTTCCTTAATTCTATGCTGTCATACTTCCCTTCAGTTGTCATCGAGGCCTACCTAGAAGATAGCACTTGAGAAATTATCTCTATTATAGTGGCATGTATACATGCCTTTGGAGCACTTTCTCAATTGCTAACTAATAGGGAAGGGCCAGCCCATTCTAGGCAGTGTTATCCCTCATTAGGTGGGTCTAGGCTGTATAAAGAAGGTAGCTGAGCATTAGCCTGGGAGCTAACAAGTAAGCAGTGTTCCCCTATGATCTCTGTTTTAGTTCCTGTCTTGAATTCCTATCCTACTTTCTCTACAAGTTGTAAGCCAAATAAATTATTTTCTCCCCCAAGTTTTTTTTTTCAGTGTTTTAACAAAAATCAAACTAGGACATATAGATTTTCCTTTCCAAGTTAAGAATAACATATGGTTGTGCTATTCTAGAACACCATTAATGTTTAAATGTGGTTATATTTCTTGTGACTGTTTCATGAAAAGAACTTACATGTGTTACATCTATTAAAATAAATAATATAAGGTGATTATTTTGTAAAAAAAAATTCTCATTTGGAATTCAAAGATAACCTATTTATTTGTGTGATTTTTTTTTTTGTTTTTTGTTTTTTGGCTTTTGTTCTTCTTCAGTCTTCTGAGGCAGGGGCATCTGATGTCACTGTGCCTAGCCAGAGTTCACCCTATAATTTAGGGTGGTCTGGATTTCATTACCTACTGTGTTGATCTCACCTGGGCTGGTATTATAGATCTGGGCCACCAGGCATAGCCAAATAGTAATTTTATTAGAAAGTATTTTCATGCTGTAATACAGGATTACCTATCGTTATTTTCAGTACAGAAAAGAAAGGTCGATATAGCTTTACATTGGCCCACTATCTCCCTTGTTGGCTTCATTCTAAAGTAGCCTTTTGCCCAAAGATGAAGTTAGCATGCTCTACCAGGAAAACTGAACTTACTTTTTTTTTCTCCAAAAACAGTAGCAAAACTTACCATTAATTTTCAGTGGTTCATGTTGGTTTGGAAGAACTGTTTTTTTTGTTGGTCTTTATTTTTTCATAAAAAGGCAAAAGGCTAAGCAATTTCTCTACTGTTTGTAAGCTAACGCCATGTATTAGATCATGTTGAACACCTAATGTACAAAAGTAATAAAGAACATACTTTGCTATTAGTAGAGATTATGTGGACAGAAAACTGATTACAATTCATTGATGCTCATAATCCTGCAACATTTGGAGAAGTGACAAAAAATTATGAGGTCATTTATCCATGGTTTCACAGACATAATTGAGGCATCCTGATTTCCGTCCTCTTAAACTTAGTTCATTTAAAATCAGTCCCACATCTCACTGGTTTTTTTTTTCTGATAAAAATCCTCATTCCTTTATACATTGGCTCATTGTCATTAACAATTTGTTCTTCCACTATTGTTTTATTAATGCATGAAGAGCATAGCCGTAATGCAAATAAAGCTGTAAGAAAATTATATAAGACATTTCTGATAACCACTATTTCATTCGACTTTGAAGAGGGGGGGTTGAGTCCTCAACTTATTATCTTAAAGATGCAAGGTAAGATATTTATCAGCTGGTTCTTATTAGTATTCTATGATTCAACACTCAGACAATTCTGCAAGCATTTCCTTGTGAAACCCCAAGCATTTGAGTTGCTCTACTTCTAAATATTTTGGTATATAACCCATATTGTTCTTTGCAGACAGTTGTATGATCAGAAAAGTGGATAGATAGATCAATAAGTGATGGTAATGATAGATAGATAGATAGATAGATAGATAGATAGATAGATAGATAGATAGATAGATAGATGATAGATAGATAGATGATAGATACATGATGAGTAGATAGATAAATGATGGATAGCCAGGCAAATATATGATATATGATTGGTAGATATATAGATAAATGATAAACGGATAAGTGGATAGATGAACAGAGTGATGAAAGATATATAAATGACTACATAGATACATAAATATAGATGGTAGTTAGATAAATGAATGGATAGATGAATATATAGATGATAGGTAGACAGATGAGAGACAGATAGTTATATTACTAAGTAGATAGATATACACCAAATATTACAGTTAATATGTTGTATCTAGACAATAATAACGGCTAGTATATTTTAACTTATTTCCAAATTTTAATTTTAATTGTATAAGTGTGTTCTGGTCTGTTTATATGTTTAAAAAAATGATTGTCTGGGGCTTGATCAGACAAGGAAAGGGAGGGCATCGGATCCCCTAGAACTGAAGTTCAGATGGTGATGAGACATGATGTGAGTGTTGGAAACTTAACCTGGGTCCTCTGCAAGAGCAGCAAATGCTTTTAACTGCTGAACTATCTCTCCAACACCCGATGGCTTTCTTTTCACAAGAAAATGATCATGTTATAGGGAGAATGTTTTGAATACTGAAAAATATAATGTATATTTGTCATAGATGCCAGTAAAGTAGCACATAAAATTTATCTCCAGGCACTATTACTTGTCAACCAGTACTATGAAAGTTTCTCAATAAATCTCCATAGACAAATAGAGACATACAATGCCTAACTCTGTTAGTTTTCTTTTGGTTCCAGAACTGCTAACCTCAGTTTGCTTTTTATCCTCTCTGCATACTTTTCTTTGACTATTTGTCTACTATTATGTCTTGGGGTATCTAGACTTTGTTTTTATCTAGTACTCCTTGAGACTCAACTGGATTGCAATTATGAAAAAAATCACTTTGTTATTAGATATCATAGATCTAATAACATAGTAAATAAGAATATATTAAAAATAAAGTTAGAGATTATACTGATTTAGTGAAGTGGCTGTTATAGGTTTTCCTTCAAGATCTATTACTTCCCTAGTTCCAGGTAGTTGGGCAAGTTTTCATTAGAAGGCATTATTTCACTCTTGTTGAGTGAGTCTTAATATTAAACTCAACTAGAGAGCTGCTGACTAACATCCACGTCTGTGAGCATCCTTAAGGTTATCATGTTACACTGCTCACTGTTAAGGTTCCTGGGCATCACATCTGGGTAGGACTATGAGAAGTCTTCCTGGTACTATGAAAACTAGTTTCCAAGAGGAGGCTTTTAGGTAAGAGCCAATTTAGTTTCTCTGCCCCTGCATCTGAAGTACACTGTGTCTGCAGCAATAGGGATTTACCTTCCATCTCTCAGAGGCAAGCACAGGCAACCACAATGGCCTGTAATGTTTTAGGAGTCTCTCGGACAACCCTGAGTAACAAATCAGAAGAGACATTATGTTGAGATTTTTGTTAGATTGTTTATAGCTTTTTAGTGGACACAGTTAGCCCCAATGGGAAAAATCTGTTTAAACTAGAAATGTGTGTTTGTACACTGATATCCATATATAATAAATATTTTGGGTTGAGAGTATAATTTTGACTTTTTCAAACATCCTTACTCTTTATCTCCTTTACTACTTCTTCTATTATATCTTACTCATTCATAATTAGAAACTCTGGCAAAAGGATTACAGGCAACTAAGGAATGCTTACAGCAAGAGAAATACACCCTCCAACCCAGGAAGAAATTCATTGCTTGGTTATCAAATGCCAAATAGTCAGCCCTAAAAACAGATCCATGCAAGTAATATTAGATTTACTAAGTGAGTTGCTCTTCTACATTCAATAACAAAGCAAAAGAGACCTCAGATTTGAAAGAGAACAGGGGGAAGTGGGATGGCAGTTTAGATGGACAGTTTGAGGAAAACACTAAATGTGACTTCTTCATTGTCTGAACATCTTTCTTGCTATGTATGTAGGACTATATTTTAATCTGCTGACATACTAAATTCTAATACAATATTTTATGTATTTATTTTTCAGAGATATGTTTCCTTTCAAATGACCTTTAAAATTACTAATACACCCAGTATTAGTATTAGTAGTGCTAGGTTGCAATGTTTAGGTTAACTGCCAATATAAAACAACTTAAATATACCTGGAGAAAATTTTCAGTCTCTTCTTACTAGGTATTTCAAAAGAGTGTTGCTTATATCTTTCTCATTACTTTTCTTATTCATTTAAATCATTTTACAACATCTGCTTTGGACTGTTTTCTTCAGCTCCTGTTTTCAATCATTTTTGTCCAAGTTCATGGGTTAATTAGCATTATTTTTATTGTGGCCAAATACCTGTAGAAAACAATGTAAGGAAGGGAAAAGTCCTTTGCACCTGTGGTTTCAGAAGTGTTAGGACCTTGTAGTGAAAGGGGCACTGTAGGACTGAGCAGCTCTCGTCATGGAAACCTGGAATCAGATCAAAAGAAATCAGAAAAGGACCAGGGTAAGACAAGTCCACAGATTGCACACCACAAATGAAGGCCTCCAGTTAGGTCACTTCCCTATTCATTATATAATGAACCCATCTAATGCAGAATTCATTAATTAAGTTAGAGGCCTTAAGATCTAATCATTTATCAAAAGTCTTTCAGCTAAGAAATAAATCTCTAATATATAAGTCTGTGATGCACATGATAGTCAAACCATTACCCTTCTATTCTTCAACTTATGTGCTTGCGTGCACACACACACACACACACACACACACACACACACACAGAGAGAGAGAGAGAGAGAGAGAGAGAGAGAGAGAGAGAGAGAGAGAGAGAGAGACAGAGAGACAGAGAAGTAGAGTCAGAGAAGCACAGAGAGAGGAAGAGGCAGAGAGAGAGAGGTATTCAGAAACAAAAGTTCCATACATCTTCACCAGGTCCAGTACACTAAAGGAATTGTAGGTTGTTCAGTAAATGTGTACAGATAATATAAACTACAATTTGATTAGGGGCCCATAGCTTGACAGTGAAAAATGCTCCTAACTCCTTACTATCAAAGAACTAAATAAAGCTCATATCACTTTTGACATTTTTTTTGACATTGATAAATTTCACTCATAATTTTAAAGTCATCAAGATTCATGGAGTCTGCTTCCTCCTCTTCATTAAAAAATGACAATCAAAATTATGTTTATTTTAATGGATTTGAGAGGAACATGGAGTTAGGCATGGAAACAAGGAGTGTCAAGATAGATAAGATGTAATCTCCAGATCTCTTGGTCTTGTCTGGAATAAACTCTCAAGCAAAGAGAGGCAGTGAATGAGAAGGGCTAGAGAATTGACTGAGTGTACTTGTACATGAAAGGTGCTGGCTACAAATTCAAATCACATGGAATTTTTGTAGTTTTGAAATTTTATTTAGATAGAACAATCAGACCTACAGACTTGCAGTGTCTGAAGAATGGGACATAAGTCAGGATGCTATGATTTAGGTCGAACATAACACTGATGGAGTTTACAAGCGTCTATAAAACATGCTTCTGGAACTCTGTGCTTTATATGACTTGCTTGTGTTCATCATAACTGAGGAGATTCCTATACTTCTCATATTTACAAATGGTATTTGTTTAGGTTTTGTAGCACAACAAAATTGGGAAGCTGGCTCCTCTATGTCTTGATTTTCTCTTGGTTATTTTTGAAAACTTCAGAGAATGTGGGCATGATATAAAGCATCCACTTCATTTTAAATTGGTACTTAGGAAGATCATTCCATCCTCCATACATTTATCTTGACATTATTTAATGAAAATATAGATCATAAAATTGTAATCCAAGGGTATAGAAAAGACCAGTTCATTTAGTGATACTTTTCTTAAGAGTTCTCTTCAAAAATTGTTTGAGTAAAAAATATTTTTTTAATTTTTGAAATATTTGAAATAATTTAGTGTGTTCTGAACTAATATCACTGTGTGTGCATGTGTGCAGCACAGCACACCTGCATAGGGAAGAACAAGTTTGGGTTGTTGATTGTCTCTTCCACCATTATATAGGTTTCAGAGATCAAGCAGTAAAGCGTCCATCATTTTGGTTGTGAGTAACCAACTCACTGAGTCACTCTCCTTAGCAACAACCCTTATATATTTTAATGAAGAAAATATAAGTTCTTCTTTATATACTAAAGTGGAATGAGTATATGAAGTTAATAGGCCTAAGATCAGACTACATTTCAAATTCAGGTGAGATGTTCTCTCTCTCCTCTCTCTCTCTCTCTCTCTCTCTCTCTCTCCCTCTGTCTCTCCCCACTCAGGAATTTTCAACTACTCTTGTGGAGTTTGTAAGTGAAGTCTGTAAAAGAGATGGTATATCCTCTAGCTTATAAAAGTAAAAAGAGATTTGAAATTGGGTGAAAACTTCTACTCAATGTATTTAATTAAAATGTAGTAATTTTAACTCTTGAACTTACTAATGATTTGCATTATGCTCTGAGTTTTTAAATTCATATTTACGTTTAAATTGACTAGATAAAATGGCATTGATTTGTTAGATTTCTTAAGAGGAAGTACAGAAATCACTGCCAAGTCCATATCTGATAAAATATGTGTCTAGTATGCAATTCTAACTATGAATTTAGAGTTATTTAGATATTAAACCATATCAGAGCAAGGGAAGATTGGCCACTTCTCAGTAGCTAGGAGACATATGAATAAACATTTGGGAGTTTGGCTAAACACAGGAAGGGAAGATTAAAAAGCAGACTCCTATTTTGAAAGGTTAAGTAAACAGGGTTTCAGGAAATCCTGACTAATGGGGAAAGTGTGCGTAAACACCTAGGAGGAAAAGTTCTTAATGCATTGAGAATCATGTTAGAAAAGTCTGTGTCAAGAGAGGAACAGGTATAGATCTGAAAAACATGAAAAAATTACATTCACAAATAGTATCCATATGGTCGAGAAAGGAAGCTCAATTTCTTTAATTCTTTTCTCTAATGTTTTCCCTCTTTTTAACCCCAAAGCAGGCTGTGTTGGCCAAGTGAAAGAGGAGAGGAATAAAAGCCCATGCAGAGAATAGGAAGTAGACACAAGCTGCTCAGCTTTAATTTCTGCTAGATGAGACAAAGTGTGTTACAACGAAGTCCTTAAATGAATGAAAATGCAGAAAGTCAGAAGGGTTGAAGAGTGTATTAAAAATTTGTTCTAAAGGAGAGAAATCCCATCACTCAGAGAGAGTCATGTAAGGGTCCAGGGGATACATTTAATAACACACTGTACCTATATCCAAAGTTATGAAATATTTCTATGAAAACACTAGAGAGTAAAAATCATTAACAAAAAATTGACCATTGTTTGAATTGAATTTCAATCCCCTAAATTACAATTTCTTAGGTACTTCATAGAAAAACACTTATTTTTTATTCTAAAGAATTAAATTTGCTTAAACTGAGGCATCTTCATAGGGTAGATTTTGGATGATGAGTCACTGAAATGTCAACTAGACTTAAAATTGCATTGATTCAAATGTAAATGATATCATCATTTTGTACCAGTATCTGACAGTCTATAAGTCTGGCATATAAAACCATGTGTGATTTAATATTATTAGATAGGCAAATGATTATATTAATGACATAAAATATATCTAGGGTTTTAGAAAGATATCTAAGTACTCTCTCTACATACATTTATATTTTTATATTAAGATTAAACAAATATTTATAACTTTAACTTCCAGTGATCTGTGCTACAGAAAGCAATGGTAGTGTTTTGATTTTATTTTGTTTGTTTTGTTTTAATTCCCAGGGATTATTGGTTTGAATCTATTCATTGTACGGAATATCGCTAACTTAAGACTGGGATTCCTTTCTTCTTTCCAAAAAATAATGTGAAATTCTGCGGCTGTAAAAGAAGAGAAAATCCCCTTGCAGGCCGAGTAGAGAAATGGTAAGTATGAGAAACTCTCTCCAGAATTCGGAGAAGATTCTCACAGGAGAAAATGTTAAGGCACTCTTGTGAAGAACACTACATTGTTTACAGTTGCCACTGGCTCCCTGACTTCCTCCTGAATATGTGACAAGGGATGTGCACCAGGGAACAAGAGTGTAAACCTTCATTCCAAAGGTTACAAAAGGAAATAAAGGACATTGAAGGAGAGATGCTACTTCTGTATCTAGAAATATTTAGAAGGCATCAATTTTTATCAGTATTCTATTTTTGAAGTCTCTGAAAATTATGCTAACACTGGATATTTCTCAAAATAAAAAAAAAAGAGGTACTTTGAGCTAATAAGATGAGTAATATTCACCTTGACTGCTTACTCTCTACCTGACTGGTTTTCATTTCAGTTTGAATAATTTTGGATACAAGAAACTTGAAAACTGGTGGCTTCTGTCATTAAAATTTGTGATTTTATATTTGAAGTAAATATGTATATAAAGAAAGCCTAGAAAACACTAACTAATCAAACATTGGGTTTAATGGAAATTGTCAGATGGCAAAGTGAATGCATACAAGAGAAAATAAATGTATGCATAAATGCAGGCTCCAGGACTCACACCAGTATTTTCACACAATGGATATCATGCTGAATAGGCCCAGGCAGCCACGGTATTCACTCAGGCTTGCCTATTATTAGCTGAGGATGGCAGGTCTGTGACAGGTTCAGCCTGATCACAAGGATCACATTTAAATATAAAGGCACATTTCAGTTCTTCTGAGATGCAGTGTGGCAGCTGGAGAGCTGAGCTTGAACTACATGGTGAAGAAGATGCTGTGAAAAAGGAAATTCCTGGCAATTAATCACACACGTCAAGACCAGTCAAAGGGATCTGCTGCATTTGAAAATAAAGGACTGTATGTGGCCCCGAAGGACAAACAGGGCTTCCAAGTTCTTCAATTAATGTTGACTGCTTGGGCCCCGAAAGGAGATTTTAAACATTGACATGGCAATGGTATGAGCATATATGAATTCATGACATCTCAAATAGCATTGTGGATTTTTCTTGAAAATTAAAAACAAAAACAAAAACAAAACAAAACATTGAAAAGAGCAATAGAAAACCTTTTCTACATGATGATAAATAGTATATTTTGGTCCCATTGGTATTCTATTTGATTTTTTTCCCAGTTGCTTTATCTCAGTAATGGTGGAGATCCAAGATTTCTACTGTGTTTCCCTATGACTTTGCTTTTCTGCTCCATGCCATTTATTCTCCACTCTCTCCATTCCTAACATGAGATGTTCGTAATGTTACTAAGTTTGTTTATGGCCAAATTTGTCTCTAGTCTTCTACTACTTCTAGCTGACAGTTTCAATGAATCTAATAGTTCTTTTTCCTAACTGAAAGTTTGGTGTGCTACAATGATAATGTATATTGTGTTTTACATCCACTAGTGAAGTAAAGCAAAAACTATTCATTGAGGTAGTCAACTTGTCCTTTGATTGAAGGAGGAAATTTATGCCTGGAATTGCAAATGTGATCAAGATGTATGGCTAGGAAAATAAAAGGCTTTAGAGGAGAAACTATTGATAGTGTTTTCCTGATGGGTTATGTTGTCAAACTCACTTCTAAGTACTTATTCTTATATTGATTGATTTGTCATGATCTTAGCCTTGGACAGACAAACCTTGTTTTGCATAAGGTCATGGTTAATTCAAAGGGTCAACACTATTCAAGACACTAAGAATAAGTGACTGTGTGGGTGGAGCACCTTTATCACTTCTGTATAAGTTACCACCCTCATTTCTCAGGAAGCATCATGGAAATGATGTAGAAATAATCTAATATTATGGAAATCTTGCGTGTGACAATACCATGACTGTTACACACATGTATTCAAAGCATCTCTGGTTTCCTGCTCAAGAGCTCCTAAGATTAAGAATGTTAAAAATTTTAAGCAGGTGTTCTGTTCAGGAACTTTTCCCCTGTGCCCATATGCTCAAGGGTCTTCCCCACTTTCTTTTCTATTAGTTTCATTGTATCTGGTTTTATGTGGAGGTCCTTGATTCACTTGGACTTGAGTTTTGTACAAGGAGATAAGATTTGCATTCTTCTACATCCCCCACCCACCCACTCACCCCTAGTTGAACCAGTACCAATTGTTGAAAATGCTTTCTTTTTTCCACTAGATTGATTTAGCAGCTTTGTCAAAGATCAAGTCACTATAGGTGTGTAGATTCATTTCTGGATCTTCAATTTTATTCCATTGATCTGCCTGCCTGTTGCTGTACCAATACCATGTACTTTTTTTTTTTTAATCATGATTTCTCTGTAACCTAGTTTGAGGTCAGGGATGGTGATTTCATCAGAAGTTCTTTGATTGTTGAGAATAGTTTTCACGATACTAGGTTTTTTGTTATTCCAGATGTTCTTTCTAACTCTATGAAGAATTGAGTTGCAATTTTGATGTGGATTACAATGAATCTGTAGATTGTTTTAGGAAAGATAGCCATTTTTTACTATATTAATCCTGCCAATCCATGAGCATGGGAGATCTTTCCATCATCTGAGATCTTTGATTTCCTTCTTCGGAGAGTTGAAGTTCTTGTCCTACAGATCTTTCACTTGCTTAGAGTCACACCAAGGTATTTTATATTTGTGACTATTGTAAAGGTTGTTGTTTCCCTAATTTCTTTCTTAGCATGTTTATCCTTTGAGTAGAGGAAAACCACTGATTTGTCTGAGTGAATTTTATATCCAGCCACGTTGCTGAAGTCATTTATCATCTTTAGGAGTTCTCTTGTGGAATTTTTGGAGTCATTTCTGTATACTATTATATCATCTACAGATAGTGATATTTGATTTCTTCCTTTCCAATTTGTATCCTTTTGACCTCCTTTTGATGTCTAATTGCCCTGGCTAGGACTCTGAGTACTATATTGAATAGGTATGGAGAGAGTGAGCAAAATTGACAAATGGGTCCTCATAAAATTGCAAAGCTTCTGTAAGGCAAAGGACACTGTCAGTAGGACAAAACGGAAACCAAAAGAGTGGGAAAAAATATTTAACAATGCTACATCTGATAGAGGGCTAATATCCAATATATACAAAGAACTCAAGAAGTTGAACTCCAGAGAAACAAATAACCCTATTAAAAATGGGGTAGAGAGCTAAACAAAGAATTCTCAACTGAGGAGTAGGAATGGTTGATAAGCACCTAAAGAATGACTAAGATCAAAAACACAGGAGACAGCAGTTGTTGGCGAGGATGTGGAGAAAGAGGAACACTCCTCCACTGCTGGTGGAATTGCAGGCTGGTACAACCACTCTGGAAAGCAGTCTGGCGGTTCCTCAGAAAACTGGGCATGACACTCCCGGAGGATCCAGCTATACCACTCCTGGGCATATACCCAGAGGCTTTACCTGCATGCAATAAGGACACATGCTCCACTATGTTCATAGCAGTCTTATTTATAATAGCCAGAAGCTGGAAAGAACCCAGATGTCCCTCAATGGAGGAATGGATTCAGAAGATGTGGTATATCTACACAATGGAATACTACTCTGCAATTAAAAACAATGAATTCACGAAATTCCTAGGCAAATGGTCAGATCTTGAAAATATCATCCTTAGTGAGGTAACCCAATCACAAAAGAACACACATGGTATGCAGTCACTGATAAGGGGATATTGATCCAGAATCTCGGAATACCCTAGACACAATCCGCATATCAATAGATTTCTAAGAAGATGGAAGGAGAGACCCCTGGTCATGGAAAGACTGGATGTAGGGGAACGCCAGGACAGAGTAAGGAGAGGGGGTTGAATGGAGAAAAGAGGGAGGGAAGGGGGCTTATGGGACTTTCGGGGAGGGAGGAAATGGGAAAGGGGAAGTGATTTGGAATGTAAATTAAAAAAATAAAATAAAATAAATAATAATAATAAAAAAGAAATGCTCAACATCCTTAGTAATCAGGGAAATGCAAATTAAAACTACCCTAAGATTCTACCTCATATGAGTCAGAATGGCTAAGATCAAAAACTTAAGTGATAACAGATACTAGATAGGATGTGGAGAAAGAGGAACACTCGTCCATTGCTGGTGGGATTGCAAACTGGTAAAACCACTTTGCAAATCAGTTTGGTGGCTCCTCAGAAAATACTACTCAGCTGTTAAAAGGGGAGCATGATCAGGTATAGGGGAGGGTGGGAAACAAAAGAGAAGTCCCGAGGGCCAGTAGAATGAATGGAAATATGCAATCTCAGGGAGTGGGAGGTGATGGTACCTTTTAGAATGTACCAGAAACCTGGAAGGTAAGAGACTCTTAGGCCTCTAAAGGAGGGACCTTAGATTAAATGCCCTTCAGTGGGGAGAAAGAACTTCTAGAACTCACCTCCAGTAGAAAGACAGGGCATTAACTGTAGGGATGGAGTTGCCATCCCACTGTCAGAAAATCTGACTCAGAATTGTGCCTGACAAATACAGAGGGGGATTATCCCAGCCAACCATTGGACTAAGCACAGGGTCTCCAATGGAGGAGCTAGAGAAAGGACCCAAGTAGCTGAAGTGGTTTGCAGCCCCATAGGAGGAACAACAATATGAGCCCACCAGTAACCCCAGAGCTCCCAGGTACTAAACCACCAACGAAAGAGTACACATGGAGGGACCCATGGCTCCAGCAGAATATGTAGCAGAGGATGGCTTTGTCGGGCATTGATGAGAAGAGAGGTCCCGCGAAGAATCGATTCCCCAGTATTGGAGAATGCCAGGATAGGAAGTGGGAGTGGGTGGGTTGGTGAGCATGAGAAGAGAGGATGTGATAGGGGTTTTCAGAGGTTAAACGAGGAAAGAGGATAACATTTGAAATGTAAATACAGAAAATATCTAATAAAAAATAAAATAAAATAAAGAACATTGAGAGAAAGATTATAGTACTCATCTTAGTAAATAAAATATAATAGATTCAGAAAAAGAAATTAAGCAGGGGGAGGGGAGGAGATCCTAAGTCTTGCCTGTATCTCTGAAGGAATAGCAGTTGATAGCTGTTTCAGAAGAAATAGCTACTTCTCTTTGGGGAAGGGAAGACATTCGTAGGTTGTTTGTCCATGCCTGAGTGAATGGCTTCACATATATGTATATGTGGGCAGCACTAGTTGAACTTAGTAGTATTGTATGTGTGTGTGTGTGTGTGTGTGTGTGTGTGTATGTGTGTGTGTGTTGAAATATGAAGTTTTGATGCAGATATTGATAGCCATGACTACAACACATTATGAAAATAAAACCTCAAAACAAAATATTCAAAACATTATATATCTTTAAACTAAAAGAAAAAATAAAATGAAGGTGTATTTTTGGCCTTAGCATAAAATATATAAGACAGAATCTACACCATTAACAAATGTTTTTCAACAAAATAATATATTTTATACATATTTTATATGCATAGTCTTGGTGAACGTGATCATTCTAAACTTTTTTTAGATCAAGGCTTAGTAAGCTTTTGAGTCACTTTTTGTAAGTTTTTGAAAATGTTGGGTATAACTATAGAAAACATATATGTAAATCAAATAGCTATTAATCAAACAGAAATTATCTTAAATGAATTATTTTGAATACATATGAGCTTATTATTTGTTAAAGATGAAAGCAAATAAGCTTAAATTAGATGGATGTACTCATTTTGTTTTACATAAAGAATTAAACCTTGGAATCCTAAAATTTCTACATCCTTCCAAAAACATTGTAAGTCTGTCACAACAAAAGCTCACTTCCTGATACCAACTTCTGCATTAGTTACCCTTGTATTCATATGATAAAACACCATGACTGATGCAAATTAATTAAAAAGTGTTTAATTTTGGGTTTTGGTTTCAGAAGGTAGAATCCATGATGAAAAAACAGAGGCACAGTGGTAGTCTCAGTGTAAAACCAACATAGCTAACCTTCTAGCCTGTTCAAAGGAAAGGCCTGAGAAATTTAATCCCCCCCTCAAAGAAACCTTATGATATTATTAATAAAAGGGACCAGGCACCATCCCAAACAGATAGTTGAAGGTGGTAGTATCATGCAACTTTTGAGAACTTACATCTTAGTTCTCAAGTTTGAGACAGAAAGAGGGAGGAATGGAGGGAGGAAGGGAAGGCAGAAGGAGGGAAAGAAAAAGAAAGAGAGGGTAGAAGGGACTAATGGAAGGAAGAAGAAAGAAAAGGGAGGAGGGGGAAGAAGGGAGAGAGATGGTAATGTAGAGAGAAAAAGACACACACAGAGAGATGCAGGCAGGCAGGCAGGCAGGCAGACAGCAGACAGACAGACAGACAGACAGACAGACAGACAGACAGACAGACACACACACATACACACACACACAGAGAGAGAGACAGAGAGAGAGAGAGAGAGAGAGAGAGAGAGAGAGAGAGAGAGAGAGAGAGAGAGAACTCAGTATGACATGAGTCTTGTGAAATCCCAAAGCGTTCCCCTAATGACACACTTCCTCAACAATGCCATGTCTACCAATCTTTCCAAAAACAGTTTCACGAACTGAGGTCCAAGTATACAAGCATGATCCCACGAGCGACATTCTTATTAAAACCAGTCCAGTGTGCATGCTGCATGTTCAGAACCACACCTGCAATGGAGTCATATAACACAACATGGTTATATAGTGGAGCCAGGAAATTCTTAATTATACTTTGATTTCGAGTAAATTTTTGATCGTGGTTCATTTGTAAGCTTCTCAAAACACATGAATTTGAGTTCATGATATCATGCAAGGCTTTGACTCATGACTAAAGAATTAGCTCTCGGTTGTAAACACAGCTTTAAAATAAAGAGTAAGGCCTCAAATCTAATGCTCAATTCAGGTTAAAAAAAAAAAAAACAAAACAAAAAACCAAACCAAAACAAAACAAAACAAAAAAACCTACTTTCATGACAATGTGTAGCGCATCCAGAATGCTCCTACATCCACATCACCCCTCTTCCTTTGCTCAGCATGTGGGAAGAGCTTCACTCTCCACCCTTCCTACAGAACATTATTTGCTTCTCCCAGAGAAGCACAAGCATTGTGGAGAATTTTCCTCTTTTAACACATTGCTGCCCTGTCTAAAAATGTCCTCTTGGCCAGTTGGTAGATTCCCATGAATTCTTTATGGCTATTTTACTTTTCAATCTGGGAAGAGGTAACAGCTCCAGGGGAGGAAATACTTTATCTCCAGCACAGTATTAGAAAAGCTTCAGGGAATAAAGACTCCATCTATTATGATTCTGGTTTTGGCCTTCATTGTTCTTGGCTTCGGATGACCTTTTTCTGGAATGCATCTTCCATGGACTGCATCTCAGTCCTTTTTTTAATCTACAACATCTTTACTTGAAATGTTTTCATCATTTTGCCCATGAAGACAGGACCTTTCACTTTAAATCAGTAGATAATACTATAAAGTTAGTATTTCCTGAACTGTTTCTTTTACTAGCCTTTGTTTTTGTTTCTAAAGATGATGATGTCCTCCTCCACTCATACACTCCTATTCATCCCCACATCAAATGACAGTGCATATCCCTTAATTGCTAGTAAACTGTCTTCCTTTATCAGGGGTTATAAGTATTTCTACTAATGGCAACTTCCTGAAAAGGGAAATTGGGAACTGCTAACTTGAACTTTAACCTCTGAAAACTTATATGCTCCAAAAATGTTTTCTGGTAATGGAAAATAAACTTGGAAACATCAGTTCTGCCCAGCCCTAGATGTGTTTCAGAATTTTAAGAACACATGATTTTCAAGGAATATTCATACTATCTCAGATTTTTCAACCTTTCTTCTCAATTGTCATTTTTCAAAGTAGAAATACAATAATGATATTTACTTGCAGTAGGAAATAATAAACCCTGTATTTATTGTTGAATGGCTATTATCATTGGGTTCTTTTATTGGCCAACATAATTCCTTATATAACAAAGGAGCATTAGATATACTTGCCTTCTTCTATAAACAGTTATAACCTAGGCCATATCAGACTGAGAAGCATTCCAGATGACAGAGGGCAACCTTTCATCATACTACACACACACACACACACACACACACTCACACACACACAAAATTTTAAGCACAGAGAAGGTACCTACATTGCCCAAATAATGTCTATACCAATGTCCTATTTGATGAACCAATGAACTTTTTTGTTGTTGTTTTGTGTTTTTTTTGTTTTTTGTTTTTGTTATTTATTTATTTTATTATTTTATTTATGTTTCAAATGTTATCCCCTTTCCACGTTTCCCCTTGGAAAACCCTCTATCCCAACCTCCTCTCCCTACTCACTAACCCACCCACTCCCACTTCCCTGTCCTGGCATTCCCCTTCACTGGGGTCATGAGCCTTCACAGGACCAAGGGCCTCTCTCTGCTACATATGCGGCTGGAGCCATGGGTCCCTCCATGTGTACTCTTTGGTTAGTGGTTTAGTCCCTGGGAGCTCTGGGGGTATGCGTTGGTTTATATTATTGTCTCTGTATCTCCTCATATGTGTATTTTGACTTCCTTCTAAGAAGGACCAAATTATCCACACTTTGATCTTCCTTCTTTTTGAGCTTCATGTGGTCTGGAATTACATCTCAGACATTCTGTATATACCCAGAAAATGTTCCAACATGTAATAAGGACACATGCTTCACAATGTTCATGGCAGCCTTATTTATAATATTCAGAAGCTAGAAAGAACCCAGATATCCCTCAACAGAGGAATGGATACAGAAAATGTACATTAACACAATGGAGTACTACTCATCTATTAAAATCCATACATTCATGACATTCTTAGGTAAATAGATGAAACTAGAAAATATCATCCTGAGTGAGGTAACCCAATCACAAAAGAATGCACATTGTAAGTACTCACTGATAAGTGGATATTAGCCCAGCAGCTTGAAACCAATGAATTTTGATTGAGGAAGCTAACTTACAAGGAGCACGACAGCTCAAAAGCTGCTTCACTAGAAAAAAAATCTACCTCAAAATATGTGATAACTCCTGAAAATCATAATCACAGAACTCCTGATGCAAGAAGTTACAAGTTTCTCCAAGGTCCAAACATCTCTTTCTGTTTTCAGTTTTGCTGAACAGAGTTTCCAAGCCCAGTAACTATTTATTATTTTTGTATTCAGCAGAAAATGACCCTCAAGAATCCACTTGAGAAATATTTCTGACAGTGTAGACTGAATATCCTTCATCCTGAGATGCCTGTTCATTGGGAGGAGACAGGACTCACTTCATTAGAAAAGGAAACAAGGAAACTAAATCTCTAACACAAACTGAATTGCCTGGCTCAATTATGGAAGACTTAGGTTTGGAGGAGAAAATAAAAGACCAGATTTTACTCAATGTCAACAGCTACAACAACTTTATTTAAAGGCACAGTGGTGGCATCTTCATATCTGGCTGCACCATAATTATGACAACAAGCATAAAAACACAGACTAGAGTGAAGGAAAACAGATTTCATGCTTTAAGCTGGGTTTCTGTGGGTAAGGATACAGCGGCGGTAGGTGTGTGTGTGTGTGTGTGTGTGTGTGTGTGTGTTGAGGCAGAATTGGGGAACTATCGATTTTTCTTAGATAAGCTATTTTCTGAGACTTCAGGGTTTGCTTTCTCTTTTTGCTGGAGTGAGAGGTCAGCTGCTCTTCTACAATCTCTAAGTAGTTGGTTTACTGGACCTTAAATCTCAGCATCAGAGCCTTGGCGAAGGTTAGGGTTTACAAGAAGGGGTTCTTTTATACTTAGCATCTATAAAATTAAAAAGTTTGCATTGATAAATGCTGATATCAGTTTTTAAGAGGTGTGGTTGACAATATTTTTGAATATTTCATTTGTCTATAAAATGATATTATTTTGATAAATATGGAAAATCTCTATTTCATAAACATCAAAATGGATCCTGAGGAATGTTAGATTATACTACTGCTGCTAAAACTTCCTGTAATTTGGCTTCTCTATGTTCTTAAATTTCAAAGATCGAGTCTTGAGGATGTTGGAGTTGTAAAGAGTGAAAAAAAAGTTTTTGACATGCACACTAAAATATTTTTAGTATGTTGCCTATTTTAAACAAAACAAATGAAAATAATGACAATACTTCATGCCTTTTGTAATTTGGAGAAGAGTCCTCCATAGGCTCATGGGCCACACTAGGTGATGTTTTATAGAAACTTTCAGATCTTTAGCCTTGGTAGAGGAGTTATTGTACTGGGGGATGGGCTTGGTGCATTTATAGTAGTGCGTCTCAACCTTCCTAGTGATATGGCCCTTTTTACAGTTCCCCTAACCATGGTGACCCTAACCATGAAATTATTTTGTTACTGCCTTATAACTGCAATTTTGTTGCTGTTGTGAATCACAGTATAAATATCTGATATGCAACCTCCAAAGGGATCAGGATTCTTAGTTTGAGAATTACTGACTTACAGTCTTATCTCCTTCAGTTGTTTTTACACTCTACACAGTCTGTGCTAAAGACATGTCAGCCAAGTTACTGCATCTGCTTTCATTTCATGCCATGCCATGATTCCCCCACAATTATGGATTCTACCATGAAGAAACTGCAAGCCTAAATGAACATTAATCCTTGAATTGTTTCCAGTTAGTATTTGCCCTCTACCACATTCAAAACATAAAAATCTATAGTAATTTATAAAATGCATTATCCCTAGCTATAAAAAATTGAAAAATGAAGCATCACATGAAAACTGGCAGTACACAAACATATGGTGACTGCTCACAGATATAATGACAAACGTTTCCTTAAATGTAACCAGGAAAATGATTTTTTATATTGATTGAGGGTCATATGAACATACATTTGAGGAAAAACAACCAATCATGCCTTGTATTTCAGAGTATATTTAGAAATTAATCCCACATTGAAATAGATAGTAATATAATGTCAATATAAATCTTCTGGAATAAAACATAACCTAGAATCAGCATGTCTTTGGAGTAGACAGTTTTTAACAGTTAAAAAAAAGCAATAATCATTAACACATTAAAATGGGTTTGTGAAAAGACATGATTGTTATGTATGCAAAGGATTGCATAGATTGTCAGGAATGCATACCATTGAGAGGCTTGTGCTAACTATACAAGAACATGCAGAAGCTGATAAACTAAAATCTATCAAAACAAAATTTGTTCAAGATCACAGAAAATGATGTCCCAATGTCAAAGATTCTTACCCATACTAACCTAGGAAAACAAAACATCCAAATGAGAAGTTATTATAATGCGATCTTACAAGGTGAGTTCTAAAAGAAAGATACTCATGAATTGATGATAATAATTTGTGAAATCATAAACTAAAATGGACAGCTTTGGAGAGTGGTTGCTGATACCTATTGTTGCAGAACAGGTATTTCGTTAGTAACCTAGACCTTTTGCCCCTTGTTATATATACAGCAGATATTAAATAAACATATGTACAGATGTTCATACATGTGTTACACATAAAAAACAATAACAAGAAATAACACTGATAATCATTTTGACAGTAAATTGATACATAGTTTTCTGCTTATAAAATTAAGGATTATGAAACAATGACAACATACTGCTACTATGAAAAGTGCTAAGACACTATTAAACTTATAGCATGTATGAAAAACCAAGATATAAACAGTTCTAGCTATTGATAAATAAGTTGTAGGTAGAGTGCAGACTTATGAGGTGCTACTAAAATCCTATTTTGTATATTTAGATTGTAGTAACAACATGTATATTAGGAATACAAAAACCATTGACTATTTTCATATTTACCAGGGGATAAAAGAATACAGACTGCTCTGTTCCCACGGACTGCGCTGGAGAGACCGGTACCCAGGCTCTCCCCCCGATATAACATCACTTGGGACACGGCCTGTTGGGGCTTCCATCTGTGCCCGAGGGCGGGTTGGCGCTGTGGTCGTCTGGGTGCCAGATCGGCGGGCCATCGTGACCACAGGGTGAGCGGCGCCACGGAGACTGCCCTCCGCCATCTTTGCTCCAGTGACCAGGTAGTTGGGACCGCCAGGCTCAGAGACAGACAGGCATAATATCGCTTCGGTTTCAGGCAGCTTGTGTGTAACCTGCTCCCAGGTGCTGGGCTGATCTGCAGTAACCAGCGCGCCAGTTCCGCGGTGGGACCTTCTGCCTGGTGGAGGGACCCCGCGCAGGGAGGGAGTCTGCCAGCTTCCCTTCCGCGACCTCTGTTCCCGCGGACTGCGCTGGAGAGACCGGTACCCAGGCTCTCCCCCCAATATAACATCACTTGGGACACGGCCTGTTGGGGCTTCCTTCTGTGCCCGAGGGCGGGTTGGCGCTGTGGTCGTCTGGGTGCCAGATCGGCGGGCCATCGTGACCACAGGGTGAGCAGCGCCACGGAGAGTGCCCTCCGCCATCTTTGCTCCAGTGACCAGGTAGTTGGGACCACCAGGCTCAGAGACAGACAGGCATAATATCGCTTCGGGTTCAGGCAGCTTGTGTGTAACCTGCTCCCAGGTGCTGGGCTGATCTGCAGTGACCAGCGCGCCAGATCTGCTGTGGGACTTCTGCCTGGCAGAGGGACGCCCCCTCCCCCCCCCAGGAGAGATCACACACCCCTGCACAGGGCAGGAGCCTGCCAGCCTCCCTTTGGCGACCTCTGCTCCAGGAATCCACTAGGCTGAGCCTTTAGATGTGCAAGGCCTCCCCAATATAAGATCACTTGGGGCAAAGCACATTAGGGCTCCAAAGTCACTCAGGAGCAGGCAGGCCCCAGAAATCGGTGCCAGGGGAATCCTGGTAATCCAGGGGGGGCAGAAATAGCTTTGCAGGCTCACAGGAGGTCCAACCAACAGCCAGTGGCAGCAGGACCAACTAACACCAGAGGTATCCAGATGGCAAAAGGCAAACGTAGGAATGTTACTAACAGTAATCAAAGTAATGTGGGATCATCCGAACCCAACTCTCCAACAGCAGCAAGTCCTGGATACCCCACCACACCCGAAAGACAAGATCTGGATTTAAAATCACTTCTCATGATGCTATTAGAGGATCACAAGAAGGACACAAATAAATCTCATAAAGAGTTACAGGAGACCATGAATCAACGGTTAGAAGCCCTTACAAAGGAAACACAAAAATCGCTTAGAGAAATGCGGGAGAACATGGATCAAAAGATGGAGGCGCACAAGGAGACAACACAAAAATCGCTTAACGAGATGAATCAACGGGTAGATGCACTCACAAAGGAATCACAAAATTTGCATAAAGAAATGCAGAAGAATATGGGCCAACAGACGGATGCCCATAAGGAGGCAACACAAAAATTGCTTAAAGAAATGAATCAACGGTTAGATGCCCTTACAAAGGAAACACGAGAACTGCTTAAAGAAATGCAGGAGACGATGGATCAACAGATGGAATCCCATGAGGAGGAAACACAAAAATCGCTCAGAGAAATGCAGGAGAACGTGGGTCATCAGGAAGAAATCCTGAAAGAGGTAATGCAAAAATACCTTAAAGAAATACAGGAAAATACAAACAAACAAGTGAAGGATCTCAGCAAATCCATCCAGGAACTAAAAAAGGAAGTAGAAACAACTAAGAAATCACAAAGGGAGACAACTTTGGAGATAGAAAACCTTGGGAAGAAATCAGGAGTCATAGATGCAAACATCAACAATAGAATACAAGAGATGGAAGAAAGAATCTCAGGTGCTGAAGATTCCATAGAAAGCATCGACTCAACAGTCAAAGAAAATGCAAAATGCAAAAAACGCGTAACCCAAAACATCCAGGAAATCCAGGACACAATGAGAAGACCAAACCTAAGGATTATAGGTATAGATGAGAGTGAAGATTTGCAACTTAAAGGGCCAGTAAACATCTTCAACAAAATTATGGAGGAAAACTTCCCTAACTTAAAGAGAGAGATGCCGATGAACATACAAGAAGCCTACAGAACTCCAAACAGACTGGACCAGAACAGAAATACCTCCCGTCACATAATAATCAAAACACCGAATGTTCTAAACAAAGAAAGAATACTAAATGCAGTAAGAGAAAAGGGCCAAGTAACATACAAAGGAAGACCTATCCGAATCACATCAGACTTCTCACCAGAGACTATGAAAGCCAGAAGATCCTGGGCAGATCTCATGCAGACACTAAGACAGCACAAATGCCAGCCTAGACTACTATACCCAGCAAAACTCTCAATCACCATAGATGGAGAGACCAAGATATTCCATGATAAAACCAAATTTTCACAATATCTTTCCACAAATCCAGCCCTGCAACGGATAATAGGTGGAAACCTCCAATACAGGGAGAGAAACAACACCCTGGAAAAAATGAGATAATAACCTTCTTGAATCAAACCCAAAAGTAGATAACCACTCAAACATAAAGATAGCGTCAAGAATGGCAGATGGCAATAATCACTATGCCTTAATCTCTCTTAATATCAATGGTCTCAATTCCCCAATTAAAAGACATAGACTAGCAGACTGGATACGTAAACAGGACCCAGCATTTTGCTGCATGCAGGAAACGCACCTCAGTATCAAAGACAAACACTACCTCAGAGTAAAAGGCTGGAAAACAATTTTACAAGCAAATGGCCCCAAGAAACGAGGTGGAGTAGCCATCCTAATATCGGATAAAATTGATTTTCAACCTAAAGTCATCAAAAAAGACACAGAAGGACACTACATACTGATCAAGGGAAAAATCCACCATCAAGAACTCTCAATCCTGAATATCTATGCTCCAAATGCAAGGGCACCCTCATTCGTAAAAGAAACTTTACTAAAACTCAAAGCACACATCGCACCGCACTAAATAATAGTGGGTGACTTCAACACCCCGCTCTCTGAAATGGATCGTTCAGGAAAGCAGAAACTAAACAGGGACACAGTGAATCTAATTGAAGCCTTGGACCAAATGGAACTAACTGATATATATAGAACATTTCATCCTAGAGCTAAAGAATACACCTTCTTCTCAGCTCCTCATGGTACCTTCTCCAAAATTGACCATATAATTGGTCACAAATCAGACCTCAACAGATACAAGAAGATAGAAATAATCCCATGCCTCCTATCAGATCACTATGGAATAAGGGTGGTCTTCAATGGCAACAAAAACAAAAGAAAACCCACGTACACATGGAGGCTGAACAATGCTCTACTCAATGATAACTTGGTCAAGGTGGAAATAAAGAAAGAAATCAAAGACTTTTTGAAAGTTAATGAAAATGAAGGCACAACATACCCTAACTTATGGGACACAATGAAAGCAGTGCTAAGAGGAAAATTCATAGCCCTGAGTGCCGCCAAAAAGAAACGGGAGACAGCATACACTAACAGCTTAATGGCACACCTGAAAGCCCTGGAACAAAAAGAAGCAAATACACCAAAGAGGAGTAGAAGGCAGGAAATCATCAAACTCAGGGCTGAAATCAATCAAGTAGAAACAAATAAAACCATACAAAGAATCAACAAAACGAGGAGTTGGTTCTTTGAGAAAATCAACAAGATAGATAAGCCCTTAGCCAGACTAACCAGAGGGCACAGAGATAGTATCCAAATTAATAAAATCAGAAACGAAAAGGGAGAGATAACAACAGAAACTGAGGAAATTCAAAAAATCATCAGATCCTACTACAAAAACCTGTATTCAACACAACTAGAAAATCTTGAGGAAATGGACAATTTCCTTGACAGATACCAAGTACCAAAATTAAATCAGGATCAAATAGACCATCTAAACCGTCCTATAACCCCTGAAGAAATAGAAGTTGTCATTGGAAGTCTTCCAACCAAAAAAAGCACAGGTCCAGATGGTTTTAGTGCAGAATTCTATCAGACCTTCAAAGAAGACCTAACACCAATACTCTTCAAACTGTTCCACAAAATAGAAACAGAAGGAACACTACCCAACTCGTTCTATGAAGCCACAATTACACTAATACCAAAAGCACACAAAGATCCGACAAAGAAAGAGAATCTCAGGCCAATCTCTCTTATGAATATCGATGCAAAAATACTCAATAAAATTCTTGCCAACCGAATCCAAGAACACATCAAAACGATCATTCACCACGATCAAGTAGGCTTCATCCCAGGGATGCAGGGATGGTTCAATATAAGGAAATCCATCAATGTAATCCACTACATAAACAATCTCAAAGAAAAAACCACATGGTCATCTCATTAGATGCTGAGAAAGCATTTGACAAAATTCAGCATCCTTTCATGCTAAAGGTCTTGGAAAGATCAGGAATTCAAGGCCCATATCTAAACATAGTAAAAGCAATTTACAGCAAACCAGTAGCCAGCATCAATCTAAACGGAGAGAAACTTGAAGCAATCCCACTAAAATCAGGGACTAGACAAGGCTGCCCTCTCTCTCCATATCTTTTCAATATAGTACTTGAAGTTCTAGCTAGAGCAATTAGACAAGAAAAAGAGGTCAAAGGGATACAAATTGGAAAGGAAGAAGTCAAACTATCACTATTTGCAGACGATATGATAGTATACATAAGCGACCCAAAGAACTCCACCAGAGAACTCCTACAGCTGATAAACGACTTCAGCAAAGTGGCCGGATATAAAATCAACTCAAGCAAGTCAGAAGCCTTCCTATACTCAAAGGATAAGCAGGCTGAGAAAGAAGTAAGAGAAATAATACCCTTTACGATAGCCACAAACCATATTAAGTATCTTGGCGTGACTCTAACCAAACAAGTGAAAGATCTGTATGACAAGAACTTCAAGTCTCTGAAGAAAGAAATTGAAGAAGACCTCGGAAGATGGAAAAATCTGCCATGCTCATGGATTGGCAGGATTAATATAGTAAAAATGAGCATCTTACCAAAAGTAATACACAGATTCAATGCAATCCCCATCAAAATCCCAACTCAATTCTTCATAGAGTTAGAAAGAGCAATTCAAAAATTCATCTGGAATAACAGAAAACCCAGAATAGCTAAAACTATTCTCAAGAGTAAAAGAACCTCTGGGGGAATCAGTATCCCGGACCTCAAGCTGTACTACAGAGCAATAGTGTTAAAAACTGCATGGTATTGGTACAGTAACAGACATGTAGATCAATGGAACAGAATTGAAGACCCAGAAATGAATCCACACTCCTATGGTCACTTGATCTTTGACAAAGGAGCTAAAACCATCCAGTGGAAAAAAGATAGCCTTTTCAACAAATGGTGCTGGCTCAGCTGGAGGTCAACATGCAGAAGAATGCAAATTGACCCATCCTTATCTCCTTGCACTAAGCTCAATTCTAAGTGGATCAAAGATCTCCACATAAAACCAGACACACTGAAACTAATAGAAGGGAAACTAGGGAAGAACCTTGAACATATGGGCACAGGGGAGAATTTCCTGAACAGAACTCCAATAGCTTATACTCTAAGATCAAGAATAGACAAATGGGACCTCATTAAATTACAAAGTTTTTGCAAGGCAAAAGACACCGTCAAAAAGACAAAGCGGCAACCAACTAACTGGGAAATGATCTTTACCAACCTTACATCCGACAGAGGGCTAATATCCAAGATATACAAAGAACTCAAGAAGTTAAACTCCAGAGAGGCAAGTAACCCTATTAAAAATGGGGTACAGAGCTCCACAAAGAGTTCTCACCTGAAGAATATCTAATGGCTGAGAAGCACCTAAAGAGATGTTCATCATCCTTAGTCATTAGGGAAATGCAAATCAAAACAACCCTGAGATTCCATCTCACACCAGTCAGGATGGCTAAGATCAAAAACACAGGAGACAGCAGTTGTTGGCGAGGATGTGGAGAAAGAGGAACACTCCTCCACTGCTGGTGGAATTGCAGGCTGGTACAACCACTCTGGAAAGCAGTCTGGCGGCTCCTCAGAAAACTGGGCATGACACTTCCGGAGGATCCGGCTATACCACTCCTGGGCATATACCCAGAGACTTTACCTGCATGCAATAAGGACACATGCTCCACTATATTCATAGCAGCCTTATTTATAATAGCCAGAAGCTGGAAAGAACCCAGATGTCCCTCAACGGAGGAATGGATTCAGAAGATGTGGTATATTTACACAATGGAATACTACTCTGCAATTAAAAACAATGAATTCACGAAATTCCTAGGCAAATGGTCAGAACTTGAAAATATCATCCTTAGTGAGGTAACCCAATCACAAAAGATCACACATGGTATGAAGTCACTGATAAGGGGATATTGACCCAGAATCTCAGAATACCCTAGACACAATCAGCATATCAATAGATTTCTAAAAAGATGGAAGGAGAGACCCCTGGTCCTGGAAAGACTGGATGTAGGGGAACGCCAGGACAGAGTAATGAGAGGGGGTTGAACGGAGAAAAGAGGGAGGGAAGGGGGCTTATGGGACTTTCGGGGAGGGAGGAAACGGGAAAGGGGAAGTGATTTGGAATGTAAATTAAAAAAATAAAATTAAATTAAATTAAAAAAAAAAAAGAATACAGACTATTTTCATATTGTTTACATTTGTAGATTTTGTATAAATACAGGATGCAGGACTTTCTAAACCCCAGATTATTCTATATAATAGAATATACACCAAAAGACACAAACCATATTCAATTAAAAGGGAGATTTCTTACAAAAAAAGAATATAATTGTTCTCCTAAAATCATTTCATCAATGGGGAATCAGAAGAAAACTACATTTGGGAGCTTTTTATTGAGGTTCTAAGACTACTGAAAACTTTAGAATATTTTAGACATTTTTGCAAACTGAAATTTTAAAGAACTAAAAGGATATTATAAATAAGGCTGCTATGAACATAGTGGAGCATGTGTCTTTATTGCATGCAGGTAAAGCCTCTGGGTATATGCCCAGGAGTGGTATAGCCGGATCTTCCGGGAGTGTCATGCCCAGTTTTCTGAGGAACCACCAGACTGCTTCCCAGAGTGGTTGTACCAGCTTGCAATCCCACCAGCAATGGAGGAGTGTTCCTCTTTCTCTACATCCTCGCCAACAACTGCTGTCTCCTGTGTTTTTGATCTTAGTCATTCTGACTGGTGTGAGATGGAATCTCAGAACCCAGATGTCCCTCAACAGAGGAATGGATTCAGAAGATGTGGTATATTTACACAATGAATACTACTCTGCAATTAAAAACAATGAATTCACCAAATTCCTAGGCAAATAGTCAGAACTTGAAAATATCATCCTTAGTGAGGTAACCCAGTCACAAAAGAACACACATGGTATGCAGTCACTGATAAGGGGATATTAACCCAGAATCTCTCGGAATACCCTAGACACAATTCGCATATCAATAGATTTCCAAGAAGATGGAAGGAGAGACCCCTGGTCCTGGAAAGACTGGATGTAGGGAAATGCCAGGACAGAGAAGCGAGAGGGGGTTGAATGGGGAAAAGAGGGAGGGAAGGGGGCTTATGGGACTTTCGGGGAGGGAGGAAACGGGAAAGGGGAAATTATTTTGAATGTAAATAAAAAAAACTTAGAAAAACAACAACAAAAAAAGAACTAAAAGGATAATGTTAAAGTACAAGGGTAGCTTTGTCTTACAGAAGAAAGACTTCAAGCCACAATCCACTTGTATAGTAAACCACTTCATAGGAGGATAGTTTCCACTACAGGAGGTTGGATGATGGGCTAATAGCTCATATAGATCCTTAAAGGGGCTTTGTCCACTGTTAGATATAGATTTAATTCCTTTTACAAAACATTTGAGCAGATGCTATGCAGGGAGAGGATAATCTATTTCGTGACTTATAGCCACTCAACTGTGAAGTTGAGACTACAATGTAAAGAAAAGTTATAAACATTAAAGAACTTTTATCTAATTTAATGTGAAAAGTGTTGAAAGGCAAAAAATACTTATGGCAAAAGAGATACATAGAAATACTTTCATGCAGAATGGACAGCATTTGCTAAAAGATGAATTTTGGAGATGAGGTCTTTAAGCAGGATGAAATGTAAAGTAATTAAGAATTATTTCTAGATTTTGACTTTGTGACTTAATTGCTATGTGTGTTTCATTAATTTATGTAAAGAAACAATGACACATGACTTTGTAAAAGAGTCCAATTTAAATGTGATTAATAATTAAAGGTGTTATATATAGATAAGTCAAGTTTACTGTTGCATAAATCAATTGAGACCTTGAGACTGGATACAAGATATACCTCAGGGAATTGTAAGATAAATGTATTATATAAAAGCTTGAAAAAATATGATCCGACATAAAGAGAAGCTGTAAAGAGAAAACATCACCTTCCAGCTCTGAGTTAAACTTTCTGATGTTTACTGCCTGAGGACGATCCAGAAGAGAAGTACCAAAAGAAGCACAAGGAAAATCATGTTTTGTTATGAATATCAGGGACAGAAGCCAAGCTGGAAATCTTACTGAATGGAAATTTAAAATAAGAGTTACTCAGTTTCATTTTATTTGTCTGAGGTCTTTGACAAATATATTTTCAAGGGGTGTTTTTGGGTAAAGCATCATGCAAACTCTTATTTCCATAATGTTCCGCATATGGCAAATTTAAGACTCGAGATCTAGAGGGGCTGTTATTAAAGCAACATAAATGTGGATAAAAGAGTTAAAGATTAGTTCAATATATGTCAGAGGGGCACATAAGTAATACACTGCGATACAACTGGTTAATGAAAAGCTGATGAACTTGAAGGAGAATAGGGATGGGTATATGGGAGGGTTTGGAAGGGGGAAAGGGAAGAGAGAAATGCAATTAAATAATAATCTAAAAAATTAAAAATCATATGCCACAAAAAGGACTCTAATAAAAAAACTGGGGGTGTGGGGTGAAGTGATAACAAAATGATCATTCTTAGGCTAGTTATTATTGTAGCTCACAAGGTTCACACCTGGATAAGACTGATAATGACTCTCCTCCTCTGGCATCAACATAGCACTATGCAAGCTAGCCAACAGAAATAATGTTTGAAGGTCAGTCCTACTTTAATTTCTCCATATCTCTGAGATTAAGTTTGTGGTGCCTTCTGCAACAGGGTATTAGCATTAATTACTTGAGAATACGCAAGAACATTTTAAAGGGCAAACCATAAATACTTAATCTAAGATGTTAAAGGAAACCTGACATATCAGGAACGAAACTGTTTTGAAGATGACATGGCTTGACATTGCGATTGTGTGGACATAATAAAGATGTAGTGTGATGACAAGAAACTCTATATGGTTCATTTCACATAATTTTACTTTTCCCATTAGTGCAATAAGCTCTCTATAAAACTTATATCAGAAAGTAAGCTACCAAGAGTACCAAAAGCTTACAAAATATAATATAGAAACATGGGTCCTAGCTGTTACTTAGAAAAAAATATGATAATGTAAAGTTCAATCTAGGAGAGTTAGCATAGTAAGAGACATAGGAAATAAGATGAACAGGGAGTTTTAATACAGAGAAGAAAAATCAACCCACATTTATAAAGAAAAGAGCTTTTTATCTTTGCCCCAAAGTCCAGCAGGTATTCCCTGTGAAACTGAGGACATGGGTACCAGTGAATAAGATACGCTAACTGCAGAGCTTTATCTGCCCCTCCTCTCCTCCAAATCCAACCTCCCAGTCTCACTTCCAGTTCTGTTGTTTAATATGTGGTGTCGCTCCCCACTCCCTCTGCCCCCTTCTCCAGCAGACCACCTGTTGCTACCTTTCCTTTTTCTCTGCTCCAATTCCCAGCAGACTTGGCAGATCTTGGTGGAACACCCAGCTTTCCTCTCTCCTTCAGTCAGTCATTTCTATCTCATCTCCATTCCTAAATGTCTGCTCTCAAAACTGAGAAAAACATAGCAAAACAAAACACGTTTTATTAGGAACCTCCAGTGACCACACCTGACAAGATCTAAGAACCACCATTTCCTACAAGGCAACCCACAGGCACGATACTCTTCTAAGAAATAGAGAAGACAGCAGGAAACAGAAAACAAGTAACAAATCCACCTACCCAACAGTGACCAGATATCAGCATTTAGATTTAACCATCTTTCAGAAACCAGATGCCTACATGCTAGAGTAAAAACAATGTCAATATCAGCCAGGACAATATGTCTGCTCTAGAGTCCAGCAACCAGCAAGTGTAATACAGAAGGTGCTGAAAATTCCAACATAGCTGAAGTATAAGTCACAGAACCTGGGAACCAAAAACAACCTTTATAAAAATGAATAAATGCCTTAAAGAAATCTATGAAAATACAAACTTGTATTAAAAGGAGATAAATAAAACAATTCAAGATTAAAAATAGAAATAATATATATATATTATATATATTATAAGTATATATATATATAATTTAAAAAACAAACTGAGGAAAATCTGAAAATGAAAAATTTTAAATGTGAAAGGAACATCTGAAGTAAGCCTGTGCAGAAACATAATGCAAAAGAAGGAAAAGAAAATCGTAGGCAGTGGAGAAAAGAAAGAAGAAATAAATGTCTTGGTAAAAGAAAACGTTAAATCTTAAAAATATATATATTCCATTAATCCAGTTGCAAAACAACTAGAAAATCTGAGACAACAAATTGAGTCAATTCAAGTATTAGGAATAGAAGAAAAATTGGAACCTGAAGAGGTTAATCATGTCCAACAAAAATAATCACAGGCAGACAAATCAAATTTTAAAAGGAAAATAAAACATATATATGAAAACATCAAAATAATATGAACAAGAGAACACTGCTCATTGACACTTGTAATCATCAATGGTCTCAATCCAACACTCATCGCCAAGATATAGAATAGCAGACGAAGGTGAAAACAGTATCTATCCTGCTGAAGCCAAGAAGGACACCTTAACATCAAGGATAAACTTCACCCCAGGTTCAAAGATAAACATTACCCCAGGTTAAAGGATGGAAACAAATATTCCAGGCAAAAGGGCCTAAGAAGAGAACAAGTGTAGATATTTTAATATTTAATAAAACAGTTCAAACAAAAACTAATCAGAACAGATAAAAAGTATATTACATCCTCATCAAAGGAAAAATCCACCATAAAGATATTTTAATTCTTTTTTTTTCTTTTTTTTTTATTTACATTCAAAATCATTTCCCCTTTCACGTTTCCTCCCTCCCCGAAAGTCCCATAAGCCCCCTTCCCTCCCTCTTTTCCCCATTCAACCCCCTCTCGCTTCTGTGTCCTGGCATTCCCCTACATCCAGTCTTTCCAGGACCAGGGGTCTCTCCTTCCATCTTCTTGGAAATCTATTGATATGCGAATTGTGTCTAGGGTATTCCGATATTTTAATTCTTAATGTCTATGCACAAACACAAAAGCAACCAAGTTCATAAAAGAAATGTGACAGTATAAATCACTTATTGGCCCTCACATACTGATAGTGGGGGACTTTAATACCCATCTAATAAACCAGTCATCCAGAAAAAAAAAATAAACAAAGATATTCTGGAGCAAACTAGCATTATAATGGATCTAAAAGATATTTACAGAATGTTTCGTTGAATACAAAACAATATATTTTCTCAGCAGCTTAAAGAACTTTCACCAAAATTGAAGACATACTGTCACACATGAAAGGAAAAGAGAAGAGCCCAGGACCAGATGCATTTAGCACAGAAGTTTACCTAGCTTTCAATGAAGAGTTAATGTTAGTACTCTTCAAATTATTCAACAAAGTAAAAACAGATGGAACACTGTCCAATTTCTTTTATGAGTCCACAGTTACTCTGCTACCTAAGCTACATAAAGACCCAACATCGAAAGAGAATTACATACCAGTCTCCCAGTTTAGAGCAAGCCCATAGATAATATCAACTTAAATAGTGAAATACTTAATAAAAATTCTACTGAAGTAAGGAGTAAGACAAAATTTTTCTGTCTTTCCATGCCTATTCAATATAGTACATGAAGTCTTAACAAGAGAAATATGACAACTGATGGAGATTAGTGAGACACAAATTGGAAAGGAAGAAGTCAAATTATCCTTAGTTGTAGATAATATGATCGTATATATAAATAATCCTAAAAATACCACTGAGAAAATTCTATAGCTCATAAGTACTTTCTACAAATTAGCAGGATACAAGATTAATTCACAAACTTAATAGTCCTCCTATGTAAAAATGACAACTTGTCTGAGAAAAAAAAACAGAGAAACAAAACCTTTCAAAATAGCCTCAGAAATTTAAAATATCTTTGGATAACTTTAATCAAGAACATGAAAGACATGTTTGGTAAAAATCTTCAGATGTTGAAGAAAAAAATTGAAGAAGATATCAGAAAATGGAAAGATCTCCCATGCTCATGGATCAGTGGGTTTAATGTAATAAAAAAATGACCAATGACCACAGTAGCAAAAACAATCAACAGACTCAATTCAATTCCTATCAAAATTTCAACACAATTATTCTCAAATTGAAAGTATGATCTTCAGCTTCATATTGAAACATATAAACATATGCACCAAAACAAAGAAATAAACAAAGAAGAGAATACTGAAAACAATCTTGAATAATAAGAGAACTACTCTAGGTATCTCTGTCTGTGATTTCAACTTGTTTAGTAAACCTATAGGAATACAAAGAGCATTGTATTGGCATAAAAACTGACACATTCTTCAACAGAATAGAATTGAAGTCACATATATGAATCCAAGACCTATGGGCACCTGATTTTGTACAAAGGAGATAGAAATATATAATGGAAATAATACATTGTCTTCAATAAATGGTGCTTTTCAAACTGGATAGCTTCATGTAAAAAACTTCAAATAGATTATGTTGCCTAACACTCAACTCCAGGTGGATCAAAGACCTCAACCTAAAACCATATATATATACATTGAACCCAATAAAAGAGAAAGCAGGTTGTATTGATTTTGCAGACGGAAACAGAGAAAATAGTATTTCATCCTATCTAAGGAATTTCTGCATGCTTCTAATCCCACTTTTGTGAGGTCGGAGTTGTTTGGTGTTTTATAAGCAACAGAATATTTTGACTTTTATTACAGGCACAGAAATTTGAAGATTCTTATGTTTCTATAGATAGTTACGAAGACAAAATTAGAAATGGATTAAGAAAAATAACAAAACCTCTTTTTGGCAGAGGCCACTAGTCTGGATTATACTTGACCTTCCCCCTTGCTGTAGTGACTGTAAGCAAAATGAGGACTGACCTGGGACTCTTAGAGATTTACAGAAAAAAAATAAGTCTTTATAGCATTATACAGGATAGAAACTTAACATTGTATTTGCCACAGCACTACCTGAGATCTCCATGAATAAAACAGGGAGAGGAAACTGCCAAGGAGCAGAGTTACACCCCAGGATAAGAGAAGGTAGTAAGAGTGTTATAATCCATATGTGGGGTTTCAAAGAAGCTTGAACATATGTAAGGAACATAGGAGAGACATTATGTCATAGTGTGGCCAGGAGGTTTGCCACTTTCTAGTAGAACTTGGCTTAAATGTTCACTACACAACAGTCATTAATTAAAAACCTAAGATTTTTTTCTGATAGTTTTTGACTCTGATCCTATTTCCAGAACATCTCGAGTCTGATATTTAAGGCATTATATTAAAAGATATATAATGATAAATCTTTAATATGCATGCTATTTGGGGAAAATTCAGCATCTTTTAATTTTTTGATGATATGATATTATGAAATTTATAGTGACTGAAGAAAGATAACTTAAATATTTAAATATAGTACTGTTTCTCTGAATCTCTACAGTGTCATGTCAATGAATTTTGGAGGCTATATATTGTTTATTTCTATTTATTTGTTTTAGAATTTGTTTTAAACACCTAATCCATGTTTCAAAATTTCTTAATACGAAGATCACCAGTGAATTCAGGCAGATCTTTTACTCTGCTGGTACTGCCTGTAGTATTAAAATTCAAAGTGACACTTATTATTCTACGAATCAAGTTGCAGGGAGAACATACTAAATATAGAATTATGACATAAAATCAGGTATGAAAATAAAGCTGTGAACTTCGGGTTATGACTTTGTCCTTATGTTGGCTTCCTTGTGGGAATTTATTGAAGCCTTTTAACTTCATAAAAAAAACAAAAAACAAAACAAAAAAAAACCAAAAGCCTTGTGCCAGTTAAAGATAGTATAGGAGGGAAGAGTCTCTTCTATGTTTAAATTCCATTAGAGCTTTGTGGGTTTTCACTTCCTAAATGGACCCTTTAACTTCTGAAGGAAACTCTTTGAGGTCTAAGCTTATTTGTTCTCAGCAAAAATATGATACACTTGAGTAATAAAAACCACTTTTAAAATTAGTAATTATTCATTTCCTTATTGTGAACATGTAACTGGAATGTATTTTTCAAATTAAATAATTTGTTATGATATAAAAGTTTTAAGTTTATAGTGAAACCCAGCTAAATCGAGTATTTAATCAATAGTATTTTTTTAAATTATAGGAGGAAGTTCTAAATAAAAAATGTTAATAATAGCAATATGACAAAACCTTTTAAGCCATTTCAGGCATGATTATGCAATTATTTCCAAACTTCGTTCATAGTTACAACTACATAGACTTTATTATTGTTGTATGCTTTTGTATGATGTACTGCACCACTGTGGGTATGTGCATGCCATTGTACATATTTGAAGGTTAGAGGACAACCTTCTGTAGTGGGTTCTCTCCTTTTAACCCCAGAGTTCGAGGGGACAGACTTGGGTCTTCAGCTTGTGCAACAAGTACTTTTAGCCACTAACTTATCCTATTGGCCCCTGTTCTTAGATTTTGATATAGGGTGGATTGAATTTTAGATCTTTGTGCACAGCAAAGTGCTTAGCTTACAGAACCATTAATAAATGCACACAAAGTCCTTGATTATATGCGATACATACATAAAAGTAACTTAGATTTATTCATGAATGTTACACTGATGGTGTGTATGAATACTGCACACACATGTCTCTTAAAGATTGCAACGTCCTGAGGGCAAAGGAATACTGGAATCCTACTGACCTCTATCATCTAGATCCTCTGTGGAAAACTCACTAAACACAGCACTCAGTGCTTACAAAACCCCACAAGGTCACAGCAAATTGAAGAGAGCAGAAACAGAGGATTCTTCCTTTGTTGATTTATAACAAAATGCCTGCTGGGGGCATGGCTGACAAGAAAGAGAATGGTTTCACAGCTCCGGAGAACATAAATTATTAAGGAAGCCAAAGGAAAATGGAGAGTTGAAAATAGGAGATTGTGTGAGTTTGTGTTTACCTGTTGCCTCCCGGCTCAATCCCTTACAACCAATTCAACCTCTGACCCAGAAATGTTGTCTTCTAGAAAAACTCAATGCTTGAACTACATGTGGGCAGGAAGATAGGTTTAGCCTTGGGAATATAAATAGAATCAAGTAGAAAGTGGAGCCCATTTCCTTTTGTACTTCCTTTCTGAGAATTCAGGTAGCTATTTAGTGTGTCTCGAGGAAGCAAGAAATGATAGATTCCCGTAAGAAAGGTTTACTACAGCTCAACCTGAGCTTCAATCAAACTTTCCCTAGAGCTGACACCAGATCCTATGGTCTTCTCTAAACCTAATTGGCTAGGGAAAGCTTGCTGTACTTTTGAGGTAAATTACCAATAAGAAGAGAGATAAGAGGCGAGAGAGGTTGGGGATGTTTAGGTAGGATTAGCTGTAACTGAACAACTAAGGCAGGTAGAGAGGTGTAAGCTAAGAGTATTGATAAAGGTATGCTTCTCCAGGCAGGAGATTAGTAACACCCAACAATTGCACCATAAGGGCAAGCAGAAATTGGAAAAAAAAGAAAAAGAAGACTTACAGAAAAGGAGATCGAGACAAGGAAAGCAATGCTAATGTATAAAGATACAAAGAGTTGAATCAAGGCAGATTATCCCATGAGGATAAAAGAAGAAATTGCTTCTTTAAATGAGTGATCTGATTAGAGAGTGATAGTGGAGCGAAATGAGGCTTTTATGAGGTAAGCATTATTTAGTGAGATAAATAAAATAGTTAATAGTAACAATAAGTTATCTTTATTTTGTTTTCTTTTCTTTTTTATTTTTTTAATTTACATTCCAAATCACTTCCCCTTTCCCGTTTCCTCCCTCCCCGAGAGTCCCATAAGCCCCCTTCCCTCCCTCTTTTTTCCATTCAACCCCCTCTCGATACTCTGTACTGGCGTTCCCCTACATCCAGTCTTTCCAGGACCAGGGGTCTCTCCTTCCATCTTTTTAGAAATCTATTGATATGCGGATTGTGTCTAGGGTATTCCGAGATTCTGGGTCAATATCCCCTTATCAGTGACTGCATACCATGTGTGTTCTTTTGTGATTGGGTTACCTCACTAAGGATGATATTTTCAAGTTCTGACCATTTGCCTAGGAATTTCGTGAATTCATTGTTTTTAATTGCAGAGTAGTATTCCATTGTGTAGATATACCACATCTTCTGAATCCATTCCTCCGTTGAGGGACATCTGGGTTCTTTCCAGCTTCTGGCTATTATAAATAAGGCTGCTATGAACATAGTGGAGCATGTGTCCTTATTGAATGCAGGTAAAGTCTCTGGGTATATGCCCAGGAGTGGTATAGCCGGATCCTCCGGGAGTGTCATGCCCAGTTTTCTGAGGAACCGCCAGACTGCTTTCCAGAGTGGTTGTACCAGCCTGCAATTCCACCAGCAGTGGAGGAGTGTTCCTCTTTCTCCACATCCTCGCCAACAACTGCTGTCTCCTGTGGTTTTGATCTTAGCCATCCTGACTGGGGTGAGATGGAATCTCAGGGTTGTTTTGATTTGCATTTCCCTAATGACTAAGGATGATGAACATCTCTTTAGGTGCTTCTCAGCCATTAGATAATCTTCAGGTGAGAACTCTTTGTGTAGCTCTGTACCCCATTTTTTAATAGGGTTACTTGCCTCTCTGGAGTTTAACTTCTTGAGTTCTTTGTATATCTTGGATATTAGCCCTCTGTCGGATGTAAGGTTGGTAAAGATCATTTCCCAGTTAGTTGGTTGCCGCTTTGTCTTTTTGACAGTGTCTTTTGCCTTGCAAAAACTTTGTAATTTAATGAGGTCCCATTTGTCTATTCTTGATCTTAGAGCATAAGCTATTGGAGTTCTGTTCAGGAAATTCTCCCCTGTGCCCATATGTTCAAGGTTCTTCCCTAGTTTCCCTTCTATTAGTTTCAGTGTGTCTAGTTTTATGTGGAGATCTTTGATCCACTTAGAATTGAGCTTAGTGCAAGGAGATAAGGATGGGTCAATTTGCATTCTTCTGCATGTTGACCTCCAGCTGAGCCAGCACCATTTGTTGAAAAGACTACCTTTTTTCCACTGGATGGTTTTAGCTCCTTTGTCAAAGATCAAGTGACCATAGGAGTGTGGATTCATTTCGGGGTCTTCAATTCTGTTCCATTGATCTACATGTCTGTTACTGTACCAATACCATGCAGTTTTTAACACTATTGCTCTGTAGTACAACTTGAGGTCCGGGATACTGATTCCCCCAGAGGTTCTTTTACTCTTGAGAATAGTTTTAGCTATTCTGGGTTTTCTGTTATTCCAGATGAATTTTTGAATTGCTCTTTCTAACTCTATGAAGAATTGAGTTGGGATTTTGATGGGGATTGCATTGAATCTGTGTATTACTTTTGGTAAGATGCTCATTTTTACTATAGTAATCCTGCCAATCCATGAGCATGGCAGATTTTTCCATCTTCTGAGGTCTTCTTCAATTTCTTTCTTCAGAGACTTGAAGTTCTTGTCATACAGATCTTTCACTTGTTTGGTTAGAGTCACACCAAGACTTAATATGGTTTGTGGCTATCGTGAAGGGTATTATTTCTCTTACTTCTTTCTCAGCCTGCTTATCCTTTGAGTATAGGAAGGCTTCTGACTTGCTTGAGTTGATTTTATATCCGGCCACTTTGCTGAAGTCGTTTATCAGCTGTAGGAGTTCTCTGGTGGAGTCCTTTGGGTCGCTTAAGTATACTATCATATCGTCTGCAAATAGTGATAGTTTGACTTCTTCCTTTCCAATTTGTATCCCTTTGACCTCTTTTTGTTGTCTAATTGCTCTAGCTAGAACTTCAAGTACTATATTGAAAAGATATGGAGAGAGAGGGCAGCCTTGTCTAGTCCCTGATTTTAGTGGGATTGCTTCAAGTTTCTCTCCATTTAGATTGGTGCTGGCTACCGGTTTGCTGTAAATTGCTTTTACTATGTTTAGATATGGGCCTTGAATTCCTGATCTTTCCAAGACCTTTAGCATGAAAGGATGCTGAATTTTGTCAAATGCTTTCTCAGCATCTAATGAGATGACCATGTGGTTTTTTTCTTTGAGATTGTTTATGTAGTGGATTACATTGATGGATTTCCTTATATTGAACCATCCCTGCATCCCTGGGATGAAGCCTACTTGATCGTGGTGAATGATCGTTTTGATGTGTTCTTGGATTCGGTTGGCAAGAATTTTATTGTGTATTTTTGCATCGATATTCATAAGAGAGATTGGCCTGAGATTCTCTTTCTTTGTCGGATCTTTGTGTGCTTTTGGTATTAGTGTAATTGTGGCTTCATAGAACGAGTTGGGTAGTGTTCTTTCTGTTTCTATTTTGTGGAACAGTTTGAAGAGTATTGGTGTTAGGTCTTCTTTGAAGGTCTGATAGAATTCTGCACTAAAACCATCTGGACCTGTGCTTTTTTTGGTTGGAAGACTTCCAATGACAACTTCTATTTCTTCAGGGCTTATAGGACGGTTTAGATGGTCTATTTGATCCTGATTTAATTTTGGTACTTGGTATCTGTCAAGGAAATTGTCCATTTCCTCAAGATTTTCTAGTTGTGTTGAATACAGGTTTTTGTAGTAGGATCTGATGATTTTTTGAATTTCCTCAGTTTCTGTTGTTATCTCTCCCTTTTCGTTTCTGATTTTATTAATTTAAATACTATCTCTGTGCTCTCTGGTTAGTCTGGCTAAGGGCTTATCTATCTTGTTAATTTTCTCAAAGAACCAACTCCTCGTTTTGTTGATTCTTTGTATGGTTTTATTTGTTTCTACTTGATTGATTTCAGCCCTGAGTTTGATGATTTCCTGCCTTCTACTCCTCTTTGGTGTATTTGCTTCTTTTTGTTCCAGGGCTTTCAGGTGTGCCATTAAGCTGTTAGAGTATGCTGTCTCCCATTTCTTTTTGGCGGCACTCAGGGCTATGAATTTTCCTCTTAGCACTGCTTTCATTGTGTCCCATAAATTAGGGTATGTTGTGCCTTCATTTTCATTAACTTTCAAAAAGTCTTTGATTTCTTTCTTTATTTCCACCTTGACCAAGTTATCATTGAGTAGAGCATTGTTCAGCCTCCATGTGTACGTGGGTTTTCTTTTGTTTTTGTTGCCATTGAAGACCACCCTTATTCCATAGTGATCTGATAGGAGGCATGGGATTATTTCTATCTTCTTGTATCTGTTGAGGTCTGATTTGTGACCAATTATATGGTCAATTTTGGAGAAGGTATCATGAGGAGCTGAGAAGAAGGTGTATTCTTTAGCTCTAGGATGAAATGTTCTATATATATCTGTTAGTTCCAGTTGGTCCAAGGCTTCAATTAGATTCACTGTGTCCCTGTTTAGTTTCTGCTTTCCTGAACGATCTATTTCAGAGAGCGGGGTGTTGAAGTCACCCACTATTATTGTGTGCGGTGCGATGTGTGCTTTGAGTTTTAGTAAAGTTTCTTTTACGAATGAGGGTGCCCTTGCATTTGGAGCATAGATATTCAGAATTGAGAGTTCTTGATGGTGGATTTTTCCCTTGATCAGTATGTAGTGTCCTTCTGTGTCTTTTTTGATGACTTTAGGTTGAAAATCAATTTTATCCGATATTAGGATGGCTACTCCACCTCGTTTCTTGAGGCCATTTGCTTGTAAAATTGTTTTCCAGCCTTTTACTCTGAGGTAGTGTTTGTCTTTGACACTGAGGTGCGTTTCCTGCATGCAGCAAAATGCTGGGTCCTGTTTACGTATCCAGTCTGCTAGTCTATGTCTTTTAATTGGGGAATTGAGACCATTGATATTAAGAGAGATTAAGGCATAGTGATTATTGCCATCTGCCATTCTTGACGCTATCTTTATGTTTGAGTGGTTATCTACTTTTGGGTTTGATTCAAGAAGGTTATTATCTCATTTTTTCTAGGGTGTTGTTTCTCTCCCTGTATTGGAGGTTTCCACCTATTATCCGTTGCAGGGCTGGATTTGTGGAAAGATATTGTGAAAATTTGGTTTTATCATGGAATATCTTGGTCTCTCCATCTATGGTGATTGAGAGTTTTGCTGGGTATAGTAGTCTAGGCTGGCATTTGTGCTGTCTTAGTGTCTGCATGAGATCTGCCCAGGATCTTCTGGCTTTCATCGTCTCTGGTGAGAAGTCTGATGTGATTCGGATAGGTCTTCCTTTGTATGTTACTTGGCCCTTTTCTCTTACTGCTTTTAGTATTTTTTCAGTGTTTTGATTATTATGTGACGGGAGGTATTTCTGTTCTGGTCCAGTCTGTTTGGAGTTCTGTAGGCTTCTTGTACGTTCATCGGCATCTCTCTCTTTAAGTTAGGGAAGTTTTCCTCCATAATTTTGTTGAAGATGCTTACTGGCCCTTTATGTTGCAAATCTTCACTCTCATCTATACCTATAATCCTTAGATTTGGTCTTCTCATTGTGTCCTGGATTTCCTGGATGTTTTGGGTTACACGTTTTTTGCATTTTGCATTTTCTTTGACTGTTGAGTCGATGCTTTCTATGGAATCTTCAGCACCTGAGATTCTTTCTTCCATCTCTTGTATTCTATTGTTGATGTTTGCATCTATGACTCCTGATTTCTTCCCAAGGTTTTCTATCTCCAAAGTTGTCTCCCTTTGTGATTTCTTAGTTGTTTCTACTTCCTTTTTTAGTTCCTGGGTGAATTTGCTGAGATCCTTCACTTGTTTGTTTGTATTTTCCTGTATTTCTTTAAGGTATTTTTGCATTACCTCTTTCAGGATTTCTTCCTGATGACCCACGTTCTCCTGCATTTCTCTGAGCGATTTTTGTGTTTCCTCCTCATGGGATTCCATCTGTTGATCCATCGTCTCCTGCATTTCTTTAAGCAGTTCTCGTGTTTCCTTTGTAAGGGCATCTAACCGTTGATTCATTTCTTTAAGCAATTTTTGTGTTGCCTCCTTATGGGCATCCATCTGTTGACCCATATTCTTCTGCATTTCTTTATGCAAATTTTGTGATTCCTTTGTGAGTGCATCTACCCATTAATTCATCTCGTTAAGCGATTTTTGTGTTGTCTCCTTGTGCGCCTCCATCTTTTGATCCATGTTCTTCTGCATTTCTCTAAGCGATTTTTGTGTTTCCTTTGTAAGGGCTTCTAACCGTTGATTCATGGTCTCCTGTAACTCTTTATGAGATTTATTTGTGTCCTTCTTGTGATCCTCTAATAGCATCATGAGAAGTGATTTTTAATCCAGGTCTTGTCTTTCGGGTGTGGTGGGGTATCCAGGACTTGCTGCTGTTGGAGAGTTGGGTTCGGATGGTCCCACATTACTTTGATTTCTGTTAGTAACATTCCTACGTTTGCCTTTTGCCATCTGGATACCTCTGGTGTTAGTTGGTCCTGCTGCCACTGGCTGTTGGTTGGACCTCCTGTGAGCCTGCAAAGCTATTTCTGCCCCTCCTGGATTACCAGTATTCCCCTGGCACCGATTTCTGGGGCCTGCCTGCTCCTGAGTGACTTTGGAGCCCTAATGTGCCTTGCCCCAAGTGATCTTATATTGGGGAGGCCTTGCACATCTAAAGGCTCAGCCTAGAGGATTCCTGGAGCAGAGGTCACCAAAGGGAGGCTGGTAGGCTCCTGCCCTGTGCAGGGGTTTGTGATCTCTCCTGGGGGGGGAGGGGGCGTCCCTCTGCCAGGCAGAAGTCCCACAGCAGAGCTAGCATGCTGGTTACTGCAGATCAGCCCAGCACTTGGGAGCCGCATACACAGAAGCCGCTGGAGACCCAAGGGATATTATGCCTGTCTGTCTCAAAACCTGGCTGTCCCAACCTCCCAGTCACTGGAGCAAAGATGGCGGAGCAAGTTATCTTTATTAATAAGTTAATTTTTAGTGTGGGCTCTAGTCTAGAAGGTGCAGTCAGTTTATCTTATTTGACAGTCTATACATGAATATCAGTCATTGCCATTTTGATTTACTATGTTAAAATTTTATTTCTTGTCATACTTCCTTATTTGAAACTTTTGCTATTTCTAAACAATGAATTAAAACTGTGCCTATTTCATTATAGGAAACTCAGTAATATCCCTTTTTTCATATACATACCTATAGAGATAAGTTACTGCCACATTGTGGCTTAGGAGAGCAGAATGCTGCCAAACAGGAATGATAAGAACAAAACAAAGCAACAACAACAACAACAACAATAACCAAAGTTAATGGGGCCCCTCCGAGTCCACCTATACACAGAAATTTAAATCAAAGGAACAAAATATTTTCATGTTTCCAAATTTCTTAATTACTAGTGTGGCAGAAAGAGATGAGATAATTAAGTGACTCATTTTCATATTAGGAGAGTAGAACAAACATCTCATGAAATTCTGTAGAGTTTGCATCTGCCTTGGCATCATGATTGGGTTATTTAATTTCCATCCTGAATGGCTTCAGTATAAAACTTTAGCGTTTTTTTTCTTCCATTTTATGTGTAGTTCCAAATGAATTTCATGAGACCACCCCTTATATCATTAGTCAAATAAGTTGGTTTCTTGATTACTCCCATTTTGAACATTTTACTTCAAAAGGTCACTCTCAATTCCAAATCTCAGAAAATGACTGATAATTGCTTACATTACTCTCATTTTAGATTTTGTCCTTTTATGCCATTTTGATTATATGATAAGCAGTCAATGACTCACATGTGGATGATCCATATGTTAGTGCACTGTTTCTTTACATACACCATCCCTCAGTGCCCTAACTGTTCTGACACCGTCTTGAAAACTAATAAAAAAGGAAACCTAGAGGAGGATGTACCATTGGGTTGCATCTTACTTCCCTTGATTTGTCTTAGACACTTTGACTAGCCATATGCAATTCTCAGGTGACAGTTGCTTAAAATAAAATCTTTCCCCTAGATTTAATATGACTTTTAATTGTAGTGCCTTTCGTACAATGTCTCTAATCAGAGGCATATCTTAGGTTTATACAAATCTGCTCTAAACATGCAGCTTTAACCTCCACTGATTTCAAGGACTGTGTCATTATCCCATTTTCCAGGGTGAGGTGATTTCTAATTACTGCACCACTGATGGTTAATTTTATATAATAAGCCTGGCCTAATAGATGAATGGTGTTCTGCATTTCCCAGTGCTAAATCATTCGAATCCAATGACAGAAAAACATCCAACACGGTGTTAAAGGAGAAATTTTCATGATAAAAGATGCATTCAACTTGGGCTTACTAATTTTTACCTACAGAAACAAACAAGCAGAAGAACCAACCAAAACTCCATAGCCTTGTTTGTATTGTCAAATATGTTAGAAGATAAAATAGACCAAAATGAAAAATACAACCATTTTGTTACTACTCTGTGTATGTCTTTGAAAATGTATCCAAAATGTCCAAATACATTGTTGAATATAGCACTATAGGGTCAATGAGTAATATGTGTGAATTATGTGGTATTTTCATAATTTACAGTTTTAATAATACAGAGACTACTTAATGGGCAGAAAAAAGGAATCAGAAGTATGACTTTCATGAGATATTGTTTCAAGTTTCTCTATTCAAATTCAAAATATTTTATAATCTATTAAAGATTTTAAGCATACACGTGACGAGGCAACAAGATTTATCAACAGGTAGCCAAAGGCTAGCGAAACACCTCCCTATTTTGCATTGTAAATGTTTAAAAATAGAGTTGTACTATTTCTGTTGAAGGAGGTAGGGCGTTTAAATAAATGTACATTATTTCCAGGCATGGCTTGATATTCCCTTGCTGTTCACTCTTTTGAGTGCAGAAAGTGGTTTTTGCTAGCTCCATTTTGCTGCTCAAGGAACGTTGAAAAAATCGATAGCTGCAGGTTGATGAAACCTAAATCCATTTGATTCCTTTCCAGTGCCATTATGCAGACAGTCAAGTGTGATGTATTTAGTTCATGCCGCACTTATTACTCTCAAGCACAGCGCCTCATCAGGGAAAAATTAGACCAGATGAGAAGTAATCAAGAAATTGTAGAGAGGCTACAGGCATCTTCCTTCTAGCTGCTTCTCCCTCAATGCCCCCCAGCCCTGTGGCTCTCTCAGTTTCCTGTAAGAAAAGGAAGTTAACAGTTATAGAACCAGGCTCCAGAAAGTTCTGGAGAATTGTCATATGTCACTGTTTCCTATAGCAATTTTACCCAATAACAGTTACACTAATAATGAGTATGCATATTCCAAACTGAGACACATTCCTCTTACTAGAGATTCTAAGCTACCATTTTGACAGAGTTTAAGTATAGCAACAATGAGAAATAATAGCAATTTAAGCTGATTTAGATGCTCCCTGCCTTTGTCTTGAAGGTGATCCTTAATGCAAAGTCTGAGCATATACAGCAGTAGCTCTCAACCTGTGAGTCTTGACCCAGTTGGTGATTCCATATCTGCTATTTACATTGCGGTCAGTAAATGTAGCAAGATTACACTGATGAAGTAGCATCGAAATAATTGTATGGTTGGGAGGGTCACCACAACTTGAGGAATTGTATGAAAGGGTCTCAGCAAGAGGAAGGTTGAGAACCACTGATAAAATGTGCCTATACAATCCAAAGGTTGCAGTGATGTTCCGCTTCCATCCAACTTGCTTTTCTGTTAAGAATTGACTAGTTAATTATAGACACACTGTATTTTCTAATCATCAATTATCAGTGAATTTAGACACACTGTATTTGGTAATCATCAATTATTCTATTGCATCAGCACTTTTTCATTAGTATTGGTAAGTTATAGTTTCCTTAACTTCAAGTTCTAGTGAGACAACAAAATGAGTCACCATTTTAAGGTCAGCAAACGACTACTCACTCTGGGTTACCTGTCAAATCACAGCCATTTAGAAAGTCAAGGTTTGAATGTACAGAAATATTTTTATACTGTACCTAGGCTTATGACATTTCAATTAAATGTTTCAGTTGATTTTCCTGACAAAGCTTCCTATGTCACACTACTGTAATGCAGGTATAACAATAAATAGTCTAAAGCTTATTCCACATAATCTCTTGTATTAGTATCCCAATTGCACAGTTCTGACATACCCAAGTAATCCATCTGAAAACAAATATCTGCTTAGTGAGAGCCTGACTTGAGATCCTGAGTACCCATAAGTGCTTTTTCAAGTGTGTATTCCCACCTCTCAGTTCTCCCACATTTGTTTTAAAGATCAGGATGCCTAATACATATCAACTAGAATACAAATATTAGAATTTAAGGTGAATCATTGCTCACAGAGCTATGCTGAGACTTAAGAATTAGAAGTTGTTAAAACTCCATGTTATTGCTTCCCAAAGATGATAGAAGAGAAATCATATGGACCACATAGACAGTAAACCTCCTCTGTCACATGGGGGGGGGGGGGAATGAAATAAAGCTATATAAAGTCCTGAGGAGAAATTACCATACCAACATATAATTTAAGGTAGGAGACTTTGTGACATCCATTATTTGTGCTGAATATATTGTGGCCTCTGTACAGAATGAGTTTTAGCATATCTGGCATGAATAACAAAATGTTAAAACTCTGACTCAGAATCACATTTGCTGTTTCAAATGGATAACAAGAAAAACTGCCCTGTGTGTGAACGTAGCTTGCTTCCATTGATAAGAAAATGTTGCCATATCAATACTATATACTCAATCTAAATCAGTTAGGAAAATAAAATATTTGCCTTGTTTAAAAATAAGAACTAAACATACTAAGGCTAGGTTATCTTTTCTTTTATCTATTCAAAAATGATATCCAATACCTTGCTCACCTAAATGTTCTATAGAACATTGGAGTTGATCTGTTTTAAGCATAGTACAGAAATTGGATTTAATGGGAAGAAAATATGCATTTAAAATGCAGTCCTAATATATATGAATGGTTGCTCATGAAGAACGAACATGCAAAGATTCAGATATGTGGCTGCACTGAGGGAAACTTCCTCTAGTTTAACCAGTGATGTTGGTGCAAATGAATAAAGGAGACAGTAGTGAGTATTAAGTCTTAAGTGTGGCAGTGTTATTAGAGGGGGTTTTCATATTTGCACGGTGATAAGAATGAAGAACTAAAATGGCAGATTGTAACTTAAGAAACAGCAGCAACTAAAAAACTTCATTTGTAAGATAAAAAGGGAACCAATGTATCAAGGAAGGGATTTGGACAAACTGAGTTGCTGTCTAGATTGAGAAAAATCTTGAAAAAAGTAGGTCAATTAGGAAAATGATAGATAAAATAGTGAAAAATACAGTTTGTTCCAATTGAAAACACACACACACACACACACACACACAATCCCTACAATATATAAATGGAAGTTAATCATCACTTTCAAAATTCAGTGATTGAAATGGTTAAAGTGACGTGAATGTTACTGTCACATGTATCAGGTACTAGACCTGTCTAAAGTTTCATGGATAGATTCATGTACAGATTGTGAATGCCTAGTGTCTGTAATAATGTGTCTGCTTGGGTTTGTTGAGGGCAACAGAGAGAAATAGGAGCTACTTCAATATGCTGAATAGATGTTCAAAATCAAATACCAACTCAGCTAGTATCCTTGTGATAGGAACTGATGAGTAATGCTTGGGTGAGTAGTCCCAGGAGATACTTTTGAAACTTCTGGAAATGGAGTCTTCATTGGTGACAGTGATACCCATCATGGTATCTCAGAGCTTTCACTTCTTTCCTTTACCTCCATCTCACTGAGATATCCTTCTAAAAATGCCCCAAGTTAGGGACTTTTATTTGAGTCCTTTCCTTAAAATTGTCCGGACAGCATTTTATGGGCACCTAAAATTTTGTATAGCTTTGTTATCCATTTGGTTAAAACAATTGCATTACAAGCTGATGTGAAAAGTTAAAATAGGTATCTCAATTTTGAAACCCAGAATAACTCATGGACTTTCACATAACTGACTTCTGTAGTCTGATACCCAGGAGTCAGACTTTTACAGTCACTGTTGCTTATTCTCCGTTATTGGCCTTTTTTTCTTCCCTCAATAGCTAGCTCCACCCAATCCACAATTTTCAGCATAAAAAATTTATTCTAGGAAAAAAAGAGAAAATATATTCATCTTATATCATAAATGAGTGAATGAAAGACAAGAGGTGGAATATTCTTTACAAATGTTGTTCTGGAACTACCAGGAACTAGATAAAGGTATCTGGAAGGTTTCTGTCTAAATAATATAATTTAATGATATTAAATATAGTACAATTAGACACATAAGAGAATGGTTGAACTCTTGAACGAACTGATATTAGTTACTTATTGGGGCATATTGTTACTTGAAGCACTTATTATATTGTGGATCTCTGTGGCATGTGTTTATTAAAGTCCTTGTTGCATTTTGTAAAGACAGAAATACAATTTATATCAATTTACTTCCAATTCTTCTTGGGAATTTGATTGAATATGAAGAAGTGCTTTGAGGTTTTATAATATATACTGATAAATGAGATGTAGACATGAGCAGCTCACCTGTTAAAATGTCTAATATTTTCAGATAATTCACTATAAAATATAAAAAGGTTAGCAACTCCTGTCATCTTCAAGAAGCCTAGAGGTATTACTCTTGAATACATATTAAAAAACGAATAAGCACTCTATTGTGTGGGGAGCAGAGGAAGCCCTGAGTAAATATATGAAGAGATGATGAATTCTGGAATGAATTTTTGATATGGGGTACAACCATGTCAAAGACTCAATGTCTCAGATGCATTGGGAATGGTGAAGCCTTCCCCTCAGGGTGAGGTTCAGAGGGATGACAAAGCCTATTTCTGGTCTCAGATTGAATGTTGACAGTGCATGCAAGTATGTGTTTAACAAATGATTGCTAGTGTGTGCAAAAACTAGCCTCTATGGCATTTCCTTGCTATTCACAGACTGAGACTGCTGGCCTACAGAGACTTTCTGCCAAGAATAGCTGGCTCCTACACTGTGCACTGTTTATAATAAATGTACTGAGGATTCAGATTGCTGCTTAGTTGATGCCACTGCATCAGAGGGTGCATTGCTCACTTGACCGCAGCTTTTCTATATGTGTGCCTATCATTTCTTCAGTCTGTCCTTCATTTCTTCCCTGCTCAAGTCATATTTCCAGGGCCAAGCCATTCCATATGGCTCTGTTGCATTTATACAGAGAGGAAAACATAGATTCAGAAAAAGAATGGAAAAAAAACATTCTGAAATTGCTATATGAAGCAATTTATTCTATACTACATAATTGGACACAAAGATGCTCTTTATACTGATATCTTTCTCTCTCTCTCTCTCTCTCTCTCTCTCTCTCTCTCTCTCTCTCTCCAGTTAGAGGTAAATATTGAAGTTTGCAGAGGTTACCTGATTTGCTTTCAGGTCAACTTTGGTGGAAATGTAATTCAAATCCTTCTTTGTTTTAAATTTTCATATTTTCCTGACATACTTTTCGAGAGATATCATGTACATGGTTTGGCACACCATTGCTTAAAGTTAAATATGTAATGGTTTATTTATGATTTAATATCTTGAATATTTTTCCCAATTGGGTTATTCATCATGTTATATTATAGAAACTGAGTAAATTGTAATTCTTTCTATACTTTAATTTTATTAGACTGTTCTGTGATGGAAGAATGATGTCATTGCTTGGTTTATAATGGGCAATATGAAAGTTTATATTTTGTACATATGAAGACTTATAGTCATTAAGTTAACTCAACTATGTGTTTCCACTATCATATTAATATGTTTATTTAATATTATACATATTTAACATCCATATTTTATATACTAATATCTACTTACCTCAAGGTAGTTACTTAATTTAGATAAAGTATTCAAAAAGTGATTTAGTTTTTAACTCTGGAATGTCCAAGTATTTACAAGCAGTGTGGATTATATGCAGTGATAAATGTTTTTAACATAATGATTTGAATGAAATATAGTATTGAACCTATGTAAAATGACTATACCAATCAAAGTAAAGTCTTTTAAAATCAGATTTGCGTAAATGCCACTTACCTGGTAGTTCCATGAATTTATAAGAAACTATGTTGGATATTTTATTTTAAATATGGAGATAAAGTTTTTCAGCCATCTCTCCGCTGTAATTATATTTACTATTATTAAGAGACAGATTTTGAAATTTTTCCTTACTTCTCCCCTTCATTTTTACTCAGTATCTTGCTCTGTAGTCCACACTGGCCTCTGACTTGAGATTTTTGACCTTTCTCTCTTAGGTTTTTGGGTGCTGATTATGGATGTACACCATGACACTTGGAAAGAGCTGGGAAATTCTTAGAACATTTCATGCTTTGGAATACAATATAACAATAAATATATAGGTACTTCCAGAATACCAAGAATATTTACAAAACTTCTTTTAAGTATTGTGCAGTCCATGATGTATTAAGACTTGATGTGTTGTATAACATGGGATATAAAATACAAATTTGAATTTCTGTTGTCATTCTTTAGTCTGTCTATTCCATGAGTTCTGATGAAGACTAATAATGCACTCTGGAAAGTTTGTCATTATATTCTCTTCTCCAATTTTTCATATGGTGAATTAAATGACTTTTATTAATTAGATATATATTACATACAGTGGATATTATTAATATTGCTGTAATACAGGAACTTGGATTCTCATTTGATTTCTTACAAAAAATAGCTTTTGTCTAATAGTGAATCAATATTTAACAATTGTATGAACGATCTTAAGCAAATAACTTTAATTTACTCAACAGTTGTTTCTGTTTGTCATTCTGATTTGGTTCAAAATCTTGAGCAATGTCAAAATATTGCTGCCACATTTTCAGGGTTTGAGGCTTTTGTTTCTTTTTCTAAAGTAATTTTGACAGATGCAAGTTTTCTAGGTAGTATAATATAAATTTCATATGTATGTACATATGTATATGTATTAATTACAATGTATTATGCACATACATATGAAATTTTCAGATATTGTAGGAAGGTAGTTGTACTTCCAGGCAAATGAGGTTAGCATTTTTGGTTTTCAGGATAATAAAACAAATTATTTATTAGGGCTGCTGTTGGGAAAACATTTTGTGTGTTTTCTGATCACATTTGAAGATGATGATGATGATAATGATGATGATGATTACTATTATTATTGAATTCATTAATACACTAATTTAGACTGCTCCAGTTTCTATGGTATGGCTTACACACCCAGGACAGAAACTAATCCTCACTCACTGAGCATTCTTGCAGTTAGAAATTATCTTCCAGATTTTTTTTATAATTATAATGATCTGTCCATTCTTTGTCATTAGTTTAGAAATAGGCACAAAGCCATTCTACTTTGAGATATGTAAGTTTATTTCCTGTCCATGTTCATCTGTTAAACACAGTTTACCACCCCATTACCTTTTGTGAACCTCTGTAACCATCACGGCTCATCCTATATCCCACATGTGTTTCATGTGATTAAAGCTAAGCACACATTCTTATTTGTCCCTTGGGATCTCTGGCTTGAGTGGTATCCTTGCTCCTAGAGCGCAATCTAGTGAGGGCATTCTGGCATATCGGCTTTCCCCACAGACTCCTTTCCAATATAAGTGACAATTCATACACTTTAACCACCCTCTCCAAAGTTTTCCAGACTACTTGAATACAATGTCATTGATTTTTTTTTAAAAAAAATCTTTATTATTCGTAATTTTTATCAAATTAAACTATTGTTCCTGAGGAACTATATGGAAAGAAAAATTTTGAACAAAATGTTCATTTCTATCATTAGACCTTGATGAAAGCAGATTGGCTTCTGTGATGTGAGTTGAGTCGCATCTAATTAGGAGAAGTAAGCGCTGAGATCTTCTGATGGGGTCTGATTCTTCCATAGCTGTCTTCAGACTCTTCAATGTCAAGTTCTTCCTGAAGTCTCTATTTGTCAGCCTTACTGTATGAAGACATTTGATTAGATACTTCTCCCCCTTCTGGAACTGGAGCCCTTTCTATTCTGATGTACTATCATTTCAGTCATCTTTAGTTCTTGCTCTTCTCATCAGTTAAGCAAAATGCGTGCTATTGTTAGGGTCCAAGAATTTGGGTAATAATCCACTATGAAAATCAAGTTCAACCCAGTAAAAGCACCTTTACTCAAAAATTGATACACCAGGGAGACAGCCGGATTCACAATCCCAAACTTGTCATCCAAGGACAGAATAGAGCAATGTTTTAAAGCAAAAACACAAAACAAAAACAGAAAGAAATACAAAACAAAGCAACCCCCCCAAAAAAAACCAAATCAAAGCAAAACAAAAAAACCCAAACAAATAAAAAATACAATAGGTGGGTAGGGGCAACTATCAGGTAGGTGCATATGTTGTATGTTTCTAACCATTTTCCACACCTGACATCTTAAGTAGGTTACTATATGTCAAGTACCTCAGATGGCTTCGTTGATAACTTGACCTGTATTGAGGCTAGCCAATCTGAGCTCATTGAGCAGCTGCTAAGTTTCAGTGCAAGCTGGATGCTAACCAACAAAGCATAGTTTGGGATATTGGGGTCTAGGTTTATATGGAACATCTGGGGTCAGAAGCCATTTCTGGGAATTCAATTGTTTTTTATGGAATTTAGCTTAGGCACAAAATGGAAACTATATACAAGACAGAGTCCCTGAAGCTAAAGTGGTCCCCAACAGTGTGTCCTTGGAATTTTTCCAAAATAACTTATTGTGGAAGAGTGTAACCTTTAGTAAGATCACTAGACAGGCAAGCTACTAACAAATTGTTTATTTTTATGTATTTGATGGCAACATCCTATTTATCATTAAACATTTTTAATATGAATTTTTAAAAACATAATTATCTAGACTGAATTCAGTTATTAACCATGCTTTTTAAAATAAATTTTTGATTGACATAAACTTAATCATTCCTATTTTCCTTTACTCCTGCTAGCCCATCCCAGGGTGTCTCCTTCGATAAGTCTTCCCATACACTCCCAAGTTCGTAGCTTTTTTAAATTCAATTAATGTTGTTACCTCTATATGTATATGTATTCACAAATGCATGAAACCAACTGCTGAGTCTTTTTTTTGTTGTTTATTTGTGTATGATTTCAAGACCACACAAATGTGCTTATCTCAGATAGAGATCCTACAACAAACCTATCTATGGCTACTACAAAAGTCAAACTTGGTGAACCGATGAATTTTATTGAGGTTATTAACAGGAATATGGGGTAGACTGTGACTATGATTGGAAATTAAATCTGTCAGTCTAATTTCTATGTAGGCATCACTTTCTAAGATGTCTAGTTCTGAGTGGCTCTCACTTTACTGAACAAATGACTAGACAGTTTTCAGATCTCAGTAAGAACAATATTACTAAATCTTTAACCATTCCCAGAGGCAATGCATCAAAGGATTCAATGACAGTAACACTGAAGACTTCAATTAACTACTTTGTAATCCACTAATGCATTCCATTAATCTATTCTAAGAACATTCACAGCATTTTTAGCATACTTGTCACTATTCCTTCTTCATAGCTATTCACCTACCAAATACAATGAATAGAAATGCATAGTCCCTGCCACCGCATACTTTCATTTATTTGTGGAACACACTGAAGAAGAAAAATAAATCTAAACAAGAGGAAATATTTGTACCGAAATGCTACAGCCATGGATTAATGGCAGGTACATGTTTCCTTCTATAATAGAGAGAAATGAAGAGAGAAAGACAAAAGAGGCTTTCTGTTTGACTCCTGAAAGGAAGACTAGTACTCTTAGTCAGTATAAAAGATGCTAGAATTTCTAAAGGAATGTGAAATATTTGCTTATTTTACAAAGTAAGCATGGGAAAGATAATAGTGATCATGAGGTTCAAATCTTCAGAGCTGAGTCATTTGCTGACAAAAAGAAATTCTCATCAGCCAAATGAATTTTCTTAAGTCTCTGTCTCACTCACATCTGTAAGGTAATTTCTCCTCCTTATAGAGTTGTGCATCTTTATGAATCTACATGAGTTTTCTGCTAGAAATGACTATTTACCTGAAATGCCAATTTACCTGAGAGAATATATCTGTCAATCTTTGATAGATGGCATGGGTAAATGAAAATGTACACTTGTTCCATTATTATAAAACTTGGCAATCTCCTGTAAAAGTTTTCTGACACATGGATCATCAAATGAAGTAACTCTGTCCAATCCTTTTCTTAAGAACAAGATTCAGCTTGTTTTAATTGAAGTAGAAAACAAAAGATGACATTGACCTTGTGCTTATTCCTTGTTTGGCAGTACCAGGTGAGTAATTTGTAAATTACTCACTGTCTGTGGGCTTCTGGAGGCAGTGTTTTACCTGACATCCAGGTTTTCAGCTTGACCCATTTTGTGCTCTTTCTGAAGTGCATGTAGACTGGAGCATAATTGAGCTCCTTTGTCCCTACCACATGTAATAGAAAGGGAAGGGATTTACTGTGGTGTTTCTTGTCATTTTAAATAATGATTTCATGGTTATTGTGATTTTGCTTCATTTAATAGGTAGAGAAAGAGTTATAGGGGCATAAATAATAATTTTTATAAAACTATGTATTAGTAACCACTTCTGTTTCTGTTATCAAGTATAGTAATTCAACCAATACCTGTATAAAAGTTCCTTTAATAAACCATGAACAAACAGATCACGTATTACAGAATTTTGACATTTCACTTTACACATACTGTGTGCTGTCATTAATGAGATGAGGAGCAGCCAACTACCTCTTTTGGACTATCAGAAGAATGTTGATTATTCAACTATTGTATCTCCTGTTCTACATAACATGAATTATTTTACATAGATTAATTGAAGTATGGATATTGGTCTCTTCAAGTTTATTCTTTTTAAAAATTTGACATTTGTGTAGCTGTTTTCATAGGTTTTGGAAAAAATGTGTTTAAGAAAATTTGTTTAAAGACAGAACTCCTATACAAGGGGAGTTGGGAAATGCAATCAGACACCCTAGTATAGACACAAATCATGGATTAAAGAGTGGACAAAACCACAAAGCTACATATGGTAGCATCAGTGCATGAAAATGAGGAAGGTATCATTTTTGAAGGTATTCAATGATGGTAAATGCATTAATCTCAATTCATTCTCAACCTGTTTTGCATATAGTGATTTGAAACTATTCATTCTATTATAGCTTCGAATTTGCTTTTCATTACTTTTACATAAAATTTGCTTATCTATGCTGGTGATAATTATTAAAAAATTATGTCTATTTCCTAGCAAAATCTTTTCCATACAACCATTTCATGTGGACTGATAAACCTCTATTCACATTCATATTTATGTAGATATATACATGAAAATAAATACAAATTTTCTCTTACATTGAGCAAGGATATTGGCAATGTGTCTTACCTTGGTTGAAAAACAAGTATGGTATACTTGTCATATAACATATTAGAAAATTTGGTATATAACAAGTAGTTTTAAGAAGTAGTTTATGGTTCAAATATTTCTAAATGTTTTAACTTTGAAAGGAGAATAACAAATAACATAAGAAAATTAAAAAGAAGCTTAAATAGAGTTAATCACAAGGAATTTCTCCATATAAGCCACTGACAATTATGTTAACGTGTTTCAACACCATGACTTAATCTCAGCTGACCAATAAATTGTCTGTTTTGCCCATAACTATATAATATTAAAAATTTTCTCATTTTATAAAACAGCTAACAAATATTCTTGCCATAAAATAATGATGAATATTAGATAAAATACATACATTTAATTACAAATAGTATATATATATATATAATCACATACCATGCTGATTTAAACATCTTATGTCTTTATATAAAATTAAAATTAATTTAGAGTCTAGGGACCTGACTTAGGAGTTAAGAGAATCTGTTGCTCTTGTAAAGAAAGACCCAGGTTTTAGTTGCCAGAACCCACAAGATGGCTCAAAACTCTGTAATTCCAGTTGAAAAGAATCCAAGAATATATCTTTCACAACCTACTTTTAATAAGGTTTCAACCTCCTTTCTATCCCACCACCCACCATAGGTACTGGGGTAAAATTATTCTTAGGATACAGGGGATGTGAACCTCTTTAGAAATAATTCTTAGGGTTCTTCCAATCTTGGTTGTTCTCAGTCCATTCCACCAGCAAGCACCAAACTTGAACCGGCAGCTGCAAACCAGTTCACTCAGCAGACACCATTCAGAAATCAGCAAGTGCAGTTTAATTCAGAAGAAACCACAAGGCTTGCCAACTGCCTGAGTCCATTGAAGTTGCAAGAAGCTGCAGAAATCTCACAAGAAGTTCTGTGGTAAGTTTCTCTCTACAAAGTCACCACAAGTAAAACTCAGCAAACACAGTGTAAGGTGGACCAATACATGCATGTCATGAGCAAAAAACAGCAAAGTGGACCAAGCCAACCAATGCTCAAGATCCTGCTGTCTTTAGGGTCATATTTATATTCCTCTTAAACTTCATGCAGCCTTTCATGTGTTTGCTAGAGCAAAACATCCTTTCATCTGTGTCTGCTTCAGGAAAATATCCTTTTATTTGTGTGTCCCAACAAAACATTATTTGTCATAACTGACTTTTCAAAGAAACCAGGTTTCCACTTCACATGCCTATTGAATTCTCAATTGAACACAGAGATGCATGAAACACACACACACACACACACACACACACACACACACGGAGAGAGAGAGAGAGAGAGAGAGAGAGAGAGAGAGAGAGAGAGAGAGAGAGAGAGAGACAGAGAGACAGAGAGACAGAGAGACAGACAGAGAAAGGCAGAGAGACAGAATTAAAATATTGGAAATAAATAAAAATAACTTGTACATTACTGTACAGTTAGGTGGATTTCTTTCACTTCCCCCTCTCGCTGGAAACCTAACACTACCTTGTGAGGATCTGTGAGTATTTCTGTGCCCCATAGATAGCCCTCAACCTTGTGTCTCTCTGGCGCTCTAACGTGGAAGAACCTCAGCTGAGGACTGCTCATTCAACTGAGTGTCTGCTTGTGAGGTCAGAATCTGTGCTTCCTATTAGCAGACCTAGAATCACCTCTTCTACTCCATTAAAGAATCATTACTGAGTGAACATTACTGAACATCAAACCTCACCCAAATTATTCAGAACTTGTCAAGGTGGATTAACAGAAAATAGGGATATAAATGCCCACTTAAATCATGGTGAGCCAGACCCCCAAACCAAAAAACATGATCAATTACTTAGCCAGTGCATTAAGGTACATTATAAAAATACAAACAACATGAACAAATACTGAGAGAAACCTGGTATGGCTAAGAGGTTCTACAAGTATCTGATGAATACAGATACAGAGAGTGCTCTTATCTGACATTAAAGGGAGGGGAAGCCCTTGGTCATGTGGAAGTTTTATGCACCACATAGGGTAATGCTAGAGCAGTGAGGTGAGAATGGGTAAGTGGTTGGAGGAGCATACTCATAGAGGCAAAGAAACGCGGGGAGAGGGTAGATGGGATGGTGGGGGCTGTGGGTGGGTAACCAGGAAGAGGGATATCATTTGAAAATACTGGAATTATACTGAGAATATATACATTTGTTTGTCTTAGTTAGGGTTTTACTGCTATAAGCATATACCATGACCAAGGCTACTCTTCAAAGAACACATTTAATTGGGGCTGGCTTACAGGTTCAGAGGTTCAGTCCATTATCATCAATGCGGGAACATGGCAATATCCAGGCAGGTATAGCTCATGAGGAGCTTAGAGTTCTATGTCTTCATCTGAAGGCTGCTAGCAGAATCATGACTTCCAGGCAGTTAGGATGAGGGTCTTAGAGCCCACACCCACAGTCATATATCTACTCCAGCAAGGCCACACCTTCTCCAACAGGGCCACACCTTCTAATTGTGCCACTCCCTGGACCAAGCAGATACAAACCATCACAATAATCAAGACAACAAAGCTAAAAGACCAAATACAAACACATTCAAGGATTTGAATGTGGAAATGTATGCATGCCAGAATGAAAAGAAAGCAATAGAAATAGCTGAGTGAACACAAGCAAAAATATGATAATAGAATTCAATAGAGAAAGCTAAAGAATCCACAGATGAAAAAGAACTGGTTTTTTTTTAAATTGTTGTTGCTATTATGTTTTGAGGGAGGAAGAATTAGCAGATCAGAGATCTTAAACAATGAAGTGAAATATGAGGCATGGAGTATTTAGGTAGGAATGGTGAGGGAAAGTAAGGAAGTTGTGGGGCAAAGAAAGAATATTAACTAAAATGAAGAGTATATGAAAATACATATGTGCATTTACTATTTTGTAAGCCATGGGTTGCTGTTGTTTTTGTTTGAATAGAATATAGAGTATGAGGTATACATTTCTTCTAAAATCCAAACAGAAACAGTTGATTACATTCATAACACATATAATTTTTAACAAATAAGTTAAAAATAAAATATATTAGTTAAATAAAAATGAGTGTTAATAGTGAGATATTCTGCATGTTTGGACAAATCCAAAGATTTGGATAAATCTTAAGGATTACTAAAGAGAAAATATCAGTGCAATGATATATTATGATTTGTTGCTAAATTAGGTTTCAGAAGCTGTCAAATCAATATTAGATCTTACTATTTTCCTTGGTTACCAGTCAGAACTAGATGATAAGATTTTATTGCTGAAGATTCCACTTACCTTGTTTACAACATATAGAAAAATAAAATTATTTTCTAGTTCCATCCATTTGCCTAAGAATTTCATGAATTCATTGTTTTTAATAGCTGAGCTGTACTCCATTGTGTAAATATACCACATTTCTGTATCCATTCCTCTGTTGCACGATATCTGCGTTCTTTCCAGCTTCTGGATTTTATAAATAAGGCAGATATGAACATAGTGGAGCATGTGTCCTTATTACACGTTGAAGAATATTTTGAGTATATGCCTAGGAGTTGTATAGCCAGGTCCTCAGGAAGTACTATGTCCAATTTTCCAAGGAAACTCCAACTGATTTTCAGAGTAGTTTTACCAGCTTGCAATCCCACCAACAATGCAGGAGTGTTCCTCTCTCTCTATGTCCTTTTCAGTATCTGCTGTCAACTAAGTTGTTGAATTTAGTCATTCTAATTGGTCTGAAGTAGAACTTCAGAGTTGTTTTGATTTGCCTTTTCCTGATGACTAAGGATGATGAACATTTCTTTAAGAGATTCTAAGCAATTTGGTATTCCTCAGTTGAGAATTATTTATTTAGTTTTGTACCCCATTTCTAATAGGGTATTTCTAATAGTTATTTAGTTCTTTGGAGTCTAATTTCTTGAGTATATATATATTGGATCTTAGCCCTCTATCAAATGTACGGTTGGTAAAGATCTTTTCCCAATCTATTGGTTGCCATTTTGTCCTATTGAGTGTGTCCTTTGCCTTACAGAGGCATTTTATTTTGGCAATTTTATGAGGTCCCATTTGTCCATTCTTGATCTTAGGGCATAAGTTATTGGTGTTTAGGAAAATTTCCCTTGTGCCCATGTGTTCGTAGCTCTTCCCCACTTTTTCTTCTATTAGTTTCAGTGTATCTGGTTTTATGTAGAGGTCTTTGATCCACTTGGACTTGAGCTTTGTATAAGGAGATAAGAATTGATTGATTTGCATTCTTCTACATGCTGACTGCCAGTTGAACCAACACCATTTGTTGAAAACACTGTCTTTATTCCACTGGAAGGTTTTAGCTCCTTTGTCAAAGATCAAGTTACCATAGGTATGTGGGTTTATTTCTGGGTCTTCAATTCTGTTCCATTGATCTACCTACCTGTCTCTGTACCAATATCATGCAGTTTTTATCACCATTGTGCTGTAATATAGCTTGAGGTCAGGGATGGTGATTCCCCCAGAAGTTCTTTTATTGTTGAGAATAGCTTTTGCTATTCTAGGGTTTTTGTTATTCCAAATGAAATTGCAAATTGCTCTTTCTAACTTTCTGTAGAATTGAGTTGGAATTCTGATGGGGATTGCATCGTATCTGTAGATTGCTTTTGGCAAGATGGACATTTTTACTATATTAACCCTGCCAATCCATGAGCATGGGAGATCTTTTCATCTTCTGAAATCTTTGACGTCTTTCTTCAGAGAATTGAAGTTCTTGGCATAAAGATCTTTCACTTGCTTGTTTAGAGTCACACCAAGGTATTTAATATTATTTGTGACTATTGTGAAGGGTATTATTTCCCTAATTTCTTTCTCAGCTTGTTTATCCTTTGAGTAGAGGAAGGCTACTGATTCTTTTGAGTTAATTTTTATTAGGTAACCCAGTCACAAAAGAACACACATGGTATACACTCATTGATAAGAGGATATTAGCCTAAAAGCTCAAAATACCCAAGATACCATTCACAGAGCACGTGAAACTCAAGAAGAAGGAAGAACAAAATGTGGATGCTTCTGAGAAGGGTAGAACAAAATACTCAAAGGGATGATACGTGGAGACAAAGTGTGGAGAAGAGATTGAAGGATAGGCTATCCAGAGACTGCTCTAACTGGGGATCCATCCCATATACAGACACCAAACCCAGACACTATTGTTGATTTCAAGAAGTGCTTGCTGACAGGAGCCTGATACAGCTGTCTCCTCAGAGGCTCTGCCAGAGTCTGGCAAATACAGTGGTGGATGCTCGCAGCCAACTTTTGGATTGAACATGGGTCCCCAGTAGTGGAGTTAGAGAAAGGACTGAACGAATTGCAGAGGTTTGAAATCCATAGGATGAACAACAATATCTGCCAACCAAGCCATCGAGAGATCCCAGGAACTAAACCACCAACCAAGGACTACACATGGAGCGTCCCATGGCTCTAGCCGTTTCTGTAGCAGAGGATGACCTTGTCGAACATCAATGGGAGGAGAGGCCCTTGGTCCCGTGAAGGCTCCATGCCCCAATGTAGGGGAATGCCAGGGCAGGAAGGTATGAGTGGGTGGGTAAGTGGGTGGGTGAGCACCCTCATAGAATCAGGGGGAGGGAGGATGGGATAGGGGTTTTCCAGACGTGAAACAGGGAGAGTGTTTAACATTTGAAATGCAGATAAATAAAATATCCAATTAAAAAAAAGAAGAAGAAAGAAGAAGAAGAAGAAGAAGAAGAAGAAGAAGAAGAAGAAGAAGAAGAAGAAGAAGAAGAAGAAGAAGAAGAAGAAGAAGAAAATTAGAATAGAGCTGGCTAGTTTTCCTAATGATTGTAGTAGGTCCTATACAGGCTTCTGGGGGAAAGGACATCTGTGGTCTTCTACAATTTTAAGTCTACTGTCGTAGTTAACCTTAACTGCCTGTGAGAAACTCCTCCAAGAAACTCCTTAACTGCCTCCAAGAAATTCAAGACAAATAGCCAACTGTGGTACCTATTATCATGCCAACCTACAAGCTGCCATTCAAGCTCCCTCAGTAGCTATGGTTTCTCTCAGCTCTTCTCACCTTGTCCTCTACACTCCAGCCCATAGGCTTTTCTACTTGTCCCCCAGCTTCTGATTCCTATATAACATTGCCATTTGGGGAATACACCCTTTGGATGTCTGTCTTCTTGTCCCTCACTTTTGACCTTCTTTTGTCTTCCTCCTTTCTCTTTCATTCTTGCTTTCACCCCCTTACTCTTCTCTCGTGACCTGGCACATTCTGCAGCTCATGGTTAGTCTACTACTTTCTCTCCTGCTCTGGACACATCCCTATGCCTCTGGAAGCACTCTCTCTCTCTCATATCTACAATAAAAACTTTCTCCTCAACCAGATCCTGGAGTGGTCATTTCATCATTTCATTCACTGCCAATTTGCTAAAATCTAGCATAAACTAAAAATGGAGCTTTAATCTAGCTCAGTGGTTGGTATGTGAGTATGGCAATGAGGGATTGCCTTTTTGATAATTCACAGAGGAGGACTCAGCCCTCTGTGGCCTGGATCATTCTTTGGACAGATGTTCTTGAGTTGTGGAGTTGACTAGATAAGTATAAGCTTGTAGAGGGGAAAAAAAAGTAATTGTCATCCATGGTTTTTGCTTCAGGTTCCTAATTGGTATTCTGTTCTTTAATAATAGAGTAATTTAGAATTATCAACTAAGGAAATCCTTTTTTCTCCTAAGTTTCTTTTCATCAGCATCAACATGAAAACTAGAATACCAGTCAATGACAGTATCTACCTGCAGGACAAGGATGCCCCTGGAAAAATAATGGCATGACTATTGTACTAAGGAATCTTTTTTATTTTTTTAATTTGACCTTCATTCTACAAGAAGAGGCTTGCAACTCATACTGTAAACATAGTAAAAAAAAAAAAAAGCCATGTCTGAGGTGGTCTTATATACCCTAGAATTGAGTAAATTACTATTGTTCTTTAGCTAGATTTTTCAATGTACCAAAACTAATGCTATATCAGTCCTTTCATCAGAGAACTTTCCACCTTGCAATTTTTTTAATTTATTTTATTTTTTTAATTTACATTCCAAATCACTTCCCCTTTCCCGTTTCCTCCCTCCCCGAAAGTCCCATAAGCCCCCTTCCCTCCCTCTTTTCTCCATTCAACCCCCTCTCATTACTCTGTTCTGGCGTTCCCCTACATCCAGTCTTTCCAGGACCAGGGGTCTCTCCTTCCATCTTTTTAGAAATCTATTGATATGCGGATTGTGTCTAGGGTATTCCGAGATTCTGGGTCAATATCCCCTTATCAGTGACTGCATACCATGTGTGTTCTTTTGTGATTGGGTTACCTCACTAAGGATGATATTTTCAAGATCTGACCATTTGCCTAGGAATTTCGTGAATTCATTGTTTTTAATTGCAGAGTAGTATTCCATTGTGTAGATATACCACATCTTCTGAATCCATTCCTCCATTGAGGGACATCTGGGTTCTTTCCAGCTTATGGCTATTATAAATAAGGCTGCTATGAACATAGTGGAGCATGTGTCCTTATTGCATGCAGGTAAAGTCTCTGGGTATATGCCCAGGAGTGGTATAGCCGGATCCTCCGGGAGTGTCATGCCCAGTTTTCTGAGGAACCGCCAGACTGCTTTCCAGAGTGGTTGTACCAGCCTGCAATTCCACCAGCAGTGGAGGAGTGTTCCTCTTTCTCCACATCCTCGCCAACAACTGCTGTCTCCTGTGTTTTTGATCTTAGCCATCCTGACTGGTGTGAGATGGAATCTCAGGGTTGTTTTGATTTGCATTTCCCTAATGACTAAGGATGATGAACATCTCTTTAGGTGCTTCTCAGCCATTAGATATTCTTCAGGTGAGAACTCTTTGTGTAGCTCTGTACCCCATTTTTAATAGGGTTACTTGCCTCTCTGGAGTTTAACTTCTTGAGTTCTTTGTATATCTTGGATATTAGCCCTCTGTCGGATGTAAGGTTGGTAAAGATCATTTCCCAGTTAGTTGGTTGCCGCTTTGTCTTTTTGACAGTGTCTTTTGCCTTGCAAAAACTTTGTAATTTAATGAGGTCCCATTTGTCTATTCTTGATCTTAGAGCATAAGCTATTGGAGTTCTGTTCAGGAAATTCTCCCCTGTGCCCATATGTTCAAGGTTCTTCCCTAGTTTCCCTTCTATTAGTTTCAGTGTGTCTGGTTTTATGTGGAGATCTTTGATCCAGTTAGAATTGAGCTTAGTGCAAGGAGATAAGGATGGGTCAATTTGCATTCTTCTGCATGTTGACCTCCAGCTGAGCCAGCACCATTTGTTGAAAAGGCTATCTTTTTTCCACTGGATGGTTTTAGCTCCTTTGTCAAAGATCAAGTGACCATAGGAGTGTGGATTCATTTCTGGGTCTTCAATTCTGTTCCATTGATCTACATGTCTGTTACTGTACCAATACCATGCAGTTTTTAACACTATTGCTCTGTAGTACAGCTTGAGGTCCGGGATACTGATTCCCCCAGAGGTTCTTTTACTCTTGAGAATAGTTTTAGCTATTCTGGGTTTTCTGTTATTCCAGATGAATTTTTGAATTGCTCTTTCTAACTCTATGAAGAATTGAGTTGGGATTTTGATGGGGATTGCATTGAATCTGTGTATTACTTTTGGTAAGATGCTCATTTTTACTATATTAATCCTGCCAATCCATGAGCATGGCAGATTTTTCCATCTTCTGAGTCTTCTTCAATTTCTTTCTTCAGAGACTTGAAGTTCTTGTCATACAGATCTTTCACTTGTTTGGTTAGAGTCACGCCAAGATACTTAATATGGTTTGTGGCTATCGTGAAGGGTATTATTTCTCTTACTTCTTTCTCAGCCTGCTTATCCTTTGAGTATAGGAAGGCTTCTGACTTCTTTGAGTTGATTTTATATCCGGCCACTTTGCTGAAGTCGTTTATCAGCTGTAGGAGTTCTCTGGTGGAGTTCTTTGGGTCGCTTATGTATACTATCATATCGTCTGCAAATAGTGATAGTTTGACTTCTTCCTTTCCAATTTGAATCCCTTTGACCTCTTTTTGTTGTCTAATTGCTCTAGCTAGAACTTTAAGTACTATATTGAAAAGATATGGAGAGAGAGGGCAGCCTTGTCTAGTCCCTGATTTTAGTGGGATTGCTTCAAGTTTCTCTCCATTTAGATTGATGCTGGCTACCGGTTTGCTGTAAATTGCTTTTACTATGTTTAGATATGGGCCTTGAATTCCTGATCTTTCCAAGACCTTTAGCATGAAAGGATGCTGAATTTTGTCAAATGCTTTCTCAGCATCTAATGAGATGACCATGTGGTTTTTTTTCTTTGAGATTGTTTATGTAGTGGATTACATTGATGGATTTCCTCATATTGAACCATCCCTGCATCCCTGGGATGAAGCCTACTTGATCGTGGTAAATGATCGTTTTGATGTGTTCTTGGATTTGGTTGGCAAGAATTTTATTGAGTATTTTTGCATCGATATTCATAAGAGAGATTGGCCTGAGATTCTCTTTCTTTGTCGGATCTTTGTGTGCTTTTGGTATTAGTGTAATTGTGGCTTCATAGAACGAGTTGGGTAGTGTTCCATCTGTTTCTATTTTGTGGAACAGTTTGAAGAGTATTGGTGTTAGGTCTCCTTTAAGGTCTGATAGAATTCTGCACTAAAACCATCTGGACCTTTGCTTTTTTTGGTTGGAAGACTTCCAATGACCACTTCTATTTCTTCAGGGGTTATAGGATGGTTTAGACGGTCTATTTGATCCTGATTTAATTTTGGTACTTGGTATCTGTCAAAGAAATTGTCCATTTCCTCAAGATTTTCTAGTTGTGTTGAATACAGGTTTTTGTAGTAGAATCTGATGATTTTTTGAATTTCCTCAGTTTCTGTTGTTATCTCTCCCTTTTCGTTTCTGATTTTATTAATTTGGATACTATCTCTGTGCTCTCTGGTTAGTCTGGCTAAGGACTTATCTATCTTGTTGATTTTCTCAAAGAACCAACTCCTCGTTTTGTTGATTCTTTGTATGGTTTTATTTGTTTCTACTTGATTGATTTCAGCCCTGAGTTTGATGATTTCCTGCCTTCTACTCCTCTTTGGTGTATTTGCTTCTTTTTGTTCCAGGGCTTTCAGGTGTGCCATTAAGCTGTTAGTGTATGCTGTCTCCCGTTTCTTTTTGGCAGCACTCAGGGCTATGAATTTTCCTCTTAGCACTGCTTTCATTGTGTCCCATAAATTAGGGTATGTTGTGCCTTCATTTTCATTAACTTTCAAAAAGTCTTTGATTTCTTTCTTTATTTCCACCTTGACCAAGTTATCATTGAGTAGAGCATTGTTCAGCCTCCATGTGTACGTGGGTTTTCTTTTGTTTTTGTTGCCATTGAAGACCACCCTTATTCCATAGTGATCTGATAGGAGGCATGGGATTATTTCTATCTTCTTGTATCTGTTGAGGTCTGATTTGTGACCAATTATATGGTCAATTTTGGAGAAGGTATCATGAGGAGCTGAGAAGAAGGTGTATTCTTTAGCTCTAGGATGAAATGTTCTATATATATCTGTTAGTTCCAGTTGGTCCAAGGCTTCAATTAGATTCACTGTGTCCCTGTTTAGTTTCTGCTTTCCTGAACGATCTATTTCAGAGAGCGGGGTGTTGAAGTCACCCACTATTATTGTGTGCGGTGCGATGTGTGCTTTGAGTTTTAGTAAAGTTTCTTTTACGAATGAGGGTGCCCTTGCATTTGGAGCATAGATATTCAGAATTGAGAGTTCTTGATGGTGGATTTTTCCCTTGATCAGTATGTAGTGTCCTTCTGTGTCTTTTTTGATGACTTTAGGTTGAAAATCAATTTTATCCGATATTAGGATGGCTACTCCACCTCGTTTCTTGAGGCCATTTGCTTGTAAAATTGTTTTCCAGCCTTTTACTCTGAGGTAGTGTTTGTCTTTGACACTGAGGTGCGTTTCCTGCATGCAGCAAAATGCTGGGTCCTGTTTACGTATCCAGTCTGCTAGTCTATGTCTTTTAATTGGGGAATTGAGACCATTGATATTAAGAGAGAATAAGGCATAGTGATTATTGCCATCTGCCATTCTTGACGCTATCTTTATGTTTGAGTGGTTATCTACTTTTGGGTTTGATTCAAGAAGGTTATTATCTCATTTTTTCCAGGGTGTTGTTTCTCTCCCTGTATTGGAGGTTTCCACCTATTATCCATTGCAGGGCTGGATTTGTGGAAAGATATTGTGAAAATTTGGTTTTATCATGGAATATCTTGGTCTCTCCATCTATGGTGATTGAGAGTTTTGCTGGGTATAGTAGTCTAGGCTGGCATTTGTGCTGTCTTAGTGTCTGCATGAGATCTGCCCAGGATCTTCTGGCTTTCATAGTCTCTGGTGAGAAGTCTGATGTGATTCGGATAGGTCTTCCTTTGTATGTTACTTGGCCCTTTTCTCTTACTGCTTTTAGTATTTTTTCTTTGTTTAGAACATTCGGTGTTTTGATTATTATGTGACGGGAGGTATTTCTGTTCTGGTCCAGTCTGTTTGGAGTTCTGTAGGCTTCTTGTACGTTCATCGGCATCTCTCTCTTTATGTTAGGGAAGTTTTCCTCCATAATTTTGTTGAAGATGTTTACTGGCCCTTTAAGTTGCAAATCTTCACTCTCATCTATACCTATAATCCTTAGGTTTGGTCTTCTCATTGTGTCCTAGATTTCCTGGATGTTTTGGGTTACACGTTTTTTGCATTTTGCATTTTCTTTGATTGTTGAGTCGATGCTTTCTATGGAATCTTCAGCACCTGAGATTCTTTCTTCCATCTCTTGTATTCTATTGTTGATGTTTGCATCTATGACTCCTGATTTCTTCCCAAGGTTTTCTATCTCCAAAGTTGTCTCCCTTTGTGATTTCTTAGTTGTTTCTACTTCCTTTTTTAGTTCCTGGATGGATTTGCTGAGATCCTTCACTTGTTTGTTTGTATTTTCCTGTATTTCTTTGAGGTATTTTTGCATTACCTCTTTCAGGATTTCTTCCTGATGACCCACGTTCTCCTGCATTTCTCTGAGCGACTTTTGTGTTTCCTCCTCATGGGATTCCATCTGTTGATCCATTGTCTCCTGCATTTCTTTAAGCAGTTCTCGTGTTTCCTTTGTAAGGGCATCTAACCGTTGATTCATTTCTTTAAGCAATTTTTGTGTTGCCTCCTTATGGGCATCCATCTGTTGACCCATATTCTTCTGCATTTCTTTATGCAAATTTTGTGATTCCTTTGTGAGTGCATCTACCCATTGATTCATCTCGTTAAGTGATTTTTGTGTTGTCTCCTTGTGCGCCTCCATCTTTTGATCCATGTTCTCCCGCATTTCTCTAAGCGATTTTTGTGTTTCCTTTGTAAGGGCTTCTAACCATTGATTCATGGTCTCCTGTAACTCTTTATGAGATTCATTTGTGTCCTTCTTGTGATCCTCTAATAGCATCATGAGAAGTGATTTTAAATCCAGATCTTGTCTTTCGGGTGTGGTGGGGTATCCAGGACTTGCTGCTGTTGGAGAGTTGGGTTCGGATGGTCCCACATTACTTTGATTTCTGTTAGTAACATTCCTACGTTTGCCTTTTGCCATCTGGATACCTCTGGTGTTAGTTGGTCCTGCTGCCACTGGCTGTTGGTTGGACCTCCTGTGAGCCTGCAAAGCTATTTCTGCCCCCCTGGATTACCAGGATTCCCCTGGCACCGATTTCTGGGGCCTACCTGCTCCTGAGTGACTTTGGAGCCCTAATGTGCCTTGCCCCAAGTGATCTTATATTGGGGAGGCCTTGCACATCTAAAGGCTCAGCCTAGTGGATTCCTGGAGCAGAGGTCGCCATAGGGAGGCTGGTAGGCTCCTGCCCTGTGCAGGGGTGTGTGATCTCTCCTAGGGAGGGGAGGGGGCGTCCCTCTGCCAGGCAGAAGTCCCACAGCAGAGCTGGCGCGCTGGTTACTGCAGATCAGCCCAGCACTTGGGAGCCGCATACACACAAGCCGCCCGAGACCCAAGTGATATTATGCCTGTCTGTCTCAGAACCTGGCTGTCCCAACCTCCCAGTTACTGGAGCAAAGATGGCGGAGGGCACTCTCTGTGGTGCCGCTCACCCTGTAGATGCGATGACCCGCCGATCTGGCACCCAGATGACCACAGCGCTGACCCGTTCTCGGGCACAGACGGAAGCCCCAACAGGCCGTGTCCCCAGTGGTGTTATATTGGGGATAGGGAGCTTGGGGTACCTGTCTCTTCAGTGCAGTCTGCGGGAACAGAGGTCGTGGAAGGAAAGCTGGTAGGCTCCCGCCCAGTGTGGGGTCCCTCTGCCTCCACCTTGCTATTTATGACTGAGAATACAAAGATACATGACTAGTGCTGAACCTTAAGCCAGGTATTTGTACCATTTTGTCTAAAATTAAGGAAACATCATGGAAGAGGAAGTGAAATGCCAGAGCCAATAGTGAGAAGAAATGTTTAATGCTGTCTTCTGGGCGTGGTACAGTCAATGTCATCATGACCTCTTAGAGGATGAGGCTGCCTACATCGATCTATGTAAGACTTAGCCAATCAAGAGGTAGTCACAAGTAGAACACACTCTATTATTACTTGTTGATCTATTGGATATGGATGGCTTTTGAGGGAGAGGGAATCAATGTCTTCAGCTATGTACTCCAAACAGAGGCCATCAGGCAAGATGGATATGTAGAAACCTATGGTTACATATGATTATTAAAGCCAATAGATCTCAAAATCTAAATTACCTGAGTGAGGAAATTACACTTCTAGGGAAGAGGGAATGTGTTTATCAGGAAGAGCAAAGAAGTGTCAGCTTTATATAGTAATTAGAAGGTAGCTTATACATGTGTGAAATTATCAAAGATCAAAGTCAATAGAAGTTATGAAAATATGAGGGCTGGAGAGGTGGCTTAGTGTTTAAGATCAATAAAAGAACTTTCAGATGACCTAAGTAAAATTCTCAGTTCCCACATGACAGTTTAAAAAGCTGTCTGCAACTCCAGATCCAGAGAGCATGATGTTTTCTTCTAGCCTTTGCAGGTAGCAATCACAGATCTGGTGTACAGATATATGTGCAGACAAATCACCCATAAGCATAAAATAACTTTAAAAGTTATGAAATATGTTTCTAAATAAAAATTAAACTTTTATTAGAAAAAGAGAAATCTAACCTTTAAATAGGTAGCTGCATTTATCAACTCTCCCTCAATTAGGCCAAAAACATTGTATTCCATTATCAAACGCCATCTTACTTATCAGTTTTACTTATCCATTTATATATTTCTATTTATTCTGTTTGATATTAATTGAATTTCTTATGCTTTTAAATTTATATCTTATATAAATTGTGGATAATTTTATTCCCTAATCTATGAAATAATACTTCTTTCTCTAGACTGTTTTTTTTTTAGAATGATGAAGACTGTCTTGTTTGTTAGAACTTCTAATTCTCTGTATATGCTCACTTTTTCATATCTTAAATTCATTTGGTTCTCTGAAGCCCTACTTTATTAAATTACTTAAAATTTTATTTGAGTCATTCATTTCCAGCAGCACCTACATTGATGTTCAATCCATATTTTGAATGTTTTTATTCAAGCTATTATTTACTTAAAAACTTTGTTTTACTTTTCATGCATGCGTATTGATTGGCCATTTTTGTAATCCCAGCTTCGTGTTTTCTAAGCATTCATTGTTGGGAAGACATCTATGCACAGTTCAGAAAAATTTAAGACCAAATACTAAACTAAGCCTGTTGTATTCGTGAGGTAAACTCATTCATATAATTGATGAGTATGAGCTTCTTTTTGTGTGTTATTTCTTTATCATAGATCTGGACTAACTAAAGATTACGTTGTTGAAGAGGCTGAGTTGCATAGGAGATAACTCTCTTGCTTTTGTGATGTGGAACACAAGGAAAACATCTAATAATTAATTTGCATCTCTCTATACCAGTAATACCCAACAGAAACATTCTATTTTTAAGAAACTCACTTCTCAATAATGTTAGGACCACTTTTTAATGAGTCCTAGGGTTTTTTTTCTTTCCTGAAACCTAAAAGTTTAACAGGCATTTTGTGTTTAGCTGTGGCAATAAGACCCCAAGACATCAAATGTATTTTTTCTACAAATATTTTATTTTATACCTTCAACATTTTCTTTGAAGGATCTATTATTATTGACATTTTGAAGATAGTTTATCTGTATGATATTGGGAGTATCTTACATTTTAATTACCGTATATTTATATGTATATTTTCATAAACTTACATGAAGTTTATGAAAAAAAGTATATAAAGTTATGATCACTTCATTAAATTAGATACTATATGGGTAAGAATATAAAGTTTCAAATAATAACTTTTCATCTAAAGCTATATTGTATATTACAACTCAAATTCTGAATGTTTGAGATATGAGGAAGGTTTTCTTTTGCTGAATATGATAACCTGATCACAATTGATATATTTTTTATAATGAAATAAGTTAGTTCATTCCTAGATTATCTATGTGATAGAGAAAGCTGCAATTACACATTACTTTCTTTTACTAATTCTTTTATTTATTCCATCTCAAATGTTGCTCCCTATCCCAATTCCCCCCCACACCCCGAGTTCTTCACCTCATCTCCTCATCACTTCTGAGAGGATGTTCCCTCCCTCCCTCAGCACCCCCCTTCCCCACTGAGGTACTCACCTTCTCTGGGGTTTCAAATCTTCACAGGACTAGGTCTCCCACTGAGGCCAAACAAGGGAGTCCTTTGTTACATCTGTGTCTGGGGCCTTGGACCAACTCAGGTATGCTCTTTGGTTGATGGTTTAGTCTCAGGGAGCTCCTGGTGATCTTGGTTAGTTAATACTGTTGATTTTCCTATGTTGTTCTCCTCTTCAGCTCCTCAGTCCCTCCCCTAACTCTTCCATATGAGTCCACAGACCTCAATACAATGGTTGGCTATAAGTATCTGTATCTGTCTCAGTCAGCTTCTAGAAGAGTCTCTAAGAGGACAGCCATGAAAGGCTCCTGTCTGCAAGTACAACGCAGCATCAGTAATAGTGCCAGGCTTTGGTTACCATACAAGGGATGAACCCCAAGTTAGGCCAGTCACTAGACAGCCTTTCCTTCAGTCTCTGCTCCATTTTTGTCCCTGCATTTCTTTTAGACAAGTTTAACTCTGAGTCAAAAATTTTGAAGATAGGTTGGTGACCCCATCCCTCTACTGGGGGCCTTGTCTATCTACTGAAAGTGGTCTCTTCAGGTTCCATCTCCCCACTGTTGGGCACTTCTTTCAGCTATATAGGAATTTACAATGAGTGGCAGCATGTACAAAGTATGCACAAGGCCAAGCAAGAAAAGATGTGGAAATATTGGTAATAGCTAGCTGACCAGAGAAGGGGAAACAGTTTTCTATAAAAGTGTAGTCCCTTATAAGTCAACTATACTCCAGTACAAGACCACGTATTCAAGAATATCAGTCAACACAAGTCAATGTTCAACTACTTAAAAAAATAGCAGTATACATATTTGGGTGGGTAGAAAATTGGTGTTTGATATTGGAGAAGTTGTTGACATTCTCAAAGAACTAATAAAATGTATCTCATAATCATGTTTCTCCAATCTGCCGATTCCTTCCCTTATAAAAGAAAAGAGAATGTGAAACCAATTAAGTAAAGAGCTACAAAGGAATAAATAAGGACAGTTGACAGAAAAATATAAAATAATTATTCTATCAAATATATGAGTGCACACATATGTTGTAATCTAAAAATAGAAGTGTGAAATTTTCATTTTACAGGTTGAATCTACTTTTACCTTTATGCATATTAATTCAGTTTCACTTAGGAGGGAAAAAAAAACCCTCCAGAGATTTTAAATAGCTTTTATTTCTCTCATAGCTTAGAAATATAAGAACAAAGTGCAGGTCCAGGCTTGTCTGTGCCAAAGATGCACAATTAAGGCCTAATAGTCTATATTATGAATTGCTACTTTAGTTAAGGTTCTCAACTCTCTGCAAATCATCAGTTTAGTGACTAATGTAAATTTATATAAATTAAAGAGACTTGTAGAAATGTTTTTCAGTCATTACTTTTTGGTCTTTTTGGAAATAACAATATGACAAAATTATCTTTTGAATAAAGAATATATAATATATTATCTTGTAAAAGATGATGCTTCATAAAGATAAAGGAACAATTAGACTTTTCTGAATTTCTACTGGTTTCTATTTACAGAGCATTCTTCTTAAAAATTTTTTGTGAAGGTAGTTTATAAACTAATGAATTTTATTGAATTTTTCCTATATATATATATATATATATATATATATATACACTTAGTTTTGTAAAGACTATATATTATTTAATTATATAAAACAGATTTAAAAAATACTGTGCCTCTATGAAAATATTCCAGGTATTTTAGAAGGTACTGTATAGTTAGTGTACCGAAAAGACACACAACTGCAGAAGAAATCAAAATATGTAATAAAATCAAACTTAAAACCATACACCTTGTTCTTATCAGCAATTCTAATCGCTCTCTTATCTTCTTGTTTACTCCCATCCTCTCCTCAAACAGTTTCTTCTTCTACTAAATATATATACCAATATGTTCTTTGGAAGATTATTTTAAAAGTTATTTTTATTATTTTTAGCTATGTGTACATGTATATGTAGAGGGGAGGGATAGGACATGGATTTGAGTTCAAATGCTGGGGGAGGCCAGAGGTGTCAGATCTCCCAGAACTGGAGTAATAGACAGTTGAGAGACTCTGACATAGGTCCTGTCAAACAAACCTGGGTTCTCTGGAAGAGCATTAAATTCTGTAAAGCACTGAGCGATCTCTTTAGTCCCTAGTTATTACATTGCCTTCTCTTGTCTTTTCTAATTTTTTTTTTTATTTTCTAAGTTTTTTTATTTACATTCCAAATGATTTCCCCTTTCCTGTTTCCTCCCTCCCTGAAAGTCCCATAAGCCACCTTCCCTTCCTCTGTTCCCCATTCAACCCCTGCTCGCTTCTCTGTCCTGGTATTCCCCTACATCCAGTCTTTCCAGGACCAGGGGTCTCTCCTTCCATCTTCTTGGAAATCTATTGATATGTGAACTGTGTCTAGGGTATTCCGAGATTCTGGGTTAATATCCCCTTAGCAGTGACTGCATACCATGTGTGTTCTTTTGTGACTGGGTTACCTCATGAAGGATGATATTTTCCAGTTCTGACCATTTGTCTAGGAATTTTGTGAATTCATTGTTTTCAATTGCAGAGTAGTATTCCATTGTGTAAATATACCACATTTTCTGAATCCATTCCTCTGTTGAAGGATAACTGGGTTCTTTCCAACTTCTGGCTATTATAAATAAGGCTGCTATGAACATAGTGGAGCATGTGTCCTTATTGCATGCAGGGGGAGTCTCTGAGTATATGCCCAGGAGTGGTATAGCAGGATCCTCTGGGAGTGTCATGCCCAGTTTTCGGAGGAACCGCCAGACTGCTTTCCAGAGTGGTTGTACCAACTTGCAATCCCACCAGCAGTGGAGGAGTGTTCCTCTTTCTCCACATTCTTGCCAACAACTGCTGTCTCCTGTGTTTTTGAACTTAGCCATTCTGACTGGTGTGAGATGGAATCTCAGGGTTGTTTTGATTTGCATTTCCCTAATGACTAAACATCTCTTTAGGTGCTTCTGAGCCATAAGATATTCTTCAGGTGAGAACTCTTTGTTTAGCTCTGTACCTCATTTTTTAATAGGGTTGCTTGGCTCTCTGGAGTCTAACTTCTTGAGTTCTTTGTATATATTGGATATTAGCCCTCTGTCAGATGTAGGGTTGGAAAAGATCATTTCCCAGTTTGTTGGTTGCCGCTTTGTCCTTTTGACAGTGTCCTTTGCCTTACAGAAACTTTGTAATTTTATGAGGTCCCATTTGTCAATTCTTGATCTTAGAGCATAAGCTATTGGAGTTCTGTTCAGGAAATTCTCCCCTCTGCCCATATGTTCAAGGTTCTTCCCTAGTTTTCTCTTGTCTTTTCTTCCTTCCTTGCATTAGACCTTACCCCCAACTCATAGACTCCTTTGTATTTTTACATAGTGCACATTTATGCATATGCCTTCATGCATACATAAATAAACCTATACATATACTCATATATATTCTATGCAAATTTAAACCTGCATTCTTTCTTTGATATATGACTTCATAATTTCAGCTGCTGTCACTTAACAAAATTACCATTTTCCAGCATCATTTCACTCTTTAAATTTAAGTTACACACACACACACACACACACACACACACACACATGCACATATATATATATATATATATATATATATATATATATATTAAACTTAAGTTATATATATAACATTTTATCTATTTATCTTCTTGTCTTACATGTTAAGTGTACATATCTTATCTGGTATATGTGTATCATATTTTGTAAGGTTCTTTGCTAGGTAGACTGTTGGTCTTCATTCCCCAGAATCATGATGAACACCTTCTAGAAACTTTGAAATTATTTCTTTTTGTTTGTTTGGCTGGTTGGTATTTTCCACCTTTATATGAAGAGTATATATGTCATAGAAATTTTTTTCTCTGGCCATTCCTATCTAACTTGCTAAAAATGCCTTTTGTGTTTGAACATTCATTTCTTTCTGTCGATTTGAACAAATTTTAATAAAAATTTCCTTGACTAACTTCTCTGTGCTCTGAGATTTATTTCATTAATTTCTGTTTTCTGTTACTCATCTAGGGAGTAACAAGGCTGGAGGTGTATTTGGCTTGACTTAATTCTTTTATTTTTCATTTTTGTCCATATTTTCCTTGTAACTTATAAATATTCTATACCTGCTTTTGTGAATTCATGAATCTCTGTCTCTCACTTTGGCAGAGTGTCTATTTTATTTTAACTCTTACCCTTGATTGTGTTACACTGAGACAACATCTAGTTCAACATCTCATTAAGAAATCTCCCATTACTCTCTATAAGGCAAATTTATTATAATATATTAATAATGTTCTGCCTTAAACAAATTCATGTGAAAGATAGCAATGCTTCCTTTGAAAGAAAGAGTGCAATATTAGGAAATAAGAAATGCAGGGTAGGCACTGTACTCCTTGATGAGTTTATTAGCAGAGTACATTCAGGACCTTAAAAAATCAGATATTTGCTTCAAGTGTTATCCTTTAAAGACCATAAAGTTTATAATTCCATCACTTGAGAAAATATATGCTATACACATTCCCCATCAACTTAAAGAAATGAAAACTTTCTAGTATATGGGCTGTGCTTTTCTGCCTTGTTCTTGTATTACTCTGTAGGGAGACATTGTCTGTGTCCTGATTATTCTGATGTTTCATTTTAAGAGATTTAAGATAATTCTTCTCAGGGCATGTAAAAAAACAGACTGTGTCTTCTGCCCATGATTTGAATATGCTGAATTTATACCTGGGAGAAGGCTCATGTGGAATAAATTTATGATTGTTGGCACTGGTCCCTGTTTGAGGATTTATGATAACCTACCAAGTTCAGATACAAGAAAAACCAAAATGCTCTGTTTAATTCAAATTCCATACTTAAAATTCCATTTTCATAGAACACACATTCTATTTTTTGCTATAAAATATAAATGTATATTTAATGATGATTGCACATTAAATGTTACATTTGATGTTATATTATTAATTGAAATGTGGTGTTCAAAGATGGTATAAGAAAGATCATTTATCAAAACATTTAATAAAATTGCTGCTAAAATTAACCCTACATGAATTTCAATGTTGTACTTTTAGTGTTTGTCATGACTCTATTATAAACAATTCTATTACATGTAGCTGAAATTCACTATGTGCTTATTATGTACAGCACTATGTGCTTATTATGTACAGCAATGTAGTGCCATAAAATGGTTACACACTAATTATCCAAATTACATCCCTACATTCTACCCATTTCTTATGTTGAAAGTTGCAAGTGTTTCTTATTCTATAGATGAATAAAGTGAGCATTTGCTAATCTAGGTTTCTTAGACAAGCATAGACACTGGTTTGGCCAAAGGTATACTACCTTCACTTTTACAATTTTATTAGGACACTTTACCTCCTTTTAAAAGTGTAAGGTCATTATGAATTCATAAAAATGATCTTTAAATTTGTTTTCATGGATTTTAAAGTTTAGGCATTACTCAAGATCCTTTACTGACCTTACAATGAAGATATGCCTCCTTTCAGTTGACAACTAATCATAGACCCTAGGTAGCATTCAATACAATTTAAGAAAGCATTGTCTTTGAAGCTGTTTTGGGGGGTTTTACCATGTAGTCTTAGGAGTAAAAGAAAATGATGTTCTATTGGTTGTATAAAATCTCAAACTTTGATATTTATTATGAATGTATTTAGAACCTCAGTAAATATCACTGTGCTATAAGAGCACAAATAAACATAAACATAAACATAAAAGCATGAATGGTCAAAGAATTGGAATAAAGAAATTTATTTTTATTTTAGAAAGATTTTTTTTTAAAATTTGTGTGTATGATTGATTTGCCCACATGCAATTATTTGCACCATGTGTATACCTGGTACCAATGAGAGTCAGAAGATGATTTTGGATTTCACAAGACTGGAGTTACTGATTGTTGTGAAAGGTTATATTGGTGCTGAGAATTGGACCTGGGTTCTCTGTGAGTTCACAAAATATTCTTAAGTTCTGTGCCATGTCTCTAGACTGTAATGTTGTTCTTTTGTTTGTTTATAGAAAATAGTTCAGAGATAATTTATTCATTTCTAACTACACCTTATATTAATATAATTTTGTTAACTAAGATGTCATGGGTGTGTCCTGCAGAACATTCTCTTCTTTATTATTTTTAGTTTGTGTACACTTCATTTGTGTGTACATGTTTATGTGTGTGTCCATGTTTATTTGTGTGTTTATGTGTGTGTGCATTTGATTATGTACAAATGCATTAGTCTCCATGTGTGTCTTGCATATGTTTATGTGCATATGGAGGGAAGAAGTCAATGTCAGGTGTATTTTGCCATCACACTTGATCACAGATTTTTAAACAGTTTATCTAACTGAACCTAAAGCTCAAAACCACCACACTATTAAGCTCCAGATATCCTTTTATCTGCTACTCCATTTTTGTTTATAGGCAGGTACTTCGATGCTTGAATTTTTAAATAGGTGTTTCTCGTGTTCCCATGCTTATATTGTAAGTAACCTACAGACACAACCATTTGCTTACACCCTAGCAGAATATCTTCTTTACTGATTGCAATCAGCATACTCACACAAGACAAATATCTTTTGTGACAATTAAATAAAGATTATTCATAATATTTTCAGGATCTTATATATTTCATGCTTCTAGTAGCAAGCATAAATATAAATCTATGCCTAACTATATGCACTTTCATATAGCAATATGGGTATCTCTTCATAATGTAAGCCTTTCAATACTTCTGAGATAATAAACTCAAAGATATAGTGTATAACGTTTTATAATTAAGCTAGGCATGGAGACTCATGGCTGTAGTTCCAATACTCAGAAGCAGAGGCAGGAGGATTGTCATGAGTTCAAGCAAGTCTAGGCAATACAATTATTTCTGTAATAGTCTGAGCTACAGAGTGAGACCTAATCTCAAGCATAAGTATATATATGATGTATATGTATATGTATATATATATATATATATATATATATATATATATATATATATGTATCCACACTATTGCCCAATTAGATGTCATTTTTACAGGCACAGATTCTGATTTGATGTAGCTTAAAACATCGTTTTAAAAAAGCAAAATTTTAAATGTGGAAAACATTTTCTGTAGTCCATTTGGACATTCATGAATTCATAACGTTTACTCTGCAAGACAGATTTTCATAAATTTTGACCATATAGTTTAGGCATTAAGATACATGTGCTATGGAAGCACTGAACACTTGTTGGGCATGGCACTCCAAGTGTTCAGGAGAAGGGAAAGGTAGAACTTCTGTGTACTTTAAGCTGGATATGGTGGTTCCTCCTTTTTATTAATTATTTTACTTCTTTACATTTAAAATGTTGTGCCCTTTCCTGTTCTCCTATCCACAACCCCCCACCCCATTACCTCCTCTTTGCCTCTAAGAGGGTGCTCCCCTACTCACCCACTCTTGCCTCACCTCCTTTGCTGGGGCATTAAACCTCCATAGGACCAAGTGCCTTCCCTCCCTCTGATGCCAGATAAGGCAGGCCTCTTACATATGCAGCTGGAACCATGGGTCCCTCCATGTATACTCTTTAGTTAAGTCACTGGGATCTCTTGTGGGGTAGAGTTAGTTGATATTTTTGTTCTTCCTATGGGGTTGCAAACTCCTTCAGTCCTTCCCCTGAGTCTTCCCTGGGCTCAGTCAATGGATGGATGTGAGTATTTGCATCTGTCATAGCCAATGATAAAACTGGAGAAGCAGAGGTAGGCAGATCTCTGATTTTGAGCACAGCCTCATCTACCTATTGAGTTCTAAGAGTACCCAGAGCTGAGTAGTGAGACTGTGTATCAAGATCAACAGCAGCTAATATATATTCTATTTATATAGATATAAAATAAATTTTTATTAAAAATATCAGTTACTAAAGAAATAAGAATGTGCTTTTGTAAATTATTTTAAAAGGTAGATTTGTCTGGAAAAATATTTTTAATGCACAAAACTTGGCATGTATGGTTTTTCTATATTTATTGATTAATTTTGTCAGAATATTTGCTCTTGTATAAAATGTTAACTTGGCTTATTTTGGTTCTGTTTTTTAAATGTCCTTTATCTCTGCTCTGAAAACATTGCCATTAGATTAAACATTTTATTTTTTGTTTTTAGATTAATTTTAATTGAAATATAATTCTGGATTTATTGTGGGTTCTCATTCAAGTCTGTGCAATATTTCTCTTTTGAACTTCAATTTTAATATTTCATTATGTATTTTTTAAACTATAAAATTCAAAAAGCACTTATTAGAATTAAACATTACTGTGTCTTATGTGTGTATTATGTTGAGACTTTCAGTAAAAATAAAGAATTTTGGATCCAGTTTAAAAAAAAAAAACAAAAAGATCAACAGCAGCTACTACAAAATAAATAAGTAAAAAAAATGAAAGAAGAAAGGAAAAAAGAAGTAAAGAAAAAGAAGTAAAGAAAAAGATGAGAGAAAGAAAAAGAAAGAAAGAGAGAGGGAGAGAAATAAAGAAAGAAGAAAGAAAAGAGAAAAGCAGACTTGTACTTTGACAGAGTACTTAAGATTCTGTTGCACATCTGCCATTGCTCATAAGGTGTCTTATAAAAGTTTAAATAACTAAGAGTAATACATTTTAACTTAGTTTATTATTTTTATACAAAGCTGTTGAGACTTACATACCAAAAATGTGTACAAATGATTCTTTTAAATGATCGTTGCTATCATACCACCAAAAACTAGATTCAGGAAATTATCAATAGCTTTCTTGTTTGACAAGCTAAGTAAATTTAAGTTTTGAAGACGTTCAGAATTTTGTGTCTGTCTTTCTATTCCTCTTAGCATTAAACTAATAATCCCCTTGTAGTTTTAAGGAAATACTGATGCAATCAAAAGCATAAGTCTAAATTTTGTGACTCTGACTCTGATTCTTTCTTTTTTCTTACTTCTTCTCAGGCTACATGTCCAAGAAGAAGAGAAAAGGCAAAATAATACACTGCAGAAGGCTTCCAGTATCCTAGAATTTATCTCTCAGACTGTTTAATAACAAGAAATTTTGGTTGTAATATAATGTTTCAATTATTTTTTTCTGAAAAGTAAATACAATGTATTTTGATCATATATTACCAAATATTCTTACCAAATATTTGAATATTACCAAATATTCTCTGCAACTTCTCCCATACTCCCATTCCTCCCTACACCCTTAAATAATCCACAGATTCTTATTTTTGCTATCCTTTCACTTTTAGGTGTGGTGTGCTATCTATTGGATTGTTGTCAACCTACAGGATCTGCATCCTTAAAGAAAACTAACTCTATCTTCCACAGAAGTGATCAATACAGTTAGAGATGGGAGTTCCTAGGTCTCTTCTCTCTCTAGGGAATGTTCACTAGATTTATTTTATGCGGGCAGCTATAGTTATTATAGGTTCATGAGGGTAGAAGTTCTATCATGTCCAGAAGACACTGTTTTGGTCTGGCTTTCTCTGACCTCAAGCTTTTGCAATCTTTATGATGTCTCCTGTGATCATAATTTTGGAGACTGGATGGTACAGATGTTCTATTTCTGGGTGAGCACTTCCCTTTATTAGACTCTGCATTTTGATCAGTTTAGATAGTATTAACTGTCTTCCACAGAACAAAAAATTTCTAGGATAAGAACTGAGAGTTTTATTAAACTATGGGCACTAAAAATACAGAAGGCAGTTTGATACTATTACAGTTTAGGAAAATAATAACAGTAGTTCTGTTCTTTGAGACTATAACCACCCTTACCAGTGATTCTTGGCTAGATTTATACTATCATACATGTTTTTCTTCCTCTGAAGGCAGTCTTAAATCCAATAAAATTGATTGTTGACTCCACAATATTTGAGCCATTATTCCAACAATGGACATATACTGATAGTTATTATAAGTTCAAATGGTACACAACTCAATAAAACTATTGATAACTTTCTCCCCAGCAGCCTATGAAGTGATTTCTAGAACTAAAAATGATAGTTAGTTGGAAGGAAGCTTACTTATCAGAACAAACTTTATTCCTTCATGTATTTGGTGTCTTTAGCATGATATTTTACCTTCAAACCTTGATAAACAAGCATGGGGAGTGACAATAGTTTGCACTGGTTCGGAGGATACAGGACACCCCTGACTAACTAGAGAAGGTATCCTAGACCTGGCACTGGGTTTGCTTTCGTAACTGTCTACTTTGGTAACTAGTTACAGTTTTGCTGCTGTGAAGACACACAATGACCAAAGACAAATCTTATGAAAGAAAGCATGTAATTAGGGCCTTGGTTATAGTTTCAACGTTTTAGTCCATTTTCATAACAGGGAGTGTCACAGCATGCAGACTGGAGCTGGAGAAGTAGTTGAGTGCTGTGTCTTGGTCAGTAGGCAGAGAGCTTGAACATGGACCTGGTATGAATTTTTGAAACCCCAAAACACATCTCCTGTAATACACTTCTTTCAACAAGGTCACACCTACTCCAGAAAGGCAACACCTTCTAATCCTTATAATTTTTTTTAAATAGTAATACTCCCCAGTGACTAAGTATTTAAATAAATGATGCTATGGTGTTTTTTCTTATTCCAACCATCACAGTGACTCATGGCTTCTTGATAGAACATTATTCTTCTGTGTGTGGTATTTCTAATTAAAATATTATATATATATATTTGTGTGTGTATGTGTCTTTGTATGTGTATGTGTGAAACTTATAAAACAGTGGGTTTCTGTATTAGTCAGGATTCTCTAGAGTCACAGAACTTACGAAATGTTTCTCTATATTGAGGAAATTTATTGTGATGACTTACAGTCTGTAGTCCAACTATCCCAACAATGGGCAGCTGTGGATGGGAAGTTCAAGAACCTAGAAGTTGCTCAGTCCCATGAGGCTAGTTATTTCTGCTAGTCTTCTGTAGAAGTAGGTTCTAACAAATGTGCTGGCAAGTAAGTGTAATCAGTCGAAGAAGAGTGAATCTTTCTTCTTCCAATGTACTTATGTAGGCCCCCAGCAGAAGGTAGGACCCAGATTAAAGCTGTGTACCACCAGCCTGGATCTGGGATTTGCTTTGTCTCAGGCTAATCTTGAACTCAGGGATCTCCTTGCCTCTGTCTCTTGGGATTAAAGGGGTGTACTACTTTGCCTGGGTCTAAGATTTTCATAGCCACCATGCCTCAAGATCTCCATGCCAAAATCCAGGTCAGAAACTTGTGTCTTCTAGCCTCAAGATCTGGATCACAATTGTGGAAGGTAATTCCTTCCAGATATATTTAAGTTGACAACCAGGAGTAGCCATGTGCCTTTTTTAAATATACATAGTTCAGTAGTCTCTTCTTCTGCACTGCCGGTCACTCCTATGCCTCTCCTCAACTAAACTTCCTTTCTCATTGCATGTGATATGACAAATAAGGTGGATATTAGTCCAAAAGCTCAGAATACTCATGATACAACCCACAAACCATATGGAGCTTAAGAAGAAGTAAGATCAAAGTATGGATGCTTCAATCCTACATAGAAGGGAGAACAAAATTGTCACAGGAAGTAGAAGGAAGGAGGAACCTGGGAGGGAAAGAGGAGCATGATGGAAGTAAAAGGGGGGGGGGAGGAAATCAGATATTTGAAGGGACAGGAGAGAAGTACAGAGGATCAGGAAATCGAATAGAAATATGTAGCAGTGGGGGAGAAGGAACTGGGGGTAGCTACTAGAAAGTCCCAGATGTTAGGGAAGCAAGTGGCTCCAAGACCCCAACAGGGATGACATTAACTGAAATACCCAACAAAGGGGAGATAGAACTTATAGAGACCACCTCCAGTAGATAGGCACTTCCACCCAGTTGAGAGATGGGGCAACCCACCCATATCAAAATTTTTAATCCAGAAGTGTTCCTGCCCAAAGGAAAGACAGGAACAAAAAGTGTTACAGAGACTGAAGGATCCCACGTAGGGATGCCTCCCATCTTCAGACAACAAACCCCCACACTATTGCTGACGCCAAGAAGCGCTTGCTGACAGGAACCTGGTATGGCTGTTCCCTGAGAGATTCTACCAACACCTGTCCAATACAGATGCAGAGACTTACAGACAAACATTGGACTGAGCTCAGAAACTCCAATGGAAGAGCTAGGGAAAGGACAGAAGGAGCTGAGGGGGTTTGCAACCCCATAGGAAGAACAATATCAACTAACCAAACCACCCAGAACAACTAGAAACTGACCCACTAACCAAAGAGTACAGCAGAGTATACATGTGTAGCAGAGGATGGCCTTATCTGACATCAATGGAAGGGAGGCCTTTGGTCCTGTGGAGATTTGATGCCCCAGCGTAGGTGGATGATAGAGTAGTGAGATAGGAGTGGTTGAGTGGGAGGAGGAGCACCCTCATAGAGGCAAAAGGAAGGGGGAATGGGGGAATAGAAGAGGGTGTTGTGGGAAGGGTAAACAAATAAAGGGATTAATAACAAATGAGCAGGTTTCTTAAGGTGGTGGAGAATATGAGTTGTGTATGATGTAAAAATTAATTGCCATTAATGATTATAGATCAGCAAGTAAAGAGCTTGAAGTTCAAATTATGTGAGTATCTCAGAAAATATTGTATCTTTTCATATTCAGAATTCACTGAATAAGAAAAAATTCATAAATCAATTTATTGGCAAGTTTGTGTCAAGTAGTCACAATTCAACTTAATAACAGTTGAAGCAAATAATGATTCTTTTATCCTAATATTAACTCTAATATCACCCACTGTAAAAAACAATATATACATATATGTATATATATTATATTTATACATTTGTAAAACACTATATACACAGTAGTTTAAAGGAATGTATATATAGATATAGATATAGATATAGATATAGATATAGATATAGATATAGATATAGATATAGATATAGATATAGATATATGCTCCTCTACCACCTGTTCCTTCTGCTGTAGTAGACCCCCTGCCAGTTCTGCCACACGGAAGGCCCAACTCCTGATACTTTCTAGAGAACCAGCAGCACGCAGGATATTTGACCCTTGCCAGGTCTGCCTCAGGGAAGACACCATCTCCTAATACTTTCTGGAGTACAGGAACCAGCCATATGCAGGGCATTTGAGACAATGGGAATCCTGAGAGTAAAGATATACAGGCTTGCAGGACAGAGAAGTCACTGTTAGAGACAGCAAGACCAACTAACAACAGAGATAATTAGATGGCCAAATGCAAATGTAAGATCATTACAGAACAGAAACCAAGGCCACATGGCACCATCAGAACCCAGATCACGCACAGCAGCAAATCCTGGATACCCCATCACATCGGAAAAGCAACAGCTGGATTTAAAATCACATCTCATGATGATGGTAAGGGACTTCAAGAAAGACATAAATAACTCCATTAAAGAAATACAGAAGAACATGGGTCAACAGGTAAAAGCCCTTAAAGAGGAAATACAAGAATCCCATACGGAATTACAGGAGAATATGGGTCAACCGGCAGAAGCCCTTAAAGAGGAAACACAAAAATCCCTTAAAGAAACACAGGAGAACATGTGTCAACAGGTAGAAGCCCTTAAAGAAGAAACAAACAAACAAAAAATCTCCTAAAGAATTTCAGGAAAACACAAACAAACAAGTGAAGGAACAGAACAAAACTATCCAGGATCTAAAAATGGATGTAGAAACAGTAAAGAAATTGCAAAGTGAGACATCTCTGGAGATAGAAAACCTTGGAAAGAATTCAGGAGTCATAGATGCAAGCATCAACAAAGTATAAGAGATAGAAGAAAGAATCTCAGATGCTGAAGATTACATAGAAAACATTGACTCAACAGTCAAAGAAAATGCAAAATGCAAAAAGCTTGTAACCCAAAACATCCAGGAAATCCAGAACACAATGAGAAGACCAATCCTAAGGATTATAGGTATAGAAGAGAGTGAGAATTTACATTTTAAAGGGCCAGTAAATATCTTCAACAAAATTATAGAAGAAAACTTCCCTGACCTAAAGAAAGAGTTGTCCATGAATATACAAGAAGCCTACAGAACTCCAAACAGACTGGACCAGAGCAGAAATTCCTCCTGTTACATAATAATCAAAACACTAAATGCACTAAACAAAGAAAGAATATTAAAAGCAGTAAGGGAAAAAGGTCAAGTAACATATTAAAAAAGACCTATCAGAATTACACCAGACTTCTCACCAGAAGCTATGAAAGCTAGAAGATCCTGGGTAGATGTCATACAGACCCTAAGAGAACATAAATGTCAGCCCAGACTGTTATAGCCAGCAAAACTTTCAATTACAATAGACGGAGAAAACAAGACGTTCCATGACAAAAGCAAATTTACACAATGTCTTTCCACAAATCTAGCTCTACAAAGGATAATTGGTGGAAAATACTAACACAAGGCATGAAAATACACCCTAGAAAAAACAGTAAAGTAATTGTCTTTCAACAAACCCAAAAGAAGATAGCCACACAGAATTTCACCTTTAACAAAGAAGATAACAGTAAGCAACAATTACTTTCCCTTAATATCTCTTAACATGAATGGTCTCAGTTCCCCAATAAAAAGATATAGCCTAACAGACTAGATACATAAACAGGACCCAACATTTTGCTGCATACAAGAATCCCACCTCAGTGACAAAGGCAGTCACTACTTCAGAGTTAACGGTTGGAAAAAAATTTTCCAAGTAAATGGTCCCAAGAAACAAGCGGGAGTGGCCATTCTGATATCAGATAAAATTGACTTTCAACCAAAAGCTGTCAAAAAAGATAAGGAAGGACACTTTATACGTATCAAAGGAAAAATCTACCAAGATGAACTCTCAATTCTGAACATCTATGTCCCGAATGCAAGGGCACCCACATTCATAAAAGAAACCTTACTAAAGTTCAAAGCACACATTGCACCCCACACAATAATAGTGGGAGACTTCAACACCCCACTCTCAGCAATGGACAAATCATGGAAACAGAAAATAAACAGAGATACCATCAAACTAACTGAAGTTGTGGACCAAATAGATCTAACAGACATTTACAGAACATTCCATCCTAAAGCAAAAGAATATGCCGTCTTCTCAGCACCTCATGGTACCTTCTCCAAAACTGACCATATAATAGGTCACAAAACAGGCCTCAACAGACACAGAAATATTGAAATTATTCCATGTCCCTTATCAGATCACCACAGCCTAAGGCTGGTCTTAAGTTCAAACAAAAACAATGGAAAACACACATACATGTGGACTTTGAACAATGCCCTTCTCAAAGATAGCTTGGTCAAGGAAGAAATAAAGGAATTAAGGAATTTTTAGAATTTTATGAAAATGAAGACACATCACACCAAAACTTATGGGACACAATGAAAGCAGTGGTAAGAGGAAAACTGATAGCTTTAAGTGCCTTCAAAAAGAAAATTGAGAGAGCTTACACTAGCAACTTGACTGTGTACCTGAAAGTTCTAGAACCAAAAAATCAAATACACCCAAGAGGAGCAAACAGCAGGAAAAAATCAAACTCAGGGCTGAAATCAACCAAATATGAACAAAAAGAACTATACAGAGAATCAACAAAACCAGGAGCTGGATCTATGAGAAAATTAACAAGATAAATAAACCGTTGACAAGACTAACCCTTGGCACAGAGGCACTACCCAAATTAACAAAATCATAAATGTAAAGGGAAACATAACAACAGAAACTGTGGAAATAAAAATCATCAGATCCAACTACAAGAGCTTATAATCAACAAAATTTAAGAATCTGGACAAAATGGATAACTTTCTTGACACATACAAGGTGCCAACATTAAAACAGGATCAGATAAACCATCTAAATAGTCCCATAAGTCCTGAGGAAATAGAAGCAGTTGTTAATAGTCTCCCATAAAGACCAGATGGGTTTAGTGGGGAATTCTATCAGATCTTCAAGAAGAGCTAATACTGATATTCTTCAAACTATTCTACAAAATGGAAACTCAAGAATCACTACCCAACTCATTCCATGAAGCCACAATAACGCTTAAACCTAAACCAAACAAAGACCAAACAAGGAAAGAGAACTTTAGGCCAATCTCCCTAATGACCATCGATGCAAAAGTACTCAACAAAATTCTGGCCAAACAAATCCAAGAATGCATCAAAACTATCATCCACCATGATCCAGTAGGCTTCATCCCAGGGATGCAGGGATGGTTCAATATATGGAAATCCATCAATAGAATCCACTACCTAAACAAACTCAAAGAAAATAACCACAAGTTCATTTCATAAGATGCTAAAGGCTTTTGACAAAATCCAACATCCATTCATGATAAAAGTTTTGGAGAGATTGGGAATCCAAGGCCTATACTTAAACATAGTGAAAGCATTATACTGCAAACCTGTAGCCTATATCAAACTAAATGGAGAGAAACTTGAAGTGATCCCTCTAAAATATGGGACCAGAAAAGGCTGCCCACTCTCTCCCTATCTATTCAATATAGTACTTGAATTCCTAGCCAGAGCAATCAGACAACAAAAGGAGGTCAAAGGTATATAATTTTGAAAGGAGGAAGTCAAAATATCACTATTTGCAGACGATATGATCGTTTACTTAAGTGACCCCAAAACTTCCACCAGAGAACTCCTAAAACTGATAAACAACTTCAATAAAGTCACTGGACACAAAATTAACTCAAACAAATCAATAGCCTTCCTATACTCAAAGGATAAGCAAGCTGAGAAAGAAATCAGGGAAATGACACCCTTCACAATAGTCACAAATAATATTACATACCTTGGTGTAACTCTAACCAAGCAAGTGAAAAATCTGTATGACAAGAATTTCAAGCCTCTGAAGAAAGAAATCGAAGATCTCAGAAGATGAAAAGGTCTCCCATGCTCATGGATTGGTAGGATTAATATAGTAAAATGGTCATCTTGCTGAAAGCAATCTACAGATTCAATGCAATCCCGATTAAAATTCCAAATCAATTCTTCATAGATCTAGAAAGAGCAATTCTCAAATTCATCTGGAATAACAAAAAAACCCAGGATAGCAAAAACTATTCTCCACAATAAAAGATCTCCTGGGGAAATCACCCTCCCTGACCTCAAGCTCTACTACAGAGCAATAGTGATTAAAAACTGTCTGGTGTTGGTACAGAGACAGGCAGGAAGATCAATGGAATAGAATTGAAGACCCAGAAAAGTACCCGCACATCTCTGGTCACTTGATATTTGACAAAGGAGCTAAAACCATCCAGTGGAAAAAAGACAGCATTTTTAACAAATGGTGCTGGATCAACTGGAGATCAGCATGCAGAAAAATGCAAATCGACCCATTCTTATCTCCTTGTACAAACTCAAGTCCAAGTGGATCAAGGACCTCCACATAAAACCAGACACACTGAAGCTTATAGAGGAGAAAGTGGGGAAGAACCTTGAACACATGGGCACAGGAGAAAATTTCTTGAATAGAACTCCATTGGCTTATGCTCTAAGAACAAGAATCGAAAAATAGGACCTCATAAAACTGCAAAGCTTCTGTAAAGCAAAGGACACAGTCAATAGGACAAAATGCCAACCAACAAATTGGGAAAAGAGCCTTACCAATCCTACATCTGATAGATGGCTAATATCCAATGTGTACAAAGAACTTAAGAAGTTAGACTCCAGAGAGATAACGTCTTTAAAAAATTAAGAGATTAAAAAATGAGGTACAGAGTTAAACAGGGAATTCTCAACTGAGGAAACTCGAATGGCCCTGAAGCATCTAAAGAAATGTTCAGCATCCTTAGTTATAAGGGAAATGCAAATCAAAACAACACTGAGATTCCACCTCACACCAGTCAGAATGGCTAAGTTAAAAAACTGAGGAGACAGCAGATGCTGTAGAGGATGTGGGGAAAGAGGAACTCTTCTTCATTTTTGGTGGGATTGCCAGCTGGTAAAACCACTCTGGAAATCAGCTTGGTGGTTCCTCAGAAAATTAGACATAGTACTACCTGAGGACCCAGTTATACCACTCCTGGGCGTATACTCCTGGGAAGATGCTACAACATGTAATAAGGACACATGCTACACTATGTTCATAGTGGCCTTACTTATAATAACCAGAAGCTGGAAAAAGGCTAGATGTCCTTCAACAAAGGAATGGATACAGAAATTGCAGTATGTATACACAATGGAGTACTATTTAGCTATTAAAAACAATGAATTTATGAAATTCTTAGGCAAATGGATGGAACTAGAAAGTGTCATCCTGAGTGAGGTAACCCAATCACTTACTGATATGTAGATGTTAGCCCAAAAGCTCAAAATAAACAAGTTATAATTCACAGACCAGAGGAAGCTCAAGAAGAAGGAGAACTGAAGTGAAGGTGCTTGGATTCCTCAAGGAATCAAAAAGGGAAGGAATCAAAATACTCACAGGAGCAATAATGGAGAAAATGTATGGAGCAGAGACTGAAGGAAAAGCCACCCAAAGACTGCCCTACCTGGGGATTCATCCTATAAACAGTAACTAAACCCCAACACTATTATGGACAGCAGGAAGTGCATACCAAAAGGAGCCTGTTATGGTTGTTTCAGGAGGGGCCCTGCCAGAGCCTTACAGATACAGAGGCAGAAGCTAGCAGCCAACCGTTGGAGTGGGTATGGGGTCCCCAGTGGAGGAGATGGAGGGCAGACTGGAGGAGTTGAATGGTTTTACAGCCCCATGGGAAGAACAATGAGGTCATCCACCCAAATACCCCAGGACCCCCAGGGACTAAATCATCAATCAAAGGGTATACATGGTTCTAGTCAAAAATGTGGCAGAGGAATGCCTTCTTAGGCATCAGTGAGAGGAAAGGTACTTAGTCCTGTGATGGCTCAATAGATGCCTCAACAAGAGGAAATTTCGGGGGGGAGAGGTGGGAGTGGGTTAGATGAAGGGCATATACTTAGAGGCAGGGGGTGGGAGGAGCGGTTGAGGGTTTTAGGGGAGGGGGAAAACCGGGAAATGTTCTAGCCTTTGAAATGTAAATGAAGATTATACTCAATAAACAGAAAGAAATATATACACAAACACACACATATACATATATATGTATGTGTATACACACACACACACACACACACACACACACACACACACTCCCTTACTCATCTATTTATGATAAAACTGTTACAAATGGTTAACAAAGCTGCAACAGGCTTTAAAGAAATTAAAGGAAGCTTTCTTGAAAGGAAGCTAATTGAGACTCAAAGAGGATATCTTTAGGGAAATGAAGTATCAGATAATTATCCCTGTTGGAGTTTTACTGCTTATTCTTGCAGAGTCAAGCTATAAGGTCATGTATTTGAATGGGCCCTCAATTGAATCTAGAACTTTCCAACTGAAAGGGAAATGGGTATCTTGTTTGCCTACCCATGCCTCCTCCTAGCCTCTTCAGGTAGAGTGTCCAGCTTGTGCTGCAAACCTCATCTACTCCCAGAGAGAATCTATGCTTGTTCCTTTCTACCCCATGGACTTAGACTCCATCCATCCAATTTTATTACAGTCACTCCAATTAGCTTCACCCATCTCTGGTGTGTTTATCTGATCCCTTCTCTAGCCAATGCCAACACTACCCAACAACACTTAGGGTAGTATCATCTCCACTACCCTAAGACCATCTCTCTCAAAGAAAGGACACTATAGCCATACTAGTGATTCCACCCATCACTCTGACCTGTCTGATGTGCATGTGTTCCAGTTGACTTCAGGCTTTTCCTTTTACATAACCCTTCAGGCACGGAGTTCCATCTTGCACCTTAACCCTATTGAACTCCTCCAGGAGTCCTTCTTTGCCTTCACCCTCCCAAAGTTGAAAAACTGTTGTCTTAATCTTCGTTACTCACCAGAACTTGACAGTAAGAACCTATTGCTGAAGACACTGTGTCCTTGAATCATAGAACATGAGGAAACCAAGCTGTCACAAACCTGTATGTTTCATTCTTATTGGATAGCTTTGATAGTGGTTAGAACTGTGATGTAATCTATAGGAGGAGGGAAATAATCATCAGTTATAACTGGTTATGACATTCAGTGATTGGCTTGGAAAGACATGAACACTGGTGCAATAGAGTCATAGGAATTGTAGAAGAACCAGTGACTGCCTGATTGAATATGGCCCATGCCACAAAATGATATCCATACTTGATACCATTATCAGGCCAGGAATACACAGATTAGAAAAGTTATAAGCCTAGGTAGAACCTACAACTATTGTGTTGCAAAATGTCCATAATATTAAACAGACTTATGCCCATAGATCAATGCATATCTTATCCCTTATCTGAGAAGCTTCTACTATTTGAAGCAGAAGGCATTTAGCACAGTGACACATAATTGTATCATACACAGAGAATAAGAGACTGTAGAATATTCTGTCCTTAAGGAAACATAGATACAATAGCTCCAGCACAAGGCTAGTGATCAGTGTCAAAGAAGAGGAAAGTGTATAAGCACCTGAGGCAATAGGCGAAGACAAGGAACATCCTTTGTCCACAGCATGATAGTTGCACTTATAAATACCCAGGGGTTACCACAGCATGTTCAACTCGTTTTCAAGGCTAGGACAGATAAAATCTCAACAAGGCGATAGGAAGAGTGCACATAATCCCATTCCAAGTCATAACACTATTAGCAATTATTAGGTGCCAAGCATAGAGACATTTTTCTTTAAGAGTGGAGCCCATGGTAAGATGACCATTCTCCATTGTAAGATGACTATTCTCCATTGTAAGATGACATATCCAAAACTATTTCTACAGCACAAATTGGCATTTAAGGATTTTTTTAAATAGGACAAAAAATATTGGTTGGGTGATAAGGAGTAACTTGAAGTAGTGTTGGGGAAAGGAGGTAAATAAAATCAAAAGACACTCTGAAAAATTTGAAGAACTAGTAAAATATGTTAAATGCAATCCAAAAATAATGAATATATTATATATAATTTAAACTTCAGTATATATTTTAAAAACTGAATGAAAAAATATGAATTAATTTTTCATTAATTCTGCAAAATTAAAATGTGGAAATTTGGAGGACAAAAATAATAGCAAAGGGTGAACCAGGTCTAGATGCAAGAACAAAAAGACTAATGTTAGTCTGAATTTGCTTTGCCAGTTTTGGGGATGGAACCAAGCTGCAGCTACAAGAACATCAAGGGGTTTCTGTCTGTGGATTACTTGAGGCACAAACTAGGTGGTCAGATGACATTTATTTGGAGGAGATAATTGCAATGCTGTACTGTCCTCTCACTGGGCCTGGGTGAAGGTGTTGCATCTCCCTTCATTCTGGAATAGTTGGTATTTTCCTGAGGTATTACACTATTTATATTTCTATGTTATTAATGGCAGAATAATAGAAAAATGCAGCTTTGTTTATTCAAAGCATAATTACTAATACCAATCCTTACGACATCTCAGACAACAAACAGTAAATATATCCATATGTCTATATATACACACACACACTAACAGAATATATATATATATATATATATATATATATATATATATATATATATATACACAATCAGTGCCAGGATGGAGCTGGAGATGCAGGAATCAAACTCGGGAGGAAAGGTTCAGAATTTTGCTGCTATGTGAAAAAATAAAATAAAATAAATGAAGGATCAGGCACAGTATACAATGGGTCAGGCTCAAATGCATCAACAGGTAGGTAGAGAGGAGGCTGTTTAGCCTATGCCAACAAAAGAGACCCCTTTGAGGTAAATTTTAAGGAAATGTCTAAGAGTCCTTGATGCATACACAGCACATATTGGAGGTTGCACTGTTTCTGTGGGTCTATGCCATCACAGTTAGATGCCTATCATGTTATCTTCAGCTGAGTTTCCATGAAAGGAATTTTAACCTGCTGCTGTGCCCTCAAAGACTCAATTAACCCAAGTAAACCTATGGCATGTCTTCTTTCGTCTTCCAAGAAAGAGATAATCTACCAGGCTGAGTTGGATGGGTGGTATCTGAGAGACTGCAGTTTCCTAGGACAGGAGTCATCCTTCTCCCTTAAAATTATGTTGGAAAGTTCTTATAATATGAAGTTTCCTTGGGCAATGCATAGTTTGAAAACAATCACTATTTTATAATATGAAAAACTTAATATAATATCAACAGATAAAAGATATTAGCTTAGTGCACATTTCCCTTGGAGAATAGGACTTCCCAGGTTGAAGAATATATGAATAGAATCATTCAGTATATTTACTTTGACCTATAGTATCTTTTGTTTCACAAGTTTTTAAGATTTTGTGATATAGAATCTATCAATGACGGGTTTATTCCAATGATTCTGCAATAATTTGTGAAATGGGTAAAAAAAAAAACATAGCCAATTTCCTGTTAATATTCAACTGGTTTCTAGATTTTAATTGCCTTTAATTGTGCTGCTGCAAATTTTTCTGTACATTTTAGTTTCTGCAAAATGTGTGGCTGCATGTCAGATGTCAGTTCAGAACATGATTTTCTCTTTGGAGTCTGGCTGCTTCTTCACAAAGCTACCCTTGTAAGCTAGTTCTACATTGCTGTTTACATTATTGGAGGCTCATTCATTCTCCTATCCTCATAATGGCAGAGTACTACATTTTGTTATGTGCATTTTGGTGCTTTTGATTTTTCTTCTAGTTGCACACTGTTTTCTAAATTAGATTGAATTTCACTTGGATGATGTTTGCCCCAGAGAATGACTGTTAATGGCCTCCTCGCTCTCTACCTCTTTACTGCCATCCTAAAATGCCCCCTACTCAGCAAAACACTAATCAATGCTTGGTGGCTCAGTACAATGAATTGTTACTGCTTTCATTATTTTTGGAAACTCAAGGAAATACCTTCTTTAGAGAGTTAAAATACAACTAACATTCAAAAAATTTAGCAAACATTGATTTGAAATTGGATTTTCACTCACTGGAATATTTTATATTGATGCCACAGAAATGCCTGATTTGCTAGAAACCTTCTGTTGTTTATCATTCATTTTACAGAGTATACTAACTTCTATTTGCTTGAGACTTAGACATTTGTGGGAGAAATTTTAGAGTAGATATTTTTCAAAATGAAATTATATAGGACATTGGAAATTTTACTGTTCATTTTACCTCTCTTCTGGCTCTGGGGTTTTTGCCAGTGTGTCGCATTCTAGACAAGTCTTTAGACATTGACATACCTTTCTCCTGTTCAGTAGATATCCTTGGAAGACCTCTTTCATTCTTTTTTCTTTATTCCTTCCTTCCTTCTCTCCTTTGTCTTTTCATTTTTCTTTTTCTTTTCCTTTCTTTATCTTAAGGGAAATGGAGGAGGAGTGCATCTGTGGCAAGGAGGGGGAGGCTGGGAAGACTGGCGGGAGGGGAAAACTGCAGTTGAGATGTAAAGTATGACCCAAATCAAAATATTATTCATGCTACTTCCAGTTTGTTGTGCATTGGTGTTTAGTCTATGTAAAATTCTTTCTTTCTCAGTTAAAAATTTTGATTACAAAACTAATTCAACAGATTTCACTACTCAGTGTATTGAAGTTGAAAATGTATTGATCTTTCTTCAGTATATAATTTCAATATTTCTTTCAAATTATATATGTCTGCTGTATTAATTATTTTTCTTTGGCTCATATTTGGAGGTATGATTGTTGTTGAAGAAGATATGATGATTAAAGGCAGTCAAAACTACACCAGGTGAGCATAAAATGGGTGTTTAAAATATGGCACGGGGAACAAGAAACTGGGGCCCAAAGTAAGGCTGAGCCACAATCTTTGAAGTATATCCCATAGTCACACAATATTCTAGCAAGGATGGAATTTTTATACAGTCTACCGAAATTTGAGAGCAAACCTATGAGCCTGCTAGGGGAGTTTTATATCCAAATAATAGTGACAACTGCTAAAACCAAGACTTACTGAATTACAGTGATAGAACAGGGTTCTAATGAATGCACACAATAGGAAGTTATCTTTCTTAGTTATTTTTAAATGGTTTAGAACATCGAATATAGTGTTTTCTACTTATTATTTTATCAATTTTCCATAGTCATTTTTCCTTAGATGATAATAAATATTGATATAATATATTGAAACATTTAAATTCTAGTATGATAGCAGGAACAATATTTAATAAAATTACTACTGACTATTCTTGGGGATATTATATCAAAGTAATGTTTCAGAGTTAGGTAGACAAATAAGATTTTATTTCAGATTTTGAAAATATCCATCAGAGTGCAATAATAGGCAAAAGAAAATTAAGAAAAACGGGGGTATTTAAAAAGGTTAGCATGAGCTTCAGAAAGTCACTAGAGTATGTTAAAGATGGAGTTTGTTCAATATCATTAGCTTTCTTTGTAAGCTATAAAGAGTTTCTAGATTTTGAAACTTACTCTGTTACAAAAGCTGAGAGACTTGGTGATGTCATCTGAAATGGGTGTCTTCACTTTACTTGGGAAGATGTTCTTGCAATGTAGATTTGTATCTCAAGTATCCAAGTTGTAGGTAGGAATTATGCTGATTTAATATAGTGGTTGAATTTCTTCTCAAAGTTCTATGACTTTACTAGCCCTAGGTAATTGGTTAGATTTCCAGACTAGGCATGATTTTCCTCTTGTTCCAAAGGCCTTAAGTCCAATTACTGAGCTGCTTGTTACCACAAAGGTATTCCCACAATTATTACATCTTTCTGGTTGTCATGCCTTGCTGGCTATTGTGACTCATAGACATCATAACTGGCTAGGACTATTGGTTAAGTACCTCCTTTAGAAGTTTTCATGTCCTCTTCTGGCACCATGAATGGTAGTAATCAAGGAGGAGGGTCTAAAGTCAGCTCTATCTCAGGTCCTCTTGGTCTTATTCCTGAAATGCATGGTGTTTTTAGCAAGAGGGAATAATTAATCTCCCATCTGTGGGAGAAAACCAAGAGCAATAGTAGTATATATAGGTATGTATGTATACATGGACTTAGAGGGACTTTAGGTAGAGAGATAATAGTATGATTTTATCATACAAAAATTTTAATCCAGCAAAATGGCTGCTCTGCCAAGGGATCACATCCAAACATATGATTCAGCTGGAATTTATATCTTTGATCCTTGTGCATACCATAAATTCCAAAAAATGACATCTAATTAAGGATACAAACAAAATGACAAACCAGAGACAGAGTTGACAGGATGAGTCAGAGATAGGGAATACCTCAAACTCAGGAGAACATAAAGAGAAGAGAAGCTACTTAAAAACAGAGAGAGAGAGAGACAGAGAGAGAGAGAGAGAGAGAGAGAGAGAGAGAGAGAGAGAGAGAATGCAATTCAATTCAATTCAAATGAACTCAATTGAATTTCATGGAATTCCATTCTGTTCCAGTCCATTCAGTGCATTTCAGTTCATGGAATTCAGTGACAGTTTTTCCAAGTAGAGTAATTCAGTCTGAAGTCAAGAGCAGCCGACTTAAATCAGTCAGCTTAGAAAGTAGCTTGTGTCAGAAAGGCTGGTTTGAAGCACCTGGCCGGAGTTTAGACTTAGTTTTAAAAGTCTTTAAAACTTATTGCAGATATATTTGTTCATCGCTGTTCACTCCTGCTCTATGAATTATAGCCAGAAATTGGAAAGAAGCTAAATGTGAATCAATTGATAAATAGATAAGAAAAGCAGTACATTTTCATACTGTAGTATTATTATTCAAATATTAAGAAAAATAAAATTATAAAATTTTCAGGTAAAGGGGTGGAGATGGATACAATCATCTTGAGCAAAATAAAACACTACCAAGAGACAAACATTTCATGTTTTTTCTTAGATGTTAATTTTGGGTCTTTGTCTTTCAATTTGTATGTTTTAGTTATAATAACAAGAGAGGTTAGAAAGCTAGTAACAGACAAGAGAAGAGGAGATCTTCCATTGAAAAGGAAATATAGTATAGTATTACAACAACAAATAGGGGAAATTATGACTGGAAGATTAAGTGGGAAGAGGAATGGAAGAGCGGGGTAAAGAAGGCTTTGTGGAGAGGAACAGCCTTTTGCAAAGTCACATGAAATCTACATATACATACACTCATATATATACACACATAAATATATACACACATATACGCATGTGTGTGTACTTGCATGCATGTGTGTGTGTGTGTGTGTGCATAAATATGTGTATGTGTGAATGAAAGAAATTTAAAGGGAGTCAGGGAGATAACATATATTGGTGACTCAATTAGATATCTCATGGCAATGAACAAATAAAAATCCTGGTAAAAAGTCAGCAATGGTTTATATCTTGTTAATTTACTGGCAAATTGGTAGCATATATTCCCCTAGCCCAAACATGAGAGATTTTGTTGTTGCTATTGTTGGTGTTATTTGGGGTGAGGGGTGTGTATAAAGGTATGGTTTCTCCACATAGCCATAGCTTTCTGACCTGAAACTTACAGTGTAGATCAGGCTGGCCTCAAACTCAAAGATCTGCCTGCCTCTTCCTCTTGAGTGCAGGGATTAAAGACATGCACCAGAACTGCCCATCAATATCACAGGTTATTGCCAAGGTTATTTACAGCTCTCAACAATCTGACAGTAAAGTCCTATTGCTGAAGGTACCACTTACATATGTCATTGAACAAGGAGTAATTGAGATGGGGTCTAACTAGAAATTTCACCCCTAATTACTGCTGTTCATGGTACTAGAAGTTACTCTGCCAAATCATGGGAGAAAAGTAATTATCCATAATGTCCAGCTACAAACTCTGTGATCTATTACATACCAGTACAATTGCTCTTAATAGCACATTGCCATACCCATAAATCAGCTGTATTATTATAACTTTCAGAGAAGTTTCTTGCATCAGATGATAACATGAGGACCCACAAATGGACACCCTCCAGAGAGTATGAGATTTTGGACCATAAATAGGATGATGTCTTTATCAAACCCCTTCCTTCAAGTTTCAGTAGTTTATGTAGAAGAGGAGACTGTGAGCTTATAAAATCCAGAGGTAGTTGATGCCTCAAGGGAAACATAGGCACCAGATATATTTAATAACTCACAGAGGGTGCAACAGCATGCATAAGAACTGTATAAATAAAACCAGATAATGTTGAGGCTCAGAGAAGGGAAAATAGATAGAAAGTTTCACCTCAAAAAAGAAGCTATTTATAATTGATATTCTCGGGGAAAGAAAAACAGTTTTCTTTCATTTAATGACACTGAGTATATCAACCATACTCTAGGATAGACCTCATGTGTAGGAGTTGTTGACCAACACAAAACACAAGGCATGATTTTGGTGTTTTTTTTTTTCATCTGTATAGCAAAGGACACCATCCTCTGAGAAAAGCAGCAGGCAACAAAATGGGAAAATATTATCTTTAACAATTACATATGGATGGGGCAGGGGAATGGTGGTGTGGGGGGCAGGAGGGGAGCCTGATCTGACATTGGGGGAGGGAAAAGGACTGAAGGCCTGAGGGCCAGCGGAAAGAACGGAAACAAGCAACCTCGGGAGATAGGAGGTTGGGGGGACCCTCCAGAATACACCAGAGACCTGGGAGGTAAGAGACACACAGGACTAAAAGGGAGGGTCCTTAGATGAAATGCCTGAGAGTAGGGAGAGGGAACTTATAGAACCTACCTCCAACAGGAAGACAGGGCTTCAAATGAGCGAGAGGGGGCCATCCCACAGTCATAACTCTGACTCATAATTGCTCCTGTCTGAAAAAATTACAGGGATGGAAATAGAGAGGAGCCTGAGGAAAAGAAGGTCCAGTGATAGGTCCAAAGTGAGATTCAGCTCATGAGATCCCAAAACCTCACACTATTACTGAGGCTATGGAGTGCCTAGAAAAAGGGACCTAGCATGACAGCACTCTGGAAAATCCAACAAGAAGCCAAAAGAGTTAGATGCAGATATTTGCACCAAACCAATGGACAGAAGCAGACCCCTGTTTTTGAATAAGGGAAGGCTGAATGAAGCTGAGGGTGACCCTGTTGGATGACCAGCAGTCTCAGTTAATCTGGACCCCTGGGATCTCTCAAATACTGCACCACCAAATAGGCAGCATATATCAGCTGATATAAAGCCCCCAATATATATACAGCAGAGGTCTTCTGGGTCTGTGTTCATTCAGAGATGATGCACCTAACTCTTAAGAGACTGGAGGCGCCAGGGATTTTAGAGGGTCAGGTGTGGTAGGGAGAAGAGACATCCACGTGGAGACGTGAGGGGGGGGGTGTATATGATGTGGAACAGTTGGAGGGTAGACAGGGGTTGGCAGGGTGGGGAATAAAATATGGAGTGTATAAAAATAATTAATTAATAAAAAAAAAACGGAGGAGAAAAAGAAAACCCAGGAAAGAGAAAGAGAAAAAACAAACAAACAACTAGATATCGGAAAAAGGGTTAGTATCTAGAATATGTAAAGAACTAGGAAATTGAACATTGAGAAAGTAAATAACCCAATTAAAAATGGGCTATAGGGGACTGGAGAGATGGCTCAACTATTAAGAGCACTGACTTCTCTTCCAGAGGTCCTGAGTTCAATTTCTAGCAACCACATGGTAGCTCACAACCATCTGTAAGGGATCTGATGCTCTTTTCTGGTGTGTCTGAAGACAGCAACAGTGTGTTCATATACATAAAATAAATAAATCTTTAAAAAAAATGGCTGTAGACTTAAACAGAATTCTCAAATTGTGTAATACAAATATCTGAGAAACACTTCAAAAAACGTTGGCTTGATTGGGTATTTTCATCATATTGGGTTTTGTTTGTCTGTTTTGTTTCAATTTATATGATTAAGCTTTGTTTTGTTTTCACTTTTAGAGAGAGAGAAGGAGAAAGAATCTGAAGGTGTGACTAGGAAGGTGGACAAGATCTGTAAAAAGAAGTGAGAAGGAAAAGAATTTGACCAACTGCATTGTTTGAAAAACATGTTTAATGAAAAGGAACAGTCAATTTTAATAAAAGAATACTCCTGAAATAGGTCTTTTAAAAATATGATCAGCCTGACAGTTCATTCTCTATTCTCTGCCCATGAATTCGAATTGCTAATTGTGCATAATTCCAGCCTCTGTTTCTGTGTTATTATTATTATTATTATTATTCAAAATACTCGAGAAACCAATTTTACCATCTTTATGTTTGTTCACACATACTAAAGAAGGCTTCCACAGTTATGCAGTACCTTTAACATTCAGAAGAAAACATATTCTAGCTACACTTATTAATTAAATGAGTACTTTTGACACTATTTTTGGTAAGAATGGATAAGTTGTTAAGAATTGTTATAAAAAATGAAAATACTTGAATGACATGGAACAGTATAATGAGAGTTTTAAAAAGTTGATCATGGCTTACTTAAGTCGGATAACTTATTTTTACTTGATAATTCATTGGCAATTTGTTGTTATTAACTTGTATGTCAATTTAAATCTCATGTTTTAGTACAGGTGGTAATTCCATGCACTGTTAATATTAAATGCTTTGTATCTAATCTCATAACATGCTTATAGGATATTAAAGGTCTCTGAAAATATATTGTACATATTTGGTCTTTAAATTTTTAACTACCCTAATATCTGCTAATTAATGAATTGAATAAAACAATACCATCATTAGCTCTGGGCTTAACATTCACATTTTAACTTTTAACATTATAAAACACATTAGGAACTATATTGGAAAACATTAATTAACTCCCAGATTTTAGAACACACTAGAAAAATTGTCTAACACTATTTGCTCAGTTATTCGTCTTGTAAGGCGTTTCTTCCACTGGAATAACAAAATTGCTCACATATACTATCACATAAGACTTAAATATTTACATGCTTCCTCATTACCATTCTTGCATATTCTGTAAAATAAGAATTGTTCAAACTGAAACAATTGTTTATCTTTATTGAATCTGTTATTAAATTTTGTCTGATTATATCTTGTTTTAATTTTTTAAAATTCTACTAAATTTAGCTAAATATCAACAAACTCCTAGAGGTTCTAGTTTTGTGACTGCATAACTAACTACAAACAACAGAAAACATCCTAAAATATCTGCTTTTCCATTTCTAGAAACATTCTGAACTTTTAACATAACTTTATATTTGTGACCAGTTAACTACTTTGACTTAAGGCCAAGTGGTTATAGTTTGAGTTAATACAAGGTATTAGAGAGAGAATGCAACTCTACCTTAAATAATCCATCCATGTTTAGTATTTATTTGGCCCTTGGAAAGATTTATTTGCTTTCCAAACTGTTAGTGCACAAACAAATCTCTTTCTATTCATCTTAATGATTTTTATCTTATTTTTTTCAAAGCATTTTTTTAAAGATATAGAATCTCCATTATTCTCTATTTGTTTCCTACAGATTACTGAGTTATTGTATGGGATATATGATTCATCTCTCATCACCTCTTATCACGGATAAGGCCTGAGCAGCAGATTACAAACATGCCTATTATTCATTGGGAATAGTTAATTCCTGAATAATGTATATAATCTGACCCAGACTTCATCATGTGTATACTGATTGTGAACCTGAGGAAATTTTTAAAACAAATCAGTTTAGTTTTAAAATGTTTATGACCCTTTTGCTGTATTTTCCGGTGTGATTGGAACTGATTTATGAAAGAATAGCTATGAAGATTCCAGAACAAAACAGTCTGGCATTGGCAGAACTGGCAAATGCCAACTGCTTGAAAAAATGTGTGTATTTCAGTGAAGCCAGTGTCCTCTGGGTTAGAAGGAAATCTCCAACACCCAGGGCAGCACTCAGTTCAGTTCTCACAGGTTAATTTGTCTTTGGGAAAGGAGAATGCAGAAAGCGGAACAGATATACTGAGTTAGAAATCTTAGATATAGTTTAAGGCACAATAGATTTATTTTTCATTATCAGCATGGAGAAAGCCTGAACGACTTAGTGAACTTCATAATAGATAAATAGAAGGCCTGCTACTTTGTGATTGTGAAAAATTATGTTATAGCTTTATAGAATAATAGAAAATTATTTCTTCTGAATGTAATTCCTTTTGTCTACCCACAACAGTAGTACATAATCCACCATATGGATTTTGATTGCAGTTTGATAGTTATGAATATATAAATCCACTTCATATGTAGATGCTTGTCTGGGGACCTTATGGACTGATGTCTGGTTTCAAACTTGTCTTTCTTTGTTTTTTAATTGGTGTGTTATTTTATTTTATTATTGCTTCTTGCTTTGATATTTTATATAAAATAATTAGTATTGTTAGAAAGGTTGTATGTGTGTGAGAGGATTAAAGCTTTTTGTTTCTCATGTTTTATATGGAGAATGCTACTTTATCCTCATTGATCTTCAACAAAAACAAATTTGCGGAAATGTTATGCTTATTTTTCTAATCTTAAATGTTTTAGTTTGCTAAAATTTGTATCCTTTTGTGATATATTCAACGCACACCTTTCAGTGCCTCTCGGGAGACAGGCGCTTCACTAGGAGAGTGGGAAAACTAAAGCATGAAAATCAATATTTAAAATAACTTCAGAAGTAGGCAAAAGTACAATTTTATTATACCATAGTTAAGCGCTATAATGAAAGGTACAAATTAAATAGAAGACAAAAATGGATCTGATCTCAGTGATTTTGCAGTTTAACATATTCAAAGACTAGAACATAATGATATACATTTATAATCTTAGTATATCAAATGCTGAAGCAAAAAGTTCATGAAACCAGGACACTCGGGAGAACACACATGCACACACACACTGTATATACATACTGTACACACATATACTGCATACACACACACTTCACATACTGCACCTATGTGTACACATATGCACACACTACACACATGTACACTATACATACTTACTGCACACATTGCACATTGCACAAACACACTGTACATAAACATACACACATAACATAAACACACACTGAACACACTGAACATATACACTGTGCAAAAACACTCCATACACACTGCACACACACACATGCACACTGCATGCAAACACTGCACACACATGCATACTGCACAAAACACTGCACACACACATATACACACTGAACAAACACAGGCACTGCACAACACACACTGCACACATGGAATGTGCACACACTGAACACAGACTGTATATACACACACTGCATACACATACCACACAAACACATGCACTGCATAACACACTACACACACACTGCACACAAACATATACCCTGTACTGCACACACACACACACACACACATACACAAACATGTACACACATTTGACTTAAATGCATCACCGAAAAAGTGGCATCTAAATGAAGATTTAAATGACCAATGGAAATAACCTGGTGACTCATGTCTCCATTTGACCTGATCAAATAATACTCATGTTTATATTAAATACCTCCTTTGAGTTTCTGAGGGTATTTCTGCAATAAAGTTACCTTTGAGTCTTTTGAGTAAAGCAGAAAACTACACATATCAATGAGTATCATTAACTCAGAGCAATAGTTGTATAGAATAAAATTGGGAATAAAGGTAAATTCACTCTGGGTATTCCATTAGTTTTCTGCTACCTTTGAATATAGTTTTTGGTTTTCTAGACTTTAGGGAACGATCCCACTAACATTTATTGTTTTCACATTATGTGATCTTGAATTCATGTTCTGTGTGTTTTGGTTTGAGTGAGAATGTCCCAATGGGCTCAGGTATTTGAAGACTTGGTCCCCAGGGGGTGGTGCTGTCTGGGGAGATTTAGAAGGTATGGTATTGCTGGAGGAAGTGAGTCAGTGGACAGACTTTTACAGCCTCAACCTTCTATCCATTTGTTTGCTCTTCTGAACCATTGTGTTGGGTAATGTAATCTCTCAGCTTCCTTCTCTACCCAGGTGCTGCCATTCCTCTGACTACCCCAAGCAAAAATAAACTGCTTCTTCCATTTGTGGGTTTGCTCACTGTATTTTATTAAAACACAAAGCAAAACAAAACAAAACAAACAAATAAAAAAACAGAAAGGTAACCAATACTGAAGTCGGTACCAGGAACGAAGTGTTGCTATGGAAAACCGGAATCATGTTGTTGTTGTTTTGGTTTGGTTTTTTTATTTTTTTTGGTTTTTGCTTGTTTATTTTGTGTTGGTTTCTGTCTTGTTTTGTTTACTTTGTTCTTTACTTTAAACTAGTAAAGTCTCTTAATGCTGAAAGCAGAGCTTCAGGGTCCATGCCACTAGGATGCTGGAAGAAGGCAGTGAGGAAAGCAATGCAGGCCAAGGAGGCCCAGCTCAAAGTGTCTCATAGGGAAATGATATTAGCAAGTGGACTATTGGTCATTCCTGGGATATTTTAGCAAACAATCAAGTTACCCTGTTCTAATAACTTGTCTGAATAGACTAATGTTTTGGCAGAGGAAATTTCAACACTACATAATAGTGTCTATAGCACGGTTATTATTGATAGTGTTTAAACAGATTTATGATCAGAAATACAAGTAGAGAAAAAGAAATAGAAAATATAGTTTGGAATGAAAAGGAATACTCCGTGGCTTGACGTTACAGCTAAAACAAGAAGTGCTGGAAGAAAGACTGTGATTTGAAAGGAGATCAGCACAATTCAAGAGAAACAGGTCAGCGCTGGAACTGAGAAAAGTGCCTTCAGGGTAAGACTCTGGCAGCTGAGCCTATAACTGGAGACTAGAGCTGAAGTCATTTTCTGCTTTTAGGAAGTAGCTGGCTTTTTAAAAAGCTGCTGCAAATATCACTCAAGGGTACCAAGGTTCATCCCAAGCTGGCGGTGAATTGGAAGTATTGTCCATATGGTGTTTACTTTAGAACTTGAAGGCAAAGCATTGTGAATTCTTCCTGTAAAGTTTCAGAGAGATGCTGAGGCCAGGACAATACATGGAGTGGGAATTCCTACAAAGCTATGACAGGCTATTGCATGGAACTGTGAAAGTGAAGCCTGGCTATGAATGTGAAGGGGGACAGTAAAGAATCTTCCAACATGTTAACGCAACCTGTGAGATGGCTAAGGAAAAGAGTTTTCATTTTGTTGGAAATTGAAGTCACACTATTATTGTAGATCAGTATTACTTCCCGTGATTTTTGAACTAAACACTTAAGAAATATAAGGAAAGGTAATATATTCTTTGAAAGTGATTTGCTACCATTCTTTGGTACTAGGTCCGTCTTTCCTTTTTTTTTTTTTCAGATTTTTTTAATTGGATATTTTATTTACATTTCAGATGTTAACCCCTTTCCCAGTTTTTCCTCTGCAAACCTCTTATCCTATCCTCCCTCCCCTGCTTCTGTGAGGGTGTGCCCCCACCCACCCACTCCCACCTTATCGCTCTGCCATTTCCCTACAGTGGGGTATTGAGCCTTCACAGGACCAAAGGCCTCTCCCCTCATTGATGCTCAACAAAGCCATTTTCTGCTACAAATGCAGCTGGAGCCATGGTTCCCTTCACCTGTACTCTTTGGTTGGTGGTTTAGTCCCTGGGAGCTCTGGGGGCGGGGCGGGGGAGAGTCTGGTTGTTTGATATTGTTATTCTTCCTATGGGGTTGTAAATCCCTTCAGCTCCTTTAGTCCTTTCACTAACTCTTCCATTGGGGCCTCTGTGCTCAGTCCAATGGTTGACTGCAAGCATCTGTATTTGTCAGGCTCTTGCAGAGCCTCTCAGGAGACAGATATATCAGGCTTCTGTCAGCAAGCACTTCTTATCATCCACAATACTGTCTGGGTTTGGTGTCTGTATATGGGGTATTAGGTCCTTCCCACATCTATCAAATAAATTTCAGCTTTTCAATTTTAGAATTAATTTTACAATTAAGAATTATTTGAAGGACAGAGTTACTTATGGCTATTAGCAATTAGTTGATGAGACTGACAAAAAGATTATGTAAAATTGTTATCTATACAGAAGATAAATTTATATCATCTAAACCAATTAATAAAAATGAAGAACATGTACTACTATTATGAATTTACATACATAGTATTCTTTCTTATTTTCATTCTTATCAGCAGGTTATTGAACCCTAAATAGGAATTTTATGGTTCAAACTTCTATTTTAAGCATTTGATTACATTTTAATTACTTAGGTGTCATTTCCCACAGAGAGAAAATAATTCCCTTTAAGTTTAATGTTAATTTAAATGCTCCTATTTAAATCTTCCTATATAATGTCAAAGAAAGTTTATTGGAGGAAACACATTACATTGACCTAATGGACAAGTCCCTCAACTCCATCCTCTGAAATATGTCCATGGAACTAGCAAATGTTATAACATGAATTTTTCCTCTAGCTCTACTTTTTAAGGTTTTATTGATTCATTGTGCATTTTATATCATGCACCTCACTCTCACTCATCCCCCTGTCCCCTCAAATTGACCCTCCACCCTTGCAAACTACCCCCAAAGTAGAAAACATACAAGCAAACCTCTCTGTCTACAGATCTTCACTTGAAAATGTTCTCTGTAATGAGTCATTGGTTTGGCTTGAGGTCTCTGGCTTTTATAACACCATCAATTTTGGGTAGTCACTGGATCTCCTCCCTGTTATTCTGTTGTTTCCCTACTTCATGGATCCTGCAGCTTCACATCAGCAAGACTGGCCCTTTTCACATGCTCTAACAGTTCACAGATGATGAAGATTTGGGGTGGGTCCACTCAAAGCCCTGGATCTCAGACTGGGTGTTAGCTGAGCTAGTAATCCCACCAGATCTCCCTTATCTGCACCACCAGGACCAGCTCTCCAGTGTTGCTTCAGCTAGACCACTCAATGCAGCCACTGGTAGGAGATAAGGTCAGCTCTCTTGCTCTCATATCCAGAGAGCTGCCTCACCCACATTTACACCCCCAGAGTCAGCTTCACTATACTGCCCAGTCAAAGCTCAGAGTCTGCTCTTCCAACTGCTACAGTCAGCAAGGGGCTGGGTCATCTCTACTATGTTCACTCACTTGGGGCTAGCTATCCTTTGCTCCTCAACCCCCACCAGGACCAGCTCTACTTGTCCAGGCCTGCCCAGGCTAGGTGCAGAGACTGTTCTCCTACCCTCATGACCTGGGGTCAGCTCTCTTTACCACCAGTGGTAAAGGCAAGATGGGGGGTGCATCACAGTCCACCTCACTGCAGACAAATGGCAGGGTCACATCTTTTGTGTCCATGCCATGGGGGCTGGCTCATCTGTACCCCTTCCAGGGTCATCTCTAGAGTGCTGCTCAGATGAGGTTTAGGGCCTGCTCTCTAGAGTTCTGCAGCCAGTGAGGAGCAGAGACATGTTCGCGTGATCCAGAGTCAGCTCACCCAAATGCCTCAGGTCGTGAGGGGTAAGGCCTCTCACACCATTATAAATCCTAATAAATATATGCATTTCCTTTCTGTAAAGAGGAAAACTGAATACAAGAATTTAAGCCTAGATATATACTCACTAAATAAAGATAAAGCCAGAAACCAGCTGTCCATTTCTATTCATTATGATAACTTTTCAAAATGTATACATGATTTTAGAGAAAGCAGATATAATTATCATATTTTAGTTACAGAGTCATGGAAAGAGAATAAAGGTGAATCATATGTACTCTATTTTTGTCTTCTCTGCACTTTCATCTGAGAAGCTATCCATGTTATTAATATATAACTTATATTCCTTTAAAAGTATCTAAGTAGATGTTCAGACCTAACTCTTTTAAATGCATTATAAACAACCTTGTACTATGCTAATGGGACATATAAGTTGTCACTTTTTAATTTAAATAAATCTAAGTGCTTGTACTGTGTATGATGGCCGATTTGCAATTATGATCCCTGTGATGAGATTTTTCCAGGAAATGAGAGAGGCATTAAAATTTAAATGAAGTTATAGAATGGGTTGGTTTTAATTTCTGACCTGGAGGTCAGCAGTTACTGGGTTTAATGATTCTCCTTTAATAGGGAAATTCCAGGCACATTTGTATAATGAGAAATCATAACTAGTTGTGGGCCACCATGAAAGATTTTCATTTTGGTATTCTGATCCGTGGAAGTCTGCCTTTGCTTTAAAAAGCTAGGACATTTCATGTTTAAGATATATGTTTATTACCTGAGTTATAAAGCTATCTTTTACTTACTATAATATTTCTAATTTCCAGGGTTTGGTTCGGGGTCACTTGTACACTCTTACAATATTTAAATGCACAGTTTTTATTGCCTTTCTGTTAACTCTGAAACTACTGTGTGTTTTCTCCACTCACTTTTCAGAGTTTTCTTTTAAATATTCAGATTCTCCTAGGTTTATTTCACACAGAAGATAGTGAGAACTGAGATATCTGTGCATAAAACTTTTTATTGCCCATTAAAACAAAAGTAAAATGAATGAAAGGATTAGAAACTAACATGTCCAAGTTAATTTAGAGTCAGTCTGTAAAGTATGTAAATTAGGTTGTAAAAAATCAAATTTCATCTTTATTTCTTAATGCCAGAATCATAACTTAACCTTGAACTTTGAATAATATAAATGAAAATATCGTCTTTAAGAAGAAGTGATAGACGAAATAGGCTGACAGAAGGCCCATGTCAACTTCCGTTTCTACCAATCTGACCCTCCTCCTAGCTTCATTCAACCTCAGTTCTGTAACTGAACACATCCTGTGGTTTCCCTTCCCTCTCTGACCCCATCCCCAGTGGATCACAAAGATCTTCTCCCCCAACCTTTCCCCCCCCCCCAAACCCAATTCATCCTCTTATCCAGTCTCACACATCAGTAGACAGTCACTGGTAGCACACTAGCTGAGCAGACCAGGGCAACAAAACAATGTATTCTTCAGCCACTCTCAGAGAAAGTTCTTCCTGAAGCAGACAGATGGGAACACATGCAAAGACCCACAGCTAGACATTAGGCAAAGAGGGAGTCCATTAGGGCTCTAACCGGGCTCTAACTGCCCCTTCCTCAGAGCTCAGGGAACCCTGATGAAGAACAGGTGCAAAAAGTATCCAAGCTAGGGGGTATGAGGACACCAGGAGAACAAGATTCCTGAATTAACTAAGCAAGGGACGTATAACCTCAGAGAAACTGAAGCATCAAGCATAGGTCTGCACCAGGTCTTCTGCATATATGTTCTAGCTTTCAACTTGTCATTTTTATATGTTTCCTGAATTTATAAAGGAGTGGGTCTTTGATTATTGTCTTGATGAACTAGCCTGTCTCTGTCTTAGGCTTCAAAGTCATCTTATAGCAATGACAAATAGAATCATTCCTGTTTATGATTAAATTTCTGTTTCTCGAGGATTAGGCTATGCATCATGTGTAACTTACTACAAATGTTTCTGTACTGCTTGTTCCAGGACATGGCAATCATGTTTGTAGAAAGAAATTCTAATAAGCATCACCTGTCAATAAAATTAACTGATGGTCAATGAGCTGAGGCAGGAAATAGGACTTGGGATACTGGCAGGGAAAGAGGGGATTCTGGGAAATAGTAAGAGATAAAAGAGGACTGGAAGGGAACTTCAAGAGACCAGACAGGAGACAGATCAAGAAGACCAAGGTGAACCAACAGGCAGATGCTGAGGAGAGATGCAAAGGAAGAAGCAGGCTAGGACTGAAGGAGAGGTAACTAACCACATGGTAGGCATAGAATTGTTTAAATGGGTTAAATAAGTTTCAAGCTAGTCAAGGAATGAGCCAAAGTTTATAGCCTAGGCATTTAATAATAAATAATTAGTCTCAGATTAGTTATTGATGGGAACTAACAGACTGAAATTAAAAACAGATTTAAAAATTATTTTTACACATCATTATTTTAAAACCATCTTCCAAACCTGCCTTTGTTTCAAAGGGTTGTGACTACCCGTTCTTATGATTAACTTGTGATGCTTATATTCTGCTCCTGTAACACCACCTATTTTGTCCAATATTGACCTCTTGAACCTTGCCTTATGAGGAGGCAGCCCATACACACAATTAAAAAAAATCTTGATTTGATTAATTGCTTGCATTAATTAACTTGGGCATGATGATTTGGGTCAGTGGTCTTTCTCCTCCCAGCTTTGGGATTAGCTGTGCCTGTTCTAGTGTTTCCCTTATTTCTATGGCATTGCCTTGTCCAGTCTTTGGTTATGGGTTTTGCTTTAACTTATATATTATTTTGTCATGATCGGTGTTTGTTGTCTTTTAGAATCCTCTTCTTTTGAAATGAGAGGGGAGGAAAGAAGGAACTGGGAAGAGTAGAGGGAGGGAAACTATAATCAGGATAAGGTTTTTGAGAAAAGAATCTTTCAATAAAATAACAACAACTATTAGTTACTAGTTCTGACCCACTGGAATTTAATCAGGCATCCATTAAACAATGAAGTGAACTCTTTTCAAAAAAAGAAAAAAAAGAAGAAGAAAGGAACGATAAGATTTTATATTTTATCTAGAAGCACTTTACCCATTTACTTAATGTCAGCTTTCCTTTCCCATGTTTTAAATAGAAATAATAGATGAAACGAATGCTCCCTTATATTTAAATGCTCTCTGATATTTTTTATTTTATTTTTTTAATTTACATTCCAAATCACTTCCCCTTTCCCGTTTCCTCCCTCCCCGAAAGTCCCATAAGCCCCCTTCCCTCCCTCTTTTCTCCATTCAACCCCCTCTCGTTACTCTGTCCTGGCGTTCCCCTACATCCAGTCTTTCCAGGACCAGGGGTCTCTCCTTCCATCTTTTTAGAAATCTATTGATATGCGGATTGTGTCTAGGGTATTCCTAGATTCTGGGTCAATATCCCCTTATCAGTGATTGCATACCATGTGTGTTCTTTTGTGATTGGGTTACCTCACTAAGGATGATATTTTCAAGATCTGACCATTTGCCTAGGAATTTCGTGAATTCATTGTTTTTAATTGCAGAGTAGTATTCCATTGTGTAATTTTCATTTGTAATATGGTATAAAAGCATAGCCAAACAAGTTTTATTGTTAGGGGGTGTACTGGCTAGTTTTGTGTCTCAACTTGACACAGGCTGGGGTTATCACAGAAAGAAAAAGCTTCAGTTGAGGATATACCTCCATGAGATCCAGCTGTAAGGCATTTTCTCAATTAGTGATCAAGAGGGGAGGGCCCATTGTGGGTGGTGACATCCTTGGACTGGTAGTCTTGGGTTCTATAAGAAAGCAAGCTGAGCATGGCAGGAGAAGCAAGCCAGTAAGAAACATCCCTCCATGGCCTCTGCATCAGCTCCTGCTTCCTGACCTGCTTGAGTTCCAGTCCTGACTTCCTTTGTGATCAACAGCAATGTGGAAAGTGTAAGCTGAATAAACCCTTTCCTCCCCAATTTGCTTCGTGGTCATGATGTTTGTGCAGGAATAGAAACCCTGCCTAAGACAGTGTGTGAAAGATTAAAATCTGATAATATCGAAACATGAAGTTAGAAAGTGAATATTTGAAATATATTAAATATTTAACACGTTTTTTTTTGTTTTTAAATAGTTTCATTAAAATATCTGAGTTTTGATTTCTTTGAATCCCAAGGAAATATACACGGTAAATAGGGCAATAATGAACATATGTTAGTACCTTCAAAACAAATAATTCTTTCACAAATACAAACCCAGAATTTAAAATTATAGTAGAAATATGAATGTGAGTTCTTAATTTGGGTCATTCAATACTTAAAATAAGGGTTTTATCTTATAATTACCTTCTCTAGAAGCAATCATATGAAAATACCTTCTTGCATGAAGCAAAAGCTTCACATAAAATTCACATAAAATAAGGAAACCTGGATAAGTCTCCTGTGTTCATGTCCTCAATAACTTTAGACTGGTCCAGCAGTAAATAAACAACAAATAAACATTTCTATAATGACAGAATACAAGCCAGGTGTGGTGGAACATGCCTTTTATCACAGCACTCAGGAGGTCAGGACATACAGAATTCTGTGAGTTCAAAGCCAGGTTAGTCTACAGAGGCGTACAGATCAGGAGTGTTATTCAATAGATAAACCGTGTTTTAAAAAACATCCAACAAATAACAACAACAAAAGATGGAATACTATTTATATATATTAAATGACAATTTTTTCAGGCCAGGAGGAGAGGTAGGTTTTATTGTTTGGTCCATCTGGTACTTATTTATACTCTCTGACTCTTTTTAAACCTCTTTAGGTGATCCTAAAGAATGGATCCTAAAGGCATGCACAATGATAAGTTCATATTTGAAGGTACAATGTGCAGTGTAGCTAACCAGATCATGAAATCTATTTTAACTCTGTCCTGTATGTCAATATTAGTTTCCCTTGTGAGTAAAACCAAGGGATAGTCTAGTAGCCTGTGACTATTCCATGACCACCACCCAGCCAACTCAGAGGTTAAAGTTAAGTGTAGGAAATACATTTCAAGAACAAGTTAGATCATGGAATCTTTCCATATCTCAGTTTTCTTAACTGAAAATGTAGATGTATATCATGAGAGATCTACATGAAGGAAAGTCTGACAATGAAAAGAGAGAGTTCAGGCACTGCAGGCCTTTATTTCAGTAGACCAATGGATGAAATTACAGAGGAACATCTCTGTAAGACTCAGGGTTGAAACCCTGAAAAACATTAAGCTAATAGGCTAAGTACGGACTGGGGGAAGGAAGGTTATTTTTGCAAGATAAGATGGCCTTTGTTAAGAGATGGCTATTATGAAAATTCTGTAAGTTTGCATACCTTAAGTTAAATTAAAGACCATAAAATGTGTGATATAAATGCTAGATACTATAAAAATAATAGCTGTGTTATATATTTCACAAAAGTACATTTTTATAGTCAGCATACACACATATACATATATATATATGTGTGTGTATATATATGTATACTGTACATCATTTTATATTTGTGGCAAGATAGAGTTTGAGGGATGGGAAGAATGGATGGAGAGGAAACTGTGGTTGGGATTTATTATATAAAAAGAAAAATCTATTTTCAAAAAGTAAAACCTTCAAACACAAAAGTTAAATAAAAACTTATTACCATTTCTTAATGGAATTTACAAATCGAGATTTCACAATGATTGTACATGGGGTACTCTTTAAGTGTACATGTGTTGCCAGAAAAATCTATTGTCTTACATGTTTTCTAAGCCTTGACTTCTTTAGGCAATATAAAAATATTATTTTAAAATTTTAATTTGAGATACTTACAACTATTTAGAATTTGAAATTCAAAGCATTAATATTTTCTGATATTCTTTTAAACTCAGGATTTCAAAAGAAGATCCATAAATTTCACCATACCTACAAATTGAGTTAGCACACACAAAAATGTGAGGATATCCATTTTGCTGTATAATTGCTTCCATTTCAAACTTTATCAAAATTAAATATGATTTTTATTTGACAAATAAATTTTGAGAATGCCCCTAGTTGCACACTTCTGGAGATGACAGGATTAGTCTACCATCCCTTTCTTCACTACAAGAGGATACCTAAACTGTGGCAGGCTCACCCATGGGAATATGGAGACAGCAAAAAATGATGAAAGATGTGTGCAGCACTATGAGGTCACATGGCTTTCCAGATTTCAGTCTCTAGTTCCTCATTATTTCCATGACTGCATTGAGTTAAGAAAGGGTGTTCCAGTACTTTTCCTTAAAATGCTGAGTGATTGTTTAATAATTTAAATTAGAGATATTAAATGTAGATATGAGATGTGTTTGGTTGATGTTTTAGCATTACTAACTAAAACTTCAGCAATCATTTATATTCTTGTTTATTTAGCATGGTTATTTTTAGTGACACTCTTTATATTAATATATTTTAATTTTAAGAAGCTGTTCTTTTGTCAGTATCTTCTCAGAAATCTTAGAAATCAAAGGCTTCTTTAAAAAGATGCAAATAAGTTCTGCAAATTTTCTGAGGGCATATGCATTTTGGAGCATAAAGAATGATAAAGAAGTTATGCTTCATGTCACAGCTGAATTTCTACTTTGTTGTGTGTATTATTGTTTTAATTATTTTTATATATGTGTCTTTCATATGAGGAGAATATAATGACACATTATGTGTCTGTTCCTAAAAGAGCAGAAAAAGTAGATGAAATCATATATAAGAAGACAGCCTCTGTTTCCAAGAGATGATAAACAGCAAAAGGTCTTCCCTTTGGGGGATTTTCCCTAATTTTGGTTCTTTTGACATAAAAATATACGTATTTCAGGTAGGAATGTGAAACATACAATATAAACAAGGATGTAAATTGACCTCCTTTTCAACTATGTTTATCAAATACATTAGGAAATTAATAGTAGTAGATAGTCACTGTGTTTGGGTTTCCTGCTTACCCTCATGATTTTTTTTACTATATTTATTAATCTACAAGAGAGATATTCAATTATAGAATCTAGAGGGGAGATGGATATTCCCACAGAGCAGGTAAACTTTTATAACATTACCTGAAGAATTATGACAAACAAGTGAAAACAGTAACAAGTTATATGAAGGGAGGCTTCAAGGTCTTGGTTAATGTTTACCAATGAAAAACTACTTCAGCTATGAGGATGAGAGTAGATATTTCAAAGAGCTATGCTGTGTTGATGTTGCTAATTAACTTGGGCGCAATATTATAGAAACTCAAAATAAAATGTGTACACACTGGAGTGTTCCAGAAAGGTCTCTTAGAGAATGTCTTTTCCAAACCGAAGATAAAATCCCATATATAAGCTGAGATGGGTTAGAAAAGAAACTGCATTATGTAATTTGAAATTTATTTTATTTATAAATCGTATCTTATTTAAGAGAACCAAGTTTCCACACTATTTGTTGTAAAAGTATCTTTTATTTGCCAGATGTAATTGTCATCTCATAGACTTACTGACGACTAAATTCACTCTAGTTTTTTCTGAGTTCTAGCTAGCCTGGTTCAGCTCAACTGTTCTGGCTCAAAACTTCTTTCCAAGCTTACTGATTCAAACTGACGTCTCTCTGCTTCTCAATGAATTGCTCTAGTTGGACTTCAACTATGTTAATCTGTTCTAGTCGGTTCCTTCTCATTCTCTGACTCATTCTATCTTTATCTGCAATCTGCCTCTGTAAAACTGCATTCTCTCCCTCCCACCCCTTCTCTCTCTAGGTCTTTTTAAGTTGCCTCTCTTTCCTGTGCTTTCTATTGAGAGTTTGTGTATTCTATCTGACTCATTCTGTCAAATCTTTCTCTGGTTCATTACTTCGCCCCTCAATTAGACATTACTTTCAAATATGGCTCTTTCCTTCTACAAACTAGTTTACTTTCATTGCTTGGGAGTAAAGGTCTCCACTAAGGGTGTGTCTGTATTCTATCCAGAGGGAATAAGGTGTGTTATCCAGCCAAATCTCACAGACCTAGAAGGTCTTTGGATGGGATCTGTGATGCTAGAGCAGCAATGTTGCTGGGTTAAAATTTCTCTCCAATTGTGTTAATATTCTCATTTAATAAATCCAAAACAAACAAACAAAAAACCCATAAATTGGAATAAAGAGAAAACTCAGTGTTTAAGATCACACATGTCTCTTGTGGAAGACCTGAGTTTGATTCTTAGCACTCACATTGGATGGACTATGAACACCTGTAACTCTACTTATGAGGAATATGACACCTCTGGCTACTGTAGTCAACCTGTACTCATATCACCACACAGACATATATATTAAAATAAATCTTTGAAAATCAAACAAACCTAATATACCTTTGCCTATATACCCTTGTACAAACTATTTTTATCACCTTAACTCACTCTATAAAAACAAATCAGCCGGGCGGTGGTGGCGCACGCCTGTAATCCCAGCACTTGGGAGGCAGAGGCAGGTGGATTTCTGAGTTCGAGGCCAGCCTGGTCTACAGAGTGAGTTCCAGGACAGCCAGGGCTACACAGAGAAACCCTGTCTCGAAAAACCAAAAAAAAAAAAAAAAAAAAAAAAAAAAAACCAAAAAAAAAAAACAAATCAAAAGCTGTGTAACCTTAGGTGGAAACTCAAAAAGATAGAGCATACTAAAAAAGAAGAAGAAGAAGAAAAGAAATAACAAGCAAAAAAAAAAAAAACCAAAACAAACAAACAAACAAAAAAAACTCTTGCAGACCCTTCACAGGTGTACATTCTGAAAGGTCTTTCTATGTCAAGTCATCATTAACTCAAGCCAAGAGTAGCTGTAAAAAGAATCTGAAATATCTGTTACTCATCCTTCTTAAGAGGATGTGTTAAGAAAAGATGAAAAACAAATCCTAAGAGAGAATTTGAGGAGCCTCACCAGTAGGCATTATGCCAAAAGAGCACTTTACTGATTAAGAATTGAAGAACCAATGGACACCACCAGCAAGGGACAGCTGAGTGAAAAGAGGAGAAGAGAGTTCATTTTAACTGTGACATTATTATTGAAAAAGCAACAGCCATGGCAGATGATGCCTTTGTGCAATAAGCAGACATGGTGGTTAATGTGGAATGAAAGCACACCAACACGAGGTTAGCAGAGTGGGTTTTAGGCTCATTCCCAAGGACTAATGCTATGAATAAATGGCACATGCTGACTTAGATGGAAAATCAGCAGTGAAAATATCTTTAGCTAGACAGAAAATATGTTTTTGAGATCACCTTCTTAAGAATAAAACCATTACAGAGAAGTGTCATTGTAAAAATATGATTCAGAATTAAGTCTGCACAAAATCTATGAGAAAAAAGTGTGAGAGGTGAACTTCTTTACAAAGTCTCCAGCCTCCTCCACTATTCTACACAATCTCTTGGAATTCTGCATTTGAATGAAAAACGAATAGTTTGTTTTAGGAATTTCAGCAATGTAAAGGAAAACTCAAGCTAGTAAAGACCATGTAAAGCATCAGAAGATGTCATCTCACACCCCAAGCTTGTGTTTACCATCATGTCTCTAGAATCCCTACTTCACACAAGGGAGAGTCTCTGAGGTCTTTTACAAAAACTACATTCCTAGGAAGAAATCATGTGTAGTCATTAACAGTTATAGCCTTAAAATTTAGACTGTGAAAAATATTAGTTTTATATATTTTTGGTAGTTTACATCCTTTATATATAAAAAGTGTTTTGTTGTTTTTACTCAACAGAAAAGGAAGGAATTCATTACAAAATAGGATACAAATATGTAGAGCATATCTAAGAAATCAGAGATAAAGACTTCATTGATGATCAAAATTGAGGAAAATTTTAAAGAAAGATTTTTGTAACATTAAGTTGTCTGTTAGGGGAAACTCACCAGTATTTATGATTGTCCATTAAAAAATCAAATTCGCCGGGCAGTGGTGGCGCATGCCTTTAATCCCAGCACTTGGGAGGCAGAGGCAGGCGGATCTCTGAGTTAAGGTCAGCCTGGTCTACAGAGTGACTTCCAAGACAGCCAGGGCTACACAGAGAAACCCTGTCTCAAAAAAACAAAAACAACAACAACAACAAAAAAAACGAAAAACAAAAAAACAAAAATAAAAAATCAAATTCATTTGCAAATATGATTGTCAGTTTAATATGATCTCAGTCATGGAGGCTGAGAGAACTGTTGTTATGCATATTTTAAAATGGTGCTTCTCACCCTATTGTTCACGCCCCATTCAGGGGTAAAATAGAGTAGTCACACACACACACACACACACACACAGAGAGAGAGAGAAAGAGAGAGAGAGAGAGAGAGAGAGAGAGAGAGAGAGAGAGAGAGAGAGAGAGAGAGAGAGAGAGAGACCGAGACAGAGACAGAGACAGAGATAGAAAGAGCAAATGCTATAAAATAGCATATGATCTTTCTGTATTTTTCTTCTCTGTAGAGATGATTAAAGAGTTGTCCTTACATTAGTAGACATAACCATTATGACAGGGGCACACACATCAGGATTTACCCCTTAGTGATGAGTGTTATATGAAGGCTAACATTTCGTTCACCCAGCATTTGGAGAATTATAAAATGGTGAGTTAACATTACTTAGTAACAGTGTGAGCTATATCACACAACTCAAATATTGTACCTATATCTTCTGGACTGGACTGGTACATTGAATTACCATGTTCAATGCTAGAAAACATACTCCAACTTATATGTTGATTAATTAAGGGATTCATTATAGAAGGACAAAGGCTCATTCCTAGAAAGAATGCCACATAAATGATTATGCGAGATACTGTTTCCTAGGACTGAAACAACTGAGAATCTTGGGAGATGCCAACTCCTACATGGACATGGTTCTCACCCCTGGAAGGTGCGTGGACCTCCATAGTGTTGACCATTGCTGGGCATGCAGCTTGTGTGTGTGTGTGTGTGCAAATTTTAAAATCCTCATATCTTATTATATATAAATTAAGAACCCTTACTGAGCTAGGAAGAAGGGTCAACAGTTAATAGACACACCTATACACATGATGAACAGGGTTCACATACTAGCATCTAGTAGCTGAGACCCATCCTTGCTAAGACATGCACATAAATAAACTGTCCTAGTTTGCTTTCTGATGCTTTGATAAAACTGATCAACGCCAACTTGGGGAAATAATGGACTTAATTTGGCTTACAGGTTAAAGCAAATCGAGGGAAACTGAAGCCAAGGTGTGAACTCAGGGTAAGCCAGGAGGAGAAAAAACAGTAACATATATCATATATGAATACCACTGCCAGGTTTGCTTTTCATGATTCACACACACACACACACACACACACACACACACACACACACACACACACACACACACACATATTTTGTATATAGCCCAGTACCAGTTTCTAGGGTGCCTGGGCCCTTCACACATATTTTGTATATAGCCCAGTACCAGTTTCTAATGGTGCCTGGGCCCTTCCACATAATCAGAAATCAAGAAAATGTCCTCAAAGATACACCCAGAGGCCAATTTGAAGGAGCCAATGCTTTAGTTGATGTTGCCTTTCCTTGGCTGATTCTAGCTTGTGTGAATCAAACTGAAAAAGAATAATGAACACTTAAATAAACAAAAGCTTTGAAGAGAACCCTCATATCTCCTTTTTCCATCTTGTTCTCACTAAATCATAAGTGTCTACATTAATCTCAATGCATGAAAAACAAGTACCACATCCATTTTCCCTAAGGTTCTCTTGTAAAAAGTTTTCAATAAGCACGACTGGATATTTTGGAGGTCATTTGGTACCAGTATGCCTTTCTGCATTGTTTTTGTTATCTGTGTGTAGAAAAAAAGCAAATTACCACAAAAGGACATACTCTACCTTCCTTCCAATGAAGGCATTTCTTCTGACAGCTCCTCAGTAGACTGTCTTTCCATCACTATCATTAGGTAGCAACTGGGCCACTCTCTCATTTTCTTAATAAGTTGTGACAAAGTATGATAAGAGAAAACTATAATTCAAGGACATAGAGTTATGCTTCATAGAAATACAATGTCCTTTGTATCAATTACTCAAGTTGTGCTGTACAAACTTCTCACATAGCGAGTAAGCAGGAACACATCTCCCATTATTTGATGAAGTATTAAGTATAATGACTGAAATGGTAGTACAGGTGTGATCAAAGCACCTTATTTGAATGAGAAGATATTGGCATGTATTAAGATTTTGTTGGTGAATAGTTTTTCTGAGTTAATATACATGAAGCAGAAAGCAGAAACAGTTTCATTTTTTTCACTTTTTGTTGTCTTTTCTATTTAAACCAATTATAAGTGTATAAGTGTAAAACCAGTGTATAAGTATTTACAGCTTACAAGTTCAGAGTCAAATTTAGTGAATGACTGTAGGACTAATATACCCCAGGCCAGGGATTCATACAACGTAACACCCCTCTCACACACACTCATACAGACACACACATGTTTTTGTGGAAGTTTAAACATTTTTATAATATAAAAAAGTAACAAACTCAACATCTAAGTTATAAAACTAAATTTAAAAATGAAAATTCTAGAATCAGTTTCATTTTCATACAATTATGTTGACAGTGGGGATTTGGAATATGTGTATTTCCCTTCTATGATGATTGAAAATCAAATCAAATATAATGACAGTTTGAAATCTACTTTTAATTTTAAAATTAGCCCTCTGGAAAATTATTGAGACACTTGTACAGGGATCCTGCACATATAAATGGAGACCAGAGTTATGGGATCATCTCACAAACATACACAAATATAATTCAGAGCATCAAGTCAGTCCTATATGGTTTCAGTTTACATATATATGTTTATGTACAAATATAGAACACCAAGTTTCAGTTAAAAAGAACTTCATTTTTATTCAAAGAACAATGCAGAAAACTATTACATAAAAATCTAAAATAAAAGTTGAAACTTCCCCGGAATTGCTCACGAGCAGGTTCTATGTGGAGGGAGAGCTGAAGAGTGAAACTATGGGGGTCCAGAGAAAAGAACACACAGAGACATTAGTGCATGGCTGTACAAAATCTTTCTAATTTAGGGTTGAGAGGACCCTTTTCTGACGGAGTCCTCTCTGGCGGGCATCCTTCTTGAGATTCCTCAAGATCTCCCTGTATACTATCTGATGCCTGCAAGATCTTTTCATCAATAGCATCCTTTATAAGCATCCAAAGACAGAGAGTAGTAGTTCCTGCCTTGGTGGCTCTTAACACTTTTCCATTTTTTTCCCAAGTTCTCTCATCTAAAGTTCTTTTTTCTTGGAACCATGGGCAACAATAATCTATCTGATCTAAAAAATGTACTAACCGTTGCTCTTCAAACCCGATTCTTTTGCCTGAAGCAGCTCTTGAATGCTGCTGACAAATGCCTGCTTAGAAGAGACCCCTGGTCCTGGAAAGACTGGATGTAGGGGAACGCCAGGACAGAGTAATGAGAGGGGGTTGAACGGAGAAAAGAGGGAGGGAAGGGGGCTTATGGGACTTTCGGGGAGGGAGGAAACGGGAAAGGGGAAGTGATTTGGAATGTAAATTAAAAAAATAAAATAAAATAAAATTAAGAAAAAAAAAAAAAAATAAAAAAGAAGTTTCCTGCCCCATTTCTGCTGTCTACCCCTAAGCGAGTCCAGCACTGGGTCAACGCTGTCCCACTTAGCCTGTAGCCTGTTCCGCACCTACAACCACAGCTTCAACAAGATGAAATGTTACACTAGCACTAGTATTTAACTCCTGTAGTTGCTCACTGTGCCGGATACCATCTTCTTCCTTTTTCTGCGAAGCTTCGCCAAAGACAGGGTCACCTTCGTATCTTCCTCTATCGAGCCAACACACGTTCGGGCGCCACCCATAGCCGCCTGCAGCTACATGCAAACCGGTGACCTGAAAAAGATGCTTAGGGATGGGTGGGGAAGATGACGATAGGAAACACGGGACTAAGACAATGTAGCTGTTCAAAGTCCCCCTTTACTCAGGAGAAACAGGGGATATAAGCTTTGGGGGCGTGACCCTCCCCTCCCAAAGCTGCGAGTTTTCTCAGCAGGTCTCCAGCAGGCTGAGCGATGTTGCCATAACAGATCTCAGGAAGGTGATACTTTTTCACCTGGTCTGCTACTCTGCCGGAGAATCACAGGAAATTGTAGCTCCTTTGAAGCCAGAGGGGCTCTGACATCTTTGTCAGGTGGGAGGAGGTGTGACTTGAATTCCTCAGCTCCAAGTAGGTGAAATGCAGGCAGCTGAATTCTGCCTAGAGGCTATATGGCATTATAATGGCTCTCTACGAATTTCGTGAATTCATTGTTTTTAATTGCAGAGTAGTATTCCATTGTGTAGATATACCACATCTTCTGAATCCATTCCTCCGTTGAGGGACATCTGGGTTCTTTCCAGCTTCTAGCGATTATAAATAAGGCTGCTATGAACATAGTGGAGCATGTGTCCTTATTGCATGCAGGTAAAGCCTCTGGGTATATGCCCAGGAGTGGTATAGCCGGATCCTCCGGGAGTGTCATGCCCAGTTTTCTGAGGAACCGCCAGACTGCTTTCCAGAGTGGTTGTACCAGCTTGCAATTCCACCAGCAGTGGAGTAGTGTTCCTCTTTCTTCACATCCTCGCCAACAACTGCTGTCTCCTGTGTTTTTGATCTTAGCCATCCTGACTGGTGTGAGATGGAATCTCAGGGTTGTTTTGATTTGCATTTCCCTAATGACTAAGGATGATGAACATCTCTTTAGGTGCTTCTCAGCACAGTATAGAGCAGTTATTTAAGTTAGGAGATGCACAATTTATGAAACATTCCTCGCAAATCACTCTAATTACAGCACATTCAAGAAAATCTTAATTATTTAATGGTTGAACAAAATTAAACAGAAGTAAGGGATGAGGTATATTAATTTAACTGCAGTGAGTTCATAAAATATTAGGATAGATACATTCCAACAATCTTATGAGCCAGGAATATGTTCATTAAAAATATGATGATGTTTAAGTCCTGAATTTTCTTTCATCTAATTTTCAAATATGCAATTAGTCCAATTTCATCTTTTTGAAATTATGTATTTGAAGTCTAGTGATAAATATAAAAATAGGATAATTTTAAGGTTGTTTCTATTTCTTATTTAAATTAACTTTACTTTAACCAATACAAAAAACATAATTTTATATACTTATGGGTCACCATGCTCACTTTGTAAAATATTTGGAAAGGGCTTTAACATATGCAGCTCCTTATATCTTGGTCATTTATTAATTATAAATCATTAAAATATCTGTTATCTTAACTTGTAGAGTATACCATTACTCTCTATAGCAACCCTACTGTGCTACAGCTCATTGGACTTTATTGCTCCCATCTACCTCTAACTTAGGACCTGTTTTGTATCCTTTTTTCATCATTCATTCTTAGCATGTAATATCCATCATTTTAAAGGCTGAGAAAAGCATTTTTATGGTCTAAGTATGATCAACACTTCCCAAGTTTTTGCAGTTCTTGTCTTTCTCTATTGGCTCTATTTCAATTACAATAATAATCTGAAATTTTACCCATTATTGCAAATAACATGTTTTCATTCTTTATCAAGGTCTAGTATTATTCTTACAGAAATAAAAGTTCCAATGACATATCCTTCATCCACTCTTTGATGGTCATATAGATGGTTTTGATCTCTTGACTACAGATACTAGAACTACATCACACATGCGACTGCAGATATCCCTTTAATTTAAATAATTTCTTTTGGATAAATATTCATTAGTGAGATCACTAGACCATAATCTATTTTTATAACTTTTTGAAGAATTTCCATACTGATATCAATAATTGTCACTCTATTTCTTTTTGTAGCAATATTACAGATAGATTCCTCTTTCCTCACATCTTTATTAGCATTATTCTTATTCATCTTTGTCATAATAACCATTCATACTGGAGTGAGTCGATGGCTGATTGTGGTTCTTATCTGCGTTTACCTGAAAAGTGATGAGTACATTTTCTTTCTTCTTTTTTTATTTTGTATCAGATATTTTCTTTATCTTTTTATTGAATATATTCTTCATTGACATTTCAAATGTTATGCCCTTTCCCATATTCCCCCCTCCCAGAAAACCCCGAACCCATCCTCCCACCCCCTGCCTCCAAGAATATGCCCCTCCACCCAACCCACTCCCACCTATCCCCCCCCCTCGATTTCCCCATGCTGGGGCATCTATTGAGCCTTCATAGGGCCAAGAACCTCTCCTCCCACTGATGCCCGACAAGGCATTCCTCTGCCACACTTTTGGCTGGAATCATGTGTACCCCTTGATTGATGATTTAGTTCCTGGGAGTACTGGGGCATCAGGGTGGCCGACCTCATTGTTCTTCCCATGGGGCTGTAAACCCCTTCGGCTCCTCAGGACTGCCCTCTAACTCCTCCATTGGGGACCCCACACCCAGTCCAATGGTTGGCTGGTAGGACTTACCTCTGTATCTGTAAGGCTCTGCAAGTGCTCCTCCAGAGACAACCATAACAGGCTCCGTTCGATATGTACTTCTTGTCATCCATAATAGTGTTGGGGTTTGATGACTGTTTATAGGATGAATCCCCAGATAGGACATTCTTTGGGTGCCCTTTCCTTCAGTGTCTGCTCCACACTTTGTCTCCATTATTGTTCCTGTGAGTATTTTGTTTCCTTTCTCAGAAAAACCAAAGCACCCCTCACTTTGGTCTTCCTTCTTCTTGAGCTTTCTATGGTCTGTGAATTGTAACTTGCTTATTTTGAGCTTTTGGGCTAATATCCACTTATCAGTGAGTACATACCATGTGTGTTCTTTTGTGATTGGATTACCTCATTCAGGATAACACTTTCTAGTTCCATTCATTTGCCTAAGAACTTCATGAATTCATTGTTTTTAATAACTGGATAGTACTCCATTTTGTAGATATACCACATTTTCTGTATCCATTCTTCTGTTGAAGGACATCTGGGTTCTTTCCAGCTTCTAGCTTTTATAAATAAGGCAACTAAGAACATAGTGGAGCATGTGTCCTAATTACATGTTGGAGCATCTTCTGGGTACATGCCCAGGAGAGGTATAGCTGGGTCCTCAGGTAGTACTATGTCTAATTTTCTGAGGAACCACCAAACTGATTTCCAGAGTGGTTTTACCTGCTTGCAGTCCCACCAGCAATGGAGAAGTGTTCCTCTTTCTTCACATCCTAACCAGCATCTCCTGTCCCCTAACTTTTTCATCTTAGCCATTCTGACTGGTATGAGGTGGAATTTCAGGGTTGTTTTGATTTGCATTTTCCTGATAACTGAGGATGCCAAACATTTCTTTAGGTGATTCAAAGCCATTAGAGTTTCCTCAGTTGAAAATTCTCTGTTTAGATCTCTACCCCATTTTTTTTTTTGTTATTCTTTTAGTCTGAATTACTTTTTGTTAAATTTTCTATATTTTTGTCTCTCTGGAGTCTATCTTCCTAAGTTCTTTGTATATACTGGATATTAGCCCTCTATCAGATATAGGATTGGTTAAGATCTTTTCCAAATCTGTTGGTTGCCATTTTGTCCTATTGACAGTGTCCTTTGACTTACAGAAGCTTTGCAGTTTTACGAGGTCCTATTTGTTGATTCTTGTTCTTAGAGCATAGCCATTGGTGTTCTATTCAGGAATTTTTCCCCTGTGCCCATGTGTTCAAGACTCTTCCCCACTTTCTCCTCTATAAGCTTCAGTGTGTCTGGTTTTATGTGGAGGTCCTTGATCCACTTGGACTTGAGTTTGTACAAGGAAATAAGAACGGATCAATTCTCCATAGAGCTAGAAAGAGCAATCTTCAAATTCATTTGGAATAACAAAAAACCCAGGATACGGAAACTATTCTCCACAACAAAAGATCTCCTAGGGGAATCACCATCCCTGACCTTAAGCTCTACTGCAGAGCAATAGTGATAAAAACTGTATGGTATTGGTACAGAGACACTCAGGAAGATCAATGGAATAGAATTGAAGACCCAGAAATTAACTTACACACCTATGGTCACTTGATATTTGACAACGGAGCTAAAAACATACAGTGGGATAAAGACAGCATTTTTAACAAATGGTGCTGGTTCAACTGCAGATATTTTCTTTATTTACATTCCCCTTTCCTCCTTTCCTCTCTGAAACCACCCTATCTCATCCTCCCTCCTTCTGCTCACTAACCCACCCACTCCCACTTCCCTGTCCTGGCATTCCCCTACACTAGGGCAATGAGCCTTCATAGGCCCAAGGTCCTATCCTCTCATTGACATGGGAAAAGGCCATCCTCTGCTATACATGTGGCTGGAACCATGGGTCCCTCCATGTTTAACTCTGGTTGGTAATTAAATCCCTGGGAGCTCTGGGGGTACTGGTTGGTTCATATTGTTGTTCCTCCTATTGAGCTGCAAACCCCTTCAGCTCCTTGGGTTCTTTCTCTAGCTCCTCCATTGAGGACCCTATGCTCAGTTCAATGGTTAACTGAGAGCATACTTCTTTGTATTTGCAAGGCAGTGGCAGGGCCTTTCAAGAGACAGCTATATCAGGTTCCTGTCAGCAAGTACTTGTTGGCTTCCAAAATAGTATCTGGGTTTGGTAACTGAATATGCAATGGATTCGCCAGGTGGGGAAATCTCTGTACTTTTTCATATATCAGTTGACTTGAAACTTTTTGTGATCTCTCTAAGTGGATGCAATGCTATAATTTAGTCTTTACCTGACTTTCTTATGCCTTTTGATTGACTTTGGTCAAAAATCCATATTTCTGTCTATATACATGTATCCCTGAGGTAAAACTGTATAATTTTTTACTTGTTAGATTCTTAGCAAAATTATAAATAGTAGTGAAACAGGAATAGAATTATTTATATGCTTTCTGAAGTTTAATAGAATTTTTCTCATTTGTTATGTTATTAGACTAATAATTAGCTTTGAAAATGTTCATTGGATGATCAAATTTGCTGGCTTCCATATGTATTTATAACTTTGTACTAATTGCATAGGTTGTTGAAGACTGCATTGTATTGAACACAGGGATTAAAGTCCTTGCTTTGCCACTAGAAAAGTGGCTTCTAGAGTAACAGAGTACTGCTGTCACAGTCATAAATATGGCCTTTTATCTGACAATAAAGAAGTAACTTGAAAGGATTTGAACAAATGTAGCAAAGGGGGAAGAGAGTCATTGGATTAAAGAAGGGAGGGTAGCTACCATCAATAGAGAGTAAATGCAGGGCTGGACACATTAAAGTGAACACTTAATTTCAAGAAATATATGTATTAAAACCAAATAGTAAAGCTATCACTGCAAAGAGAAATTAACAACCTTTTAGATACAATATAGGAAATTTAAGTGGTTTTCCAAAGGTATCCTTCATTCAATGTAAATAGAAAAACATTTTAAATAGAAGTTATGTTGATGAAAGTATTGTAGAAATCCAATATGCCTACATTTGAGGCTAGAGTTTCTGGTTACACAACATGCATGTCTTTATTTATCTGACACAGGAAGGGCCAATCTACCAGGACATAACTCAAGAACTGAGACTAGAAAAGAACTGAGTCTTCCATTTTCTTTCTTTCTTCTCTACTTACAATGAAAACTTAGAAAAGCTATGTGACACCAGGCATTATTTCCTCGTGATTTACATGGTGTAAATATACCTTTTGTAATTTTAAAGCGTCAGTTACGCAAAAGCTAATTCTCTATCTTTTGGAAGAAGTATACAATTGTGTACCATTCAACTGAGTATTGTATGTCGAGATTTAGGGAATCTCTCACAGTTAGAAAAATTCCATACATAGCATGAGAATTGCTCTCATGTGGCATGTTCTTGGTGTGACAGCATCTTTGTGCACTAAAATGTAGTCAAAGGTGCTGTGTTCCAGAAAATTCTGTGATGCATTGTATAGACACTTGGTATTTGGATCCTAGATTTCAAACATCCAACGATTATTGTTAATAAGATTAAGTCAGACTTACAACTCAGTCCAATCCTAGAAATATCTTTAGTAAATTGTTGGTAAGAGTTTTGGATATTAAACTTATGTATAGATTTTTTCCATGGGTCTTTTCAAAATCCAATTAACATATATTTTGTTGGTTCATCTAAATCCTACCCATTTCTTGCTTTCTTCTATATTTTCATTGCAAGGTTGCCTGTTGTACCTGTGATCTTTCACACATTGCAGTGGGAATTAGAAGTCTTGCACCTTGTTCATTAGTTTACTTAGCAATCCTTGAAGTATCTATTGTCAATTTGACATTGCATTAGATCAAACGAAGCAGAGAGACCTCTGACTGTGAATGCATTCTTATTGAAAGCATCCAGAGAAGGAGAGGAATATACATCAATAAGTGATTTGTATTTGTGTCATTGGACAAACATGATCATAGACATAATCAATAATGTGGGCATTTCAAACATTTAGAGAGTGGAAGCAGTTCAGAAGAAAATCACAGAGTATGGGTCAATAAATTGGAACCCATTTACATGACAGTTTTAGATATTCAATAATTGTTTATTAATTCAAATTCAATCACCGCCCTCCTTTCTAAATTGTCTGGGGAATGCGAAGTACCTTATTTTCATTTTCTTCCATTATGATTCAGAACAGAGGACAAATTACACATGCCAGGGCCACTGACTGTGTTGAAGCAGCTCTGCTAATCAGATATGGCTATAGTCCAAACACATTCACTTGACATTTACCCTGCAGGCCTATACCTTTCAGCATTTCCACTGAATGACATTCAGCGTGTAACTGGGCATTCAATTTCTGAGCTTATACCATTGTTAAAAGTGGCTACGTGAAAAAAAAATACATAGAAATAATGTTTTCATGAATTATATTTTACTGATATTATATTAATTTATAAGGAAAAAATCCTTTTATTTCAGGCAAGTTGGCCTTTCACTTTTACACTTAAATTTACTAATGAAGACTGATCCTTTCATCCATTAGAAATGCAGCTGAAGGCTATTAAGTAATTGGAACATCCAGTGTACCCAATAAATAATAGATGCAGTATTGACTATGGTTAATGTTCTCCTCCAGGATATGGGAAAACACTCAGTTATTAATCTTTAAATGACATTCAAGAAACAAACAGTGTTTAAGTTTAACCAGTGAAACTTAAAAGATATACCATTAAAAAATTCTTCCTTCATGATGATCCATGCTTCTTTCAGCACTTGTGAAGCCGAGGCAGGAGGATTTTCAAGAGTTTTAGGCCAGCCTCGATTGAAAGGAAAATATCATTGCAAAACAAATAAACACCAAAACAAGGAGAAGGTAATATTTTCTAATTTATGTCTTGTACATTTTTCTCAAACAACTGCTATTTCCTTTCAATTTATGTGGTATCTCACAAAGGTTGCATCCATTTCAAAAGTAAGATTTCTCTACATGTCATGAAATGATAACTTAAAAATATATTATAAATTTAGGATCTTGCAAATTATAATACATAAAAGACTATCATACACACACACACACACACACACACACACACACACACACACACACACATATATATATATATATATATATATATATATATATATATATATATATACATGTAATCAAAGATATACTGATTATCAACTTGAGAGGGAAACATGGGAGGAGTAGGAGGGTGATATTGAAGGGTCTGGAGGGAGAAAAGAATTGGGAAAGTGATATAATTTTACTCTAATTAAACAAATTCAATTTAAAATATATTGTATTTTATAAATGTGTAATGACTTTAAACTTATTTATTTAATTTTGTGCCTTTTTCTTTTACTTTCTTTTTCTTAAAACAACTTTGATCATATCCCCCCACCCTTTCTCCTCCTTTCAAGTCCTCCCCACCTCCACACTCACAAAACTCTATGTTCTTTCTCTCTTTGAAAAAATTACAATAAAAACCGACAAACAGAAAAGCATAAGACAAATAATGCCAAAATGAAACAAAAAAATACATAAAATAAACATGGAATTGGTTTTGTGCTAACCAATTATTCTTGGGCATGAGGCCTGTCCTGGAGTATAGTTATTATATCCAATGGCACTCCACTGGAAAAGGTGAAATTTCCTATTCCATTACATTTAAACTGCAAGTCCTTTTTTTGTTTAGGTAAGAAATCATATGTCCATTCCCATTGCTCAGTTCTTATTTTTTCAACAATATCTTTTTACTTTTACTAAAAATAGTTTTTCATATAATATTAATTAGTCGTGGTTTCTTTGACCCCTACTCTTCCCAGCTCCTCCTCTCAAATGTCCCATCATGATCTATACCCTTTTTGCCTCTCCTGAATCTCACTTAGAAGGGGGAATAAAATAGTCATAGGAGGCAGAGGGAGGAACTGAGTGGGGAAGGAGATGTGGAGGGGAATTTGTATGGTTCCAGATCAGGTGCAGGAGGGACAGGAGTAAAGACCAGAAGGTCATGAGAATGAATGGAAATCTTCAACTGACAGGGGTTGGGAATAGAAGCCATCTCCAGGACATCCCTGAGACCTGGAATAGAAGGAGGCACCCAAGAGTCAATGGGGGTGATCCTAGCTGAGACTCACAGCTTAGGGGATATGAAACTTGAAGAGGCTACCTCCTGTAGCCAGACAGGAGCCCCAGAGGAGTGATAGGGATACCAACCCATCCACAAAACTTTCATCCCAAAATTTATTCTGAGTATAAGAAAGTCAGGGGCTTGGGAATGGAATGATAAGAATAACTAAGCAAAAACTGATACAACTAGAGACCCATCCTATGGGCTAGCAGCAATCCCTGACTTTTAATGGTACTGTTAATAGTACTCTATTATGCTTATAGACCAGAGTCTAGCATGGCTGTCCTCTGAGAAGCTCTACCCAGCAACTGACTCAGACAGATGCAGACACCCACAGCCAAAGAGTAGATACACTTTGTGGACTCTTATAGAAGAGTTGGGGTAAGGACTGAGAACTCTACAAGGGATAGGAACACCACAAGAAGACCAAAGAATCAACTAACTTGGACTCTTAGGGCCCTCTGAGACTGAACCAGCTACCAAAGAGCATACATGGGCTGGACCTAGCTGCCTCTCTATCCCCACCCCCTACACATACAGGGCAGACATGCAGCTCAGTCTCCATGTAGGTCTCCAACAATGGGAGGGAAGGATAACCCTAAAGCTGTTCCATGTCTTCAGAATATGTTACCCTAGCTGGGCAGCCTCAGTGGGAGAGGATGTGCCTAGTCCAGCAGATATTTGATGTCCCATGTGGGAGGGATATAGGAGATCCCTCTACCCTCTCAGAGGAGAAGGGAAGAGGGAATAGGGAAGGATGGTGGGAGGTATGGTGGAAGGGAATGACAGGAGGGGGGCAGAAAGTGGTGTGTTAAGTGAATAAATAAAAATTTAAAAAAAGAAACAGGCATCTAATGAATTATGATAAAAAAGAAACAACAACCAAAATCAATTCAGAATAAGACAATGCAAGAAAACAAGAAAAAGAACCAAAGAACAATTTCAAGAAACACACACACACGTATGTATGTATGTATGTGTGTATATATGTACATAGGTATGTTTGTATATACACACATGTATGTATACACACACATGCACAAAAACTTTCACACACTCAGGAATCCCATAAAACCCAAAACTGGAAGCCATAATATATGAGCAAAGGTAGGAAACAAAACAAAACAAAAATAAACAAAACAAAAACTGCCCTGACTGAAGATTATAAGAAAAAACTACCAAGATGCCATTGAGTTAGTTTTGTGTTGGCATCTACTGCTGGGCATGGGGCTTATCCTCAAGAGTGGTTTGTTTCCCCACTGAGACTTCCTTGAAGAATACAAATTTTTCAGTTTCAAGGTGTTATCTGTTACTGGGATTCTTGGTTGAGGATGGGGGCCTGTGCAGACTCCTTCCATCTCTATGACCACATCTAGTGTGAACCCATGCAGGCCGTGTCGTGCTACCTCAGTTTCTGTAAGTTCATATGTGAACCAGCCCTGTTGTGTCTAGAAGTCCTTGATAATTTAGTGTCCTGTATCCCGTCTGGCTCTTACACTCTATTCACCTCATCTTTCACAGGTTCCTGAGGGAAGGAACTTGATGAAGACATCCGTTTAGGGCTTAGTGTTTGAAGCTGTTCCATTCTCTGTGGGTCTCCGCATTTACTCCCATCTACTACAGAAGCAAGCTTCTCTGAAGTTGATGGAGCAAGGCACAGAACTACAAGTATACCAAAATGTTCTTAGAAGTCATTTTATTGCTATGTTCCTTTAGCAGAACAGTTGCATTAGGATGTCTCTTAGGTCCCTGGTCTATCTAGTCTCAGCTTTTTGGCCACCCAAGAAGCACTCTTATGGGTTCCATCTGATGAAGTAGGCCTTAAATCAAATCAGATATTGGTTGATTACTTCTTCAAAACTTTTGCCACTATTACACTTCTGTTTCTTTCAGAGCAGGGTTTGTAGTTGGGTTGATATATACCTTTCACCTCTGATAGAGCACCTTCAAGTGCCATGAACACTAGTTTGTAGGCATGAAAGCTCTAGCTAGGCACCAGTTATTTTTTTCTGTGTTCATCAGTTGAGTTGGTGTTGTTCTTAGCAATAGAACCTAACTGTCATTTTGTGGAGACCCTCTAGCAGCTCTGACAGCAGCCTGGATTTTCTTTTTATTATTTCCATGGAATCCCTTTGGCCAACAACACAACTCAGCTATAAAAATTCTTACTATAGAAGCTTCGTTTGGTGATAACTGATATCTAATTGAGGTTTGGTCTCATCTACTATTTGGTTAATTTCACTTAAACTACCTTCATATATGTATATATTATAGGACACTTCTACTGTACTAGGTTTCCACATGATCCCTCAAATGGTCCTTAGTTTTTTCTATCCCTAACTATATTCTCTCCCTTGCTGCCCTCTTCACTTCCTCTCCCTATTTTATCCTCCAATTTGAGTTCTTCCCATACCAGTATATTCTTAGCTATCTATTTTATTCTCCATTCCTATGGAGATTCATTTTTCTCAATTAATCCCTTACTATCTACCTATACTCTGATTCTGTGAATTGTAGTTTGTTTACCAATGACTTAACAGCTATCATTTACATGTTTTCAGATACATGCTATGTTTGTGTTCCTGTGTCTGAGTCACATCTCTCAGAATGAATATTTTCTAGGTCCACCCATTTACCTGTGAATTTCATAATTTTTTAGTTGTTGAGTCATATTTCATTGTAAAAATGAAATATCTTTATCCATTCATTTGTTCATGGACAACTAGTTTATTTCAAATTTCTGGCTATTATGAACAGAGCAACAATGAAGATGTTTAAGTAAGTGTCTCTGTAGTAGAATGAAAAATCCCATGATTTATATACCAAAGAGTGGAATATCTAGATCTTGAAGTAAATCCCTTCTTCCCAAGAAAACACCACATTGATTTCTGTAGTGGCTGTATAAGTTTCCAGTCCTACCTGCAATGCATAAATATACCCTTACTCACATGCTTACCAGCATGTGTAAACTTCTGTTTCAGTAATCTAGGCAATTCACGTTGGTGTACGAAAAAAATCTCAAAGTAGTTTGGATTTGCGTTTAATGGCTAAGTGTGCTGAATATTTTAAATGTTTGACTATGCGACTCTTTCTCAGCATTAACTCCATCTTTTGAGAAGTCTCTGTTCAGATCTGTATTCCATTTTCTGTTGGGTCATTCGTTTTCATATATCTATGGACAACTATGTTAGAAGATCCATATTCATAGACACATGACTAAAGTTCAGTCACTGCTTTCTTTTATTTCATTGGCAGGGAGAAAAATAAGCATATAATTCATGTGGAATTCCATAGCACCTAGACATTGGATGACAAACATTACCTAGATTGACATTCAACCAGCAAAACTTTACACAGCATTTCTATCTCTGTGTACCAAGGAGGTGGTAATTTTTTTGGGTAATCATGAGCCTTATTTTATGTTTTATGAAATTGAGAAAAGATTCCAGGGTTCACAGAAATTTCTGCTTCATGATAGAGTTGTGTGAGAAAATATAGCAGAAGGTTATGATAATATTCTTCTATCATGCTTTTAACAAGTAGGAAAAATAATGGAGACTGAAACTGAATTCATCTCCTAAACATATATGCTTATAATAAAACTTCATTTACTAAGCTTCTCCTTGTATGCTTCGCTGTTTAATTCATTTGATCATACTAAAAATTTATCTCTAACTTAAGATTTTAGAAATCATAAACCAGTAACTTTTAACAATCACCTTATTTTTTTCACCTTTAGTTTCTATGCCCTCCATATTATTTCATAGGTCTATAGTTCAGAGCTGGAAAAACTCACAAATGTAGTTACACAGTTTACTGAGAACACAAGATTTGGGACACAAGTGAAACTGTGATTTGTTATTCAGATCTCAGCAATTCATGACAAACAGCCATAGTGCTTGCAGTAATGCTAATAATTTGTGAAATATTTTGATAAAATATATATCTTCTTAGTGTATTTCCAGTATTTTCATCTAAATAAGGAACTATATATACATTTCATACATCTGTCAAAAGCATGGAGTGGATTAAAACATGAGATAATAATTATGTAAAAATGAAATGTGTTATAGCTGGGATCCAACCCCAGCAGGTCTTCTGTCTGGTTTAGTCCTTCTTGAGGGAGCAGAGGTGGAAGAGTGTTGGCAGGGGCAAGACTTGGTCTTGGTCTTATGAGATATTTACGGTTGCTGTATAATAATAAAATATTTTCCTATCTTAAGTCTAAGTTGCTGAGCCGAGGTAACCAACCGGCCTGTCTGAGTTCCTCGGAGGTGAGAAACTGTTTAGCACCTCATCATAAAACTGCAGGGAATAAGTGAAAAGATTTATTGCAGGTGTTCCTTTCTCTGGAGAATCAGCCAAAAACCTCTCTTGATAAACTGGTTAACTCTTTGTGAACCAGAGAGGAAGGAAAGGAAAAGGATTAAGATGCTTATATTGGCAAATATGCACAGATGCATATACATTCAAACATCCATACACCTACACTCTATCCTGGCCCGACTGTCTTTCACAAACAACTCCACAAGTACTCATGCATACTTGCACACATACATATATACCCTCCATGCAAACACATAGATAAACAGACATACACATTTGGATGGATGGATGGATTGCTGGTAGGATGGATGAATGGATAGATAGGTAGATGGGGCAAAACTCCCGAAGCCAAACCATTCAAGCAATAACCAACAACTTTATATCTTTTCTCTTGTCTTTTTTACCTTCTTAGGTAAAAAAAGGTTTGTTTTTTTTTTAAAAAAAAATTTACCTCAGAGACAAAATGTTATATAAAATAGGAGTTATAGGAGGATGTTAAGTTCAAAGCAGTGTATCATTATAATATACTCATTAAAAGTTCAAAACAACAGTATTTACATGGCCTTGCCTTATCATAGTTCACAACTGTGACATTATCCTTGGACCTAAATGCTTTTCCTTGAACTCAAAATTGTCTCAATTCTATTTCTCTTTTTAGTGTGATTATGAAAGCTCATTGTATTTCTTATTATGCAACCTTTACTTACTATTCTGAGTGGGCACATTCTATTCTTGATTCTAACTTTATTACATCTTTCTAGAAACTATGACCATCTCTAAAAATGTTCTTCCAAAAATTATTTGAATCAAATCAGAATTCTATAGACTTATTACCTATTTGTCTATATAGCATCACTACAAGATAGTAGATCTACATAGGTCTGCAGAGATATTCTCAAAAGTTTGGCTAATACCTAGTGATAGTTACATATTTAATAATAACAGGAAAAGCATATTAATAGCAGAAATCGTTCCTGAAATGCATTTTTCCTGGGCATTGCTTATCTAAGAGAATCTGTCATGGATTTTATTCTAAAGGCCACCTCATCTCAGGATGATCACCTGTTAATTATTACCATCTCCTATGACTCCTGATATGTTATCAATATTTTTATTCTTTGTGTTTAACATTGCAACTCAAGGTCTCAAATGGAATCCTGAAAGGGCAAAGGTTAGCTAGATGCTGAGTCTATTTTCAGACCGAAATATTTTATTTTTACATCGCAATCCACAGTCCTCTTATTATTTATTCCATTATCATTTACTTGTTAAGAGAATAAAATTCAATTTCTTTAGATATTGGTTTTCAATTATTGCTGTATTTTAATACAAAGGCAGTAGGATAACAGAAATTCTATTTCTTTGTCTTTTAAACCTTATTTGAATGTGTATAACAGGGCAGTTTATGCTGGGTTCTAAATTTCTACTTCTCTTTCTTGGCTCTCCTGTAGACATGTGTTCCTCTAGAGAATATCTTACATGAGGGACTAAAAAATAAAATAGTTATTTTGAAGGGAGGAATATAACCTGAATCCTATGTGTATTTGAAAAGGATATCTCCCTCAGGCATGAACCCAAAACTAAGCAATATGTTAGCTGTATAAAAGGCCCCCAAATGTCTGTTATTATCTTTTTAACACAGACACAATGATCTGGATTAAGCCACTACTAGGACATAAATATGGACTAAATTACTATTGTTTCTTCTTCACAGTACCCTTGAGTACTATTCGAAAATCATACAATAAATTAAAGTGGTGAAGGACCATGATAGATAAATATTATTTGGTTTATAAATATATACAACATACATATATATATATATATGGCAAACATATAAGTTTGTTTTATATCTAGCTCATATATGTTACATATTTAAGATGAAGGTGTTAGTATTACCAAAGAAATTCAGTACTGATTGGCAGTAAAAGGAATGTTTATTTGGCCATTACTATTTTTTTTCCTTATCCAAAGACAATTTGTGTGTGTGTGTGTGTGTGTGTGTGTGTGTGTGTGTGTGTGTGTATATATGATATTTACTTATTTATTTTAACAATCTAGATATAATTTCATTTTCTACACCTATCATTGCTCACACCAGTAAACTTTTCAACAAGAATGGCTAGAAAAATCAATTTACTTCTACAATAAAAAGGCCGTTTAATGTCTTATAGAACCCATGTGACATTGTTAGGCCTCTTATAAATGATCACTATGGATGATTCCCAAAGTTTACAAATTCCCTAATTATATCACTGATTGTGCCCCACCAGATATGCCTTCTTCTCTGGAAACAGACACTATCACCATCTTTTCCCCCCTTTTGTATTGCATATTTTCTTTGTTTATATTTCAAATATTATCCCCTTTCCCAGTTCCCCCTCCAGAAATTCCCATCCCATTCTGTCTCCCCCTGCTTCTATGAGAGTGCTCTCCCACCCACTCCCACCTTCCTTCCCTTGCATTTCCTTACACTGGGGCAATGAGCCTTCTCAGGACCAAGGGCCTCTCCTCTCATTGATGTCCAAAAAGGACTACCTCTGCTATATATGCAGCTTGAGCCATGGGTCCTTCCGTGTGTACTCTATAGTTGGTGGTTTAGTTCATGGGACCTGAGGGTTGGGGTCTGGTTGGTTGATATTGTTGTTCTTCCTATGAGTTGCAAACCCTTTCAGCTACTTCAGTCCTTTCTATAACTCCTCCATCGGGGACCACATGATCAATTCAACAGTTGGCAACGAACATCCACCACTGAATTTGTCAGGTTCTGGGAAAGCCTCTCAGGAGACAGCTGTATCAGGCTCCTGTCAGCAAGCACTTCTTGGCATACCCAATACTGTCTGAGTTTGGGGTCTATATGTAGGTTGGATTCCCAGGTGGGGCAGTCTCTGGATGGCCTTTCCTTTAGTCTCTTCTCTACACTTTGTCTCCATATTTCCTCCCTTGAATATTTTGTTTCTCCTATTACTATTATTATTATTATTTTCTAAGTTTTTTTATTTACATTCCAAATGATTTCCCCTTTCCCATTTCCTCCTTCCCCAAAAGTTCCATAAGTCCCCTTCCCTCCCTCTGTTCCCCATTCAAATCCCTCTTGCTTCTCTGTCCTGGTATTTCCCCTTCATCCAGTCTTTCTAGGACCAGGAGTCTCTCCTTCCATCTTCTTGGAAATCTATTGATATGCAAATTGTGTCTAGGGTATTCTGAAATTCTGGGTTAATATCCCCTTATCAGTGACTGCATACCATGCGTGTTCTTTTGTGAGTGGGTTACCTCACTAAGGATGATATTTTCAAGTTCTGACCATTTGCCTAGGAATTTCGTGAATTCATTGTTTTTAATTGCAGAGTAGTATTCCATTGTGTAGATATACCACATCTTCTGAATCCATTCCTCCACTGAGGGACATCTGGGTTCTTTCCAGCTTCTGGCTATTATAAATAAGGCTACTATGAACATAGTGGAGCGTGCAGGGGAAGCCTCTGGGTATATACCCAGTAGTGATATAGCAGGATCCTCTGGGAGTGTCATGCCCAGTTTTCTGAGGAACTGCTAGACTGCTTTCCAGAGTGGATGTACCAGCTTGCAATCCCACCAGCAGTGGAGGAGTGTTCCACTTTCTCCACATCCTCACCAACAACTGCTGTCTCCTGTGTTTTTGAACTGACTGGTGTGAGATGGAATCTCAGGGTTGTTTTGAGTTGCATTTCCCGAATGACTAAGGATGTTGAACATCTCTTTAGGTGCTTCTCAGACATTAGATACTCTTCAGGTGAGAACTCTTTGTTTAGCTCTGTACACCATTTTTTGATACGGTTACTTGGCTCTCTGGAGTTTAACTTCTTGAGTTCTTTGTATATATTGGATATTAGCCCTCTGTCGGATGTAGGGTTGGTAAAGATCATTTCCCAGTTTGTTGGTTGCAGCTTCGTCCTTTTGACAGTGTCCTTTGCCTTAAAGAAACTTTGTAATTTTATGAGGTCCCATTTGTCAATTCTTGATCTTAGAGCATAAGCTATTGGAGTTCTGTTCAGGAAATTCTCACCTGTGCCCATATGTTCAAGGTTCTTCTCTAGTTTCTTTTCTATTAGTTTCAGTGTGTCTAGTTTTATGTGGAGGTCCTTGATCCACTTGGAATTGAGCTTAGTGCAAGGAGATAAGAATGAATCAATTTGCATTCTTCTGCATGTTGACCTCCAGTTAAACCAGCAGCATTTGTTGAAAAGGCTATCTTTTTTCCACTGGATGGTTTTAGCTCCTTTGTCTAAGATCAAGTGACCATAGGAGTGTGGATTCATTTCTGGGTCTTCAATTCTGTTCCATTGATCTACATTACTGTACCAATACCATGCAGTTTTTAACACTATTGTTCTGTAGTACAGCTTGAGGTCTAGGATACTGATTCCCCCAGAAGTTCTTTTACTCTTGATAATAGTTTTAGCTATCCTGGGTTTTTTGTTATTCCAGATGAATTTCTGAATTGCTCTTTCTAACTCTATGAAGATTTGAGTTGGGATTTTGATGGGGATTGCATTGAATCTATATATTGCTTTTGGCAAGATGGTCATTTTTACTATATTAATCCTGCTAATCCATGAGCACGGAAGATTTTTCCATCTTCTGAGGTCTTCTTCAATTTCTTTCTTCAGAGACTTGAAGTTCTTGTCATACAGATCTTTCACTTGTTTGGTTAGAGTCACACCAAGATACTTTATATTGTTTGTGACTATCATGAAGGGTATCATTTCTCCTTCTAAGAAGGACTGAAATGTTCACATTTTAGGCTTCCTTCTTCTTGAGCTTCATGCACTCTGTGAATAGTATCTTGGGAATTCAGAGTTTTGGGGCTAATATCCACTTATCAGTGAGTACATACCATGTGTGTTCTTTTGTGCTTGGTGGGAAATAATCAAAATCAGGGCTGAAATCTACCAAGTAGAAACCAAAAGAACTATACAAAGAATCAACAAAACCAGCAGCTGATTCTTTTAAAAAAACTGATAAACCCTTAGCTGGACTAACCAGAGGGCACAGAGACAGTATCCAAATTAACAAAATCAGAAATGAAAAGGAAAGTGAGGAAAGTCAAAAAAAATCAACTCATACTACAAAAGTCTATATTCAACACAACTGGAAAATCTGGAGGAAATGGACAACTTTCTAGACAGGTACCAAATAACAAAGTTAAATCAGGATTATATAGACTATCTAAACAGTCCCATAATCCCTAAAGAAATAGAAGTGGCCATTGAAAGTGTCCCAACCAAAAAAAGCATAGAACCAGATGGTTTTAGTGAAGAATTTTATCAAAACTTCAAAGAAGAACTAACACCAATACTCTTCAAACTATTCCACAGTATAGAAACAGAAGGAACACTACCCAACTCATTCTATGAAGCAACAATTATGCTGATACAAAAACCACACAAAGATCAAACAAAGAAAGAGAATATCTTTCTTTGATTGAATGAATATCAATACAAAAATACTCAATAAAATTCTTGCCAATCGAAGCCAAGAACACATCATTCAACATGATCAAGTAGGCTTCATCCCAGGGATGAAGGGATAGTTCAATATATTGAAATACATCAATGTAATCCACTACATAAACAAACTCAAGGGAAAAAAAAAACTCATGGTCATTTCATTAGATGCTGAGAAAGCCTTTGACAAAATTCCGCATCCTTTCATGTTAAAGGTCTTGGAAAGATCAGGAATTCGAGGCCCATATCTAAAAATAGTAAAAGCAATTATAGCAAACCAGTAGCCAACATAAATCTAAATGGAGAGAAAATTGAAGCAATCCCACTAAAATCAGGGACTAGACATGGCTGCTCTCTCTCTCCATCTTTTCCATATAGTACTTGAAGTTCTAGCTAGAGCAATTAGACAACAAAAGGAGGTCAAAGTGATACAAATTGGAAAGGAAGAAATCAAAGTATCACTATTTGCAGATGATATGATAGTATACTTAGGTGACCCAAAAACTCCTCCAGAGAACACCTACAGCTAATAAACCACTTCAGAGAGGTGGCTGGATGTAAAATCAACTCAAACAAATCAGTAACCTTCCTATACTCAAAGGATAAACAGGCTGAGAAAGTAATTAGGGAAATGACACCCTTCACAATAGTCACAAACAATATAAAAATCTCAGTGTGACTCTAACCAAGCAAGTGAAAGATCTGTATGAAAAGAACTTCACGACTCTGAAGAAAGAAATCGAAGAAGATCCCAGAAGATGGAAAGATCTCCCATGCTCCTGGATTGGAAAGATTAATATAGTAAAAATGGCCATCTTGCCAAAAACAATACACAGATTCAAGGCAATCCCCATCAAAATCCCAACTCAATTCTTCATAAAGTTAGAAAGAGTAATTCTCAAATTCATCTGTAATAACAAAAAACCCAGGATAGCTAAAACTTTTCTCAACAGTAAAGGAACTTCTGGGGGAATCAATATTCCAGACCTCAAGCAGTATTATAGAGCAATAGTGTTAAAAACTGCATGGTATTGGTACAGTGACAGGAAGGTAGATCAATGGATAGAAGACCCTGAAATGAAACCACACACCCATGGTCACTTGATCTTTGACATAGGAGCTAAAATCATCCAGTGGAAAAAAGACAGCCTTTTCAACATGTGGTGCTGGATCAGCTGGCAGTTAGCATGCAGAAAATTGCAAATCGATCCATTTTTATCTCCTTGTACAAAGCTCAAGTCCAAGTGGATCAAGGACCTCCACATAAAAGCAGACATACTGAAACTAATAGAAAAGAAAGTGGGGAAGAGTCTTGAACACATGGACACAGAGGAAAATTTCCTGAAAATAATACCAATAGCTTATGCTCTAAGATCAAGAATTGACAAATGGGACCTCATAAAATTACAAAGTTTCTGTAAGGCAAAGGACACTCTTAATAGGACAAAATTGCCACCAACAAACTGGGAAATGATCTTTACCAACCCTACATCTGACAGAGAGCTAATATTCAATATATACAAAGAACTCAAGAAGTTAGACTCCAGCGAACCAAATAACCCTATTAAAAATGGTTATAGAGCTAAACAAAGAATTTTCATCTGAGGGATATCGAATGGCTAAGAAGCACCTAAAGAAATGTTCAGCATCCTTAGTCATTCGGGAAATGCAAATCAAAACAACCCTGAAATTCCATCTCATACCAGTCAAAATGGCTAAGAACAAAAACTCAGGAGACAGCAAGTGCTGGCGAGGATGTGGAGAAAGAGGAACACTCCTCCACTGCTGGTGGAATTGCAAGCTGGTAAACCAAATCTGGAAATCAGTTGGGCTGTTCCTCAGAAAACTGGGCATAATATTACCAGAGAACCCTGCTATTCTACTCCTGGGCATATACCCAGAGGATTCTCCAGGATGTAATAAGGATACATGCTCCTCTATGTTCATAGCAGCCTTAATTATAATAACCAGAAGCTGGAAAGAACCCAGATGTTCCTCAAAAGAGGAGTGGATACAGAAAATGTGATATATTTTTACAATGGAATACTACTCAGATATTAAAAACAATGAATTCATAAAATTCTTAGGCAAATGAATGGAACTAGAAAATATCTCCCTGAGTGAGGTAATCCAATCACAAAAGAACACACATGGTATGTACTCACTCACTGATAAGTGGATATTAGCCCAGAAGTTTGGAATATCAAAGACAAAATTTCCAGATCAAATGAAGTTCAAGAAGAAGGAAGAGGAAAGTATAGATCTCTGGTCCTTCTTAGAAGGGTGATCAAAATACCCATGGGAGGAGATACAGAGACAAAGTGTGGAGTAGAGTCTGAGAAAAAGACTATGCAGAGACTGCCCTACCTAGGAATCCATCCCATATACTGTTAGAAAACCCAGACACTATTGTGGATGCCAACAAGTGCTTGCTGACCAGAGCCTGAGAGGCTCTGCCAGTGTATGAGAAATGCGTAGGTGACATTCTCAGGCAGCCATTGAACTGAGCACAGGGTCCCCAATGGAGGAGCTAGAGAAAGGTCCCGAGGAGCTGAAGGGTTTTGCAGAGCCCTAGGAGGAACAACAGTATGATCCACCCAGTATCCCCAGAGCTCCCAGGGACTAAACCATTAACCAAAGAGTACACATCGAGGGACCCATGACTCCAGATGCATATGCAGCAAAGAATGACCTCTTTGGACATCAAAGGGAAGAGAGGTTCTAAGTTCTGAGAAGGCTAGATGCAGCAATGTAGGGGAATACCAGGACAGGGAAGCAGGAGTGGGTGGATTGGTGAACAGGGGAGGAGGAGTAGGTTAGGGGATTTTCCAGGGGAAACCAGGAAATGGGACAATATTCAAAATATAAATAAATAATATATCTAATTAAAAAATGGTATAAAAAATATTTTCTTACTAAGTTTATTATGTTTATTACATTTGCCTTATATTTTTATTATCCCCACACATAGTACACTTCTGAGATTATACCCAGTTTGTAGATATAAAGTTCTAATGCAGTTATGATAGAATTAGACTAAGCCTGAAAGGTGAGTCTTAGGCAAAGGAAATGTGATGACTTTGTAGGTTGATTTAGAGACTCCGTTAAAGAAGAGTTTATTTTACTGTGTTTAGTAAAAATTAATTAAGATTTTTTTTCAGAGTCTAAAGTTTCAATGTTCTAATTAGAGTTAAAGAGTACCAAGGTCAGTCAAGAACACCCACTTCTATAGTTCTGTAGACATTATAGGCATAGCTTGTAAATATCTGGTAAAAGGACTAAATTTATAAATATCATTCTACATAACAACATAAATAAAACCAGAAATACCAAGAATGGTTCTTATAAATTAGTCTAGTATTTAAAACTGTATTTTCAAAATATTTGCAGCTTACTATATTTCAATTTTATCTAAGAATGTAAGCACATCAATAAGCAAATCTGAGTGTACATGAATATGGTCTTCCATCAAAGTACTTACTCTATACTCAACTAGAAATAACTTTCTTAACTAAGTCCTTGTTCTCCATCAAAAGAACATTGTATGATAGTTATAGATATGCTTTAAAGAATATTATATTGGAAATGGGTCTTAAATTTAAGATTTATAAAAGAAAAAAATTGAGTTCTTTGGATATATGATCAGGAGTGGCATAGCTGGATCATTTAGAAATTTTAGTTTTGATATTTTGATGAACTAATTCCGAGATTATTTTTATAATGACTATATTAATTTGTATACCCACTTGCAGTGGATGAGTGTTCCTCTTGTCTTCACATCCCACCCCCCAAATTTTGCTGTTAGATATGTTGATAATAGACACTCTGACTGTAGTGTGCTGGTATATCAAAATAGTTTTAATTTTACCCTTATAACTAGGGATGTTGGACCTTTTAAATATAGTAATTGGCCGTTTGTCTTTCATTTTTGAGAATTTTTCAGTTCATTAGCTCATATTTTATTGGCAGATTTTTTCCCTAGGTGTATAACATTTGGAATTCTTTCTAAATTCTTGGTATTTAGGGCCATGTCTTAAATACAGTAGTTTAGATTTTCTCACATGCTGTGGCTTGTATTTACTCTGTTGATAGTTCCCCTCCCCACCCTGGGAGAAACTTTTAAATTTTACATAGTCTCACATGTTGATCTGAGGGATTATGTTCTCTCTGATGAAGTTCTCTTCATTAAGTTCTTGCCTCTTCCAATATCTTGGAAAATATTCTCTATATTCCCATTTAGCTGTTTCAGAGTATAAGGTTTAAAATTAAGGTCTTTGAGATACCCTTTGAGTTGGTTTTTGTAGGAATTAAAAGAAATGGATCTAGCTTCATATTTTTGTTCATGGATATCCAGTTTGATTCTTGGTGTTTGGAGAATAAACTATCTTTCTTCCAAATGTATATTTTTGCCAAGTTTGACAAAAATTAAGTGACCGTTCTGTCTTTGTGCCATCACTGACTATCTTTGTAATTATAATTTCTGTGGCTTAGGACAAGTGTTGTGATACTCCAATCTGAGATTCTTTTTTCTCCTTATGGTTGTCTTTTATGATTACATATGAGTTTGTGGACATTTCTCTAGATTTCTGAAGTTTTATATTTGAATTTTGACTAGTGTCGTATCGAATCTACATAGAAATTTTGGTAGTAGAGTGATTTTATGACATTAATTATGTCACTCCGTGACCTTAGATAGCTTTTCCATGACATAATGTCTTCTTTTATTTCCTTTTCAGAGTTTTGAAATCTTCATTTGTAGAGATGTTTCAATTCTTGGTCTATGCCTAGACACTTAAATTTTCTTTAGAGCTACTATGTGTGAGATGTTTTCCTAAATTCTCTTTCAATGAGAGCTAATTGTTCATGGATATAGATGACTCAGCAATGCTAATCTTCAATATACACCCACAGAAATACAGATATTATCATGAAGATGACGTTTTTACATTAATGTTTGTGCTGTTCTTTTAATATTAAAGAAATGGAAGTAGCCTAGATGTCTGTCAAGAAGTGAATGGGCCATAAAATGTGGTACATTTACAAATAATAATACTATTAGTCTCTAAAAAAATGCAATTATGAAATTTTAAGAAAATGAATGGACTTGGGAGTATAAAATGAGAAGTGACACAAACTCTGGAAAAAAGCAAAATGACATGATCTCTCTCATACACAGATCCTAGATTACATTGTGTATAATAGGTGAAAGCATGACTAAATTTAAAATATTTAAAAATGAAACAAAAAGAGGGTAATGTTAAGTGATGAAAGAGGTCATATAGTGAAGAAAACATATCAGTCACAGAAAGGATAAAGCTATTTTCTCTACTTTTATTTCCATCTTTTCCTATGGTGGATAAGCAATCCAATGGTCTGTATATTGAATTAGCAGAAGCAATTTTGTATTGCCAAAGTTTCTGACATTCATTATTCCTCTGAGACAATGACTCTGAAGTTGGACTTTTTATTCAATTGACCATTAGTATATTAGGAATTACATATACCTAGTCACTAGTTATTTGCTGCATTGACTTATCCTGAAAAATTATAATTGATATTTTTAACTATTGCTCTTGGAAAGGGGTTTTGTATAGTATTCAAGTAAGAATTAAGAGAAAAATACCAATAACCTCAACTTACTATTAAATAGATTGCAACTAGCTGAATAGATTAAAACAATATTGATGATATGAATAATGAAGGTGATAATATAATATAACATTTTAAAATTCATTAAAATAGAAGTAAATTGGTTGGATATTTGTAGATGATCAGTATGAGAGGGAGAAGAGAGAGAAACAGAGGTTAATATGTTTTATCCATACGTGAAAATACCATGATGTTATGAAGTTCAAAAGTAAAAATAATATTATATATGCTAACAAGATGACTCATAATAAAGTATAATTAAAAAGAATTTAATAACTTTTTCAATTATGAAGAAAACATACTGTTATGAATTTATTTTCTTCCATGTCCCCCAATACATCTAAAACGATGATCTTTATGAAATAACATGAGGTCTTATGTATAAAACACAAAATATGTTGATCCATGAAAGAAATTTAAAAAAAATTAATATCAAAGTTTCCTGGTACAAAAAAACCCACAATTTTTTCTATAAAACAAAGACGCAAAAATTATATCTGCGTAGAAACAGGAACAAACAGAATGACTGTCAGAATGTCTAGTCAAATGTAGCAAGGACATATCATATTTCTAATTTGCATGCCTTGCAAAAGAAGATTGTACATGGTTGGAATGAGAAGCATGGTAAAGAATAGTACATGTTATTTTATCCTGTTAAAATGACATAGGGCTTATTTTAAAGACTGTCATGTAAGACATGAACTCAAAAGATTGAAATACAATATAAAAAGTCATTAAATATAAATGCTTTATTTAGGTAAGAGAATGACATAGTTTTCTGCGTAAAATTGGAAACTAAATGAAATCAGCACATTTCTATACCTGACAGAAGCCAAGAATCTTCCCAAATCAGCATGCAGATGAAAGGGCTGTGGGCGTGTCAGGAAGTTTCAAGTCTATGTAATAATAAATAAGAAACACATTGTAAACCTCTCAGAAAATTATATGAAGAAGACAATGCTCCACAAAACTGAAACTCCTTCAGGTGATTCTAGGCTATGCCAAAGTGAAAGCTGAAGCTAACTATGGTAGAGGACGCTATTAAATGCATGTGCGATTTATTATTTATTAAATTTTACATTCCTTTAAGTTGTTAACTTGATAGCATATTCTACTTCTAATTCTAAATATCTTCAAAATATTTAGCTTTCATTAATTAAACGTCAAGCAGAGACGACTAGCACCATGAATTCTGGCATGCAACCTCTTAATGTTATTATGAGGATACATGAAAAATATAGCTCTGTGTAGACATTGTGACATGTATCACAACTGTGTTTTAATTTTAAAATATTACCTCAATCATTTGACACATTGTTTTACTTACATGGATCTCAAATATGTAGCTTTAATAGTTCATAAATTGCTTTAACTTGTAATTTTGAGAAAGAAATTATACACTAGGGAAGAGTTTTTAATAACTAGGTCTGATATGTTCAGAATTTTAAAAGCTTTTCATGTAAAATGGTTAATTGTATTGTTTCTGAAATGTGATCACTCAGTTTTGGTAGAATATCTATTTTTCAGTATCTTCTACTTAAATATTGAACTGGTAATTTAGATATACACCTCATTAAATATTTTTAATTAAGTTTGTCCTCTATCCTTGATGAAACCATTTTAGTAACTAATGGTGGGAAAGACCATTTAAAAATTGGTGGAATTCTCTGGATACGTGTGTAATTGCTGAAATTGGTATTGCTCTATAAACACCACCTGGAAAAATTGAAATCAAAATTCAAATATATTATATAATTATAATATATATTATAATTATAATATATATTATAATGTAAAATGTCTTCTCAGATGATTTCAATTTTTATCATTAACTTATTTTTATATCTTGTTTAATTTTGATAGATTTGATAAAAGTCTAGAAATAAAACATATAGGTTGATATAACTTAGGTCTCCAATATATAATCAGAAAATATTAATAAAGGTTTGTATTCTTCAGAGTAAACACAGTAATTCTCCTCCATATTGTAACCATCAGGCATAACAAATAGCAATCCATTACAAGATTTCTATATCTATTAATTTATTGCAATAATAAGACTATTTTTAGATGAATTGGACTTCAGGGTTTATTTCAATAAATTTGTGCAATATATGTAGGTACTTGCATCAAAAGAATAAGGAAACAATTCATATGAAAGTCAAATATTTTATGATTTCAACTTAATTCAAACATTGAATATGAGTCACTTTGTTTAAATCTCTAAACATTTCTTTCAAAAAATAGAATTCAGAGAGTATAATACATTTTTCATTTCTTATGCTTTAGCATTTTTTGTCAGGAAGCATATCTTTTTTCAGATGATAATTCATACACAATTGAATATTCTATGATCACTTGAGATCTAAACACAAGTTTAACTTAAAAATTAGAGGCATTCAGTTCATACAACACATATTTGTCATTTCGATTCAAAGTTTCCTTTTCTCTAATTGTAGCAAATAGTTAGAAGAGAACTTGTAAAATTAAATATCCCTCTATCCGTCTATCTTCAGGACTTGAGACCTAATTACAAACTAAAGATAGTGGGAGAAAAAAGGATATTACTAGAGGAAATTTTTAATAAGTGTAAATATTATTGAATTCATTCTCCTCCAGATGACAGGACAGAATGAGTCTTCTGTGAGTATGGCCATGTTTGTGGGTCTTTTTCTTGGGATGGATCACATACTCGGGATCTTGTATACATGAAAAAAGTCTTTTCCACACCATTTCCACAGAACCATGTATAATAACCACAGCATTGCTCTCTTTTCTGCCACATCCAAGTAAGAGCTTAACTTCGTGATGGGAACACAGCAAGAACTATGAGTAATCACTCTTAAATTTATCTCTTTTAGTTTGAAGTGCTTGTAGACGACATTTACAAGCCTCCATCTTGGGTGGAGGTTAAATGATTTGAAAACAGGACTTGGGGTGGTATACATTGCCCTGGAGCTTGATTTTACATTTTCATGCAGGCCAAGCGAGTGCCCCAAACAGAGAGGAATATCTAAAGCTCTGTTTGTAGCTTTTTTTTTTTATGTTGCTGCAGGTAACTAGATCTGACACTTCAGGCTGGTTACAATTGTTGTCTTTTAGGTACATAATTCAACCTGATATGCTCATTTGTGTTCAGGGGTAAAGAATCCTCTCTGGGTTGAAGTGATATATGCTTGGTAATTATCAGCTTGCTCTAGCTGCCATATGAAATATCATCAAGTGGATGGATTAAGCAACCTTTATGTCTAGAGATTCAGAAGCTAAATCAGGATGCCAATACAGTTGTGCTCAGGTGAGTGTGATCTTCCTTAGTATCAGAGAGCTGACAATCAATCTGTGCTCTCATATCAGGGTGGGGAAAGCTCTGGCTTCCTTCTTTCTTCTCATAAGGGCACTGACCTCATCACGGAGAGTTCCCCATCACAGTCTCCTTTAATTCTAATTAATTCTCATTTTCTAACCCCATCACCCTGAGAGATAGTTAAGAAAGCTCTATCCTTAGTTCTAAGGGCATGGTCAAGGCTTATAATCTATCAGTGATAATAAGCTATTATGGAAAAGAAAAGAAAAAGTAGTTTAATACTAAAGTAAAAATGAATGATTATTTCTAGTATTTGCTTCCTTAGTTTTCTGTTTTTCATGTTCCAGTTTTTGTTGCAGTGGATTCTAAGGTGGAGTCTCATTTTATACACGAGAAAACGCAAGATCCAGAGACTGGATAGCTCATAAATATAGAAGTATTTTGTGATGTGGTGTCCTTGAAACAGAAGGTCTCTATTTTCACAATCCACTGAAGGGTTCAAGTGGCTGCACCTAGAATTGATGGAACACTTCATAGACTGATGTTTTGTAGAAGTCTATACTAAGTCAAAACCATTAAGCCAAGAAAGGAAAAACAGATCTGATGATAAAGTTTGCTGCAAGAACTTGAGAAAATCACTTGTAAAATATAATCCAAAATGTTAAAAAGACTAGGCTTAGAATTGAACCTCTTGTTTTTTCTTTTTTCTTTTTTTTTTTAAGTTGAGGTAGATAATTTTTGCTGTCTACCCTGTAAGGTCTACTCTTACAGGGCATGCCTCCATCCTTTATGGAATTCATATTTTCATATATGCTCATAGTTCCTATTATGCTCTGTGTATGATAAGAGTGTGTTTCAGATGTTAGATATTTCAGGTAAGTTCTGAAATACAGTTGTAAGATGAGACTGGGCAATGTACTGTTAGGCCAAGCAACAGTTTCAGATCCTGCAATGAGCGTTGGCCTCATTATAGTATGCCATTTTCCCACCATAAGATGAGTATCCTGGAAGAACTGAGTCTTGGCTCAATCATGAGTTCAAAAATGTTAGTTAAAGAATGGTGACAGTGCATTAATTCAGAGTATAGTGACTAAAACACTTTGCAATATCCCAGCCAAAAATGTTCATGATCACATTTCAATTTATGTTTTTTTTCTTCACTAAAATTATAACACCTTATATTAACCCATTTAAAATAAACTTACAGAAGTTTAATTTGAGTTAGGAATGTTTCTTCTATAGGTTTTTGAGAAAGTGTAAAGTATGAAGAAGAACCCAGAAATACAAATTAGATAACATAAAATACCTTGTTGTGACTCTAACTAAGCACTGAAAGATCTGCATGACAAGAACTTCAAGTCTCTGAAAAAAGAAACTAGAGATCTCAGGAGATGGAAAGATCTCATACACTCATGGATTAGTAGAATTAATATAGTAAAAATGGCCATCTTGTCAAAAGCAATCTACAAATTCAATGCAATCCCCATCAAAATTACAACTCAATTCTTCATGGAGTTAGAAAGAGCAACTTACAAATTCATTTGGAATAAAAAAAGAAAAGAAACCCAGGATAGCTAAAACTATTCTCAACAATAAAAGAACTTCTGGCAGAATCACCTTCCCTGATCTCAAGCTGTAGTACAGAGCAACCTTGACAAAAACTACATGGTATTGGTACAGTGACAGGCAGGAAGATCAATGGAATAGAATTGAAAACCCAGAAATGAACCCACACACCTATGGTCACTTGATCTTTGACAAAGGAGCTAAAACCATCCAGTGGAAAAAAGATAGTCTTTTCAACAAACAATGCTGGTTCAACTGAAATTTATCATGCAGAAGAATGCAAATTGATCCGTTCTTATCTCTTTGTACAATGATCAAGGCTAAGTGGATCAAGGACCTCCACATAAAACCAAATACACTGAGAATAATAGAAAAGAAAGTAGGGAAGAATCTGGAGCATATGGGCACAGGGGAATTTCTTGAACAGAACACCAACAGCTTATGCTCTAAGATCAAGAATTGACAAATGTACTCTCATAAAATTGCAAAGCTTCTGTAAGGCAAAGGACACTGTCAATAGGACAAAACATCAACAAACAGATTGGAAAAAGATCTTTACCAATACAACATCTAATAGAAAACAAATATTCAATATATACAAAGAACTCAAGAAGTTAGACTCCAGAGAAGCAAATAACCCTATTAAAAAAGGTGTACAAAGCTAAGCAAAGAATTTTTCAACTGAGGACTATCAAATGGTGGAGAAACACCTAAAGAAATGTTCAACATCCTTAGTCAGCAGGGAAATGCAAATCAAAACAACCCTGAGATTGAAAACCTCACACCAGTCAAAATGACTAAGACTAAAATTCATGTGACAGCAGGTACTGATGAGGAGGTGGAGAAAGAGGAACACTCTTCCACTGCTGGTTGGATTGCAAACTGATACAACCACTCTGGAAATCAGTTTGGATGTTCCTCAGAAAATTGGACATAGTACTACCTGAGGACCCAGCCATACCACTCTGGGCATGTACCGAGAAGATGTTCCAACATGTTATAAGGGCACATGCACCACTATGTTCATAGCAGCCTTATTTATAATAGTCAGAAGCTGGAAAGAATCCATATGTCCCTCAAAAGAGGAATGGATACAGAAAATGTGGTACATTTACACAATGGAGTACTACTCAACTATTAAAAACAGTGAATCCATGAAATTCTTAGGCAAATGGATGGAACTAGAAAATATCTTCCAGAGTGAGGTAACCCAACCACAAAAAACACATATGGTATGTACTCACTGATAAGTGGATATTAGCCCAGAAGCTAGGAATACCCAAGATATAATTCACAGACCACACGAAGCTCAAGGAGAAAGAAGACCAAAGTGTGGAATCTTTGGTCTTTCTTAGAAAAGGGAACAAAATAGCCATAGGAAGGAATAAAGAGACAAAGTGTGGAGCAGAGACTGAAGGAAAGGCCATCCAGAGTCTGCCCTACCTAGGGATCCATCCCATATACAGTCATCAAACCCAGACCCTATTGTGGATGCCAAGAAGTGCTTGCTGACAGGAAACTGATATAGCTGTATCCTGAGAGGCTCTGCCAATGCCTGACAAATACAGAGGCAGATGATATCAGCCAACCATTGAGCTGAAGGAGTTTGCAGCCCCTTAGAAGGAAGAACAATATGAACCAACCAGTAACCCCAGATCTCCTAGGGGCTAAACCACTAACCGACAAGTACACATGGAGGGACCCACAGTTCCAGCTGCATATGTAGCAGATAATGGCCTTGTAGGACATCAAAGAGAGGAGAGGTCCTTGGTCCTGTGAAGGCTTGTTGCCCCAGTATAGGGGAATGCCAGGACAGGGAAGTGGGAGAGGGTAGGTTAGTGAGTAGGGGGAGGAGGAATAGGGGATGGGATTGGGGGTTTTGGGAAGGGAATGAAGAAAGGGTATAACATTTGAAATGTCAATCAAGAAAATATCTAATAAAAAAGAAAAGAGAAACTTAATACAGTAACCCTATCCTATTTGCCATATTAAACACAAGATGATTTTATTAGACATCTTTTTCATTGTGAATTACAAGGAAATATGGGTTTTATCACTTAATCTATTCAATCTACACTGACAGACAAGTGATGAAAGATATGATAAGAAATAGCAATTAAAATATAAAACAAGGTCAGGTTTTGTTTCAGGAAATCTGAAAGTACAATGAAATCCATCTAAGCCCACTATGTAAAATAATATTAGGCATCTTGGTCATATATTTTCAAATGTTAAAACAAATTACAAGAATTCTCAATAAGCTACAAAGGAAATAAAGTTGACTATGGCAATTACAGTTGAAACAGAAGGCAGAAAATTGAGATTCCAGATAAAAGCATTTCATTAATGCTTATTTATGGATTGTTCTCTAATATTTTTTGCCAAGCCCTTTGTTGGACAACAAAGATACACCGTTAGGCTAAATAGACCTAGATCAAATCTTTTCTGCCCTGCAGTACATACCAAAAAAAAAAAAACAAAAACAAAAACAAAAAACCACATAGGGTATTACCCAGTCTAATTTTTATGTGATTTAAATCATGTACTACATTGAATTAATACCATCAAAGTGAACTACACAGTTTTATATTTAATTTTGAGGACTGAGTATAAGCATAAGGACTTAAGTCTTTATGAATCCCAGGTGCCCATTTAAGATACAAAGCATGATTAGTAAATCCAGTACTGCAGGACAGAGGCCAGAAGATCCCAGGAACTCAGACACCAGCAACCCTATAAGTAATGATAAGCATTCAGATCAGGGGGAGACTCAATGCCAAAGCAAAAGTGAGGAAAGCAGGAGATAAACAATTGGAGTCCCCCTCTGGTCTCTGTGTGGTCTTGCAGGGGCATGGGCACCACGACATATCATACCTTATCAAACACACCTGTATGTACATACAAAGACTAGACTAAACTAAACTAAACTAAACTAGCTTTTCCTATTTTCCTTTTGATTGTGTCATTATTTATATGATTATACTAGTATTTTTTTTACCATTTTAGGAAATCTAATTCACACTAATATAGAAATAACATTAACTTGAAATTTGCCAAGTGTGCATGCTCCTTAGTTTCTATCTTAAGTATTTAGAAATCACCAGCAACAGTTCTAAGGACATTATCGATTGAAAAACAGGAGGCATTTTTTGTACTCAGTAAATACATAGAACAATGATGGCTATAACTGATGAGGAATTGCATCCTTAGTGTATTATATTTTGATGTCATCTCATACCTGTGGGATGTTAAGTATTTATGTTTGTCAGTCATGAAGCTCAGATTGAATGGAGTCACTTGGAGAACCTTAGCATTCCTGTCTCGTGAATTGACTCTCAGCTATCCCTCTATACAGAAAAGAATAATTATATAGAACACTTAGTTGATACTCTATTTGCTAACATTAAGATTAGATTCATAAATGAGTTAAATATTTCCATTAACTATGAGTATGAATTGCTAAATTAGAGAGTGTGTATATTTAAATAACTTTCTCTAAAACAATTACCAAAATGATGTGCATCTTATGGGTTCCAAAGAAAGGAAATCAACTCTTTTAGGTAGATGCTACTATGTATTAATGAATATATGTATTTTAACAGATCTGGTGTTCTTAACTAATTAATAACAGAGAATTTGTTACATGTTTCATTGCATTTCTCTTGAAATTTAACTGACACTTTGTAGAAATATTATTAAATTGTTTGAAATTATTTTGATTAAAATATGTACATTAACAAAACTAATTTCTCAATATTTTGATAACTGTATGAACTACAAAGGAAGCAGGATACAAGTAAATAGTTAAATTGTGTATCATATAAAACTTGTTTCACTTCTATTGTAAAATATGATTTATTAATATATGCACACATGTGTATGCATCAAAAATGCCAATTAACTTTATAAAATAAGGAAATGTAGAAGGTAAATTAACTGGGGGAGCCAATCATGGTACAATTTCCACTAACTTTCTATTTTAACCGTTCCATTGAATTAAAATATTTACTTATGATTTATCTCATTAATCTGACAAATTAAAGCAAGTAAGTAAACAATGTTAACAGGAGTTTTACATATATCTTTTTTCTTTTTTTAAATTTTTATTGGTTATTTTATTTATTTATATTTCAAATGTTACCCCATCCCAGTTTACCCTCCGCAAAGCCCCTATCCTATCTCCCCTCCCCTTGCTTCTATGAGGGTACTCCCCCAACAATATGAGAAATAATGAAACCATGAAAAAGACAAATTTTAGTGTATCCAAATAAAATTCTATTTAACAGATTAAAGACAAGACACTGTATATATAAATATTCATCCAGAATTCTCTACAAGTTTTCTCATGATGGTAATTTGGACAACTTTCCTATTTTGACTCTGTCTGTGTTGAGTTCTCAAACAATATCAGATAACAGAAGATTATTGAGGGGGAAAGGACATGGGAGGATAGGAGAGAAACAGAAGGATAAGAGGAAGAAGGAAAATGAAAGGGAGAGAAAGCCTGGGGGGCAGGGAGAAAAAGAAAGAGAGAGCCTAGAAAGACTGAATCATAGAAGCTCATTACGTTGGAAGCAGAGCAGAAAAACAGAAAAGTGGAAACAAAGCAATAGAAGGAGGAAGAAGAAGAGCATAAAAGGGGGAGATTGATGAGAAAAGTAGGCAAAGGAAGAATGGAGCCAAACTCACTTTCAAAAATTATGTATTTGCCGGGCGGTGGTGGCGCACGCCTTTAATCCCAGCACTTGGGAGGCAGAGGCAGGAGGATTTCTGAGTTCGAGGCCAGCCTGGTCTACACAGTGAGTTCCAGGACAGCCAGGGCTACACAGAGAAACCCTGTCTCAAAACAAAACAAAACAAAAAAAAATTATGTATTCATTCTGATGATAATCAATCCATAGGCAGAGTAACCTAAGACTGCCTAAATATGCCACTTCTCAACATGGCTGATTGTTAAATACCCTAATAAACTGTGGAAAATACTCAAGAGTGTGTTCTGACAGTCAGAGTGATTCAGAAATACTCAGTAACCAGGCATCAGACATCAACAAGTCTTCTGAGTTGCTTTTTCCTTAGCTTTAAGAATCTAGGGACATGACAGACAGTGGTGGCGCATGTCTTTAATTCCAGCACTTGGGAGGCAGAGGCAGGCAGATTTCTGAGTTCAAGGCCAGGCTAGTCTACAGAGTGAGTTCCAGGACAGCCAGGGCTACACAGAGAAACCCTGCCTTGAAAAACCAAAAAAAAAAAAAAGAATCTAGGGACACAATAGTGCTAACAGGCACAGATCTATAATTCACAAGGACTTTCATTTTTAAAATTCTCCATATTTTATATAGAATTATCATTAAACCTTGAGCTGATTGTTTTTAATTTTTGGTGGTTTTGAGGATTTGTTATAACTTATTTTCACATAAAACTTTTAGAGATTGTGTCATCTACACACACACACACATACACACACACATTATAGAGCATGCAATATATAAACAAAATATTTGAAATATATATGTATATCTACATTTCAAATATTTTGTTTATATTGCATGCTCTATAATTTAGTAATGATCCAAAGGATATTTTGATTAACAATATTATATACTTATTTTATTAAATTTAACAAAAGTAATCATTTATTTAGTGTCTTTTATGAGTAAGTATTGAGTTTATTCTTCAAAGTTATAATGACTAAATGCCTCAAAAATCAAATTACTTAAGAAAGAAATACGTTAATACATATATTTACATAACTAATCATAGTGTTGCCAGATAAAACACAGTGAAGAGATAAAAATTTGTTTTGTAAATTTATAAGAAAATTATAATAGATCCTAATGTATCATATGATAATTACATACCAATGTGTTTTATTTTAGATCTGGAGAGATGGCTTAGTGACTAGGAGCATGGATTTTTTTCCCGCGAATACTCAAGTTTGGTTCTCAGTATACACATTGGACAGCCCACTACCACCTACAAGTCCAGTGAGATACATCACCTTCTGCTGCTCTCTTTGGGCACTATGCCCACAGGCAGAAAATGACTACAGATACATACACATGTATGTATAGTGCTTAAGTAGAAAACTTTAGAGAACACTAATTTTTATTTAAAAATATATATACATCTTAAGAATATTAGGTGTAATACCATGCATATGGTGTTATAGTATTATTAAAAAGAAATGGTGTGTATGATTAAATGTGAGCCCAAATGAAATAAGAATATTGTGAGCAAAATGGTAACTTTTTTTAAATGATTCCTTAAGCTACTGGAAGTATGTATGAACTCAAATCTTGCTTTCTATGTTCCTTGGTTTCTTCCTTAACTTTTTCTTATACTACGGTGTCAACACTGGGTGTGTAAGCGCACATCCAATATGAATGTAGAAATAAATAGACTCTCATATGACCTACCATAAATTAATAACTACTTAGCATACTATTTTTGAAATGAACAAAAATATGTTATCTCAATCTAAGGTCTATTATAATAGAACTTGAGGAACATATGTACAAACCTTTATATAAGACACTATCTCTATAACAGAATTGTGCTGTCAACAGTTACATGCATTTTGCATTTTGGTAGAGAGTACATAGTTCTCTCCAGAAAGTTCAACCCAGTTTATACTTCCTACTCAATGTATTTGAGCATATAAATTGCTCCATATGCCACTACACCTTGAATATTTCAATTTAAAGTATCCACTCCTAAGTGGCAGAATTAGTGCAGAGACTGGATACCAGAGGACTTCACATTATTGTGCAGAGATGTGTCACCCATGCATGCTACAATAAAACACACTTGGGAGGAGCTGCTATCTCTTTACAATATGTTAGCATAAGTACCTCCCTTTACCCAGTGGAATGAGGAGAGATTGTAACAAAGAAAACATAGACAAAGCTTTGGAGTTCATTTTACATTTATTTAAAAATGCTCCTGCTTTATCTGAGTGCATTACCTACATAAACCTTACTTGAATTTCATTTGCTACCCCTGTTGGTCTCCCAGAATTGCCTCTGTCAAGAATACTTGGAAATAGACAGCAGCCTGAAGCTCTCGCAAGACTACTTTGTACTTGATGGTATGAAGGTACAGAGATTCATAATGTGAGATCCTACCATGTGCACAAACTGCAAAAATAAAGATGTTCCTCCACCAAAACAAGCTTGGAATTCATCAGGGAGTGCTGAGGCAAGATACATTAATATTATATTTTCCCTCGTATTTTCCATAAGTATCCAAATTATGCCACTGTAGGAGAATCGATCCACTGGTAAAACCATGCCAAATATCATTTTGCATATTTGTATATTGTAATAATATTACAAATAGGCATATCCAAAGTAAACAAAATTATGCATCTTACATTATTGGAACAGATATTAAAAAACATTACATGTCCCAGTGTTTTGGGAGTGAATATCAGGAGCATGCACGTCCCAAAATAATGTCTTAAATTTATGATGTATTTTCCCTTGCTGATATTAAAAATCAAACAATGTGTCCTGAATTAGGTATTGGTATTGTTTAGGGTAATAGTTTTTCTAAGCATAAAATACTATTGATCCTATGTCTGGCTTATTGTACAAGAACAGAGTGTAATCCATTATCAGAGAGAGTAAAGCCATTAGACTCCTTGTGCATTCAATTAGGCTATTACTTTATCTATCTTAATTGATACTGCTAATAGTATCATATATAATTGCTCTGTATAGGCAAAGAAATGTGCTTGTTAATGAGTCTTAGCTAATTCAAAGAACGGCATTTAAGCACTATCCATAGAACTATACTGAGCTTCACAGTCGATACTCAACTTCCCTTCCCAGCCATCTGACAGTTGGGAAGGATTGTTTAAATAGGATGATGATAATCAAAAATTAAGGTTAGTACACTTACCTTCATATTCATATCCTCTTTCCTTTAGTGGTGATATATATCTAATGCATTTTAATGATCAAATAGTCCTAAGTTAGAATTGTTTTTATGATATTTTCCTAAATAAGAAACATTCTGAAAATAAAGTTGTGTTAGTAGTTGCCTTTCTATTTTGCTATGATCACGTATGTGTTTCTTTTAGTCCTCAGTCCAAAGCCATTCTGTCCATCATGGCCAAGAAGACATGGTGGTCAGAGCAACTTGGCCCATAACACTGGCCAAGGAGTAGAAAAAGATGAACTCTCATTTGTGTTTTCTCCTTTTTATTTCTTATTGAACTCCAGTAGTGTGAGATGTTCCCCAGCTTTTGGGTGAGTCTTCCATCTATCTTAGGGTAAACTTCAAGGAAAACAACTTCAAAGATTTGCCTATAGGTGTATGCACTACCTGATTACAAATTGAATCAATATACCATAAAAAAGTCATTAACTACTCTGTTTCCCCTAAAAATCAAACCAGAAACAAAACAAAAGAAACTGTCCCCAACTCGAAAAAAAATTCATGGTGTGTTCTTAGGAGGAGCAAACAGATGAAAGATTGAAGACTGTATGACAACATGATTGTTACTTACATTTTCTGTAGATAAGATAAAATGTCCTAACAGAGCAACTTATGCAAGAAGAAGTTTACTTAGCTTAGAATGCCTGCAGATACATTCTATCATGGTGGAGAGGTCCAGGCGGCAGGTGCTTGATGCAGCTGGTCACATTCCATCAGCAGTCAGAAAGCAGAGAGGGAGACAATGCTACAATTCAGTTAGCATCTCCTTTCATCCAGTTCATGATCCAGAGCAGGGCAGAGTGTACCCCTAGAGCTTCACACCTCAGTGACGCTAATCAAAATAAATCTCCAAAGCCATGCCCACCACTAAATAAGAGGTGTGCGTGTTGGCTACTCTACATGGCAATTTTAGATCTTTTTGACAGTGTTAATCTTGAAAATAATCTTTCTTTAAAGCAAATTGCTTTATGGATGTAAATTAAATGATTGTCCTAGTTCTACTTTTTCTTTTTCTTTTTTTAAATTGGATAATTTCTTTATTTACATTTCAAATGCTATCAGCTTTCCAGGTTTCCCCTCCGGAAAACCCCTAGCCCATCCTCCCTTCCCCCTTCCCCCCTCTTCTCTGCCACCCACCCCTCCAAACACTCCCGCCTTCCAGCCCTGGTATTCCCATACACTGGGATACCGATCCCCTTCAGGCCCAGGGGCCACTCCTCCTACTAATGTCCAACAAGGACATCCTCTGCCACATATGCGGCCAGAGCCCTGGATCACTCCATGTATACTCTTTGGTTGGTGATCCAGTCCCCGGGAGCTCTGGGGACTCTGGACAATTGGCACTGTTGCTCCCCTCATGGGACTGCAAGCCCCCTCAGCTCCTTCAGTCCCTTCTCCAAAGAATGTGATCTTATTTAACTCAGCCTTACAGAAAACCTTTCTTTAAGGGACATTATACCGTATACCCTAATATTATCTCGGGCATTTCCAATGCAGAGTGCCTGTGCTTTGTTTATATCTATTTATTATTTCTTTTATATTTATATGATTTTATTTATACTTATTGATTGTTGTCCTGAGACAATGTCTGCCTTGGAACATGGTATGAGCCTAAGCTGGCTTGAGCTCCTGGCAATGCCCCTGCTCTCAGCCTTCTGAGTGCTGTGGCTAGAAGAATGAGAATCTGTGCCTGACTCTGAGAGCACAGCTCTGATGATGATTGTTCCCAAACTGAGAGTAGAATTGGTCTAGATCTGGAAGGAGTCTCCAGCTTTGCTTGATTGATGGCTGCGCTGGTGTGACCACTGCTGGAAGGGAGAGAACAAGGAGTCCAGAATGTTTCTCTATATAAAGTATGCTCTCCTTCCTAGAGTTGCTTGCTAAGATGTTTATTAAATTCTGTTCCATTAAGTCAGAGCACTGTAGAGGCTGCAAAGAAATTGAGCTATAAAGAAATTTAGAGCCTTGAAAGATCCTTTGATTTATCTCAGGTCTTATCTAGCAGTTATTCCCCGAGACATAATTAGATTCGGAATTCTTGAGAATGTATTTTAATTTTTTGGTGGGGCATTTAGATCCCTGAACCATGAACTTAATTTAGAAAAATTTGTATAAGATTGTGCTTTTTAAATCAGTTTATGCAACACATTCGCTATGTTTTGAATATGAACAGATTATATTTACAGCTGCTTTTCGGGAGCAGTTTAAGAAGTACTCCATTTCTGATACTTAGCTACCCTGGCCTCAAAAATCTGAGCCTTTTACCAACTATTTCTATTGGTTCTCTCTTATAAAGCCATGAAGCTGCTGCATTTTACTGACTTTTTTATGAACACTCGTTTTACTACTAGACTGGAAAATGAGAAAGGGACAAATTGGTTTTAAAAAATATTAAATACAAAAGGACATCTCTCTATTTTCCAGTTCAGCAAAATTCCTAAATGTTACACACATTCTAAATGGAATATCATGTAACATTTGAAGAGTGCTTTGGACTTGAACAGTATGTAAGTCAACTTCCTCTTACAGAGAAAAAGATTGGAAAATCTGGAGGGTATTTTAAACCACCATGCAAAAATTAAATATAAAATTATCATGCAACTATGTTTTGCCCTGCTCAGAAAGACAGGTAATTGAATAATGTGCCGTTGTCGTGAGGAAAGTTCAGTTTTGTTCTCATATGAAATCACCTCTATTTCTGCATCTTTTTATGCTTATTTGAGCATAGTTTTTACTAAAATGTAGCTACTAATGCTTCCAGAAAGGGTTACATGCAACATGCAAACTGTGGTCAAGACTGAGTGGAGTGTCTATTTATTTTTCTTACTATATGGTAGATAGTCTGGAATTCTAAATTCCAATGCACTGCCTGAGATGAATTGATGAAGGAATTGTGTACTTATAGGGAACCCAGGGAATACATAACCTGGAGAGTGGTATAAGGTGATATTCTTCACAGTCTAAACTTTATTTTGGATATACAAATTTCTTAGTTACTTTTCTTTTGGTGTGATAAAATACCATGACCAAGGAAAAGGAAATAATTAAAATGGTGGCTTGCTTACAGTTTCAGAGGGTTAAGTCATGATCGCAATGTGGCAATGACCTGATAGGCATGGCCCTAGAACAGTAGCTGAGAGAGAGAGATAGAGGCTGGACACGACATGGCCTTTTAAAACTTCATAGTCTACCTCTAGAGATCCATGTACTCCAATAAGGTCATATAAACTAATCCTTACTAAACATTCAAATACAGAATCCTATGGAGTCATTCTTATTAAAAACATCCTAACAATAAATGCAAGTATATGTAATTTTATAAGCAAAACTCTATAGGAGGCACATTGTTAAATCATAAGGTGACAGTTTTGAGTTGTACTGCTTTTGTTTCTTTTCAGTCCTTGAACAAATTGTTTCTCTCTAGAACATAGTAGCAATACTTCCACAGTTTAGGTGGAGTATTGAGAGATAATCAGATATAAGATTTTATAACTCCAACCTTATTAGTTTAGTCTATACATGAATAATAGGAACTTAAAGAGACAATAAACTTCATTATGAAGATAAAAATAAAAATCAATAGAATGATTATAAATTTTAAGTTATAAATATGGCATGATAAATCAATTTATCATATAACTGAGAATTCAAAGCATAGAATGTGACTCAGAAGTAGGGTCTAGCTTTGAGATAAAGTGCATACCCAGTGTGCTTGAGGTCCTAAGTTAAATCCATAGGAAGAAATGGTTTATGTTATACTTGATTAAAATTATACATTTTGTACAATATACCCTGTTTTAAAAGGCCACAGTTTGGGAGAAAAACCTTGCAAAATATAACTGATATAGGACTGAAATGAAAACAATGCACACTGTGAATAAAACTAGACCTTAAGGAAATGACTCCATTTAAGAAGCTTGGGAATGCAGGAGCAGACACCTTAACAAAGAAGATCATCATTGGCAATTGTGTAAAGAAAGCCTAAATATTTGGGGAACCACAAACTTATACAGGCACAAGATGCAGCTAGTTTCCTTTTAGAAAAGAATATTTCTAAGATTCTGAAAACAACAAATTCTGATAAGAACACCCCTTGAGAATTCTCACCCTTTGCAAAAAGGAAAAGACAAACCCTAGGAGACAACAAGCTGGAATTGCCTAGAAAATCAATCTGTGATCGTATCATGAATACATCAATTGTTCCAGTTTGTTACTTGAATGAGTGAAGAACTTATACTCCTCCAAAACTGTAAACCCATTTTGTACCATATTTATTGATGATTTATACCTATTAGAGAGAGCCCAGATGTTCTTGGTTAATAAACTATTATAGCAGGGCTCTAAGAGGGCTTAGCAGTTAAGAGCAGTTGTTGATCTTCTAGAGGTCACAGGTTTAATCCACATCACCCACATGGAGGCTAATCACCTGAAACTTCAGTTATAGAGTATCCAATGTTTTGACCTTCATGGGGAGATATAAAGACCAACAAAACACATACATGCAAAAATTATAAATAATAAAAAATAAAGTTGCATTGAATTAAATACATTAGCAACAACTCCCAGGTCGCCCAAATTTTAAAATCTCACACTGAGAAATAGCAGTCAGAGTAGTTTATCAAAACTTGCATATCAAAACTACCTTAGAGTAGTTTGTCAAAAGTGAGCCCAGATTTGAACTCTCTATTTCTCTCTCCCTGTATCTTTCCTTGTCTCTCCTGTCTGTCATCTGCCTTTGTTCAGACAAGGAACCTTTGCTACCTTGTCTGAACAATGCTCTTTTTCTGTTCACGTGTCTATGTGATCCTAATAAAAGGATTTTTCTCTCTATTTATTGAATAACACATATAGAATAACGTGGGGGAAGAATGAGAGATATTTTACAGAAATCCATAACAGCATTTATAAGGAGGAAATTTACAGATTCTAATTGACACCAAATGACCAGATAGAAAAAAAAAACCATAGAAATGTTATTAAGCAATATCTGAAGGTTGCTTTCAGTATTTATATTGGATATAAGTTTTATAAGGATGCTTTTCATCCTATCTGTTGTTTTCAACAAATGGTTATTATAGCACATAGGCTTTGTTAAGGGAATAAAAAAGTACATAATTTAAGATTGTAACTATGTGTTTAAGAAGATTGTAAAAATTGATTACATGGAAAATCCCAGACAAATAAGATTAGATGCAACATTGTTTTCTTAAAGGCAGATTAGAAACAAAGAAGGAAAGGAAGAAGAACAGGATAATTAGAGAGTAACAAATCTGTCAGATTCTAAATGATATCAAAGCGTGTCATTAACTAAATCTGTCATGTTCAGCAACAGTTCCAGTTCTGAGAATACCAGAGATATTTTCCTAATGATGAATACATGTATGGTTATTGTATCGACATAATGAAATAGTTTACCACAAGGAAGGTATAAAGAGAAATGTGTTACCTCACATAAAAGACAAAAATAAACTGAGATGTGTTTTGTTAAGTGTCAGAAGGCATTCTGAAAAGGCACTGCATCTGTGAAATTCAGTCAATGTGATACCTGAGGAGGCAGAGTAAAGGATGGAATAGATGAGCAGTGGACAAGGGTTCTTGGAAAGGGAAGGAAGGGTGCATGTGTGGAGGAGAAGGGATTATTTGGGTGTAGATAATTCACAGGGGGCAACTCCTTCACTATACATGTAAAAACCCACTGGAAGTGGAATCAGAATAAGCTGTACCATGAATGACAGTTAATAAAGTATTGGAACTGTCTAATGAATCATAATAAATACATATGCTAGGACAAAATATTGGAGATAAGGAAACACAAGGTTTTAAAAAAACATAGTAACTTTTAAATTTTTCTACTAAATTTTTCTGTGAGGTAAAATGTGTCCTTCAAAACAGTTTATTAAAATGTGAGGTTGAATCATACTCGCATTTTTCATTGGATATGTGAGCTTAGGTTTTAGAATTAAGATCTCTAAAGATTTGTATTATTCTTAATGTTCAAGTGTGAACAATAACATTTACACATTTCATTGAGTCCACATATAATGCATATCATGTGCTTGAGAAGTACTAGCAATATTTATCATTTTAGATCACATACTCACTTAATTGATTAGCTTAAAATAGCACAAAATAAACTCTGCCTGAGGGAACCATTATGTCTCATCCACATATAACCTTTGAATATTAGGAAAAAAATTCTACAATTTTTTTCCTGATGCTCTTTCAAAGTTGAAACAGAGGAAATAACCTTCTGGGCTCAATTAAGTCCGCTCTCGTAGCTGGCAAAGGACTCCATCTACACTGGGCACATAGGTCAAACATCTTACCACCTAACTTTTCAAAGTCTCCCTGTTTTGTGACTAAATGCTTCCTGGAGAAGACACAATGTATTTGCCTACTCACCCCAGACCAGGAGCACACAAAAGATGAAAGTCCAGATACCACCTAAGTCCGACTTGTTAAACCAATAAGTTTTATCGGGGTTACTTACAGGAGTGTTGGTGAGGAGTTACTTACGGGAACTGAAATGCTTCAAAGACAGCTGTATCAGCAATACCCTCCCTAACATTGGGGACAGCTCACAAAGCTGGAGAGCTGGAGCCTGCTGTCCAGCCTGTAGGTAGCCCAAGAGGCTGCAGAGTGTCCGTATTAAGTGACTCGTTGGGTCTAAACCTGTTCCAGGCATCTTAACCGGCTTCTGCTTCTTCCAGTCAGCTGGTCTGGTCTGTTTCTTTTTGCTTGGTTGTCTGAGTTTTCTTAAGAAGGCAGTTACTCTGATTTCCTCTAAGCTGCTTTTTTGTTTATTTTTCTGAGGGATGAGTCTAGTAAATCTGCCTGGTCAGTTTCAGAGATTTCCTAAAAGTATTTTGAGTTGTTTAACCTCCTACCTAAGGGCTTTCCTTTCAGGATACTTCAACCCCTGAAGAAACTGTTATATTATACTCCGAATGTCTCATTTTCCATGATGTAAAATTGATGAGGCATTAATTTCATTTCTACTAGATTGAGTTGTTTTCTACAAGAAACCAAGACAGATCATTTCTTGCGTGAACCCAAGAAATATGGGGACCAACTATAAAATTTAAATTTATAGGACACTGAGATGCTTCAGTCAGCAAAAGCACTTCCCCCCATGCTAGACAACCTGAATTCTGTCCTGGGTATCCTTGTGCCTAAAGAGAGCACTGTTCTCTGACCATGATAAGCATGCCAACTGCACAATAAATTAATGTAATAAAAATATTTTTAAATAATTTGAATTTAAAGAAAAAGACAAATTTTAAATAAAGAATTGGATGTTAAGATTGACAAATGTTTTCCTATTTTTGAATATTATTATGTAAAAACCAGCATCATTATTCTGTTCAGAGAAAGTATCATTAAACTCCTCAAATGTAGAATACAAAAAAAATTTCAACTTCTTTTGCACTGATTATATTGACATCCAAATGACCTTGTAATTATTATTATATAAGGCATCAAATGATCAATATCATAACAATTTCAGTAAGCTGGATAGCATAAAGAGATGAAAGATTAATGTTTAGTTCTAATTTTCTTTGTATTCACATTAAAATGGAAATATAAAGAAAAATTATATCATGCTTAAGTAAATGAATTTTACTCTGTGCAACTACAAAAATTCATGTATGTACACATTTATCTATACAGATATACATATACAAACATGGCAGATACTATCTTCCTTTTTACCTGAATTCTTGGCATAGTAAAAAAGGAAGTTTATTTCTAAGTAGTTAAAAGAAAATTTTTCCAATGTTGAAAAAAATAAAAGAAATTTGACTATGTGTCATCAACTAAAATTTTAGACAAATTACTTCATTTTCATACAACAAAATCATTATATTTCCCTATGGGTTGAGCAAAATATTTGTTTGTCACTTCAATACATGTGTTTATTATCAAAAGGAAATCATGAAAATGGAAGATATTAACAGATTTAAGACCCATAAATAGGTGGGCAAAGGCAATGAGCACTTTACAGCCAGGGAATCCACTGGCTTCTTTGTTGCTTCAGTCATGACCTATAAGTAGCTATTTTAAAACATGATAGGGAATAAGGGGAGGCAATAGTTCATCAGACAGCTTGCTCATTCAGTCCAAACTAGTAACACTAATGAGTGACTTTCATTTGCTCAAGTGTGAAAATTAAAAATAAAAAATAATAATCTTGAATGATAATTTACCAAAGATATAATCGCCTTACTGGCATGAACTGAAAAATGAGTTTCTTAAAGCATGTTGGGGTTTTTGTTTGGTTTGGTTTGGTTTTGGTTATTTTTTGTTTTTGTTTGTTTGTTTTTGTTTTTTAAGAATGGGTTTATTAGGAAGCTGCTCTCCAGTGAGTCATAAATTCACTGGTCCTAAGGACTGAGGCCAAGGGAGTCACCATGGTGATAAGAAGGGGTGGAGATGAGAAGAGGAAGAGAGAAAGCACCGTGCAGAGAAGGAACAGAAGAAGACAATGAGAGGGAGAAAGCATGTGCTCTAATTCCATGTGGTCCATGCCAGCTTGGACAACAGCTTTTGAGTTTTCTTCTAAAACTGAAAGGGATATATTTGTTGCTTGGTATTAAAAACTCAGTTAAGACATTTAAAATAGTTTAAGTAAATTCAATAAAATCAAAGACTTACTACAGTTGAAACCTGTTTTTTGTTTGTTTGTTTTTGTCTTTGTTTTTTAAATCTCTTAAGAGTTGGAGTGATTTGGAGCTAAGATAAAATATTTGAGCAAGGCGGTAGTAGCTGATGCCTTTAATCCAAGCAAAGACAGGCAGATCTCTGCAAGCTAGTTGTTTTCTAAATTCTAGGATTACAGTGAACAAGGAGATGGTGGCACAAGCCTTTAAGCCCACCACTGAGAGACAAAACTCAGATACAGTTCCTAATTGGAATGTTTGCACACTAGAGAAATCCCATACAGTATTACAGATTCTTATAAAAACCCTCTACAGGGCTACTAGAAAGACAGCTAATTTTCAATGGGGACAGGAACGAAGGGCTGGCAATTGCCCGTGATTGCTGGTAGGCTCATCTCTAAGTGTGCAACCCTGGCCAATATTGAACCAGATGATACCCTAATTATGGATATCATATCTATTAGTGAATTGGCAACTGGGGACTCTTCATAAAACAAAAATGAGTCCATCAGCACTTTTATTGTCACTTCTATTGCAAAGCTTTTCATATACAGTGGATAAACATTCTTTCTTTGAGAAACAAATCTGGCCATTTCATGAGGTACGGAGAACCTTATACTCTGTCATTGCCAAGCACCCTATGGTCATACAGGTACCCCTTACAAAATGACAGATGTATCAAAAGCAGAGTCCTTTGCAGGCTTAGTCATGGAAGAAAAGGTACAGTGGGACTGGTACCTATCTGAAGGCTTTTATAACCAGGTAGCAAAAGCATCTATGCCTTCCTGCATTGATGAAATGGCTCAGTTGGCTATAATCCCCATTCCTAAACTGATTACCCCTCCCCCAAAAAGGGCACCTATTGAAATGTGGGGACCTATGGAATGGTCACAACATTTGACTAGTGGATGTTTTACTGGTGGAACTAAAACATAAAAAGCTGCATCCTATAGACCAGGGGATGAAATGTCAATACTATGGAAGGAACCATGAAATCAATGCAGCACTATTGGTTATAAGACAAAGAACTGGAAAAGCAATAGGAAAATCTCTGTCTTCTCCAATTCATGGTACATATACACTGGTACAGCTATATGGTCATCAACATGGAAAATCATTAACTGGCAGATCAATGGCAAAGATATCTGGTCATGGGAAACATGAATGGAAATGACAAGATGTAGCAAAACTCAGCAAAGACGTCAGATTATAGATAGGTAATATAGAAAAGACAGACAAAATGTCTGAGAATAATGACATTGTGGGCAATTTGACATCATGTTTAATTAAAACAAGAATATTAAAATTTCCCAGGGAACAAATTCAGAATAAATCAGCAATAGGTTACATATTCAAAAAACTTGAAGGTTTACCCCTAACACTAAAAAGCAGGGAAATGAAGAACCAAATGAAACCAGAACAAATCTATAAGCATAACTAAGATAAGGAATCCATGGCCAGGTGATGGTTCACACCTTATGTCTCGGCACTTGGGAGGCAGGGACAGGCACATAATAAGTATAGTGATTTAAATTAAAAATCTGCTTGCAAAAGGCAGGCTGAAATTGAAAGTGAATGTTCTTTGTGATCTAAAACTAAAAAGGCTTAAGCTTGAATTTATATAAAGATAAATGGAAAACAGGTATATTTATGTGCACATATTAAGGTATATTTTCTTTTTAAAATTTCAACAGTTTTTTTTTTAATTTCAAGTGAAAGATAATGTTTGTACTGTTGCCAAAACCTCAACGAATTGTCCTAGGAAAAATATAAAATGCTAAAAAAGGAAACTGTAGAGTTAGGGTTGGGGCAGGGTTTTGTTTTTATCTTTCCAGGAGAATAAAAGCATCCAACTAAGTAATTTGGAGACCACTGGACAAGTGAAACATCTGAAGTAAAAAGGACAACTTATCAAGAGAAAATGTCCCAAGAAAAAAGAGGCATTGGTCAAGTCGTATTGTTCCCCTCCCGTTTGTCTCTGCTGCTCTACACACACATAAGTGGCAAATGGTCTTTATGTGGTCCCAATTCAATTAAAGATTAATGCTGACTTTGGTGTTGGAGCATGGCTCTCTCCTTTTCTAAACCCAGTCATGCTGGTTAAAGGAAAATCCAAAATCTCTGTCTCATATCAGAAGAGACACCTGGTATGGGAGAGAGAAAAGCAAAATAATGGGAGACAATTCTATTGCCGCTAATCTCCTAATCTTTTGGTTTTCATTTGACACTCTAAAGCTTTTCTTAAGATATAAATATTATCTCAAGTTTATAAGGCTATTATGTATATATAAACTTTCTGTCCTGATGTTAGCAGCTATATAGAATACTAATTCTACAAATATGATTCATCCAGCTTTCTGTGTAGGTTTCCAGGTTTGAGTCTGAAGCAGGCACCTTGGAACAAAATTTTGTAGCTTGGATGTACATATCAGATTATAGTCTTAAAGCTTTTCTAAGATCTGTTGAATATGGTATTTAAAATATTCGTTTTCTACCATTCCTAGCAATAATAATTTGAGTTCTCCAAAAAGATGTTGGGGCCCTGCAATGACAAAACCACCTGGATTGCAGTAACACTAACCAATGAACAAAACTGCCCCATGCCTCTTCTGTCACCAGGTTCTACACAATGGGCACTATATTCTTCCTAACCAGGACTTACAACTAAGCTCAGAAACATCACCCAAAGATCAGCTTTAGACTGCAAACTACTCATGGCATTCCAGTTGCTGAGTTCCCAAGAGACTGACACAAACATTTTACAGAACTTTAAACTCAAAACTATTAAACCCTAAAACTGCCAAATACAGTCAAACTGAACATTTTCAAAGACTTCACAGAAATAGTTTCATTATTGTAAATAGTTTTACTGAGTTGGAGTCACACTCTTTCCTTTTTATTTAGACAAAGGTAAGAAATGTTGCAGGATATTTGATCACACTGTTAACCCTGAGATTGTTTGGAAAAGAACCTGCTCCTAGTTGTGGTGTGGTTAAGCCATAGCACACACCTTTAATCCAAAAACTTTCCACTTATTGTAAACTGGATTAAATAAAGTCAACCATGGGTCAAGGGGCAAACCAAGCAACCAGTGACCAAGTGAACATAGGGAAAAGAAAGACAGAGAGAGAGAGAGAGAGAGAGAGAGAGAGAGAGAGGAGTAAGGAGGAAAAACAGAGATGCACAGGAAGGAAAAGCAGGAACTTTATGTTTGAGGGCTTTTTCAGACAGAGTGGAGAACTGTTGGGCTATCTGCTGAGGAGGAAGGTTAGCTGGGTCCTTTCTCTGCCTCTCTGCATTAGCAGACTTTTACCCCAGCAACTGTCTGGCTCCAGATTCTTTATGGGAAAATCAAATGTTTGATATTTTGTTAAAAACTCAAGGTCCTGCCCTTGAGTTCTTTCCCAGACATTTCTTTATGATGAATTTTAAGCTATAAGATTAGATAAATCCTTTTCTTTCCAAGTTGCTTTTATTTTTTTTTAGTTAAAAATAGTATTTTCATAGAATACGTTTTGTTTTTCCAGCCTCCAACTTCTCTCAGATTCTTCTTACCTCCCCACTCAACCAAATCTATACTCTTTTTTTCCTCTCTCTCATTAGGATACAGATAGGCCTCTAAATAATAATAAAATTAAATAAGATTAAAGAAAAAACAGATCAGTATTTTTTTAAAAGAGCCAAAGAATGAGCATAAGAAACACAAACAAATGCTAAAACACAGAAAACCCATAAAATTAAACCAAGGAACCATAATATATGAACAAAAAATTAGAAATGAGGAAAAGGCCCAATTATGTAAACATATTTTCCAAAACCTACTTTGATAAATACACTTAAATGCCTTAACCTCCCTTCTATCCCATCACCTAGCAAAGGTATTGGAAAGGAAAGGTTAATAGGGCCAGGGAGGATATGGACCTGTTTAGAAATAGTTCTTTGGGGCAAATCCAATCTGTGCTGTCAGGGTATCAGCAGTTCAGTTCACAGGATTCAGCAGCAGTAGCTCCATCCACTTGCGAACAGCAGTCATGAATCAGTCATGGCAGTTTTATACACAAGAAAGTGGAAGGCTCTGCCAATCATCCTGAGTCCTCAGAAGCAACAAGGAGTCGCTGGTACACCATCAGTAGTTCTTTGATTTCTGTCTTTCTACAAAGTCGTGACAAACAATGACTGGCAAAGAGTGGCAAGGAGAACCAATACTACACAGTGTCATCCACTGTCTGCTGGTTTATATTTATACCCTTTCCAAACATCATGTGTTCTCTAAAGTGTCTGCTCTAGCAAAACATCACAGGCCCTTTTTCCAGGTAGTTTCCAGAAAACACCACATGTCTGTTCTCAGCAAAACATCCTAAAGACCTTGTTTCCTTTGTCTCTTTCACTCCCACTACATTTACACATTTTCTTCCTCCTCTTTCACAGAGTTCCCAAAGCCATAAGGGAAGGGATTTGATGGAGACATCTTAGGCAGGAGTGAGTGTTCCAAGACTTCTCACACTCTGTACTTTATGTTGTTTTGGGTCTCTGTATTTGTTTTCATCTGCTACAAAAAGCAGCTTTTGGGATGATAGCTGGGCAAGCTATGGTTCTACAAGATTTTCAGAATGTCATTGGAAGTCATTTTATTGCTATATTTTGTTGTTGTTGTTGTTGTTGCTGTCATTGTTGTTTGTTTAGCAGAGCAGTGGTGTTTGATGTTTCCCTAGTTCCATGGCCTATACAGTCTTATGGTCTTGACTATCATGTGTTTTCCAGTTGAAAGTAACTTAAGACAGTTGTTTCAAGTCTCCTAAGAGAAGTTATGTGTGGGATCACAAAATAAAGGAAGGAGGAAGCTTGTAACTCCTGTTTCAATGACAATTATGATGATGATGGTGGTGGTGGTAGTGCTCATTTTCAATTCTCTCAGCATTTCTACCACTGAGTATGAATGGCCTGTAAAATTTTGGCAAGCTAGTATAATTTAGTCATGTTTCGTTTTCTTGAATGGAAATGTGATAAATGGAGGAAAAATAAATATTCCTGCTGGTAAGACTTTGTGCTTACCAGAAGAAAAATAGATTAATGTTTTTACTTAAAGGATTTTTCTTCCATCCTGCTCTTTCTGAGATTGACAGGAACACAAAAGAGCTTCAGGCATTTCAGTGGAGATTTCTATAAGAAATGGCAATCATTAGTGGTTTCTTTTGATTCCTTCTGCAATAGGAGGCTGCAAAGTGCTATTAAATTTCAAGAAATTCTTGTGGAAAATAATACGCTATACCTAAGGACACCTGATCCCAGGTTATCTTTTATTCTCCAACTCTGCTTTTTGTGGCTTTGCACTGACCTTCCCTCCTTATGGCATAAATCTTCTCCATAAACCAAAGAATTCTCCATTTGTCTGGTTATTCATTATTCAAGCAACCCCAGTTGGCATGCACAAAAACCTTCTTTGCAGTTTGGCTTGGATCTAAGAACAGTTCTTAAGGAGAACCACAGAACAGCCTGGTTTGCCCTTCATGTAGGAGGCCAAATGTTTCTCAGTATTTCTGTGGCTATTTTCTTAAAATAAAACATTCACAAAGATTTCTAATTTTCAAAAATATACTCATTAAGTAATTGCTTTTCTTGAGGCTAGAGAGATGACTTTGGAGTTTTGAGTATGTGTTGTTCTTACATGAGATCTAGATTCAATCCCTAGCACTCCCTTGATGGGTCATAAGCATCTATAACTTAAGTTCCAAAGGATCTAAAACACTATTCTCACTATTGTAGGGATTCAATATGAAAATGGTGCACATAAATTCATATAGACAAAACACCCATACACATTAAATAGAATAAACCTAAAAGCTTTATTTACATATAGATTTATTGAAGAATTTCCTTTCCTATATTATCTTGATAATTTATCTCCTCATTTAAGAAGGCTTTTTTGCATCCTGCTTGGATCTTCTTTTCTTTGGAGAGACATGTGGGCATGGCATATGTACAAATATTTTATATGCGCTATCTTCTGCATATTTTTATGTGAAACATTTTCAGGTGGAGAAAATATGAAGTACATGATGCTATTTGAGTGAGGCAAGTCCTTTCTTATTTTTTAACCTTGTTATTTTCTTATATTTATTATATGATAGACTGTACTCTTTTCATTAGTCAGACTGCTCGTTATGCAATAATACACTCCTGATATGCCTTTGAGAGATCAAAATAGAGAAAACACTTACCAAGACCTGATTTTAAAGTTACACATAAACATACAAACACACACACACACACACACACACACACACACACACAGAGAGAGAGAGAGAGAGAGAGAGAGAGAGAGAGAGAGAGAGAGAGACATACACAGAGAGACATATATAGATATAAACACACAGATATACACACACAAGATATATCACACAGACACACAAGTATACATATACAAACACAAACACACACACACACACACACACACACACCTATAAATCCTTGACTAATGGTTACCCAGCTGTACGCTTAGGTGAGGTAATATTCAGCTGAAGTTTCAGTTCTCTCCCCTTACTCTCTGGGAGGTACCACAGTGGATCCTAAATCTAAACAGAAAGCAAAATGTAGCTTGAAAATATTCTACTTATACATACATTCTATGATAAAGTTGGGTGAGAAAGATATTAGCATATCCAAGTACTAACAAAAGGAAGAAATTAAAGTGCTATGCTACAAGCAGAGCGACCTGAGTGAGGTGTTCTAGTCTAATTTTCGTGTGTGACAAATACCTGATAAAGAACATCACAGTGAGGAAAGCATTTATTTGTTTTACAGTTTCAAGTTACAGCCTACCATTCTAGAGAAACCACAATAGGAACTCAAGCAAGTGGTCGCATCACATTGCCAGTCTAGAACAAAAATAAATAAATAAATAAATAAATAAATAAATAAATAAATAAACTGATCTTTGCTTGCTAGCTTGCTTGCTTGCTTACTTGCTTGTTTCGATTGCTCTCATTTAATTCAGTGTGCAGCCTAGGGAATAGTGTTGTCCAAACTGTCTGTATATTTCTACATCAATTAACAAACAGAATAGACTTCCAAATAGATGTGAACATAACCATAAGCCAACCAAACAACCTTTCATTGATACTTTCTTAACATGTGATGATTGATTGGGTCAAGTTGATAATTAAAATTAAACAGCACATGGCTGATCTATATATCCTGTTCTTTATATTCACTCTTCTTGTGATGATGTGAAATAATGTAATATCTTCATATTAAGGTATATTGTTAAGTGAGAGATAAGCAGTGCAACATGATAGTAGGGATCTTGAATTGCATGAACACTTATGATGCTAAGTAACTAATGAGCAAATAGCGTAGGCATAAGATATTTGTTTTGGCTGGTTTTGTGTGTCAACACAAGCTAGAGACATCAGAGAGAAAGCAGCCTCTACTGAGGAAATGCCTCCATGAGATTCAGCTCTAGGGTATTTTCTTAATTAGTGATTATTGTGGAGGACCCAGCCTATTGTAGGTGGTGCCATCTCTGGATGGTCCTGGTTATTATTAGAATGCAGGCTGAGAAAGTCATGTAAACAAAGCCAGTAAACAGCATCCCTTCTTAACTTCTCCATCATCTCCTACCTTCAGGTTCCAGCCTTGTTTGAGTTCCTGTCCTGAGTTCCTTTGATGATGAACAGCAATCTGGAAGTGTAAGCAGTATAAATCCTCTCACTCCCAACTTACTTTTCGATGAAGGTATTTTACCGAAACAATAGAAATCCTAAGACAAAGTTTATCTCTGAAATTTCTATTCCTGTTTTGGGAACTACACAGGTTATAGTTAACTGAAACTGCAAAATAAAAACATCCAAAATCCTGCATGTTTTTAATAACACTTCAATGTGAATAAAATGTCTTAGCTTTCCTTTTAATGTGATCCATAACAATAGGGTTTGGGGACTCAAAATGAACTTTAAAATTAATTTAAGTAAAAATTACTTGGGGCTGTAGAGATGCCACTGTGGTTAAGAGCACTTGGTGCTCTTGAAGAGGAAAAAGGTTCAAATGCTGGAACTCAGATGGTAGCTTACATCCATCTGTAATTCTAGTTCTAGTGAATCTGAAGTCCCTGTGTACACCAGGTGCACATGTGGTACATATATACCCATGCAAGTAAACCATTCATAGACAGAAAATAAATATTTTGTTTCAAAAGCTGATTAAGTATGAAGCATTTAGCCTTTAAAATTTTCAGGAGCGAAAAATATTTTTCAAGGACAATAATTAAGGCATGTGGTTTTATTTATATGTATAGAGGGTATCCTGTGTATATATTTTATATAAATTTAATCAAAGAATAACTTTCTCCCTTCAATGTGTATGATACTAGCAACAAAAGCCTGATTAAGGAAAGAATTAGTAACCCAAATTTTTGATGACACTTCGATATGAGAATGGAGCAAGATGCACAGAGATAGAGGCTAGCTAGTCAGCTGAGGTATGGTACCAAGCATGCAGACTATGATACTCAAAATGAGGAAATCTTTACTCCTCTTTACTCTTACCTGAACTCTAAATTAGAAAGAATTTTATTTAAAGAATGTGATGATAGATATGTTCTGGTTTCCGTTTTTGTGTGTTCTAAAATCATTGATAATCCAAATCTATCTCTTTTATGGTACAAACTTTTGAAAAGTTTTGCACAAAAGTTACTTCAAAGCATTAAGCTTTAAAAATGTAGCTAAAGGCAGGATTTTTGTAATTATAGATATTTAATTTTTAGTTTATCATCTAAACTAAATTTAAACTTATATCTCTCAAGAAGTTGACTTACCAAATGTAATTCATAATATCTCACATTTTCAATCAGTATTTCTAAAGCTTACCCTTAAGCTCTTACTGTTATACATCTAAGGAAAAACTCCCTGTTTGGGAAAAATGAAAATGCCATTATCTATAAAATACTCTGTAATATTAAGAGACAGTAAAATTGCATTAGGTTATAGTCTAAATTAGCATCCACTTTCCATTTTGAGTATATGTTTGTATGTAAATATAGTCATGACATAGATGTGGTTGTTTATTTCTATGTCAAAAGCATTTTGAAAAAGATACATATGGTTATTATAGAGAAAGTGTACATTCATTTTTCTTTTTATATTTTCTATTTTTTTTAATTATTGTTTTTATTTTCTATATTCTTTATTTACATTCCAAATGATTTCCCCTTTCCTGGTTCCCCCCCTCCCAGAAAGTCCCATAAGCCCTCTTCCCTCCCCCTATTCCAATTTACTTAAGAATTTCATGAATTCATTGTTTTTAATTGCTGAGTAGTATTCCATTGTGTAAATATACATGAAAATATCTCTGATAAAATTAACGAAATATATAGAAAAACACATTAAGAATGACTATTTCATGGAAAAACTATACAGATAAAATTGTAGGCATAAAAATATTCCTAAGTTTTTTGAAAGTGGAATTATAAACACTTTCTGATAAAATTGAAGAGCTACAAGGAAAATATTTCTGATAAAACTCAAGAAATATATAGAAAAACACATTAAAACTATTACATGGAAAATTATACAGATAAAATGGAAGGTATAAAAATGTTCCTAGGTGATTGAAAGTAGATATAGACATTGTCTGATAAAACTGAATATCCACATGGAAAATACTTCTGACAAAATTGAAGAAAAATGCAGAAAAACGTTAAAATTGAAGATTATCAAGGATAATTATACCAACAAAATGGTAGGCACAAAAACATTCCTAAATTGATTGAAAGTGGAGCTACAAACACCCACCCCCCACACCCACCCCTGATGAAACCGAAGATCTACATGAAAAACACCTCTGGGAAAATTGAAGAAATACACAGAAAAAAATGTTAAAATTAAAGATTATCGTAGAAAATAATACAATCAAAATGGTAGACACAAAAAGCATTACTAAATTGAAAAAGGAGTCACAAACATTTTCTGATAAAATCGAAGATCCACATGAAAAACATCTCTGTTAGACTATGTTTTTTGTTGGGGAATTGAGTCTATTGATGTTATAAGATATTAAGGAATAGTGATTATTGCTTCCTGTTATTTTTGATGATTTTTTTATGTTTGTGTGGTTCCTTTCTTTTGGGTTTGTTGGAAAAAGATTACTTTCTTGCTTTTGTAGTAGGAAGTTGTGGTTTCCTTCCTCATGTTGGCGTTTTCCATCTATTATCCTTTGTAGGGCTGGATTTGTGGAGAGATATTGTGTAAATTTGGTTTTAACATGGAATATCTTGGTTTTTCCATCTATGGTAATTGAGAGTTTTGGTGGGTATAGTAGTTTGGACTGGCATTTATGTTCTCTTAGAGTCTGTATGAGATCTGCCCAGGATCTTCTGGCTTTCATCGTCTCAGCTGAGAAGTCTGGTGTAATTCTGATAGGCCTGCCGTTATAGGTTACTTGACCTTTTTCTCTTACTGCTTTTAATATTCTTTCTTTGTTTAGTGCATTTGGTGTTTTGATTATTATGTGCTGGGAGGACTTTCTAGTCTGGTCCAGTCTGTTTGGAGTTCTATAGGCTTCTTATATGTTCATGGACATCTCTTTCTTTAGGCTAGGGAAATTTTCTTCTATAATTTTGTTGAAGATATTTACTGGCCCTTTAAGTTGGAAATCTTCACTCTCTTCTATACTTATATTTCTTTCTATTTTTTTTTATTTTCTAAGTTTTTTTATTTACATTCCAAATCATTTCCCCTTTCCCATTTCCTCCCTCCCCGAAAGTCCCATAAGCCCCCTTCCCTCCCTCTTTTCCCCATTCAACCCCCTCTCGCTTCTCCGTCTTGGCATTCCCCTACATCCAGTCTTTCCAGGACCAGGGGTCTCTCCTTCCATCTTCTTGGAAATCTATTGATATGTGAATTGTGTCTAGGGTATTCTGAATTTCTGGCTTAATATCCCCTTATCAATGACTGCATACCATGTGTGTTCTTTTGTGATTGGGTTACCTCACTAAGGATGATATTTTCAAGTTCTGACCATTTGCCTAGGAATTTCGTGAATTCATTGTTTTTAATTGCAGAGTAGTATTCCATTGTGTAAATATACCACATTTTCTGAATCCATTCCTCCGTTGAGGGACATCTGGGTTCTTTCCAGCTTCTGGCTATTATAAATAAGGCTGCTATGAACATAGTGGAGCACGTGTCCTTATTGCATACAATATACCTATATTTCTTAGGTTTGGTCTTCTCATTGTGTCCTGGATTTCCTGGATGTTTTGGCTCAGGAGCTTTTTGCATTTTGCATTTTCTTTAACTGTTGAGTCAATGTTTTCTATGGTATCTTCAGCCCCTGAGATTCTTTCTTCTATCTCTTGTATTCTGTTGTTGATGCCTGCATCTATGACACCTGAATTCTTTCCAAGATTTTCTATCTCCAGAGATGTGTCTCTTTGTGATTTCTTTATTGCTTCTACTTCCATTTTTAGATCCTGGATGGTTTTGTTCAGCTCCTTCACTTGTTTGTTTGTGTTTTCCTGTAATTCTTTAAGGAATTTTTGTATTTCCTCTTTAAGGGCCTCTACCTGTTCACCCATGCTATCCTGTATTTCTTTCAGGGATTTTTGTGTTTCCTCTTTAAGGGCTTTTACCATTTGACCCATGTATTTCTTTAAGGGAATTATTTATGTCCTTCTTGATGTCCTCTAACAGCATCGTGAGAAGAGACTTTAAATCCAACTCTTGCTTTTCCAGTGTGTTGGGGTATCCGGGAATTGCTGTGGTGGGAGAACTGGGCTCTGATGTTGCCAAGTAGCCTTGATTTCTGTTGGTAGGGTTCTTGGGCTTGCCTTTTGCCATTTGGTTATTTCTGGTGTTAGTTGGTTTTGTTGTCTCTGGCTGGAACTTGCCCCTCCTATGGGCCTGTAAACCTGTGTCTGCACTCCTGGGAGACCAACTCTCTTCTGGCAGGGTCTGTGCACAGAAGGCTGTGGCGCTGTCTGGTTCCCTGCTGCAAATGGTGGTCAGAAGGGAAGACTCTTATTCCAGCTGCTCCAATGATCATATGCCCAGTGTGCTCCTAGATGTACCCCTCCAAAGAGAAGCACCTCCACCTCCGCACTCAGAAGTGAAATCGCTGCTGGGAGATCATTCTCTTCTGGTGAGCTAAGCACAGAAGGCTATGGAGCTGCCTGGTTCCCTGCTGCAAATGGCAGATGGAAGGGAAGACTCCTGTCCCAGCTGCTCCACTGAAAGTGTACGTTCTGTAAATAGAAGATACTGCATGGAAATTAGGGCTTCTACAATCCTAGTAAAAACACAGAGTATATTTAGGAAGACACCCTATGGTTAGCAATCAAGACATCTTTAAATGAATAGAGCAATGGAAACTTTACATTGTACAAAGTATGGTTAGCCAAACCATGAAGCTATTAATATGGAGCAAAAGCATAAATGATATTTGTCCCTACAGGAAAACATATGCTGTGCATTCAAACATCTTCTAAGTATGGCAAGTTTAAAATGAATTTTTGATCTCAAGAAACTTGAGAAAACTGATTGATTTAATTTTATTTAGTCCTATTCATAGAAGAAACAAACTGATTAGAAATATGATGTTTGTTTCTCTGATGGGATGGTATTGGTATAATTTTATGATTGTTATGAATTTAATTTTGAAATCAATCGCAATGAGAAAATAGAATATAAGCTTGATTAAAAGAATCTTAGTAGAAGATTTTAGACAGAATGGATCAAGAGCAGAAATATTTAAAGATACAAATATTCCAGGAATATTAAAAATCATTATTTCAAATAATATACATAGGATTATATGACATGTACATATTTTAAAACATATAATTTTTAATTTTAACAAAAGTATTTAAATAAAATGACTTTAAAATATTCATTAAACAATGATCAAAAAGAGTCAAAATACTGGTGCAAATAAAGATAAGAATTTCAAAAATAATATTTATAAATTTCATTTCTCAGAGTATACTCTTAGGTACTCAAAGAATCAAGTTAGGGGTATCTTCTTTTGCCCTGTATTATTATTTCTCATGAAAACTGGGATACTATGAAAAGTTCAAATCTAAGAATAATAGGAATAGAGGAAAAAGTAGAAACCCAGCTCAAAGGACCAAAAGATATTTTCAATAACATCATAGAAAATTTTCCTAACCTAAAGAAGGTTATGTCTCTGAAAGTACATGAAGCACACAGAACAGCAAATAAATTGGATTATAAAACATAGTTCCCTCACTATATAATAATTAAATTACTAAACATGCAAAAACAAAGAAAGAATATTGGAAGCTTCAAAGGAAAGAGACCAAGTAACATAGTACAATATATAAAGGCAGATCTATTAAATTACTCCTGACTTCTCAATGGAGACTCTAAAACCAGGAGAGCCTGGACAAATGTGCTACAGACTCTAAGAGATTAGCCAAGACTATTATGTCCAGAAAAACTTTCAATCAATGTAAATGGATAACATAATTTATTTTATAATATAATCAAACTTAAGCAACATTTATCTACATAGAGAACCCTACAGAAAGTGCTAGAAGGAGAACTTTAAGCAAAAGAGGCAAACTAAAACCTTGAAAATATAGAGAATAAATGTTAGGCAACTAAAATCAAAGGAAAGAAAATACGTACACACACAGACACACTCACATACACACACGCACTCATATACACACACACATACACACACACGTGCACACACACACACACGCACACAAACACACACACGCACACACCCATCACCACCACTACCACTACTAACACAATCACCACCATTAACAAATTATTGGTTATGGATAACTCTCAATATTAATTGGCTCAATTCTCAACTCTCTCCCCCGCTAAAGACACAGACTAACAGAATAGATGTGAAAACAGTATTCTTTCTTATGCTGCCTCCAAGAAACATACTACAACATTAGGGTAGACAATGCCTCAGGGAGAGTAAAGGGTGGGAAAGATATCCTAAACAAATGGACCAAAGAGGCAAGCTGGCCATTTTAGTATCTAACAAAAAAAAACTTCAAACTAAAACTAGTCAAAAGTCATAGGGAAGGACATTACTGTGGTGGTTTGAATATGCTTTGCCTATAGTGAATGGCACTGTTAGAAGGTGTGGCCTTGTTGGAGGAGGTGTGGCACTGTGGGGTTGGGCTTGTAGGTTTCATGGTATGATCAGGTTCCACCCAGTATGGAAGAACCAGTCTTCTGACTGCTATGAAACAAAATGTTGAAATCTTGACTCCTTCTCCAGCACTGTGCTTGCCTAGACACTGCCATGGTCTAGCCTTGATGATAATAAACTGAACCTCTGAACCTATAAACAAGACCCAGTTAAATGTTATCCTTTATAAAAGTTGCCTTGGTCATGGTGTCTCTTCTTAGAAACGGAAACTCCATCTAAGACACTCACTAAAGGAAAAAAATCCACCAGGATAACATTTCAATTCTTAACATATATACACTAAACACAAGGGCACCTAAGTCTGCAAAAGAAATACTACTACAACTTAAATCACATATTAACTTTCATACACTGATAATGGGAGACTTCAAGTCCCCAATCTCAAAACTAGATATGCTGTGGAGACAAAAACTAAACAGAGAAATATGGAACTTACAGATGTCATAAACCAAATGTACCTAACAGATATTTTCAGAACATTTGAAAACATACATACAAACACACACGCATACACACACACATACACACACACACACACACACACACATACACACACACACACACCCTGCCACACCCCCAAAAGAATATATACTTCTCTGCACCGCATGGAACATTCTCCAAAACTGATCACAAACTTGTACACAAGTATGAACAGATACAAGAAAATTGATATAATTCTCTGCATCCTATCAGACTATGAATTAAATTTGAATATCAATAACAACAGAACCAAGAGAAAATTTACAAGCTCATGGAAACAGAACAATTCATTACTGAATATAAAATGGGTAAAGACAGAAATAAAAATGATAATGAAAATGAATACACAACATACCCAAACTTATGAGACACAATGGAAGTGGTGCTAAGAGAAAAATTCATAGTATTAGTGCCAACATTAAAAACCAAAGACCAAAGCCAAAATCAAAACAATCAAACAAACAAACAAAAACTAGACAGCTCTCATAGTACACTTGAAAGCTCTAGAGCAAAATAAATAAATCATGCCAAAAAGGAGTAGAAGACAATAATTAAGTTCAGGGTTGAAAAAATAACATACAAACAAATATAACATATAAAATAAATAACATATAACAAATATATAATATAATTTAATTTTTATTAATTAAAAAATTAATAAAACAATGAGTTGGTTATTTGGAAAGTCATCAAGATAAACAAACTAAAAGGCAGAGAGAGAATATCCAAATTAACAAAAATCAGAATCCAGAAGGGGAACATAACAACAAACACTGAGAAATTCAAGAGAACTATGAGAACATGCTTTAAAAACCTGTACTCCACCAAATTGGAATATCTAAAAGAAATGCATAATTTTTTCCATAGGTACAACTTACCAAAGTTAAATAAAGATCAGATAAGCAACTTAAATAGACCTAGATTCATAGAAGTCTACTTCATTTGAAATAGAAGTATTCATTAAAACCCTTCAAACCAAAAATAGTCCAAGAGCAGATAGTTTTATCATGGACTTCTACTAGATTTCCAAAGAAGAGTTAATGCTAATAATGCTCAAATTATTCCACAAATAGAAACAAAAAGAACATTTCCCAGCTTATTCTATGAGGCCACAGTGACCTGGATATACAAATCACACCAAGGCACAACAAAGAAAGGAATTTACAGGCCAAAGTGCCTTATGAGTACAGAGGTAAAAATACTCAATAAAATACTTGCAAAGAGGGTTTTAGAACACTTCAAACAGATCATTCATCATTATCAAGGAGGTTTAATCTAAGTGACATAGGGGAGGGTTCAACATAGTAAAGTCAATATATGTACCCATTATGAAAACAAACTATAAAGAAAAAAACTGCAAGATTATCTCATTAGATGCAGAAAAGGCTATTTAGACTTCCATCATGGCTACACAAGTTTCCCTTCAACATCAATGGCGGGTTCCCATTACTCCGCATCCTCACCAGCATCATCTGTCACTTATTTTTACTCCATCCTACCACAGGGACACATTTTCAACCATGTTCAATTCTGCTCTAGTCATAACAGGCAGAAATCAGAAGCAATCTGTATGTCTCTCAACAAAAGCAGAATAAGTAAAGAAAGTGTGTTAAGTTTATACAAAAGCATATTACTAAGCTGTTAAAAAATGACATCATGACATTTGAATTCAAAAGGATGGAACTAGATAAAATCAGCCTAAGTAAGATAAGTGAGACCCAAAAAGAAAATATTTCCTGAAATGTGGATATATTTGTTTATATGTGGATATTAGTCATTAAGTAAATAATTGAGTAAATAATAGTCAAGGTACAATTTGTAGACCCAGCGAAAATAATTTTAGGGCAAATAAGATGAAACTGGTTGGGGGATAGGCATGTGGATCTCCTTGGGAAAAAATAGACTTTATGAGTGGACTGTAGCTGGGGGATTAAGGGGAGGACAAGAACAAGAGGATCAGGTGAGAAGTGCAAGGGAAGATAGGATTGGGGATGGGAATCAGGGGAAAGACAGATAAAACTTTTGAGGACTTTTGAAGGGTGTTTTGGAAACCTAGTGCAGTGAAAACTTCCTATAGTATATGAAGGTGATCCTAAAGATCTTTCCAAATGACAAGAGAGACAGAAACCCACCATGACATCTCATGTCGTGAAATGAAGCTTAAAGTACCAGGACTTGATTTCTTCCAACTGAGTTGTTAATTGAAAGAGTTCCATGGATAGCCACACATACCAGTATTTTGCCAAGGCAATAGATTTTACTGAAAACTGATAGCAAAGTTTCATTGCTATAAAATAGTACTCAAACAACTCATTAACATTGATAGGGCAAGGTGTTGCCTACATAGGACCTTTATGCCCATGTTCTAGGGTCTATTACACAGATAGTCTCTAGACTACGAACAGGAACACAAACACCAAACAAACAAACAAAAAAACCTTTGAAATATAAACTGTAGTGCATGAATGATATACTAGGGCAATGGTGTCACAAGCCTTTTAGGAGTAACCAACCAATGTCTAATTTGACATAAGGGACTCTCCATGAGATGAAACCTATACTTGACACTGCTTAAGTGACCAGGAATCAGAGACTAGATAGTCCAGAGACCTAGATTTAAACCAAATACTACTGGTCTAAAAGAGAAAAAACTAATAATAGATAGACTCCTAATGATACTCTACCATGCTCATATATTGTTGCTTATTCAGGCATCACAAGGAAGGCTTCCATCTACAGCAGATGGAATAATACAGAAACCCAGTCTAGTCATTACTCAGACAGACTGGTGAGTGCATAGCTCTAAACAAGATGTCTTCATAAAATATCTCCCTTCAGAGCTGAGGAAACCCTTCTGAAGAGGAGGCAGACATAATGAGGGAGACAGTGAGTGAAGGATACTAGGAGAATACGACCTACTAAAACAACTGAACAAAGCTCATATAAACTCACAGAGATGGAAGCAACAATCAATCTACACAGATATTTACCAGGTCCTCTGGATATATACAAGAATGTCTCTAAATCTTGTGCTTTCTCTTTAGGCTATTTTATTTTATGTTGGCTTGTCCAACCTCATTATGAGAGTTAATGTTTTATCTTATTATATTTTATTTTGTCATATTTTGTTATTATCTCATAGAAGCCTGTTCTTTTCTATTGAGAGACAGAAAGAGAGTGGATATAGGAAACAGATGAGGGGGGAAGGAATTGGGGAGAAGTAGAGCAGGGGAAACTTTTTACCGATTAAACTGTATGAGAAAAGAATCTGTTTACTAAAAGGGAACAAAATAAAATAGTCACTCAATGTCATGCACACACACACACACACACACACACACACTCTTTTTCATGTGTTTTTTAAACTAGAAGTTCATGTATCTAAGTCCACAGAAAACAAGATGTTATCTCCTTGTTCACACATACTGAATGATTAAATAGAAAGATTATCAGCTTACACATTAATGCTTATTCTATATCCCAGTCAGATTGTTCATATATGCACTAAAATATTTTTGCATGGAAGATAATATGGTAGTGTAGAGATCCATTGTAATGCCATATAGGCTCTAGGCAAAATTCAGCTGCCTGCTTTTCACCTACACGGAGCTGAGGAATTCCAGCCACACCTCCTCCCACCTGACATGTCAGAGCCCCTCTGGCACTACAGTTTCCTGCGAAAGTCAAGTCACCATCTCCTGCTGAGTAGCAGACCCTGTGATCTTTCTGAGATCTCTGTTATGGCAACATCATTCAGCCTGCCTGAGACCTGCTGAGAAGACTCTGCAGCTTTGGGAGGGAGGGTCACGCCCACAGCGCATATATTGTTGCTCTTGTCCCCAAAGAAATTTAGAAAGATTTTGTACAGCCATGCACTAATGTCTCTGTGTGTTCTTTTCTCTCGACCCCCGTAGTTTCACTCTTCAGCTCTCCTCCACGTAGAACCCGCTCGTGAGCAATTCCCGGGAAGATCCATGGTAGAGTATAGAAAACAGTATATTTATACCCTGTTTTACACAGAGTTACTCCAGGGCAGATATTTGAAATAACTCTTTTCCTACAACTCACCCTATTTTTGTTATCTTATAAGATTTCTTCATGTATCTAATTTCACATTAAAAGCATTTATTTAAGTTTTCCCTAATAGTACCATGTACCTACCTATGAAATACTTATTAATACTGATTGCTAAATATACAGATATGAAGTTTTCTTAATTTATCCCTTAAAAATAAAAGATATATTCTTTCAGTGTATCACTCTGCCTGTGATATTATCCATTAGACTGAAAATATGAGTATTTTAGTATCTTATATATAAGTAGTAAAGAAAATAATGAATGAACCTGGCATCATCTTTGTATTGCTTCTTGGTAACTAAGTCATGTTCTGTCCTTTACTTTTGCATAGCTAATTTACTATGTTACTATACATTACATGAGAATGTTTACTTTTCACTTTGTATATTGAATTATTGAATGATGATCCTATATTGTGTTAATGTGATTTAGCACAATACAGTTCAGTTTTGTCACAATCGCTATACTGCCATTTTAGTGGGGATTTAAAAATCATAATTGTTATTAATATTTGTTTAAATGTGTTATTTATGTTTTAACTCATCCTTTTGCCTGTGTGGTAAGTTTTCTAATACGGGTTCTATGTAATAATTTCAGACTATTATTCCCCCTATAGTTGTTAATGGTGGGGTTACCAGTGTTTTACCTTAGGATTTACCTATATTGATTGTCAGTCATACTTATATTTCTCATGATACATTATCTTGAAGTCCATGAAGCACAGAACTTCCTGGCTTAGATACTTTCAAAAGTTTATCTAGCTGCATTTTACAATGCATGAAAATCTGCCCAACAATGTAATTCCTTTCTTTCCAAAACACATATAGAAATAGAAATTACTTAAATCCCAAGGCAAGATAACTCACCCACTGCATGTTTGGAGTACTTCATACATCTAGAAACTAATCTTAATTGTATTTCTTGTATTCTTTCTGTCAATAAGTAACTTCTTGTCCTTAAATTAAGTTCTTCAGCTATTTCATATGCAGAGATTTTCTTCACAATTATTCTAAAATTACAACTCCTCTCTAAGTGTATAGAATTAATCATTGTTTCTGAGAAGATTTGATATTTTTAATATAGAAAAAATGTAGTGAGCCTAATGGAGTTGACCTAGCAAAAATGACAGGGAAGAGGGGACGGGTGGGTTGGTGAGCAGGGGGACCAGGCATGGGATAGGGGGTTTTCGGAGGGGAAACCAAGAAAGGGGATAACATTTGAAATGTAAATAAAGAAAATATCTAATAAAAATAAATAAATAAATAAGTAAATAGACAAATAAGTAAATAAATAAAGCTAAAAAAATGAAAAAAAAAGAAATGTGCATATCATCTTTTTGATATGTTACTAGGGTCAGTCAGTGTAAGTTCACATATGGGCGTTTGTCAGGCCACATTATATCTTCTTTTAAAGTTACAGACTTGTATCTCCAAAATATAAGCTATTAGTGGGCTCCTTTCACACTCTTAAATTCCATTCTCAATCTAGAATTCTTCAGTTAATTTTTGAGAGCTTGAAGTAAACGGGGTGAAACAGCATGCTACCCTACTGAGGTTCTCTAATATCTGTGTGTATTAAAACCTACTGAGTAATACTCAAGATAACTCACTGTTAGAATTGATTCTCAATAACTTTATGGAATCAAAATTCTCAATAACAGAAGCAACAGGAAAAAGAATCAATTAAAATGTAAAGTAATGTGTAATTCTCTGGTGTGGAGAGAGAACTCTGCTTAGAAACATCTTAGTGTTCTCTCTGCAGTCCTCACGTTTGATAGAGGCAAAGTCCTAGTAAGTGTTCATTAATTCCATTGACAAATGAGAACAAATTTGCATTCTGTAACATGTACTAGAAATTGTGAAACAATAGTTTTTAAAAGGACAAAAATCTATGACTTTTATATGAGTATAAAATGGAAATGTAGCAAAAAAAAACCCCACCTTCATTCATTAATTAAGAAGAAAAAGTCTTGACCTATGGTTTTCAACCTTCCTAAAGCTGTAACCCTTTAATAGAGTCCATATTGTGGTGACCCCCAACCATAAAATTGTTTTTGTTGCTATTTCATAACAGTAATTTTAGAACTGTTATGGATTTCCATATAATACTTTTTACATTATCTCCAAAATGAAAATATTTTTGGCGATGGAGGGTTACTAAAAGATTGCAACCCATAGATTGATAAGTATCCATACAAAATGTGGTCTGTCCCCTTGACTACTCGCTGTCTGACCCTACCTGCTCCTTGGGGTTAATGGTGGGGTGACACAGAATCAATGACCGAGACTCCTGGGTCAGGTGAAGAAAGCTGAAGCACGATCATCTGAATGCTGCTGCAAGCTCTTTTAATACCCTCCACCCTTGCTCAGTTGGTCCCAAGAAAGTATCTCTTCTAAATAGCAGTTCCCAATTGGCTGGCATGGTCTGCAGTCAGCAATCCTTGGTCTCCCAGCAGTCTCTACAGGAGATGCTTTTGCATCAGCGTTAATGTAGAGGTGACCACTGCTGTTCCTCCTTCAATAGAAAAATTAGAAGAGCACTTGATCAGCTGTTTGTATACAGGCAGTTCACTATAGGATGTCTTTAGCAGGACCTCGGGTCGGATGGCTACTTGTTTACATCCTACAGGGAAATGAAGCAGAATCCTATGGGGATGGACACATGTCCTCTATATTACCAAGACACTGATGCCTGTCTTTTCTCTAAAGTTTTTGGTAGCTCATCCTTTTAATATCATTTTATGAGCTTAAAAGAAATCTAAAGGTGGAAAGATGGCTCAGTTGTTAAGAGTGTTGGCTGCTCTTGCAGATCTGGTTTAGAATCTTAACATCCACTTGGCAGCTAGCAATCATCTGTAATATAATTCCAGGGAAGGTGATGCCCTCTTCATCAGTGGGCAGCAGGAACAAACATGGCATATATGTACCTATGTATGCAAAATATTTACATTCATTTTATTTGGAGAAATGGCCCAGAGTCTAAGAGTTCCTACTGTGCTTGCAAAGGAATATGGGTTAGATTGTCCACATTGTAGCTCACAACAGACTGTATCTCTGATTTCAAAGGATCTGCTAACCTCTTCTGGGTCCCAAGGCATCTGCCCATATGGGTTACAAATACATTACACTCAGGCACACACCTATATATAAAAATACAAATTAATGAATTAATACTTCATAAATTTAATAAGCTGAATAGTAAAATTCCCTGTATGTACATCATTTTTTATTTTGCTTAAAATGATCACTAATATAACTTAAATATTCCACTTCTCTTTATTTTAAATTAGTGTGGAGATAAAAATGTAAAATGAAGTCTCCTAAAAGTTCCCACGAGAACATTTCATTTGTTGTCTTGGCTGTCATCTATTCAGTAGCTCTTTTGTTGAGTTTTATAGACTGCACGCCAAGCACTGTTCTGAGCTCTCAGAATAAGAAAGACAGAAAAACACTAGTTCCTTCCTCTGCTCACATTAACATTTAGCGGAAGGCAGGAAGTGACATTTACTGAAACAGACTTTTTAATTTCAGAGAGTTATTCATGCTATGTAAAAATAAAGTCAAAAGGAAATAAAATCAGAATAATGGGAGTGAAGATACAGAGGGAGGGCAGGATAACCGGTTAGGATGTCAAAGCGTGCTGCTGCTGCTGAAAAGCCAATTGTTCAAAGATCACCAGGAAGCACCTCACCTTCTGAGACATGTTTTTCATCAGCGGAAATGATAAAAACTCCAAGCTGCAACTTGAAAGGCATTATTTTACCAATGTATGTCATATTTGACAGATAAGTTGAACCCATCTAATACACTTTTCACTCAAATTTTCAAGTCGGATAATGGATTTTTTTTTCAAGACATTTGTCAAAATTTAGAACAAAACACAAGTAACATGTAAAGCCATGGGGAAACCATCAATGATTACAGTATTTGATTTGTTTTAATAATATTGCCAAATTAAATTATTATCGTGATCATTTCAGTAATTGGACTGATCCTGTGCAACTCTCTAGATGTGTGGTATCAAGATTGCCTTTAATCTCAGTCTCCATAAATGCCATTGATCATTTAAAATTAATTCATTGAGAAATTTATCACAGCTTTAGATGAATGCATATCCATGAGAATCACAGATCTGTTTATATTAATAATACAAAAATCTCCTTCCTGACCATTCCTGCCAGTCCAGGCACTTTTTTCCCTTTCTGGTTCTGACTAACAAAATAATGCTAACCATAAACACGGCACCATCTGTTTCTTTCAACACGTTACAAGCTGAATCACATCTCCTCCAAAATTATATGAAGAAGCACTAGGCTCCAGAACTTCCTACCCTGATGTTATTGGGAAATAGATGCCACAGATATCCTTGTGTTCACACTGGAGTAGGATGGGTGTCTGTTTCCTGTCCCTAAGGATCTTCATGAAGGAGACATTCGCATAGACATTCATGGAGAGCACTGTGTGAAGGTCTCACCTCTGATTCAACAGCAAAGAACAGAGATCAGAAAGCCCTGAAAACTGTCTCTCCCTCAGGTATGCAGAGAGATGTGGCCTTGCCATATCTTGAACCTCTGACCTCAGAGTCTGTTAGCTCATTGTTGGGCTTAGACCACTCAATTTTCAGTGCTTTAATAGAGCTTCATTAGCCACTAATACGGGGTTCGTTACATCAAGTGATTTCTTATTCATTCTGGACACTTCTAAGATGTTGAATACTCCACTAACCTATCAGATATCCATCATTGTTATCCTGTTTTATGGATAACTATAATCATTGGGAGAACCCAGAACAAGCATAATTCTCCATAAGGCTGGAGTCCCTGGCATTCTCTTAATTTATAAGTTTTTAGCTAATACAAGTTACTTTTCCAGTTTGGGGCTGTGGAACATAGGTCAGTTATGACAATCTCCTACCTAAATATGTGACATCTATTATTCAGTTTTCTATGTATGTTTTCTATTGTTTCAGTTTGCTTCCAAATGCTACACTTATACTCGATTGCTTTAATCTCCCACTTGTATACATCTTATTGTCACCCTATTATATGAAATTAAAAAAATAACAACTTTAAGCCACTTTTAAATTCAATCTTGCTGTTTGTTTGTGCTTCCTTAAAGCACATCTTACTGCTTGTGCTCCAAAGCCTTGTTGGCTCCTCTGTGATATTTATGTTTCCAATGTTGTTGATGCCACTGGTGGTTTCAGTAACCCTGAGTAGACTGCCTTGGGTTCATATTATTGTATATTTTATAAACATTATTTTCACTATGCAAACAATATAATCGCAGAGAAATAAGTATGATTGTCACAGAGCACATTCCAGGCATCTTAAATTTTAAGACCAGGTTAATTTTTTTTTCTACTGTTTGACTGAACAAGATGTTTCAATTTACTTCCTTAAAGCACATTACATTCATGTGTATATTTTTACTATTAATCCTTTTTTATTACTTTAATTTCTTATTATCTATTAAAGTAATTTACTTACTAAGTTACTAACAATTTTGTTTATAAATAACATGTCTTTTTTTTCAGTGTCTTATATGAATTATCCTGGTATCTTTTCAATGAATACATGGGCCCCTTCTTACTTACACTACCATTTAATATTTGAATCCCCCTTTTCAGTCACGTGTTAACACTTTCATAATACATTAAAATGTTACATTACCATATTATTTATTGATTAACCCACTCATTTATCTATTTAGTTCACTAGACAAGTATCACTGCATAGCCCTGGCTGGCTTGAACTCACTATATAGACTACTCTGGCCTAAACTCACAGAGATCTACCTGTCTCTGCCTGACAGCTTCTGGAATTAAAGGTTCATGACACCATATAAAGATATACAGATAGTACTTTTTATTTTGACCACATCTGATTAGGCCATGCTGACTTTAGGTTTTTTCTAAAAATTACGTGCTAAGTAAAACCAAACAAAAACAAAAATAATTTAAGAATGTTTTATTTTGCTTTTAAATGTAGATGTAACTATACCAGCCTCTGTGACAAAAAGAATTAGTTCTCAACACTTGATTAGGAAGATGCTTCACTAAAGAACTGTTAATAGATGCTTTACTTCATGACCAAGGAAGCGAGATAAAAACATGAGCCAGTTATTAGGCTTCATTGCCAATCATAATAACCCAGGGGTTTTCTGAGACTTCCTACCACATAAAAACAGACAGAATCACTTTGTATGGTGTCCCTCAAAGCACTTTCACATAAAGGTGTTTGCACTATAATCAATGTAAGGCATTGGATGTCCCATTGGATCTCTGGCAAAGCATTTCACAGGCTGTCAGGCAACAACTTGGAGTTGCAGTCCAAAGGGAAAGGGATTGAGCAGGACACCTGAGCTCCACCCTAATGTGTGCTACTCTCTGAATGTGCACCCACTCTTCACAGAAGATTTGTGATATTTTGCTGATTTTTCTTTTGATCTCAAAACTGTGGCAAGTGTGCCTAAATTTTTTTTGAATTATTTTATCTAGCATCTGAAATTTCAAAGCTTTTCTACAGCCCCATGGAAAAAATAGTTTTATTTTTTTCTCTCCCTGTCATTATCAGTTTTAATTTTTCTTTTGAAAGTCTCATGTGACAAATGCAGAAACATTGATTAGCTCATCCTCCTTTACTCTCTACTTTATATACTACATTTCTCCTAGACAATTGTGCTTAATTTTGATATGAACTCTTTCTCCTTGGCATCTTGTTTCTCTTGGAAAGATGTTAGAAAATATGCATTTTTTAAAAAACCAGAATAAATTCATTTTGATTATATTTTACTTATTTGTATTTTAAAATAATTTGTATATTTTCAGCTGTGTGTAGGCATATTTGTCTGTTTTGTGATATGTGAACAAGTATATGAGACTGAAGAGCCGAGGAAAGGAAGTTCTCTCACTCTCAGCTTCTCTCTTGCCCCCTCTTAGGATCTCTTCCCATCCCCCCTCTCTCTATGTGGTCCTGGCCAGCCTCTGCTTCTCTACTCTCTCTCTCTCTCTCTCTCCCTTTCTCTGCCACTACTACCCCCTTAACTCCCCTCACCATGCCCTGAATAAACTCTATTCTATACTATACTGGCATTTGTCTGGTCCCTCAGGGAGAAGGGATGCCTCAGCATGGGCCCACTGAGGCACCCTCTCCCCCAACACCACTGTAGAACATATTCTCACACTGCTTTCTCTTTTTATGACCACAACAATTTTTCCTATGTGTCACCTCATTCTTGATAATTTTCTTTCTTGCTTCTTTCCCTTATCCCCCATATTTGTGCTTTTCTATCTCTCTGTCTCTCAAGTTAAAAGATATAGAGCTGGGGAGATGGCTTAGACTATAAAGTGTATGCTGCATATGCATGAAGACCTGCTTGATATAGTAATATCGGTGCTTCTTACTAATACCATTATTCCAGCTTATTTGAAAATTTTCAAATTATGCTCTTATCATTTTGACAATTATACTGGGAAACTACAATAAAGTAATCAAAGAAAATGCTAGTCTGAATAATTACAAGAGATAGTGATAACAGACAATGTGGTACTTTTATCAAAGTAAGTTTGTTGAGGAGAGATATTATTAACTCTATGAAACAGATAGCTCTATTAATGAAAATGTGATTGTTTATTATGAAAGACAAGCCAAATGCTGAAAGACCAAATGTAATTATTTATTAATATCTTCAATTTGAACTATTTTCCTTCTGTGATTCTGGTAGTGAAGTGTGACTGAAGGATATATGAGAAGTTTGGGGTTGATTTTTAGAAACTGTGTCTTTTCTGTCTTTTGCTCTACTCAGTTGGGAACAATTAGAGTCAACAGTTGAAACAATGACACAAAAATAATTTCACCCATGAGAATTGGTTGGCAATATGAAAGCACTGGGGTTATATAGTGTTAGAGCGAGTTGGAGAGGCACTGAGAAGAAATATTTCTCCAAGAAGTGTATGAAGGAGGCTGATAAGGGGTCTTCAGAGATGTAAAAGACCACTGAGAAATTATGTTGGCATGGAAACTAATGGGGCAGTATAAAAGGATATGATGAAATATTGAATATGACCAACAACAGAATCACAATTAAATGAATCTCAGTAGATAATTATTTAAGCAAAAGACATGTTCTTATTGTCCTAAGTTTGAATCAAATGTTATAAAAGTTTGTTACAAAGAAAAGGAGACAATGGTTTCAAATTGTAAAAGAGGCACAGCAAGCATATGAGCTCACAAAAACTGTGATATCTCTTGAAAGACTTGCATAAGTTCAAAAGAGACAAAAATCTGAACGTGCAGAAAGGGAAGTGGACAGAAAATTCCATCCCTAACTGTGATGGTTTGTATAAGCTTGACCCAGGGAGTGGCACTATTAGAAGGTGTGGTCTTGTTAGAGGAAGTGTGTCACTGTAGGGTTGGGCTTAGAGATCTTTCTCTTGGATGCCTGAAGAGGCCCAGTCTGTTCCTGGCTTCCTTTGAATGAAGTCATAGAACCCTCAGCTCCTCCTGCACCATGCCTGCCTGGATGCTGCCATGCTTCTGCCTGGATGAAAATGGACTAAACCTCTGAACCTGTAAGCCAACCCCAAGTAAATCTCTTTTATAAAACTTGCATTGGCCATTGGTGTCTGTCCACAGCAGTAAAACTCAAACTAATACAGAAGTTGGTACCAGGAGATGGGTATTGCTGTAATAGGCCTGACCATGCTTATGTTTGGAAGAATGTGGGTTTTGGAACTTTGGATTTGGAAAGTCATGGAATGCTTTAAGTGGGGCTTAATGGGCCAGTCTTGTAGGAATATGGAAGACAGTGGTATTGAGGGTCATTTGAACTGTGTAGGCCTGATGGTCCAAAAGGCTTCAGTGGAGAAGAACTTCCATATGTGGTTGAGAGACTGTTTTTGTGATGTTTTGGTGAAGAACATGGCTACATTTTGCCATTTTCTGAAGAGACTGCCTAAGGCTAAGGAAAAGAGATGTATACTAATTGCGTTGACAAAGGAAGTCTCAAAAAAGCCCAACAGAGACTTTTTTCTATGGTTAAGTCTGATGAAGAGCATTTTGAACAAACATAGCAAGCTGAGAAAGGAAAATACAGAATATATAGTTTGAGTATTAAAGGGACACCAGGAAGTGAAATGGAGCTGAATTCAAGGATATTAAACTGAATTAAGGAAGTAGTGACTTTGAGGCAAGATTCCTCCCAGCTAAATTTTGGTTCAGGCACGGTAGTACAAGCCTTTAACCCCAGGAGACAAAGATAAACAGATCTCTGAGTTCAAGGCCAGCCTAGAACAGAGAAAATTCTAGGTGAAGAAAAATTTAAATCCATACTTGGTGGACCACACCTTTAATCCCAGTGCTTAGGAGACAAGCATGCAGATCTCTGAATTCAAAGTCAGTCTATAGAGCAAGATCCAGGACAGCCAAGCTTAGGCAGTGAAGGAGATGGAATAAAGGAAGCTAGTGATAAGGTAATAGAACAAGGGGGCCAATGTTGCAGCTCCTGTAAACAGCAGAACTCAGCAGCTTAGGCCATGTGTCTCTGGCTTTATATTCAAGAGGAGAAGGAGACTACTGGGACAATTGATGCTGGTTAGCTGGAGCTAAGAATTTAGTGGTGGTTAAGAAAAAACCAGCATCACTTAGGTGATATTTTCTGGGAAGTGTTTCCTGAGAGTACAAAGAAGCTGTGTTTCAGAGATAGCCAAGGTTGTACATCATGCTGCAGCTGTACTTGGTAATGTGTAAGAATCATCCAGGTGGTACTGGTTTTGAAGGCATGAAGGCATCATGAAGAACAGCTGAGGTTTGGCACTGTGAGCGGCCATGGAAGGCCATTGGTGGAAGTGCAGCCTCAGTTGTAGTTAACAGTCAAGGACTGAAGGGGTCATGCAAAGGAGTTGAGGCTTGATACCATGAAGACAGCCTATCAGAAGCTTTGGTGAAGCACAGTTGCAGTAGAAGACCCTAGCATATTGGAGATGACAGTACCATGGGATGACTACCAAGAACAGCAGTGGCAGCGGAATGGATGAACTTGAACAGAGGGCAGAGCTGGAGTAGTGACACCAGCCCTTTGGAGATGCACAGAAGGTCATGTGTGGAACTCAGACATTGGAACAAGAAGCTGTGAAGCTGAAGTTGACTTGGGGACCCCAAGATGTTAAAGATGCCAGATCCACAGAATGTCTGCCAGGAAAGCTGCTAACAGGGAGAGGATCCAGCCCAGGAGAAAGAACCTTGTTGCAGTCAACAAAGATGAAAAGGGAGTTGAAGATCTGAAGACTGCTTTGCCATCAGACATGGAGATGCAGAGTTTGGAGACTGCCCAGCTGGTTTCCTGTCTTGCTTTTGGGATTACAGTTAAGTGATTAGATGAATCTCAGAAGAGACTTTGAACTTTGAACTTTTAACACTGTTGAGAATACTATAGACTGTGGAGACTTTTGAAGTTGAACTAAATGTATTTTGCATTATGCTATGTTTAGGTATGGCCCCCATAGACTAATGTTTGAACAAGCCTATGGGGACCAGGGGGTGGAATGTGATGGTTTGTATATGCTTGTCTCAGGGAGTGGCACTATTAGAAGGTGTGGCCTTGTTGGAGGAAGTGTGTCACTGTAGGGTTGGGCTTAGAGATCTTTCTCTTAGATGCCTAAAGATGCCCAGTCTGTTCCTGGCTTCCTTTGGATAAAGTCATAGAACCCTCAGCTCCTCCTGCACCATGCCTGCCTGTATGCTGTCATGCTTCTGCCTGGATGAAAATGGACTAAACCTCTGAACCTGTAAGCCAACCCCAAGTAAATCTCTTTTATAAAACTTGCATTGGCCATTGGTGTCTGTTCACAGCAGTTAAACCCAAACTAATACACTAACCAAGAAGCTATTTGCAAATGATAGTTGTTGGAAAGGGTAAAATCAATTTCCCCTCAGTTTTCCAACATAGGGTCACTAGGTGTATCATTTAGACTGCAAGACAAGTTCCATTCTCAGAAGTAGCTAGCCAGTGCAAAAGAAACTACATGATTTAGTTTTATTGGGTTCTTTGTTTGCTTTGCCCTTTGCTTCTAGTTTTATAATTTTTTGGGAGCAAGGGAGAGAGAGAGAGAGACAGACACAGAGAGAGACAGAGAGACAGAGAGAGACAGAGACAGACGGAGACAGACAGAGACAGTGTGAGACAGACAGACAGACAAAGAGAGAATTGTGTTTGTAAGGAGGTGAGGTTGACCTGGGAGTGGAAAGAATATAATAAAAATGTATAGTATTTAATTTTTAAATATAAAAATTACTAATTAAAAAATGCAGAGAGAAGAAACATCTTTAATCTCAGCATTAAGGAAGCACAAAAAGGTGAGTCTCTCTGAATTTGAGGACAGTCATATCTACAAAGCAAATTCCACTCCAGCTGGTACTAAACACCAAACTGTCTTAAAATCAAAGCAAATCACACTTCCTCTAAAAAAGGAAAAAAGAGACTCATTTATCTTTGGAAAATACACAATGACTTAATATGATACTTGAAAATTTTAGTTAAAAAATAAAAACTTTTAACGTAACTGAATTCAAGCTCAAAAGGATTGTTATTCTGGAAAACGTTAAGTGTCAAAACAATAAATTCTGATGTGCCTATGTTTCAGAGGATTTTCCCAAAAGGTGTGTCATTTACATCCTACCACTAACAATTCTGCACAGAGTGCATGTGTACTATGTGGAAAGTGTCAGCACATGTGCATGATGGTCAGTCAGGCTTTATCTTTCATCCCTAAGGTCATTCCAAAGGATTATGAAGTGAGCAATGCTGAACTAAGTTAGATTGTAGGAAACAGTATGAAGAACCTTAATAATTGAGTCACAAAATCCCACTTGTGTAGTGAGCCCAGATTTTTTGTGTCAGGAATTGATTCTCTGTCAACCTATCATTACAAATAAGCCAAAGGTATGAGTGTAACATCATTCATACTGCCTTAACTTCAGTGAGCTCTTTGTTTCTTGATTCAATGTTGAATGTGATCACCAAGCAGAATTGAGCAGTTTCCACGAGATAGCAAATGCCACTCCTGCAAGCCCAGCTATTTTAGTTATTACATGTAATATATTTTTTCAATTATGAAAATTAATACATTTAGTTGAAGCCCACCAGCTTAGGTGACCATGCCTGACCACACTATTAGTTAGTCAGGGTGTATTCTGTGCAATACTCATCTAGGGTATATCACTGACCTGTAGGCATAGCAATAATGACTTCTAACTGAGCCACAGGATTTAGTATGAGTCTTAGCTTTGCATGTTGAATTAGTTATACTCAGTAAATTATTATGTAACAAAATAGTATGAAGATGTGCAGATAAATTATATGTTTTTGCATTAAATTACTTCCCACATGGTTTTATATTCAGAATATGCATTTTTCCAAGATGTAAAAGACAGAATGCATATTTCAAGGAAAATCAGCCACATAATATACAGTTTGCATATATTTAAGTATAGAAAATTTCACAATGTTAGAATCATTTAAAATGATGACATTATTTAAAATGGCAATAAGCAGATGCTCAATATAAGGCATAATTATTGGTTCTTAGAGCAATTTGGATGTATATCATTGTTACTTCTTTTTGGTCTTTTCAAAAACTTTAACTATCTACAGTTTGAAAATAATATTAAGCATAGATCTTTCTTTCTTTCATTCTAAAAGGTAAAACTGGATGACACAATTCAGAACTTTTTCTCTGATTCCTAAAGGCAAAAATGATTAGTTAGTAATGTGTGTCAATTTCAAAGTGAAGCATATATCTACTTAAAATGTAGTGTATAGAAAATGGAAATTGGCTTCTTTGTTCTTTCCTAAAACGTGAACAATGTTAAAGTCAGAGACATCATGCTCTTTTTAATAATTTAAACTTCATAGTATTCTTATATATTTCATCGAATAAGCCCATATTCAAACTCTAAAAATCTCTTTAAAATATGCCTTTTCCTCCTACTGTTCTTTCAATTTTGCCCATTATAAGTCTAATTCTCTAATCCCCATGTTTCCCCATGAGGTGAGGAAAATTGCAATTCTCACCACTGTGGGAGTATCACCATTCTCTGCAAGACTGTTCTACTCTCACAACCCAGGAACATTGAGAAGTGGCAGGAATCACCTGGAAGGGTAAACTATTCCAAGTTTCTGCTATATTATGCTTAAGGGTGTCACAGACAGAAAGACAGATATGAAAATGGTTTAATGGTGTGTGTGTGTGTGTGTGTATGTGAGAGAGAGAGAGAGAGAGAGAGAGAGAGAGAAAGAGGGGTGATGGGAGAGAGAGGGGAAGGGAGAGAGGGAAGAGGAAGCAGAGTGGGAGGAGAGAGAGAGAGAGAGAGAGAGAGAGAGAGAGAGAGAGAGAGAGAGAGAGAGAGAGAGAGAGAATTCTTCAATACTACTTTAAATAATGTGAATTTTTTTTGTTGCTTATAGTAGTAAATAGAAATGGTTTGAAACAAATCTAATGCATTCCAGTATCTGAGGTCACACTACTTGGAAAGGACAGTAAAAAACACATGAAATGGGGGCTGAGCTACATTTTTACATACAAGAAAATGTGTCATCAAGTTCGTGAGACAAATGGAAATTGCAAGCATTTTATGTAGCATCAAGCATTGTATTTTGTGGACAAATTCTAGTGCACAAGAGGAGTTTTAAAACCTGTTAACTTAGATCATGTGACTCAAGGCATGAGTCACTACAGGACAGCTCCTCTGTAAAATGTAGTTGTACCATGTATTCAATGAAGAGTTTTATAAAATTAGTTTTAGTACATGAGCATCTACTAGTCATATTTTATTGATAAAGGTACTTATATAGGCTGAGTGTTTTGAATCTAAAGTACTTGGTACCAGAAATTATTGAGATATTTGGAATTTATTCATAGATTGGTGTATGGATAAATGGATGGATGGATTTGGGTAGTATTTGCATATTCATATTGGTATTTCAGGGATGGGGACAAAGTATAAATAGACAATTCATTTGTGTTTCTTCAAAAACAAGAACTCTGTGCAATTTTATAAGTGTGTTTACATCTTATTATAGCCCCTGATATGAAGAAAATTCAGAAATTTCCATGTGTGGCATCATGAACGTTGTCAACACCTTTCAAGATTCAAAGAGCTTTGGAATTTTGGTTTTCAGGTAGAAGGTTTTTACTCCTATTTACTGAAGAAACTTATGCATTATGATTGAAGATTGTAAAAGATACAAAAGTATAGATGAGCCAAGAGTTAAAAAAAATGAAAGAAATGAAAAGTTAGTGTCAAAAATCTATTATCTATATACTTTATGTTAATCTAGTATATAATGAAGACAGAAAGATTTTACATTCCTATATTTGTATTTTCATTTCAATTTACTGTGTATTACAGAAAAGAGAAATGGTCAACGTAATTAATGAAGCCAAATTTAGCCTGCTGTTTCTTTTAATAAATCTTTGCAAATGACACAATCTGTGAAGTATGCAAAATCTGTCAAATGTGATTGAGTTTTGCTACTAATTTTTCTTCCCTAGGACTTGGTGATACATAATCTCAGAATTTTGTATGAAACATTCAGGCTCTCTTTCCAATGCCTGTCTTAGATAGTCTTCCATCCCAGGAGTCATTAAGCAGACTTCCTATTTTTAGGATCTATGGTATTCACTGATCGTCTGCTTTTATTTTCCAAGTACCTGTAGGATTCCTAGACAAAGAAGACTCTGAATTACATATATATAATGATGAAAAATATATCATGCTTAGAAAACATAATAACATAACATAAAATCACCCTACTGACCACTAGGTGGCATATAGGTGGAGTGTCCAATTTCAGTGATATATTTTTGTCTTTGTTTTTGAGACAGGGTTTCTCTGTGTACTGGAACTTGCTCTGTAGCCCAGGAAGACCTTGACATCAGAGATCCAACTGCCTGTACTTGTTGAGTACTGAATTTAAAGGCATGCTCTACCAAATACTCAGCTGGGAAAATTCTAATTTTCAAAATCTAAATTGACAATGGATATAAACTGTTAAGTAAATGATAACCAAGTTACATCTTGTAGACTCAAAGAGGTTATGAAAAAAGAGTGTTCTGTGGGGGAAACACATGGATGTCCCTGGGAAGGGAAAATAGAATAGATTTTATGGTTGGAAAACAGGTAGGTGGGAAAGGCAGCAGGAAGAATCAGGTTGGGAGGAAAGATGTAATGGAGGGAAAAACTGCATGGAGATACAGCTGAAATTGGAGACGTTTGATGGAGAAATAGATGAAACAGTACAGTGGAGACTTCCTAGAATCTATGAAGGTGATCCTGTCAGAGTTCGTCGGAAGACCCCCACTCAATAAGACCACAGAGACCAGAATTGCTGCAATCTGCAAGAGGTTTAATGTTCCAGTGTACATTGGGGCCCCCAGCACGCAGGCAAGAGGAGAACCCAAGCTCACAAAGCATATCCTTTTTATAAACATTTTGGCGGGGAGTTCAGCGCTCCCCTGAGTTGGACGACTGCAATTGGTTACCCTGAGCAACATTTAAAATTATTGGTCAACTCGAATGGGGAGGTTGTCTCTGTCATTTGGTCCTGTCCTGCCCACCTTGTGGTATTCATGGTATTTCCTGGCATTGTCTTTTTGCGGAGTCACTTCCCTCTCTGTCCTCACCCTAGGCAGGGTAGTTCTCTGTTTAGGCCATTTCCATATCTGTCCTTACCCCAGGCAGTCATGGGCAGAATGGAAAGTTCCTGCCTGGCTGTGAGCCCCCATCCTTGGTCATGGGGAGCTGGCCTGCTGTTTCTGACAGGGTTCTCACAATCCTTTTTTTTAATTATTATTTTCTATATTTTTTCATTTACATTCCAAATGATTTCCCCTTTCCCGTTTCCTCCTTCCCTGAAAGTTCCATAAGCTCCCTTCCCTCTTCCTGTTCCCCATTCAACCCCCTCTCGCTTCTCTGTCCTGGTATTCCCCTACAACCAGTCTTTCCAGGACCAGGGGTCTTTCCTTTCATCTTCTTGGAAATCAACTGATATGTGAATTGTGTCTTGGGTATTCTGAGTTTCTGGGTTAATATCCCCTTATCAGTGACTGCATACCATGTGTGTTCTTTTGTGAATGGGTGGCTCCTAGTAATGGGGGTGATGGATTCTCAACTGGCTATCTCTTGTAGCCGACAAAGGTTCCATTGGAGTGGATGGGTTGCATTCACTTGAATTGTTGGCTAAGGGGAGCCGAGTAGGGTGGGGGAGAGTGTGGCTCCATAGAAATTCCCAAACAATACAGTCTAATGCTAATACAAAAGTTTGCTCTCTATAAACTGACAGTGGGGGTCCTATTATTAAGAACAACATCCACATAGTTCACTGAAAATAAGGAAATTAAGATGGAGCCTATATGGAGCCTTCACCTCTAGAATGTTCTGTGGTGTTCAATTTTTATATAAAAGTTTTGCTTCATCTTCTTGTATTTTATTTTGTCCTGTTTAAAAAATTTGAATTTATTTCCATTCTTTTATTCTGATCAACTTATCACCAATATTAATAAACTTTTTTCAGTGCCTAATATTTATGCTTCTCATTTAATCTTGTGACCTTTTGATATTTTACATTATCATAACTTCACTATGTAAAACAAAGTTCTCATTGTGAGGAGAACAGGATATAGTTAATTCTCAGCCAAACAGTAGTGGCCATGGTCCTGGAACACAGATTCAGGTTGTTCACTGTGACAACTCATGAATATGAATAGTTACAGAATCAAATGAACCTTGGAATCAGGCATTTTCCAGGTGTATTAATGGGAATATCAGGTAGGAAATTCACAGGAAAGCAAAGAAATTTGGTACATGTTTTATCTGTTATTATTGGCTTTTGTGATGAAAAAAACTATGTATCTACTCAGAATATATTCCAATATTTTATATTATAGTCATAAGAATGCTAGCTCAGGCAAGACACAATGGGATTCAATGAATTACTGTTAATAAGACTAGAAATAGCTCAAGGTAATTTAGGCATTGTACCTGGATCACTCTGATTCTCTACAACCACAAACTTTTTAAATTATATTTTTATAATTTAAATTAATCTTTAATTAAAAATACTTTGATCATATTTTAACCTTTCTGCAACCCATTTCACATTCTTTCTCCTATCTACTCATCCAACTATAAGTCCTTTCTCAAAAAAGAAATGAAAAAATACAACTATAAGATCAATAAAACAGTAGCAAAACAACAACAATATAACACTAAACTGTAAAAGCCTCCCACCTGACACATGCATAAATTGGTGGGGTCCATTTCATATTGGTCAGCTACTCCAGAACATGAAGCTTCTTTGGGAATGGTTGATATACCCAGTGTCACTCTATTCAGGATTCTGATTTCCTTCTCCCTGTAGCTATCCATATAATCACAAACTTTTCATCCATCAATTAACTTTATATAATCCTCAACATGGTAATACATTTTCTCTAGAAACTGTGATTTATAAGTCCAACTCCTATGAATGGTAGATTTGGACAAACTAATCTTAGGGGGAGGGAAGAGGGCATATGGGACTTTTGGGGAGGGGGGGATCTAGTAAGAGGGAAATCATTTGAAATGTAAATAAAGAATATATTTAATAAAAAAAAAAGAAAAGAAAGACAGCTGAGAAAGCCAGAAGAAATACACAGGTCCTCCGTGGTTTTTGCCTCTGCTCCTGCTTGACTTCCTGCCTCAACTTCCCTCAGGGATGGACTGTGATGTGCACGCATAAGCCGAATAAACCCTTTCCTCTCCAAAAATAAAAAAGAAATGTTTATATAAATTTTGTCAAACTGATCTTGAAGATCCTATTCAGAATCAAATATCTCATATGTAGAGAGTCATAGAATAAATTATTTTTTGTGTTGTTAAATAATTATTTACTTTTCTAAAGTTGGACTTGTACTTGTTACAGTAAAAAGTTGATTACAAGCTCATATTACAAAGAACTTTGTGATTTTGGAAAGCACCCTGTTAAAATATTTAATCTGTTTTTTTTTTTCTTTCCTTGCACCAGCTTCTGGAATGATGACTCTGAGATTAATTTGTTATTTTTAAATGCCTAGGCCATAAGCTTTGGCTCATTCCCTTACTCTCTCTTAACTTAATCATTTAAACTCTTCTGTATCTACCACTTAGTTACCTCTCCTTCCATCCAGGCCTGCTTCTTCCTTCTCATCGCCTCAGCATCTTCTTCAGTACCTCTCTGAGTTCCTCTACCTGATGGTTTATGTCAGTCTCCTCACTCTGTCTCCCTTCCCTTTCTTATTACTTCCCTGTGACTCTCTTTGAGTCTTTATTTGATGTCTTACTATTTCCCAGAATCCTCTTTTTTCCTGCCAGTGTCCCACCATCAATTTCCTGCCTCAGCTCATTGGTCACAGGCTTTTTAGTTGAAAGGTGATTTATCCATACAATATGTAAGATATTCTCTCTACTGTGCAGACTTCTGTAGATGAAGTAAAAGCAGGAATGGAAATAACACAAGAACACAAGCAACATTGAATCCTGAAAGTGCCTGGGTTGGCACAACTCCTTGATAAAATCTTCACAGCTTGAGGAGTGAATGTTTAAGCTATTGAAACAGTAAAATATAAAGCTGAATTTTTACAAAGTTGTTTGTTTATACAGTGTAGTATGTAGAGAATAAGGACTTAAATGTCCAAAGAAGCTCTGCTGTGTATAACATAGGTACCAAGTGACCTAACCTTCCATAGTAAAATATTTTGTGAAAGGAATGGTCAGTTCATACAGTAAATACTAAAACAAACAATTATCACATGCTTTACTGCAGACACAGAATGATATGTAGGAGAAGGGCTTCCAGCAAGAGTGAGTGGGTGGCTGCATATGGATGAAGGGCGTGGTGTACATATAAAAGCATCCTAAGGAAACCCAGCACTAAACACTATGGCTATTATCATTTCTAAAGAACACAGAACAGTTATTGCAGCCTGTATCTAGCATGATTGCACTCACCAGTGAGACATGACATTCCACGGAGGATGAAACAGCTCATTGAGGATTTAGATGTATATCACCATTTTCAAACTCAAGTCTGTGCATTATCTTCAGACATAATGTGTCTGTCACTTTATGCATTACACTGTAGGGATACACAAACACATCTCCCATGAACACCAGAAAACATGACTTTTATGTCTCGCTTCCCTTGTGGTCTGGAATTAAATCTGCAAGAATGCCAATATCTACAGCCATTCTACTGATGAGAATCAAATAAAAATCTCTCCTGAAGTATTGTTATCTTCTCAGTGAGAGTTTCCAGAATGAGACATGGTCTAAAGATAAAATAATGGACTAAGAGATATCTGTGAACAAAAGGTACTGGAGAGAACCATACCCTCCATTCAACCTTCCGCAAGGCTGATTAACTGATCAGGACTTGAAGTTAGAATGTTGCAAGTTTAAAGCTTTATTAGAATTTATCTTATGTTATTTTGAACTCTCTTCATCTTTATTTCTTGCCTACCTTTCTTTCTTTCTGACCTAAAATTCTTATGACTAATAAGTAAAACCTATTGGAATATATTAATTTAACAGACCACTAGCTTCCACAAACCAAAATGTTAAGAATATCATTAGATAACATCTAAGATCTATAGAATAGAAGAGATTTCTGCTTTGATGTAACCTGCCCATCTCATGTTTCCAATGATGTATTTAAAAAGTGAACTAATTTGTGGCTTCATTTGTTCTGTTAATATCAAAATCCATAAAATTGTTGCCACATCAGGAGAGTTAATTTAGCAAGGCAGATTCTTTCCTGAGTGAATAATTTTGAAAGACTACCTGCAATCAGCAGCCAAGACTATGTCTAGGCAATGTAAGACAAATTCCAAAACTTCTTATTACTTTATGTGTGATAAAGTAATGGGAAAGGAAAATGTATTCAGAACTGTAGAAATTATACCATAGTCTTAACCAAGAAAGAGAAGAAAGGTCTTAATTTTGTCTATGAAACCTGACAAAGTATAAAATGTTCATTGTCAACCATCAGTAGATATAACACTATCTGTATCTGCATCTGCATCTGTATCTGCATCTGTATCCTTATCTGTATCCTTATCCATATCTATATCTGTATCTGTATCTCCCCTACCCTCCCCCTTGTCATTCAAGTAATCTTATTTATTTCACATTTCCCTCAGAGATGCTGTTTTAGTTGGAATTTTATTGTTGCAAATAGACATCATGAAAACAGCAACTCTTATAAATATAAACATATAATTAGGGCTACCTTATAGTTTCAGAGGTTTCTGTTACTGTCATAATAGGAAATATGGTGGTATGTAGGCAAACATGGTGCTGTAGAAGGAGTTGAGACTTCTACATCTTGTTCTTTAAGCAGAAGAAGCGATTGCTGCTATAGGCCTAACTTGAGCATGCAAAACCTTGAGCCTACCTCCACAGTGACACATTTTGAACAACAAAGCCACACCTCCAAATAGAGCCACTCATTGTGGGCCAAGAACACACACATGAGTCTATGGGGCCATACCTAGTCAAACCACCACATTCTACTCCCTGACCACCATAGGCTTAGAGCCATATCCTAGAGCAGAAGAAATGCATTCATTACAACTTCAAAAGTCTATCACAGTTTCAACCCTGTTTAAAAATCTGAAGTCCGAAGTGTCTTCTGAGATTCATGCAATTTCTTCATTCATGTAATCCCCTGTAAAATCAAAATAAAAACCTGATGATGCCCATTGCCCTCCCAGTCTGTACCTCCACCTGTACTTGTGATAGATCAGTCAGTGTGCCTGTCCCTGTACCCTACAAACTGCATGTCTCCCAGGAGGTCTGCCCTAATCAGGCACATAGATGAGACTCTTGCTCTAATATTCACACTACCTAGGACCCCCCACAGAGCCCAGCAGATGCGGGATTGGACCGATCCTGCTCTGCCTGAGCTCCATGGCCTTGCTACTCTGCACCTTCACCTGTACCCATGACAGAGCAGCATACCTGGCCCATCCCCAAACCCTACCACACAGCTCCTTGTCTCGCAGGAAGTCTGGCCTAATCAGGGGCATAGGAGGCCTGCTCTAACCAGGGACACAGGAAGCCCGCCCTAACCAGAGGCAGCAGTGCCTGCCTCCTAGGAGGTCTGCTCTAACCCAGGTCATACAGTGCTAACTGCTTCCAAAGAGTCCTTCCCCAATCAGAAACACCCAGGCAGTTAACACCAGAGAAAACCATATGGTAAAGGCAAGTAGAAGAACGTAAGCAACAGAAGTCAGTGTAATTTGGCACCATCAGAACCTAGCTCTCCTATGACAGCAAACCCTGAATACCCAAACACACACAAAGAACAATATCCTGACCTAAATTTCCATCTCATGAAGATGATAGAGGTCTTTAAGCAGAATATAAATAATTTCCATCGAGAAATACAGGAAACCACAAGCAAATAGGTAGAAGCCCTTAAATAGGAAACAAAAAAATTCCTTAAAGAAATATAAGAGCATACAATCAAAGAAGTGAAGAAATATAGTTCCAAGACTTAAAAGCTAAAATAGAAGCAATAAAGAAATCACAAATAGAGGCAACCCTAGAGATGGATAACCTAGGAAAGAGAAGAAGAACGATATTATAAATGCAAGCATCACCAACAGAACAATAGAGGTGAAAGAAAGAGTCTCAGGCATACCAAATAGCATAGAAGATATTGAATCATCAGACAAAGAAAATGAAGAGTATAAAAAGTTCCTAACCTAAACCATCCAGGAAATTCAGGACACAATAAAAAGGCCAAATCTAATAATAACAGGAATGGAAGAGAGTAAAGATTTCCAGTTCTAAGGGCCAGAAAATATCTTCAACAAATTCATAGATGAAAACTTCCTTAACCTAAAGAATGAGATGGGCATAAACCTGCAAGAAGCCTATAGAACACCAAAAATATTAGATAAGAAAAGAAAGACCTCTCACCACAAAACAATCAAAACACTAAATACACAGAACAAAGAAAGAATATTAAAAGTCATAAGGGCAAAAATCCAAGTAACATATAAAGGCAGACTTATTAGAATTACATGAGACTTCTCAATAGAGACTCTAAAAGCCAGAAAGGTCTAGAAAGATACCTTGCAGACCCTAAGAGAACACAAATGCCAGCCCAGGCTACTATACCCAGCAAAACTTTCAATCACCATAGATGGAGAAACCAAGATATTACATAACAAAACCAAATGTAAATATCTTTCTACTAACCCTACCCTACAGAGGATACTAGAAGGAAACCTCCAGCACAAGGAGGGTAACTACACCCAAGAAAACACAAGAAATTACTCATCTCACAACAAACCAAAAAGAAGAGAATAACATGTACATAGCACCACCTCCAGCACAAGGAGGGTAACTACACCCAAGAAAACACAAGAAATTACTCATCTCACAACAAACCAAAAAGAAGAGAATAACATGTACATAGCACCACCTCCAACAAGAAAAATAACAGGAACTAACAATCAATGGTCTTTAATATCTCTCAACATGAATGGACTCAATTCCCAAATAAAAAGACACAGGCTAACAAATTGGATACACAAATAGGATCCACCATTTTGCAGCATATAAAAAATACACCTCAGTGCCAAAGTCAGACATTACCCCAGAGTAAAGGATTGGAAATAAGTTTTCCAAATGATTAGTTTCAAGAAAAAAAGTGGGGTAGCCATTTTAATAACCAGTAAAATAGACAATCAAAAAAAGTAATCAAAAGAGATTGGGAAAGACATTTCATACACATCAAAGAAAAAATTCACTAAGATGAAGTCTCAATTCTGAACATCTATGCCTTAAATTCAAGGGTACCCACATTCATTAAAGAAACTTTACTAAAGCTCAAAACACACATTGAAACTCACACAATATTAGTGGGAGACATCACCACCCCACTCTCACCATGGACAGATCATGGAAACAGAATCTAAACAGAGACACAGTGGAACTAACAGAAAATATGAAACAAATGGACTTAACAGGTACAAAACATTTCACACAAACACATGCCAAAGAATATGCTTTCTTCTCAGCACCTCATGGAGCTTTATTCAAAATTGACCATATAACCAGATACAACACAAGCCTCAACTTATTTAAGATTGAAATAATCCCACACATTTTGTCATATCACCATGGATTAAGGCTGGCTTTAATAATAACAAAAACAAAAAAAAACCCACTTACTCATGGAACCTAAACAACTCTCTATTCAATGATAACTTGGTCAGAAAAAAATAAACTATACTCCCTAGCATTCAAAATGAAGGCACAACATAACCAAACTAATGGAACAAATTGAAAGCAGCTTTGAAAGGAAAATTCATAGCACTAAGGGCCTTAATAAAGAAATTGGAGAGACAAATTCTCAAATTCATCTAGAAAGGCAAAAATTCCAGAATAGCAAAAACAATTCTTGACAACAAAAGAATGGCTGAGGGAATCACCATCCCTGACATCAAGCTTTACTACAGAACAATAGTGATAAAAACTGCATGGTATTGGTACAGAGACAGACACTTTGATCCATAGAATAGAACTGAAGACCCAAAAATAAAACCACACACTTATGGACACTTGACATTTGACAAAGAAGCCAAAAATATACAATAGAAAAAGAAAGCATCTTCAATAAATGGTGCTGGTCTAAGTAGCTGTTTGTATGTAGAAAAATGAAAATAGAGCCATATTTGTCACCTTGCACAAAGCTCAAGTCCAAGTATATCAAGGACCTCAACATAAAACCACCTACACTGAATCTAATAGAAGAGAAAGTGGAAAAGAGCCTGAAATCATTGGCACAGGGGTAAGTTTCCTAAACAGAACTACAATGGCTCATTCTCTAAGATCAAGAATTGATAAATGGGACTTCATGAAACTGGAAAGCTTCTGTAAGGCAAAGGACTTAGTCAATAAGACAAATCGGCAACCCACAGATTGGGAAAAATATCTTCACTAACCCCACATCTGACAGAGGACTGATATCCAAAATATATAAAGAACTCTAGAAGCTAATTACCAAAAACCCAGACAACCCAATCAAAAAATGGGGTATAGAACTAAACTGAGATTTCATAACTGAGGAATCTCCAATTGCTGAGAAGCACCTAAAGAAATGTTCAAAGTCCTTAATGATCAAAGAAAGGCAAATCAAAACGACCCTGAGATTCCACCTTGCACCAATCAGAATAGCTAAGATCAAAACCTCAGGTGATAACACATGTTGGAGAGGATGTGGAGAAAGAGGAACATTCCTCTATTGCTGGCGGGATTGCAAACTGGTACAAAGACTCTGGAAATCAATCTGGAGGTTCCTCAGAAAATTGGAAATAGATCTACCTGAAGACCCAGCTATACCACTCTTGGGAATACACCCTAAAGATGCCCTACCATGCCACAGGGGCATGTGTTCCACTATGTTCATCAGCCTTATTTGTGATAGCCAGAAACTGGGAACAACCTGGATGTCCCAGGATAGAAGAAAGAATACAGAAATTGTGGTTCATTCACATAATGGAATACTACACAGCTATTAAGAAAGAAGACATCCTGAATTTTGTAGGAAAATGGATAAAACTAGAAAATATCATCCTGAGGAAGGTAACTCATACCCAAAAGGACATGCATGGTATATAATCACTAATAAGCAGATATTAGTCAAAAAATACAGAATACCCAAGTTACAGTCCACAGAACTCAAAAAAGTTCAACAAGCTGAAGTGCCCAAGGGAGGACACCTCAGTCCTTCTTGGGAGGGAGAAGAAAGCAATCACAAGTGGGGAGGGAGGAAGGGACCTGAGAGGGAAAGTGGATGGTGGGGGGCAGAGTGGGTGTGGGAAAAGGACTGAAGCCCTGAGGGCCGGCAGAAAGAATGGAAACGGGCAACCTCGGAATATAGGAGTTTGGGGAGACCCTCTAGTGTACACCAGAGACCTGGGAGGTGAGAGACTCTCAGGACTCAAAGGGAGGGACCTTAGATGAAATGTCTGACAGTAGGGAGAGGGAACTTACATAACCCACTTCCAGCAGGAAGACAAGGCACCAAATGAGGGAGAGAGGAATGCCATCCCACAGTCACAACTCTGACCCATAAGTGTTCCTGTCTTTAAGAATTACAGGGATGGAAATGGACAGGAGCCTAAGGAAAAGAAGGTCCAGTGACAGGCCCAAAGTGGGATCCAGCTCCGGGGAAGGTCCCAAGGCCTGACACTATTACAGAGGCTATGGAGCACTCACAAAAAGGACCTAGCATGATTGCACTCTGGACAACCCAACAAGCAGCTTTAAGAATCAGATGCAGATATTTGCACCCAACAATGGGCAGAAGTAGCTGAAGCCTGTTGTTGAATTAGGGAAGGCTGAAAGAAGCTGAGGAGAAGGGCAATCCTGTAGGAGGACCAGCAGTCTCAATTAATCTGGATCCCCGAGATCTCTTAAACACTGGACCACCAAACAGGCAGCATACACCAGCTATTATGAGGCCCCCAACACATATACAGCAGAGGCCTGCTGGGTCTGTGTTCATTGGGGGATGATATACCTCACCCTTGGGAGACTGGAGGCCCCAGGGAGTTTAGAGGTCAGGTGGGGTTGGGGGTGGGGACATCCATGTGGAGACAAGGGAGTGTGGAGGAGATATGGGATGTGGAATAGTCTGAGGATAAATGGAGGGGGGAATGAAATATGGAGTGTTAAAAAAATAAAAGAAATGAAATTGGAGAGATCCTATATTAGCAACTTAACAGCACACCTGAACACTGTAGGACAAAAAGAAGCAAACCCAGCCAAGAGAGTAGAAGGCAGGCAATATTCAAACTAAGGACTGAAATCAACCAATTTAAAAAAGAAGAAGAAGAAGAAGAAGAAGAAGAAGAAGAAGAAGAAGAAGAAGAAGAAGAAGAAGAAGAAGAGGAAGAAGAAGAAGAAGAACAATACAAAGAATCAACAAAACCAAGAGCTGATTCTTTACAAAAATCAACGAGATAGATTAAAACTTTAGCCAAATTAATGAAAGGCCACAAAGACAGTATCCAAATTAACAAAATAAGAAATGAAAAGGAAGACATAACAACAGAAACTGAGGAAATTAAAAAAAAAATCACCAGATCTTACTTATACTTAGCAAAACTGGAAAATGTAGATGAAATGGATAATTGATTTTCTAGAGAGATACCATGTACCAAACTTAAATCAATATTAGATAATCTAAATAATCCCATAAGCTTTAAGGACATAAAAGCAGCCATTAAACAGCTCCCAACCACAAAAAGTCTAGGTCTAAATGGATTCAGTGCAGAATTCTACCAGGACTTCAAAGAAGAGCTAGTACCAATACTTCTTGAACTATTTCACAAAATAGAAATAGAAGGACCACTACCCACTCCATTCTATGAAACCAGCTACTCTGATAACTAAATTTCAAAAAGACCCAAGAAATAAAGAGAACTTTAGACTAATTTCACTTATGAATATCAATGCAAAAATGCTCAAAATTCTTGCAAACTGAATGCAAGATCACATCAAATCCATCATTCACCATGGTCAAGTAGGTTTCATCCCAGGGATACAAGGATGGTTCAATTTACAAAACTCCATCAATGTAATTCACTATATAAACAAACTCAAAGATCATCTCATTAGATGTTGGGAAAGCCTTTGACAAAATCCAACACCCCTTCATATTAACAGTCTTGGAGAGATGAGGAATTCAGGGCATATACATAAACATAATAAATGTATTATTTAGAAAACCAACAGCCAACATCAAATTAAATCAAGAGAAACTTGAAGAAATCCTACTAAAATTAGGGACAAGACAAGGCTGCCTACTCTCTCCCTATCTATTCAACATAGTATTGAAGTTCTAGCAAGAGCAATTAAATGACAAAAGGAGATCAAGGGGATATAATTTGAAAGGAAAAATTCTAGGCATCATTATTTCTGGATGATATGATAGTATACGAAAGGGACTCCAAAAGTTCTACCAGAGAACTCCTACAGCTGTTAAACACCTTCAGCAAAGTGGCTGGATAAAAAGTTAACTTAAAGAAATCAGTAGCCTTCTTTTATACAAATGACAGTCTAAGAAAGAAATTAGTGAAACAATACCCTTCACAGTAATTACAAATAATATAAAAAATTTGGTATAACTGTAATGAAGAAAGTGTATGATCTGTATGACAAGAACTTCAATTCCCCGAAGAAAGAAATCAAAGAAGATCTTAGAAGTTGGAAAGATTTTCCATGTTCATAGATTGATAGGATTAACCAATTGGTAGCTAAATGGCCATTTTACTGAAAGCAATCTACAGATTCAGTGCAATCCCTATCAAAATTACAACACAATTCTTCATAGAATGTGATGAGGATGTGAAGAAACAAGAACACTCCTCCACTGCTGATGGGATTGCAAACTGGTACAACCACTTTAGAAATCAATCTGGCAATTCCTCAGAAAATTGGAAATAGTTCTACCTGAAGAAAGAGCTATATACAACTCTTGGCGATTTATCAAATATATGCCCCACCATACCATAAGGACATATGCTCCACTATTTTCACAGTAGATTTATTTGAAATAGCCAGAAGCTGGAAACAACCGAGATGTTCCTCCATGGAAGAATGGATACAGAAAATGTGGTTCAGTTACACAGTGGAATACTATTCAGTTATTAAAAACAAGGACATCATAAATTTTGCAGGCAAAGAGATGGAACTAGAAAATATCATCCTTAGTGAGGTAACCCAGACACAAAAGGGCATGCATGGTTTGTAGTCACTGATAAGTGGATATTAACCAAAATGTACAGAATACTCATGATACAACACAGACACTAAAAGTTTAATAAGAAGAAAGGCTTAAGTGTGGATTTTTCAATCTCTCTTAGAAGAGGAACAAAATAATCACAGGAGGTAGAGAAAGGGAGGGAAGAGGTAGGAAAGGGGAAGAGGAGGAGAAAGGGTGGGCAGGATCAGGTATGTATGGGAGAGACAAGAGAGAACAGAGGACCAGCAGAATGAATGGAAATATGCAGTTGCCAAAGGTTGGGTTGACCCTCTAGAAAGACTCAAAGACCTGGATTGTGAGAGGCGTCCAAGATTCAGTGGGGGTGACCTTTGCCAATATGCCCAACAGTGGGAAACTGGAGCCTGAAGAGGCCACCTCCAATAGATAGACAGGGTCTCCAGTGTAAGGATGGGGTCGTCAACCTACCCTCAGAATCTTTGATTCAGAATTGTTCCTGTCTTAAAAAACCTGCATGGACAAAAATGGAGCATAGTCTGAAATAAAGGCTGTTTAGTAACCTGTCCAACTTGAGATTCATCCCATGGGCAGTCACTATTACTGATGGTATATTGTGCTTACAGGCAATAGTCTAGCATGGCTGTCCACTGAGAGGCTCTACCAGCTTCTGACTGAGACAGATACAGATACTTCCATCAAAGCATTGGATTGAGGTAAGGGACCTCTATGGATGAGTTAGGGGAAGGATTGAAGGAACTGAATGGGATGGCAACCCCATTGGAAAACTAACAGTATAAAATAACCTGGACTCCTGGCAGCTCCCAGAGACTAAGTTACCAACCAAAGAGCATACATGGGCTGTTCCCAGGCTCCTGGCACATATGTAGCAGAAGACTGATTTGTAGGGCCTCAGTGGGAAAGGATTAACCTAATCCTGTAGAGATTTGATTCCCCAGGAAAGGGAGATGCCTGGGTGGGGGAGGGGGCACCCTCTCAGAGAGGAAAGGAATAGGGAGAGGAATTCTGGGGGGGTGACCAGGTGGGGGACCAAATTTGGTACATAAATAAATAGAATAATTAATTAAAAATTAATAAAAAGAATCAGATTACATACTTTCAACAAGTCACGGATAAGATATAATTTACCATTACAAACGGCAGAAAAAGGAGCATAATGAGGAAAGACTGGACCACAGTATGCCTGAAAACCAGCCAGGCAAACTCCAAATGTTCCATCTCTGTGTCTGATGCTAAAATCCTCTTACTTCTCTGGCAACTCTAATATGTTATGGTCTCCAAGGGAATCCAGTCTTCACATTCACAGCTTCACACAATGGGCTCCCTAGGCTTCCAGGGACACCCCTGATGCATGCCTGGCCTCAGTAGTTTTTCTTATTCTCTGAGAAAGATTCCATAATATATTTCTTCTGTCCTTGAGTCTGAAACCAGAACCTTTGGCCAAACCTGCCAAGTCTGCTGCTTTCTGGGGTTAGAACATGACCCACTCATTCAACTGTATCTTCGTCAACTTTGTTTTTGATGTTTACCCTCACTGCCTAATCTTGGATGTCCTGGAAATTGTTCTGTAGACTAGGCTGGCCTCAAACTCAAAGATCTGCCAATCTCTGCCTTCCAAGTGTGCACCACCACCCCTGACTCTAAGCTTTTCTTTAACACCTCTTTCTTTTTTTTGTTCCTTTAAAATTTGGAAATTTAGTTGGGTGGAATCTTTCCCTGAGGTCACCATTCCCTTTACTCCATTTAATATCTTTAATCTGTTTATCTCCTAGAACATAAGACTTAGTTCCATTCCATTTTCGGGTGACCCTTTTCTCCTCAAACTGTACATATTTTGCTTGTCCTTGTTCAGCTTGTTTCTTTTCATTATAGATCTTCATAGGAGCGAACACTAATAACCACAGGACAAAGTCAATAAAAGCTGTTTTGAGATTTCCTCTGCTAATGCAATTAATTCAAAATTCTTCAATTCAGCTATAGACAGACTTTTTTTGGGAGATGGGCAAAAGGCAGCCATATTCTTTCCCAAAAATATCACAAAACAGTCTCTAGGCCATATCCTAAAGTTTTCCTCAGCAATCTCTTGAGGCAGACACCCACAGTTAAATCACCCTTGTTACCACTATCTTCCATGGTCCTAATAGGATGGCCCATTAAGTACCATTTAAATCACTCAATTGCTTTCCTAATCCAAAGTCCCAAAGTCCACATTCCTCCAAGTAAAAGCATGATCAGGCCTACCACAGCAATACCTTATTCCTGGTACCAACTTCAATCTTAGGTTTCCTATTTCTGTGAGGAGACACCATGACCTTAGCAACTCTTACAAAGAAAAAATATTTAATTGTGTCTGGCTTACAGTTTCAGAGGTTTCTATAATTGTCATGGCAGGAAACAGGACATCATGCAGGCAGACATGATGCTGGAGAAGGAGCAGAGAGTTCTATACCTTGATCTGTAGGTAGCAGGAAGAGAGAAACTGGGGCTAAGTTGAGTGTATGAGACCCCAAAGCTTGCCTCCACAGTGATGTACTTTTTCCAACAAGGCTACATCTTTCATGATCCCTATGGGCCAGTAATTCAATCACATGAGTCTATGGGGATCATTTTTATTCAAACCACCAAAGATGCCCATTATTCTACCTTCTGCTAATGAAACATCTACATTGACTTCTCAGAAAAAAAAATTCCCCTAAGTATTGTTCCCTCTTTTTCCAGTATTTTGTTTATAGATAAATGAGGCCCTTGCATTTGTTCACTCCTGAACCTGTTTCTTTCTTACTCAAGTAGCCTTCAATGAAGATACCACTGCTGAGATGAATCACATTCAGATTCCACAAGGAATTGTTCACATTGTTTGAGAGAATTAGAAAAGTTCCTCCTTGGTTCTAATTCACTGTCTCAGTTGGTTCACAAAGGGGGCACAGTTAAGAGAGGTGTCATGGGGAGAGTGTGGGGAGACAAAAGGGAAAGAAAATCTCATTAATTGAAGTTGTATTTCCTGCTTGTTAATTATCTGAATGTTCTGCTACCTGACTTGACAAAAGTAACTTTGAAAATGTTGGAATTTTTTTTGTAACAGATTATTAACACGAAGTTTAAGTTTTAATTGAATTTTTGGTAAGTGACCTTTATTAGTCCTGGCAGGGACATGACATACAATAATTAAATGATCCCACTGGAGTCAAAAGATTCCAAATGTCACAGTGGGGCATCCTGACTAAGAAAACTTAGGCTTCTGCTTTCTAAAACAAAAATAGCAAAAAAAAAAAACAGACACATTCAACTCAGTGAGATATTAAGCATGAACTTCCAGCCATCTCACTGCATAGATGGGCTGGAGGGAAGGATTTGTTGTTGTCTGAGTGAATTTAGCTTCAATTAGATATCAAGTAGATGAAAAATGTTAGTCATATAAAGCATACCAAACCTATATGCAAATAGGCTTAATGTCCTCCCAATGGTAAGAATACCCTTTGCAAAACTGATTGAGCTGGCATGGTTCCAGAACTCACAAGGTGGTGTTAGGCTGACACTGTGATAACATTTGGGAAGTACTGTAATCCCTTCCATAAATGATGAAATGTGTTCATTTCAGGTTGCAAACATCCTACAGAGATTTTAAAAGTATTATTTTCTTCTTAAATACAGCTCTTATTATTTTTTTATTAAGTTAGTCATCTGTGTGTTTCCTTAGGATAACTATAAGGCAAAATAACCAAAGCAGATCTTTCTAGAATTTGTTTCCTGAGTGCCTGTGTTTTAATGGGGATGTAGAAAGTTTGAGGAATAAGGAAAAGCAATAGGAAAGGACTGAAAACATTAAATGCTCAGATTCCCCTCCTGGATCCACAATCCTCTTGGCCTTTATGCAATAGAAGTAAGCTGATGAACGGAAGGGGAATTCTTCCCAAGTGGCTGCTAGTCTGTGGAGAACTGTCAGGACTGAGAAGGCAGCATATTAACCATGGGATTTAAAATGCTGCTGAGCTAATAGTATATTGTCATAAGCCTTTCTATCTGTTGAAAACATAGCATTCTTTAATTTTATATATGTCCCAGAGGTACCAAGCCCTGAAGTATTGCACTGACTACAATCAGGCCATCAATGTGTTTCTTCTTTCACAATTACATGCCCAACCCAAACTCTGTAGTGCAGAAATCATGTCTCCATGCAATGGTTATGTTCTACTGAACTGTAAATGCTTACTTGACAATATATATACCTTACTTCTATCCACAAGCCAAATTTGTCTTTATTTAAATCAAAAGAAACATTCTTCAATTTTATTTCAAGTTAAGGATCAGTGTGGGCATATGAGCTATGTTCAAACTTACATTTAGACTATAATTGTAAATAGCTACAGATGTACATATTCACAAAATATACACAATGTCCAATTACAGAAATAACATACATAAATAGTACACACTGTGCTGTTTCTCTTTTTTAAATTTTTGTTTACTTTTTTTGAGACAGGGACTTATGGATGCCAAGCTACTTTGAGCTCAATATGTAGTCAAGGACAACCTTGAACTTCTGACTTCCTGTTTCCATTCTGGGGTTACATGTGTACTCCACATCACCTGGTTTCATTTATTTGTGAAAGAAGATGGAAAAAAGGAAGCAAAGGAGAGAGATCAGTTTGATTGATCTTTAGTTGTCATTTTATACGATTTTTAATGTACATTAATCAAGGTTTCATTACGAATTTGTAAGCTTCAAAAAGAATAAGAAGTAACTCATTTGTTGATTTTAATATTTTATTCCACTGCATGCATAAATAATGCTTTTTACTAAAGCCCTTAATTCATACATATTTCACTCATAATTCTTTTTCATTCATTAAAGTGCATAAAATATATCTAAAATATAGACAATTATACCTAATCAACATGCTTTTTTTCCATTGGATGCTTGATAGCTTTTTCTCCCTTAGTTTCAACCCAAAAGTTACATCATTTTTTTCTTTTGGTTACTTTGATGCTGTACTCTAATATTTCACTATGCTACAAGTCCTGCAAAGTAAGTTTTGCAATATTTCTGTTCATGTTATAAGCCATATAATTAATTTTTACATACATCAGTTGCAAAATACAAATAAAAATGTACAAGAAGAAAAACAATTTCTGAACTTTTAAAGTTTTATCTATAGTCAAAATATTTGTTAATGGCTAAAACTATAGCCTTCTATTAAGTAAAGATTAAATCATGTACCTATGATATTGCTTAGTTTACATCACAGTCTAAACAATGGCACATGCCTTTGAAAAATTTATCACCATATTTGTGACAAAACCTATTATGTTGCAAAATAAAGATTTTAATTATCTGTGTGCAATTTTCATTTTTTATTTACTAGAAAACATTAAAAAGTGAAAAGCAAGAATCAAGGACACAAGCTCATTTTAATGTTTTACTTTTTTTCAGAGTATTTAAGGGACAGGACTCAGTACATCATGTGAAAGACAGAGATTAATGAAAACAGGACAAAAAGCAATGTTAGGCTCATTGGTGAGTATGCATACTGGGTGCTAACTTTCTGAGAATGTGCTCAACTCAATTCGTAATTGGAGATGAGCATGTTATAGAGAAGAACCAAGCAGATGTACAAGAATGGAGAGCAAAGCAAAAACAATCAAACAAAACAAAATGAAGCACATACATACACAAACCAAAAATAAATCTCCGCAAAACTGTCTACTTTGATCAAGTGTTGGCTCACATGTAAAATTTAATACATTACCTATCTGACATGAATTATCCTCCAAGGGTTTTTGTACCTTTTAACCCTGGTTATATAAAAATACAAGTGACTACTAATATTCAGTCGACATGTGGACAACACCGATGCATAAGTCCAATGACTAATAAGGAGAAGAGTGTCCAGAGTTATCCTGCAATGAAATGTTGATAAATTCATTCTGTTGAACAGTGAAACACTTAAAGAAATGTTTACCAGCACAGGTGAAATTCTCAGACTCGATGCTGCTAAGAGTCATATGCATGTGTGTGTGTGCATGCTCTTAATCTCATGAATATTACACTACATATGAACTACACATAATGCAGTAGAGAGTACATGCATCCACAATGTTAATACTTCATTCTTTACAATAATGGTTAACATATGAGCCTGTTACTGTTTACATAACAATTGTATAACAGTCATGTTTTTCTGAAGAAAAGGAATTTTTACCAGAATCAAGAGGCAAAGGGCAGACGCTTTGCTTACAGTGATATTTTACTTCTAAAACTGAGTGGGGTTCTGTTTTGTGATACACATTGTTCTATGTAACCGTATTCTGTATTTAATTTTAAGTAAGACGAAAATAAAGAAAGTTAAAGATATTTAAATTTCTGTTGCAGGCACAGACATAGTGGTGGGGACAGGAGGAAGAAGAGAAGTGGGTGAGAGCTCTGGACATTGTAATGAGGGAAAGTCTCTCAGCTTGGTAGTTCAGCTACATTGGTGAGGCACTGTTACAGGCACACTGCTAACTAACTCTTTCCAAGGGAAAAAGTATAGCAGATTGATTCAAAGTTAGCACTAATGCCTCTTAATTTGATTTTTTAGAAAAGGAGGAAAGACAATGTAATACCAAATAATTCAAACCGGTTCCTGTTCCATATGGACTGGTCTTCGTTCGCCTCATGACAAAAGTGGTGCATATGCAGATAACTTTTGCCTGAAAAAGCAAGGACTTCCTAGGCCTAGATATGTATCCTGGAGGAACAAAAGCCTTTGTCACTTAAATGCATTCAACACAAGAGTGAATTTTCAGATAACTGACATTTGAGATCTTCTTGTTAATTATTGTATTTCTTTTTGGACCATTAACAATATGTATAACAAAGTCTCTACCACCTAATATATCACCTGGAAACAACTGTCATTGCAACCATCCCCAATATTAAATATGCACCTCTATCAACAACTAGCAGACATTTATTGGGAACGTATGTTTTGCTGTTGTGACCATACTTTAAACAATAAGATTCTCTTAGTACTTACTGTTGTGTTTTATACTATTTTAGCATCTCAGGTATTGAATAGGCTTTAATTATTTTTGTGTGTGGAATATCAGTGTGTCTAGTGTTGTGTTTACACATGTACACAATAGTGCACAAGCCTGTGTGCACACATGTAGGCCAGCACTAAATAGTGGGCATCATCCTTAATGCATATCTATTAAAAATTATATGTATTTGTGTTTTGCCTGTGTGTGAATGTATGCATCATGAATGTGGATGGTGTCTGTGGAGGCCAGAAGAGGGAATCATGTCCCCTGGAACTGGAATCACAGATGGTTGAGAGCTGTCGTGTGGATGCTGGGAGCTGAATCCAGATTCTGTGGAAGGCAGTGATATTCATTGCTGAGCCATCTCTCTGCACCCTCCAGCTTATTGTCAGACAAGGTCACTAACTGAATAAAGCCTTATCAATTCCACTAGCAATTTCAATGGCTAGCAAGCAGGCTGTAGGAATTTGCATCTGTTTGCCTTCCCAGTTCTTAAGTAAGAGCTATGCACCAGGCTTTGTATTAGTTTCGAATATCCGAGAGGTCTTTAAGCCCATGCAGCAAGTATTTTACTTCCTGAGCCCATCTACAAATCTTTATGCTATTCTTTTGTTTTTTGGATAGCAATTTAGCAGCCAATTTAGTTCTTACTACACAGATTAGAGAGCCAGACCAGATGTGCATAAAACTAATATAATTCTCAAATAAAACAATATAAATAAGTCCCTTTTAGTGAATTAGTCTTAAAATAATGTTTACCTTTAGAGACAAAAATATCAATTAATAAATCATCTGAATAAAATTAAAAGTAATCCCCAGGCTGCAGAGCTGGTTCAAATTGTTAAGTGCATTTGCTACTCTTCCAGAGGACCTGTATTCAGTTCCTAGCACCCACAGTGAACATTTGACAAACACCTGTACTTCAAGTTAAGGAGACCTGAAACTCCATTCTGGTGTACACAGATGTTTGTACACACGACCCAAACCCGCATACACAAAAATAACAATAATAAAAATAGATCCTTTTTTATAAAAGTAGTTCTCAAATTTTGGATAGTATGTATTATTGTAGTAATAAATCATAATAGCCAAAGCTTCTAAACCCCATAAATATCAGATTATCCCACAGTACTGAGTTTGTTAGATTTAGAACAGTTTGCTACTAGAAAGAATAAATTAGATTATCTAGTAATTACTCTTGCCCAAATATGACTTCAATGTATCCCTTATTGTATTTTCCATCTTAATTTGCACATGACTTTATGACTATATGCTGCACTAAAATTGTCTCCTGTGTTTAACTATGTAACTTTTGGCTGGAAAGCAAACACATTGGGAAGAATTGAGAATGGTTCTTTATACATTTCTAATCTGTCTCCAATTCTTTTCATGTTTTCAAACTGCTCTTTTACATTCTGACTTGTTTTTTATCTTGACTTTTAATTGTAAAACTACTCAGCATTGTGGAATTAGAGTGCTGTATTCATTTTAGAAAAGGTTTGGGAAAGAGCTATAGCCATGAACTCATATTTCAAGGCACAGATTCAGAAGAGAAAAGTCATAATAATATTTTCTATGCCCTCCACACTTTGGTTTGAGTAATTCTCCTTTATTAAATCATATATTCTCAAGTCTAGGAAGAGCACATTGCAAAGAAGAACATGTGGTTTTATTTATGTCACCAAATTTATAAACCAATGAAGAATAGGATATGCTTCATAATCTTCTACCTAGGCAAACGTTGAACATTATAGGAAAACATAATATAAGAGATATAATCAAAATGATGTGATTTATACCATGGCTCAAGATACAAATAATGGCACTGTGTATTTTCTCCACAAAAGGGCATGTAATAGCAGAAGCTCAATCAAACCTGAAAATACCTTAAAACTTCCAATAAATATAAATACAATAAAATACTTCTACAATATTTTACTTTTTGTAAAATTTATAATTAACTAAAACAATCCCAGTTTACTCTTTTAAGGCAATGCAGAGGTATTCATCTCCACGATGAATAAAAACTTGTAAGGAAAAGCAGTACTTGTCCTCTGCATGAGAGCCCCAAAGTCTTATGAAGTCTATTTGCAACATACTGGCATAGATCTTGACTAGGAAACATTTTTCATTATAGGCTGATGACATTGGAACAAGTCAGTTTAACACTTTGACCGTGAAAAAAAAATCTCACTACTTGATCATACTGTGCAAAAAAATAGGAAGTTTGTAGTTGATATTGTTTTGACAAGAAACAGCTGATCTCATACAGTGATTGGTAACTTACATTTAAACATTTCCTGTTTCCATTATTCTAACTGTTATGCATACAAACAAGAAATCAGATGACTCATATTCAGAAGAATATAAAGACAGTAGCTTCTTGTGTATTCCTCAACACAAATACACAAATGTAACATTTGTCTGAGATCTAGATGTTTATTAATCTTCTATAAAACATTTATTTTAAGTAGTTTTGTGGTATGTGTGTGTTCTCCTTTCCTCGGGGTATCCAGGCAGCACTGCAGAGTATGAGTCTGGAATGGGTGGGGTCTACAGAATCCTAGTCTGGCTGGGGATGGAGTGTCAGGTGGGTAGAAAGCCTTTTACAAGGACTTTAACGAAAAAGCTCTCTTAGGTTATCTTAGCTTGTACACACACCTTTATTCACGGTAGGCTTTTATGCATACACTTTATTCAGGATGACCAAGCACTATATATGAACATTGGAGAGTGGGAAGGAGTTTTCAAGGTGAATGTAATTTCATCAGCTAGACAACTAATGACTGTACCAATATCAGACCCATTCTATGCAAGAGAGGCAACCCTTGACACTATTAATGATACTCTGCTATGCTTGCAACCAGGAAACTTGAATAACTGTCATCTGAGAGGCTTCACCTAGCAGTAGATGAAAGCAGATTAAGGGACCCACCGCTAAACATCACGTAGAGCTCAGGGAGTCTTGTGGAAGAAGCGTGGGGTATAGAACTGAGCAAGCCTGATAGAATATAGGACTTTACAAAATGACCTACGGAGTCGATTAACGTGGGACTATGGGGACTCACAGAGACTGGGCCACCAACCAGGGAGCAGGCAGGGGCTGCACCTAGGCCTTCTACACCTTTGTAACAAATATGCAGCTTGTTCTTCACATAGGTCCCCTAACAAATAGAGTGAATCTATCTTGTTTTCTGTTCCCTTCCTGGTACCTGGTGTACCTGGTTGGACCACAGTGGGAGAAGATATACTTAGTCCTGCTGGAACTAGATGTCCCCGGGTGGGATGGTACTCCAGGGCATCTCTCCCTTCTCTGAGAAGAAGAGGGGATAATTGAGGGAGGGATTGGTGAGGATGGTATTGGGGGAAGAGGAGGGAGGAAGGATGTAAAGTGAATTAAAAATAAGTTATTGAAAGAAATATAGGCTGGAGTTTAAAGTACTGTGAATGCCTCATTTACATAAAGAGACATTCAAGGAATGCCAGGTACTTACTGGGCAGGTTCTTACCATCTGGAAAGAGGACATTGAGCTTGTAGGTTTGCCAAGGACTATGTGACATCTCTCTGGTGGAAGATTGATGGTCAGGCTCACCAGATCAGGCACAGAAAAGGAAGCCCTCACCAAGAAAAGAGAGTCCTTCTTTTCAAACAGAGCTTAGAGGAGCTATCTGGACATGGTAGACTATGCTATTAAGGAACAGTGAGGCACAACAAATCTCAGAAATGAATACTGTTTTAGCTCTAATTCTGTGATATGTGAACAATGTCATTGGTTCCTAGGTTCAAAACTGAGTTTATTCTAAAGAAAAAAACATCTTCACTAGCAAATAAGTTCAAGGGGCTTCAAAAGTATTTTGGAGTTTTTATTTCATCCATGAATTTCAATTAGTATTTAGCAAAATGGTAATTAAACAGAAAATAATCACAATATTAAGGATCATATTAAAAGTTTGTAGTCACCTTTGTATCTTTATTTTCATACATTTATTTATATTTATCACAAATATAACTATTATTCTTAAGATTTTAAATGCCTCCTTAAGTACTACAATTTTAATTTCCATTTTCTATCATACTCTTCATTTCAAAGGTGGCCTTTTGAACTAATATAGCATTGAAATGTTATAGCTTGTAATAAAAGAGAGCTGATGGCCACTGAACAGAAAAATGATTTCCCATGATTGCAAAGCAATTTCTGCATGTCCTGCAGTTCATCCTATTTTTGCACAGACATTGATGGGCTGTTTTTCCTCAATAACGCAGGTAATAATTCTAAGAATTAACACATCTGATTACATGAAACACCAAAGTTTCCATAAATCAAAGTGAATAATTGATTAAGAAATAGACTACAGAATGAGAATAAAGTTCAGGGGAAGACTAATGTCTGTGATATGTAAGACCAAAGTTTCTAGTTACAAGATTATGCCATCTTAGAATGCTATTGATGCCTTCCTAAAGTCCATTTCTCATTTAGTTGGTAGTATAAACCAATAAGACAGGAAGATCTGAGTTATACATGCATTACTTCCAAAAGAAGGGGGTAAGTTAAATTATTCTAAATGAACTGACACCCTAACATCTATCTGTTAACTGCATCACTCACAAATCATGTTTCTTACTAATGTGAACACTATCATGTAGTTCCAACAGCGTTAGCTGATTTTTCAGGACACACACATGCATGCGCGCACGCACAAACACACACATCATGGAACTCCACTATCTATTTTAGAATCAGGCATTACCTTTCTACTTATAGTTCAATAAATCATTGAATCTAAGTCAGATCAAAAGACAATTTCAAGTGTTTAAGAAAATATCTCCTAGGCATTGAAAACAGTTATACAGCCTTATTTCATGATGAAATAACAACAGCGAATGAATAATTTACCTTCAACTTCCTTCTTGCAACTTCAAGTAAATGTTGATTTTTTTTTCCTCAGATGAAGTGAGGAAATGAGAGCTCTATCAAAGCTGTGCAATTTCAAGGTTTAGGCTAATCCTAGAGCATTTCCTTGAAGGTAATATTTCCCATATTTACAGGATTATCTTGAAGGGAGTTTCCATCAGTAAGGGATTACCTTCCATAGCTCTTGTTCCTCTGCAGTTACTCGTCCAATACCTACCCTTACCATATCTTCTATAAACCCTGGAAGGCTGAAGGCTTCTAGAGAAGTTTTTAACAACACCTTGCCTAAAATCTCTTTTCAAGTGACCTCATCTCTCACAGGTAAAACAACGGACATTTTGATATCTGAGGATTATTGGCCATTGCTTGTCCAGTTAAACTCATTATGGTCAATATTAGCAGTACTTCTAATCCAAACATCTATGGGAGCTGATCAAGATCTTAAAGATCTAAGAACGTTTTTTACAGTCTGTCTTGTCAAAAGCTGAAGTTGAAACTAATACCTGCCTCCCATCTGGATCAGATATAACCCTATTATAATGGGTATTAATCTATGTAAAAAAACATCAGTAAGTCTCTCTGGGGCTTTGCATAATCTTTGTGAACGACAGATCCTTTTCCCTGTTTCTCCACTTTATCCCAGGCTCTTAGAGCTATTAAATACATTGAATAATACTAGAGTCATCAAATTGCATGTGCTTTTGTGACTCAGCAGATTGACCTTCATCTAATAATTAATCTTTCATGATATTAACACGTTCAGCCTTATTAAGATTTCCCACAATTATAACTTCTTCTTGCCATCATGTCAGCCACTATAATTGAGAACCAGCTTCCAGTACAATAGCTGCTAAATCTTTCCAGTCTTGGGGGATAAACCTGTGTTGGGAAGCTCAGGTATTTAACATCTCACTCTCATAGGTTGACTACATTGCATACATTGTTTTTGAGCCTTTAAAATGTTTAAGATCTTGTATTTTAACAGAATTCCAAACCAGTTGCTCATTTTCTGAATTTTTACCATTTTCTGACATTTGTTCCTGAGTAACTGGGAAAGCTAATAGAGGTGGGCACATTTTCTCAAAATTTCATTAAAAGGTGGTGATATATGTTCAACAGGCTGTTTATCTTTAGCCTCAATTTTATTAGGTACCATAGGTTCACAATTAATCATTATTTGTTCTTTTCTTCTGTCTTCTGTCTCTCAAGCCAGTTTACTATCATTCATAGCTAATTTTTCTTGTTATACAGCTATTTTTCAAGGTTTTTTTTTTGAGAGAAAATATATAAAGGTTTCAATTGAAAGTAAGGAGGAGTTTACTCCAGTAGTTACAGTTGCAATAAGAACTGTGATGGCTTTTTCAAGTAAGGTTTTTATCCCCTCAAGTCCTACCCTTACTCTCAAGGGATCTGAAATGGAGGTTCCCCTTTAAAGTATAAGAGTTTAATCTATATAATTAAAACTATCTTTCAGGGTGGCTTATTGTGATTTGTTGTCTCAGAGGCTACTGGAACTTTAGAGTCTCTAGAGACTCTTTGGATAACCAGCTAAAGTTGAAGAAACTGATGCATTCTCTGGTGATGATCCCAGGCAAATTTTTTCTCTGTGGTTTTCTGTCACATGACTTCTCTCATTAGTGACATTTCTTTCCGATACCATCAGCTTTCTACAATGTTGGTGGGCTTTCTAACTCTCCATCACATAGATCACCTGATGTAGATGTTATTTTTATTGCCTTAGATGACATGACAAGATGAGAGACTTCCCCAAGCTGTGCAAATACATGGCATGGTATGAGCCTAGAGCATATCTTTCTCTATTCTAACTATTCCTACACCTAGGCCTAGAAGCTTCTAGCCTCTATGCAATCTAATTTTCCAATCTGACCAATTAAATCTAGCTTTTCTCAGCTTCTAACTGAATTGTTCTGCCTGTACTTTTAACTTTGGTAATATGTTCTAATCTTCTGGCTCCTTATTCTCTGGATCGTTCTGTCTTCACCTATGTCTAGCTTGTTCTCTCTGTAACCTGTCTCTGTCATGGTGTCATATACACATACCATTCCCCACACATCACACCCCTTTCTCTCTCACTATCTCTCTCTGTCTCTCTCTGTCTCTCTCTCTGTCTCTGTCTGTCTCTCTGTCTCTCTCTGTCTCTCTCTGTGTGTGTCTCTCTCTCTGTCTCTGTCTCTCTCTCTCTCTCTCTGCTTTTAAGTAACTTCTCTTCCCTGTGTTGTTCTTGTGAGAATTGTGTATATCCTATCTCTGACTCATTCTGTCAGATCTTTCTCTAATTCATCACTTCGTGTGCTCCTCAATTAGATGTCACTTTCAAACATGGCTGCTTCCTTCTGCACACTAACCTTACCTTCATTGTTAGGGATTTAAGGTGTGTAGTAAAGGTGTGTCTGTATACCAGTCAGATCATACTGTAATCCAGGGAGTGTGGTACCTTACTAGAGACCTATTTTTCTGGATTAAAATTCTCCTATAAATTCAAGATTGACTATAAACAAATATATTGTACTTAGATTTTTGTCTAAGAACAAGTGCCTCTATATGATAGACATTTACACTGTAATAAATATCCTTTAGAGGGAACAGAACAGAGTTGAACCTGTTCTAAAGCTTGATCTCCCTATACTTTTTGGAATCCTGTTAGCATCAATCTTATTTAGACTTTTAGGGGAAAAGGTATCAGATTTTGCTATAGTTCCTGTTGAAATAGCTAAAGGACAAGTATTCTCAAGGCAAAATTTCTATGAACTCTGGGTGCTTTTTTTTTGGGGGGGGGACTCCGAGAAAGGTAAAATTTATTGACATTATGAAATAAGTTTTTACACAACATTTGAGAGTGGCTTTTAAATAAGAGAGTATAGAATAAGTATCATCTTATAACAGAGAAATAAAGTCAAAACACTGGACTCTTATGAGAGTCATTTTGTGCAATATACAAAACCAGAAATCTAGTGGAACTACTGAGTAAAAAGTTCAGTACCTCTGAAACATTCAGGGCTTTGGTAGAGGATTTCCCATCAGAGACCTGCCCTGCAAAGCAGAGGCTAAGTTCCTGATACAAACCAGCTGTTCAAATGGATACCATGATTCCTTTTGTAAAGGAATGGAGAAGTCTATTCCGCCATTATTTGGAGAAGGTTCTAGCTCATTTTCAGAGTCAATGCAATTGCAAGATTTTAACTTAGCCCTAGGTTCATTATCTTATGCCAGTAATCTCTGCATTGCCCAATTTTCCATGGTAGTGTCAGTGTTCTGACTTCTGGACTTCAATTTGTTCCTGTTGCCTGGTTTTACTCTTCCCAAATCCTGCTTGAACTCTGGGTGCTTAGTGTTTGAAAAAACCTTCAGAAATGTCTAGTGTTCTTGATGTTCTCAGAAGGAAAGTTATCATTTTCTGGAACATGTTTTCAAGCTTATCTATGTTGAAGACATTTTAGGTTTATAGTCAATAGTCTAATCCACAGGACAGAATGTAAGTGTATTTCCCTAGGAAGCTAATGAAGATAATGTTTTCTTCCGGGGAAATGATAGGTGCCTATACTCATAGTTTAGTTTTAATATTTGGACCTTCTAGCTTGGGACTACACAGGTCTGAGATAAGTTTATCATGTGCACAAATTGCACTTAGGTCATTTCATATCACTCTTCTTGAATTTGTAGTCAAAGAGAACAGATTGAGCAACCATTCCATATTCTCTGTATTTTGTCCAGTATATGACTCTACCAGCCCAGAGAATATTTTTTTTCCTGTATCACAGTTACATTGTTAGCTTGTAAGAAGATGTATTATATTTAATAAGAAATATCCCCCATAGGCTTATGCACTTGAACACTTGGACTCTAATTGATGGCATTATTTGGGAAGGTCTTGGAATCATTAAAAGACAGAGACGTGCTGGAGAAAGTGGGTCACTGGGACCAGGTTTTGAGGTTTTATGACCTTGTTCTCATTCTTATTCCTTCTCTCATGTTGGGATAAAATGTGGTAAGCCAACTTTTTCTCCTGAAACTATAACATTCCATCCACAAAACTCAAGCCTTCTGGAACTGTAATATATGTATACATACATATATACATATATATGTGTATATATACATATATATGTATATATATTTCTTAAGTTGCATTTGATCATGGTACTTTCTCAGAGCAACAGAAAAGTAACTGACAAATAAGTTTAAAATTCTCACAGTGAATTTAGTACTCTCTCATTTTATCTTCATTTTTAACAAGGACCTCATGTAGTCTGGTTGACTCTGAACTCATAACTAAGATGGGTCCTGAGTCCTTAATCTTAAGGCTTTGCCTATAAAGGAGGGAATACATTTCTTGCATAAACCATAGAATCTAGAAATATACTGAAAGTATGTTTCCTTTTGAAAACAATTTCTCTAAATATATATCCACCATAAACTTCAGAAGCTTAGTTTTCAATATCAGACTTAAACAGACAATGATTAGTAATGTTAGGACTGCAAGAGAAGTAGCATGATAAAATAAAATAGCATGGGATCCTTGAAAAAGATCCTTCATTACAAGATCCATGTCCAACCTTAAGGAATATATATTTAATACAACATAACTTTCTTGGTGATTAATTCACAGTCTTTAGAAAATATCTTGAAAACTTGAAAAATTTTGAGAACAGAGTTGAAATATCATATTGAGGGAGAGCTGTATATTAGCATAGTAATAAAATTTAGGACATAAAATTTCTTATAAGAGCTATCATAAATATCAGCTTTTATAATTTGTAATGTTATATATGCAGAAAGTGAATATTATTGATTTTATGACCCAAGAATATATTACATATTTATAGTCATATACATCTATTGTATATAAATATACACTTCACTTAATTTATATTTATTAGATTTCATGTGAAGGTTTGTTTATTTGAAAATATAATATGTTCAACAAAAATTAACTGAGAACTTTAACAAATCTGAATAAAGTATATTTTATTTATATGTATAAAATTTCTAAATCAACTGTAAATAAATCATAAATCATTAAAAGGAATAAAAAAACACATATATTTTAAGTAAGTCAACTTAATCCAGCAAAACATTGTTTCAGAGAAGTGTTCAAATTCTTAATGCTGGCTTTGTTGTGAAAAATCCCATGTGTCTAGGGATACCACATCCCACCACAGACAATTCTAACATCTGATTTAATATATACTGAAGTATGAAGGTAGACACCAATTTAATGTATTCGTTTTAAAAGTATATGTCAGTAGGTCATAATATCTTAAATGCAAGCCTCTCATGATAAACACATCATATGTACATATATAATTTATTTATTTGGCTGTTATCTAATTATCTAATTGTGTCTCATGTGCAGTAATGTCACTGACATTCTGTAGATTTTCAAGCTTTTCTTGAAATCAACAGCCCTAACTTAAATATGTACTGTAGCAAAGGAAATTAATGTTCCCCTACTCTTTCCATTCCAGGATTTCTCTGGCTTGAGCTAAGGGAGGTTTTCTGCTTGATGTTTCAAATGTTGTGAATTCATATGTTTAACTGTCCTACTGTGTCCAGAAAGCATAGTTTTCTTATTGTCATACCACATCTGGGTCTTCGATGCTTTCTCTGTGTCTTCAATGACTCGTAAGTCTTCTGAGATGGTGGTGTGATACAGATAGAGCATTTAGACCTGACTATTCTATAATCTCTTATTCTCTGATACTTGACTAGTTGCACTAATTGCTGAAGGAAAAAAAAACTAGTTTCTGTGATGACAATAAGCAGATACACTAACCTCTCGATCTATGGATATAGTGATAAGTCATTAGAAGTTTGTTTAGTACTATGACCATTTAGCAATATAATAGTAACTCCTTGTTAAGATAGTCATTTAAAAGTATAATGCATAGTCAAGCATGGTGAGTCTTCAATCAGCTTTTGCAAGGGAGAGGCATACAGATCTGGTCTGTATTATGAGTTCCAGACTGGTTACACAGTGAAACTGTCTTAAAAAAAAATTGTGGTATAAACTAGTAAAACAGTGACTAAGTAGTTATTCTTACTGAGTTCTCAGAACTTGAAATTTTGTCTTTGTATCATTTACTTTCAGCACCCTAAATTCAGTAAAGATGCTTGTTTTTCAAGTATAGTTTGTTTATACCAAAATTATAGGCAGCAAGATATTAATAGAACATTTCTCAAGAATTTTAGTAGCATTTAATATGTAATTCTTAGGGGAGTATTTGTAACAAATATAGCATGAGGTTAGTGTCACAAGTGGCTAGCAATAACCGAACAACAGGATATAAAGAAATTGTGCTTGTTATATAATAACTGAAGCATTCTTCAGTATTGTGTTTGGTGTTTTAAATTGTTTTCAAGTTAGTAATCTAACCAATGTTAGCAACAATGCACCTGGACCTTTTTCACATCTTTGCACTGTTTTCTATATTCTTTCTGTATTATTTTGTTTGTTTTCCACTGTGCGAAAATATTGAATCACTTTAAAAGTAAGGGGTTTAATTATCTGATTGTCAAATTTTAAAATGAATTGAGGTTTATCATGGCGTTCAGAATGGCATCCTGATCTGTTGAATAAACTCTTACAATATAAAGTTCCCAGATGCTCTTTAAAATTTATTTGCACATATAAGACTCTCTCTCTCTCTCTCTCTCTCTCTCTCTCTCTATATATATATATATATATATATATATATATATATATACTATATGTATATATAAAACATTAACCATCCATCTTCCACCTTTAACTAGTGAAGATAAGTATGCTTATTCTTTCCTTAGAGTCATTTCTTTTCTTTCACATTGTGTTCTTGCTTCACTTTTGATTCTCACATATGTAGCAAGAAACAAAATTATAAATAGAAATATCTTTAACCTGGGAGTATAATTCGGTCTTTATGAAAATGACTTATTCTAAAAATAAGCCATGTTACTTCTTATGGGTCCTTTGGCACATTAATTCAGTCTTGTAGGATTCCTCAACTCAAAGTAAGAGTAACAATTAAACAAATACAACTAAATTAATGGGAGATTAAACTGTTAGTATGTGTACTGGCTGGTTTTGTGTGTCAACTTGACACAGGTTGGAGTTATCAAAGAGAAAGGAGCTTCAGTTGGGGAACTGTCTCCATGAGATTCAACTGTAGGGCATTTTCTCAGTTGGTGATCAAAAGTGGAGGACCCCTGTGGGTGGTGCCATCCCTGGGCTGGTAGTCTTGGGTTCTATAAGAGAGCAGGCTGAGCAAGCCAGGGGAAGCAAGCCAGTAAATAACACCCCTCCACTCCACGACCTCTGTGTCATCTCCTGCTTCCTGATCTGCTTGAGTTCAAGTTCTGACTTCCTTTGGATCAACAGCAATGTGGAAAGTGTAAGCTGAATAAATTCTTTCCTCCCCAACTTGCTTCTTAGTCATGATGTTTGTGCAGGAATAGAAACCCTGACTAAGACAGTATGCAAATAATTCATTTGTGAATACATTTAATGACAACCTCTATTGCCTCAATAAATTCAAAATTCTTGATACTGCAAATTTTCCTCTTATTTCTCTAGAAAATTCTTTTACATCATCCAGGTTTTGTTAGATAGTATGTAGGCATACATCAACTAGGAAGCCACAGGCAATAACATGTGGAAGAGAAAGGAGGCTATGGGAAATGCAGAGATTAATTAGGGAAATCTGGAATATGGGTTAAAGCAGATTTGCATGCAGTCTCAAAAGACAAGAGTCATTATCAGAGCAGATGGGTACGAGGCAAGTAGAATAACTTTTAGTGGTATCTATAAATGCAAATGCTGATCTAGTTCTTTTTAACTTCCCTTTCCTTGTTTTTAACTAATCACAACTTGTTACCAAGTGAAGTAAATCTCTGAGGATTTCAAATAGATGTATCTAAAACGAATTCATCAGCATTTCTGTTTGGGAAATCTATTCCAATCAAGATACTGAAATGAGTATACAATTTCAACAATACATGAAGCAACCAGAGTTTCTATTTGATTCTCTAAAAACTTTGTTAACAGTCATTTTCTCCTGTTCTAGCATCAGTACCTGTCATTGTGTTTTGCCAGAGAAAAGATGTGTCCACATTTCACTGCCCTCCACAGTGAATCCAGAATGTCAGTGATAACTTGTGAATTTTATATGAAAGAGAGCAAATGAATCTAGTATGTATTTGATTACAACTGAGCCAGATGTCTTTATTATATGCTTATTCTCTATGGTGTAAACAAATATCTACATTGACTTCATTGGAAATGTTAGTTTTATTAGGTCACAACTGAAATGACAGTGTTGTTTGAGTTAGATTAATCACTCTTCATTCCTTCTCCTGAGGTTTATGCCTGTGCCTGTCTAAATTTCTCTGTCTTGTACAATGAAGAGAGTGCAAGACTTTAAAGGAAATATTTCAGTATACTAAAACTTCTGTCACAAAGTAGAAGAATTACAGTAACACATTGTGGAGAGAAAGCAAATTACTTAACTTTCTTCTTGAAATATATTACCTAAGGCATTGTTTGCAACAAATATTTATATATTATTTTGCAGATTCCGTAAGAGTATAGTGTAGAGCCATTAGAAGCATATTATTTTTATTTTCTGGCCTTTTAAAATATAAATAAATTCAACATAAGTAGATATAAATTTTTATATTACTTAAAAATCAGACTATGAGACTGGAACTATATATCAGTTATTCAAAGCACCAAGTACTTTTGCAGAGGATATGAATTCAATATTTAGCGCCTACATGACAGCTCACAACTATCTGTAACTCTAGTTCCAGGTTATGGGACACCTATTGTGACTTATGCATGCTGCCGCATGAACATGGTACACACCTAATCAGGAACACACACACACACACACACAATTAAGTTTTTAAAAATCAGGTTATGAAACCTGAAGGCACCTAGCATCCATATTCTTCCTGAACACTTTAAGAAGGTAAAAAGATTTCACATAACAACATGGTTATTTAAAAATTATAGTAATTTTATATAAACTGAATATACACTAGGATTTAAGATACAATTATTGCAGTCTTAGCAAATTTTGCTGTCACGGTGTAACAAAGGACTTTGCTTTCTTTTTGAAGACTGGATAGCATTCAGCTAAATATTGCTGGCAGCCTCATTGTTAACATTTCCAAGCACTCATCACAGAAAAGACAAGCAAAAGGTAATAGAAACCTCTGCTTTGCCTTATGAGCAATATGTACAACCTAGACATGTTACACACACACACACACACACACACACACACACACACACACTGACCCATTACTTAATATGCGGTTTCTGTTACAGAGTTACTGGCATGATTCTCCACACACTTAAATTAAGTTCAGACATTTTATCACTGCAATCAAGGAGTAAGAAAATGGAAGCAATAACAGCGAAATATAATTCAATTATAAAAATTCAATAGATTTTAAAATAGATATGGCCAAAGTCATCACTGAGGAAAACAATTTGAGAATTACTAAAGAATGCTATATTAAATTTTGGCCAACTTAAATAACTATCACAATTGTACAAATTAAAATCTTATTGGAAAATTTTGTAGACACTATATTATATATTATACAAAACAACTTATTTTATGTCATAGTAGTTTCACTTAAAATTATCATAAACCATATTTGGGATTTGGGGGGAAGTAGAAATTGGCATTTGTTTGCATCATTTATATTATTGAAATTGTAAAAGAAAACTGGAGTTCTGGGTTCCAGACGTGACCACAACTTTATCCAACCACATCCTACTTGTTCTGTGAACTGACCTCTGATGTGCTCCTGATTACCATTGCCCTTGACTATGTCCTATTATCAAATGAGGTAGAAGCCGAGGCTGGCTTGTATAGGACTTGTTCCCCCCTAACAACTCCTCTGGTTCTTGTCATAGCATCAGAAATCAAACTTTGACTTCTAGATGCTAAGACAGCAATATCCCAGCACCTACATCCCATAGCTGCAGTTTACGAACATATGGGTAAAGAATTTCATGCTAGATCCCCCATCACCAGCCCATAGCAGATGCAAGGACAGACCTTACCCAGATGATGCATGCTGGCCCAATTTATAATAATATCAAAAGAAACAGCGAAATCAACATCTAATTTAATGATTGCCATTTTATCCATCTTGTCTGGGAGGGAACAATTTTCTGAACAATAAAATACACATACACACAAAGGGTATAAATTGAATATTTTGTGTTACTATGTAACTGAATTGTGCAATAAATTTAAAATAGTCAAACAGCAGTCTCAACGATTGTAGAGGCAGACCTGCAACACATTTTCAAGAATGATTTATAAAAGGAATGGGTTCCTCCTGCTTATAACCCCAATGCTTGTGAGGGTGAGGCAGAACTGCCATGAGTTCTAAGCCACCATGATCCAGAAAATCCAGGACCCAGTCCAACCATATAGGGTTATCAAGTGGTAGTCTGTCTCTAAAGAAATAAAAAAAGTAAGAAGGGAAGAAAAAGAAAAGCAAATAAGAATGAATAATAATAATAGAATTAACTAACTACCAGTTATCATTGAAATTACACTTACTCCAGTATTAGTCAGTTCCCATCTACTAACCTCTTGTCTTTCAAGAAGCAGTAGTATTTTTATCCTTCCCATTTTGTAAAAGGAGGAAAGAGTTCAGATCAGCAGCACAGATCACCATTCTGAACTGAAATAATCTGGCTCCAAAAGCTGTAACTTAACAGAAACTATTACTTCTATGACAGAATCACAGAAAAGTGTCTGACAGATAAAACATCAAATACAATACTTAACTTTCAGGTAATATTATTATCTTAAAAATCAAAACCAACCCAGAGACCAGTGGCAAACACTGGGGTCAAAACATGCCGTAGCTCCCTATTGGTAGTAGTTTCAAACTACAAGACATACAACATGGCTTCAAATGACATTGTTTCACAGCATTGAAATTGATTACTTCCTCAAAATTTTGTTGTTTTTTTTTGTATTTCTATGAATGTAATGTGTTTGACTGTGACATATATATATATATATATATACGTATATATATATACATATATATATATATATATATATGTCACATATTTGTTTAAACTACTCATGCATTTTTCAGAAATCCAAATGAATCCTTCCTTCCGGCTCTGCCAGACCCTGACCAATATGGATATGGATACTCTCAACCGACCATCAGACTGAGCATGGGGACCCCAATAGAGGAATTAGGGGAAGGATGGAAGGAGCTGAAGGGGTTTGCAACACCATAAGAAGAACAATATCAACCAACAAGAACCCCCCCCTCCGCCTCCCAGACTTCCACTTATTAAAACACCAACCAAAGAGTATACATGGAGGAACCCATGGCTCCAGCTGCATGTGTAGCAGAGGATGACCTTATCTGGCATCAATGGGAGGGGAGGGCCTTGGTCCTGTGAAGGCTGGATGTCCCAGTATAGGGGAATTCGAGGGCAGGGAAGCACGAGTGGGTGGGTGGGGGAGCACCCTCATAGAAGCAGAGTGGAGGAGGGATGGGATAGGAGGTTTGCTTGTGGAGGGGAAACCTTGAAGATGGATAGCATTTGAAATGTAAATAAATAAAATAACCAATATAACCAATAAAATTCAACACTATAAATAGTTAATTTTATTTTGATGCCAAGTTCAGTTATTATTTTACTACTTTAGTTAGGATAATTTTGTCACACAAATCTGCCTTATCTTCACATCTAGTTGCTACTGTTTCTAAGATAGTCATAAAAAAACACTGATGTTGTGAAAATAGAGGGTTATTGTTTGGAGTTTCCTCAATGACCTATTATGTAATTTTAATTAATAAATTTTACATATGTGAGGATGAAAATTTTCCTTGAACATCCTTCTGAGTTTAGCACTTAATTCATTACTGAATTACCTCCACATTACTGAATTACTCATGATGATTGACAGGAAATATTAGAAAAGAGACATTTAACATAATGTGGTATACATGGGCAGTCTGAGGCCCTGAACACATATTTACCAGAGGACTGACTTGTCTAGCTTCAGTGGCAGAGGATGTACCTAGGGAAGGCAAAGGCAGTAGTAGAAGGGAGCACCCTCTCAGAGGCTGAGGCAAGGGGGGCAAAAAAGAAGTAAAGCATTTAGTGATCAAAACAATATAAAATAATTTTCTTAAAACTATATTGTGACAAAGTTCTTTTCTATTAATTTTGTTTTTATTGGATATTTTCTTTATTTACATTTCAAATGTTACCCCTTTCCAGGTTCCCCCCTCCCAAACCCACTATCCCTTCCCTTCTCCCCTGCTTCTATGATGGGAACTCCCTCACCCACCCACCCACTCTGCCTCTCTGCTCTCGAATACCCATACACTGGGCATCAAGCATTCAAAGGACCAAGGGCCTCTCCTCCTATTGAAGCCCAACAAGGCCATCCTCTGCTACATATGCAGCTGGAGCCATGGGTCCCTCCCTTCATTTGTACTCCTTGGTTGGTGGTTTAATCCCTGGGAGCTCTGGGGGTGTCTGGTTGGTTGATATTATTGTTCTATCTTTTGGGTTGCAAACCCCTTCAATTCCTTCAGTCCTTCCCCTAACTCCTCCATCGGGGACCTGATTGGGGACTCCGTACTCAGTCCAATGGTTAGCTGTGAGCATCTGCCTCTGTATTTGTCAGGCTCTGGCAGAGCCTCTCTAGAGACAGCTATATCAGGCTCCTGTCAGCAAGCACTTAGCATCCACAACAGTGTCTGGGTTTGGTGACTGTATATGGGATGGATCCCCAGGTGTGGCAGTCTTTGAATGCTCTTTCCTTCAGTCTCTGCTCCACATTTTGTCTCTGTATTTGTGACAAAGTTCTTAAGTCTCATGCCTTTTGTTTTCCTGACCCATGTATTCATCTTTGCTGCATGTTACCCTTCATCTATGCGTTTTCACCACACTTGAATTGGTAATGTTCTCTCTCCCCTTCACATTCCCAAGTCTGCTGTTTATTGTTTTATTCCTGGGCTTTAGGTGACATTGTTGGATTAGGTTCTAGCAGGATTGACATGCTTCACTTGTGTGATGTAGTGAATGCTGTGTGTGGGGGATAGTAAAGGGGACTGGACCCTCACACAGCTCACATAGCTCAAGGTAGGCGCCATCGTTCAATTATACTGCAATCACTAAACGTTTAGAACATTTGTAATCAGACAATATTGTTTCAAGATGCTGAAGTCAGTGCTTCCCTCTGAGTGCAAGTCTTCTGTGGGATAGTGAGCTGTGATAGGCAGCCTGGTCCTTAGTAGAACTCAGGCTTAAAACCCTGGTGACCCAGCAGGTGACTGCCACCTGCAAGGAACAGCAGGCATTTGGCCATGCCCCTTGGGCCCCTGACTCCTGTCAGGTAGTTACAGCCTCCCTCCCCCCAGAGGTCTGTGGTCATCAGTCATATAGGAGCAGCACCAAGCCTTTTCCACGTGCTGATAAGGTATCTCCAAGCTCTCAGACCTGAAGTACCTGTTGCTAGACCCTGACCCACCCCAAAACTGAATATAAGAGACTTATCTGGGAAGAATAAAGGTGTGAGAACTACTCAGTCATCTGAGAGCTTCTGTTATAACCGCTGTAACAGTGACACTTGGGAAAAGGTCTGCTCTCCCAGAAAGCCACCTGAAGATCCCCCATCCCCACCCCCCACTCCGCATTTCTCTCCACTCCTCTCCTTGATGGCTAGTGGAGATGACTCTCCCCTTTGCTTGAACCCTCTCACCTGGCCGGGGCCAGAGATCTCTGTGGAAAGCCTCTAGAACACAGACTCAGAGCCTTCCATGGGGATTCTCAAGTTCCTGCACAGCTCTTACATACTGTTAGGCTGTATCCTCCCTGCCTATCTCTCCCAGTGTTTTTACTTTAGTGTTCTGTGATTATGGAATGAATAAAGGACTTGCCTATTGAGGCTTTAATCAAAGTTTAATCTTAAAGAAGTCTATATCTAAATAGTGACAAGGTAGTTATTATAATGAAATATGGAAACGAGTCAGAGGATATGTCCCATTGGTGACTGGAAATTGGCTGGTAACATATGTCACACTGAAGGACAACAACTTCATAGACTCCTGTCAATGGAAAACCAAATGAGGAAGCAGTGATCCCTACAATACCTCCTGCACTTGGAACACGTCCCGGCGATCATCATTGTGCAGGGGTTGGAAATGGCTACTCCTTTACTGGTCTCAGAATTTTGAAGGGAAATAATGGGTGACTCAGGTCAGTAAACTACTAGCTTCCTGTACACTACAGGCATAAGCTTTTCATGGAAAAATTTTAAAAACTTTTCTTCTTTGTCAATGGAAATTTAGATTGTACTAAACAAATCCCTAAGTTTCAATTCTCTAGGCCTTTTTCTGTCTCTGTGTCTCTGTGCTCTGCGTGCTTGCGAGCACTCACAGGAATGTGTGTGTTTAGGCCAGGAGTCCTAGCTACCATTTAAGTAATTTACATAGTTAGATATACAGTCATTCTTTCTATTTTTTTTAAGATTTATTTATTTTTATTTATATGAGTACACTGTACCTGTCTTCAGACAAACCAGAAGAGGGCATCAGATTCCATTATAGATGGTTGTGAGCCACCATGTGGTTGCTGGGAATTGAACTCAGGACCTCTGGAAGAACAGTCAATGCTCTTAAACACTGAGCCATCTCTCCAGCCCCCCCCCAGTCTTTCTTTCTTTATTTTTTTATACTTTTCCCTCTCTCTCTCCTTTTTTTTCTTTTTTTCTTTTTGTTTTGCCTGATTCCCTGACCCATAAGCCCATGCTCCCTACTGTCTCTACCTCCACAGTGCTGGGTTTTAAAGAATATATCCTAAGCCCACCTTCTTTGTTGGACTGTTTGTTTTGAGCATCACCTCTGGTAGCTGAATTCAGGTACTCCTGCTTGCATGGCTAGCACTTTACCAACTGAAACAGTTCCTCAGCTCAAACTTCATATTGTGAATTGAAGAACTGTGAAACCACTAGACATTGTAATTTCACAGTCTGAGCACATCTTAGCTGGAAAAATTAAGACTTTGTTAGAGTAACCTGACAGCTAGAGACAAAAGAAAAGCCTGTGTCTTAAATAACTGAGGATTTTTAAATGTCAAGATTGCCTATCACTTGTTGCAGCAGAGAAAAATATACAGAGCTTAGATATCCACATAGCCTTGTTTAGGACTTATGTCAGTAAATGATGGTTTTGCTCTTGATTTTACCTTTCTGCCTTCATTTCCTCTACATCATAAAACAAGTAAAGTATTAGCATATATAAGTAACAATTTGGCACATGAAATGTAAGGGAAAAGATTACTAAGATATTCAGAAATAGGCGTAAATAGGTGTATAGGACATGTTAATGAGTGTCCATAATAGTATTATAACATTAAAGAAAGGAAAGATACAATGTTGGTAACAGAGTGAATGTATGAAATATTTCTGATGAGCTACATTGGAAACCTCACCAAACAAATCAGCAATCAATCCCAACATATTTCTAAAATGGTTCTTTTAAAAAAAAAAGGTTTGTTTATTTTTATCTTATACATATGACTGTTTTGTCTGTGTGTATGTCATCATACCATGTGTGTGCCTATTGCCTGGGAAAAGGGTTGGGTAACCTGGAATTGTATCAGAGAAAGCTGTGTGCTTACCATGTGGTGTTTGGATGCTGAGTCTTTGCCATCTGAAAGAGCAACAAGTACTTTGAACCACTGAGTCACATTTTGTAGCCTTCAAAATGCTCATATATACATAATTTTAATGAAACTTTTCTACTTCAAATTAAGAGGAAAAAAATCTCTCATTTGCATCTTTCCATTTTTTTGTGTTTCAGATCCAGATGTAGTCAAGTTGACAACCAAGAGCAGCCATCACACTGACTTGACCTAGATTTCAAGTTATACTAGTAAAGTGTAGTAGTAACAGAATGTCATCTGCACAAAAAAAGACTTATTGATCAATAGAATAAAGCTGAAACTGACAAAGGAACTGGTCTCCTACAGCCTCCTGGGTTACAGAATATTTGAACCTGTTTTTAGTTGGGTGTGGCTCAGCCTTTAGCACACACCTTTAATCTCTCTGGCTGGAATACAGGCACCCTCTTAGTACTCACATTTAATCCAGAACATTAAAAGTAAATTAGTTTGTAGAAGGAAGCACCCATATTTGAAAGTGATGCCTAATTAACTGAGTGGCAGAAAAAGTGACAAATCTTTAAAGATTTGCCAGAATAGGGCATGCTTAAATCACACAAGAAGAGAGAAGAAATGGAAGCTACTTAAGGGAGAGCAGACAGTACAGCAGAAGAGAGTAGAACACAGGGGTACAGTAGAGTTTGTGCAGAGCTGTACAGTAGAGTTGAGAGGGAGAGTAGAGCAGCTCAGAGGGAAAGGGAGACAGTCTTACTGGGAGAGTTTTACAAAGACAGATTTATAGACAGAAAAAGCTAGACACAGATAAAGACAGAACGAGCAGGAGAATGACAAGGAGCTAGAAAATTAGAAACAATTTCTAGAATAAGTTTGAGGCCAAGCAGACCAATTCAGAGACCTAGAGAGAAGGCAGGTTGAATAAGACAGCTTGGAGAGGAGTTTGAGCCAGAATAGCTGAGTTGAACTGGCCCAGCTAAAGTTCAGAAAGAGTAAGAAAGAGTGAGCTTATTCAGCAGCAAGTATCAGAGTCTGAAAATATTCGAGTACTAGATTACATTGTATGGAGGCTAGAAGCTTTCATACTTTCAGCAAGTAGAAGATATTTTTGCACACCTGAATGTTGAGTCAGTAGTAAGTCAGACAGGTTTTTGCTAGATTCCTAGCTGAGGGATGGTGAAATGACATCTTTTACAGGGGCACACGCAGATTTGCCTATGATTCACTGCGTTCCTCCTTGGGTGTCCGACTGTAGATTTCCATGAAAAGACATGCATGCTTTACTTAGGATTTCTGGTAAAGAGAAGACACTTCACACCTGTACAAGGCATACCTGACCTTTTCCTGGTAGCACTAGGTGAGACAGATAAAGAAGTAGAACCTGTATTTTCACTCTGTTGTGGGTGTTGCTTCTTGCTTGCTGTGTTGTAGTAGGGAAGTATTGCTATGATGCCACTTTTCCATTGTTAAGATGCTCTAATTACGCTCTTAACACTAGTTACACATTTAGAGCAGAAAAAAAAAGATAATTCTTAGGGAAGTAAACAGATGTGACCCAAGAGAATAACTTATATGAAGTCTCAGGTTCAAAAAAAAAGTTGAACATTTCTTTGGATGCTTCTCAGCCATTCAGTATTCCTCAGTTGAGAATTCTTTGTTTAACTCTGTACACTAATTTGTTTTAAATAGGGTTATTTAGTTCTCTTGAGTCTAATTTCTTGAGTTCTTTGTATATATTGGATATTAGTCCTCAATCAGATGTAGGGTTGGTAAAGATCTTTTCCCAATCTGTAGGTTGCTGTTTTGTCCTATTGACAGCGTCTTTTGCCTTACATAAGCTTTGCAATTTTATTAGGTCCCATTTGTCAATTCTTGATCTTAGAGCATAAGCTATTGGTGATCTGTTCAGGAAATTTTCCACTGTGCCCATGTGCTCAAGGCTCTTCCCCAGTTTCTTTTCTAAAAGATTCAATGTATCTGGTTTAATGTGGAGGTCCTTGATCCACTTGGCTAAGAAGCAGCTAAAGAAATGTTCAACATCCTTAGTCATCAAAGAAATGCAAATCAAAACAAATCTGAGATTTCACCTCACACCAGTCAGAATGGCTAAGATCAAAGACTCAGGGGGCAGCAGATGCTGGTGAGCATGTGGAGAAAGAGGAACACTTCTCCATTGCTGGTGGGATTGCAAGCTGGTACAACCACTCTGGAAATCAGTTTGGCGGATCCTCAGAAAATTAGATATAGGACTACCTGAGGACCCAGTTATACTACTCCTAGGCATATACCCAGAAGGTGCTCCAACTTATAACAAGGACACAAGCTCCACTATGTTCACAGGAGTCTTATTTATAATAGCCAGAAGCTGGAAAGAACCCAGATGTTCCTCAACAGAGGAATGGATACAGAAAATGTGGTACATTTACGCAATAGAGTACTATTCAGCTATTAAAAACAATGAATTCATGAAATTCTTAGGCAAATGGAAGGAACTAGATAATATCATCCTGAGTGAGATAACCCAATCACAAAAGAACACACATGGTATGCACTCACTGATAAGTGGATATTAGCACCAAAGCTCGAAATACACAAGATATAATTCACAGACCACATGAAGCTCAAAAAGAAGGAAGACCAAAGTGTGGATACTTCGGTCCTTCTTAGAAGAGGTAACAAAATACCCATGGGAGGACATACAAACACAAAGTGTGGAACAGAGACTGAAGGAAAGACCATCCAGAGACTGCCCCACCTGGGGTTCCATCCCTCATACATTTAGCAAACCCAGACACTATTGTGGATGCTAAGAAGTGCTTGCTGACAGGAACCTGATATTGCTGTCTCCTGAGAGGCTCTGCCAGTGTCTGACAAATATAGAGTGGACGCTCACAGCTAACCATTGGACTGAGCACAGGGTCCTCAATGGAGGAGCTAGAGAAAGGACTGAAGGAGCTGAAGTGTTTTGCAGCTCCATAGGAAGAACGACAATATGAACCAACCAGTATCCCCAGAGCTCCCAGAGACTAGACTACCAACCAAAGAGCACACATGGGGCAACCCATGACTCCATTTGAATATGTAGCAGAGGATGGCCTTGTTGGGCATCAGTGAGATAAGAGGCCCTTGGTCCTGTGAATGCTTGATGCCCCAGTATAGGGGAATGCCAAGACAAGGAAGTAGGAGTGGGTGGGTTGGTGAGCAGGGGGAGGGGGAAGGGATAGGGAGTTTTTGGGGGTGGGGGACCAGGAAAGGCAATAACATTTGAAATGTAAATAAAGAAAATACCTAATTAAAAAAAAAGTTGTGCTGCCAGTGGCATGACTCAGGAAGTAGTATACTATATGAATTGTATATGTCCCCTGGTTGTCCATAGCATTCCAATATGGATGTTAGAAAACATTTTCAGTGTACTAGAATAAAAATTGTATTGATACTTAAAATAGTTTCCCCATAGGTATAGGATAATTCTCAAAATATCCTGATTAAATTAAATAATCATTATTGTTACTAAATCAGGAATACCACCTCTCCACCTTAAATATTATACCCAGTAATCTTCAGAGTCAGGAAGTATTGGTCTATTCAGTTAGTGCTGCATGGAAGCCCCCAAAACACAATGTCAAAGCATGGACAAAGACTAGCCTGGATGTACTACTATTTGCTTGTTTATTTTTTCTTTATTTTTAAAACTAGGTTGCCATTAATCTTCCAAAAGTTTAGTATTAGCTCCAAATATTTTGGTAATTCACATTCTGTGGCATGGCCTTTGAAACAGGAAGTACTCTGGTTTACAGGCTCTGTGTAGCTTATATAATCTGATAAACAGTGTTCCCTTCATGAATTCCATTCTTTTAGAAAATTGTATTACATAAACTTCATGTGAAGTCTCTGTGATTTATTTCTGAATTTTATGTTGTTCATTTCCTCCTCTTCCCAATGTTAAGTGATATCATCAACAGAGAATATTACTTTCTGATCTAAGACAGAATATAGATAAGGGTTTTGCCTATTTCAAGATGATGATAAACAACTATATTACTTGAAACACTATAAGCATTAGAAAATGTTAAGTACCATGGATATTTCTGTTCTAGACGAGTTTTCAGGATGCTAGGGTTTCAAGGTCTTCCTCCACTATGTTTGCTGCTAATTACCAGTAGCTAGGGTGTGCTGACTACTGGTGAAATGCCATGTCATGAGACATCAGGATAGACATGTTAGTTCTCTCTGATAGGAAATGAGCAGTCACATGCACTACTGTACTTAGTCTAAAATTCTCTCTCTTAATTGTTTCTTCACAGATAGAATTCCAAAACAAACGTGAAATTATTTCATCCATGCAAATGAAACACTCTGGAGGGTGGCACCAAATACAGTGGAGAGAATATCCATTCATCCATGGTCATGTGATCAATTGGCACTGAAGTCATTACACCTGAGAAAAATAAACATCTAATTTCCATTATACATATGAACTATTCCATCACATTATTATAACAATTGTGCAAGGTGTATATATAGACAATAAATGTTAGAGGGCTGAAATAGATAAAGGATTTTTATAGAAGCCAACAATTTCAAATAACTAGTAACACATGATTATCCATCACTCTTTTGTGTTCTAAGAGAATGATACTTTAGGTTGAATAAAGCTGGAAATAAAGCTCATTAGAACCAGTGTTCTGCTTCCATTTAAATAAACAAAACTTTAACATTTGGACCATTACCACTATCCATGCTACCTAAGTATTTTTCATTCTCATAATTTTATTTCTCATCTTTTCAACTCTGTAAGTAGTTACTGTATTAAGTCATATTTTAACTAAAATCAAAATTGACATTTAATTTAGCATTATGCTACAGTAAGGAAGAGGTTATGTTGGTTTTTTATTCATAGCTTATGATAATTTTTACTTTCTGAAAAAAAGTTTTTTAATTTATAAATGGTTAAAAGATAAAATATATTATGTAGTGACATATAAAGTGTTATTGATATATAAAAACAAAGTTTGGCTTTTACATACGGCATTTTTGGCAGAAATTTTAGAAATAATTCCAAAAATAATCACTTTGTTTTAATATTAGATTGAAAATGTGGGTTTCTTTTCTTAGTTTTCTCACTACCATTGGAGATAATATTGAACTTACCTATTTTATTTTTGTACTATAGTTTTACATTTTTGAATAATCGCTTTTATTTCATACTTGCTTTCTGACTTCAACCTTCTTTCCTCACTGGGTAATCTTTCGTTTTTATTTATATTTTCACATTTCCTTTTCTTCTGATGCTGTCTGCTCAGTTTCAATCACATATAACCTGGAAGGATTGTTTACTCATTAACACTTATTGGCCTTGTCTTAGAAGACTGAAAGTTTCTATTATATTTTTTAATAACATAGCAATAATATTGATCTACTGTCTTTTATCCTAAAAGATTAAGTTTCTTTTTATGGCATTCTTATTTGATTATTAGACATGTTCTTTAGCTCCCACATAGTTAGCATAACTAATTTTCTATAGCAAGCAATTAATGGAGATTTGTATATGTAATGTGTTGCATTTTAAAGAGAAATTTAACCATAGCTCCCCAGATATGATGTTTTATCTAACTTCCTCTACTGTTCAAACTTGATGTTTTTAGGACAATTTTGTTTGCTAAACCTCCCATTAAATGCTATTTTCTGAGATAATTTAAATCATGTTTATATACCCAATAAGGAAATTTTCGTCAGCAATGGACTGCATAAAAGCATGGAAGTCTCATAAAATTATTGTGTGGCTACAGCTAAAGAATCCTTATTACTTAGAGATGCTCTGTGATTTCATAGTGTACACATTAATGATATGTTTTTCTTAGTGCTGGTGGAAGCTATTCTGTGGTGATGCAGAATAAGTCTTGGCCCACTCTAATGTGTGCAGTATGCAGTATCTTATTCTTAATGTTTTTTTGAGGTATGAATTATACTATACTATTTATTGCTTTATAAAATAATACTGTCTATATAAAGGTTGCCACGATTATTGTGTTGTGATACTCCAGATGAGTTCCATATTTGATATTTGTGATCATGTTTTTTTCTTTTCTTGTATTTTATTTCATGCTACTTTGTTCATTGTATCCCTAAGCATGTAGAACCACCTTGTCTTGCTTCTAAGCATTCCGCTCTACCACTGCTATACAAACTAAAGTGGTTAAAAGACTGGAAAGTTGGAAAAATAGTAATGTTCACTGTTTACCAATCAGGCGTGCCCCATTACACTGTATCAAAGACCATGAAAGATTAAAAGTGTAGACAGATGCTTAGATAGCCATTCATTGATGGTAGCAAGAGTAACACAAATTCATTGAGGATGGGTTTCTATGCTGTGTGATGCTGACCTCTGAGCATAACACCTGTTAGCATCTCTATTTGTGCAGCTGTGATTACATGAAAGAGATTCTCACAAGTGCCTCTGTTTATATTTCCCTATAGAAGAAGTTAGGGGAAAATTGGAGTCGAGCCAGGATTTTAGCTACAAAAAAAAAATACAGAGAATTTCTATTTTTATTTATTTTTATGATCATTTTAACAAAACTGAATCATTTTCCTCCTGGAACCTCCCACATGTTGCATGTCTTCTCCCTTCAACCTTCATATTTCACCTCTTATGTTCTTCTCAAATTCATGGCATCTTATTCTTTGGTTGTTACGTGTATATGAATAAACATATGATTATAACTTGCTCAGATGTTTTGATGTTGTTTGTATGTATATAATTTCTGGATTGACCGCTAACTGTTCTGAAAAGTGAAGCAATTATGAAAATAGAAAGGATTCTTTTCTTACTAGTGCTGTTTGTTTGTTTGTTTTGCTGCTTCTTACTTCTTTGCTGACCAGCTTATACTCATGTGAGGTTGAGAATTATAATATTGGATAGTTAAACTATTGTATAAGGTATATGTTTTCATTAAAAATATTAAACACATTGTTTAAGGAAAAGTAATGAGATGTTGAGTAGCCTCCCAAATGATTTTACTTTAAAATAAATACACTTCCATATTAAGTAGGACTCTACTAATATTCACTTCCAGTACCACTTGGGCATGCTTTTCCTAACCTTATCAGATGTTTCTGGTGCTTATCACAAACTTGAAGTCATCTAGAAATATGTTCTATTCTTCTATTTTGTATTGTCTTTGTCAGAAAAAGTAGGAGGCATTCAATATTTAATGAATTAAGGAATATCTCCATGGATCAGCACATACAGTTCTACTATTCTTCAAACTCTCTCTTTGTTTAGTTCAAATATTTTGGACATCAATGCTTAGAGCAGGTACTGGGAGTAGCATGAGTAGATACTAAAGATGTTAAGTATTCAAAGTGTCTAGAAACAGGTTAGATTTCTATGAAGTAAAGGAAGGAAAAATAACTGGTCATTTTGTCAACAAACAACCAAACGACAACGACAACAGCAAAGCAGTCATCCTTAGGTAATCAGATAGAAATGGTTGGTAAGTGACCATTGTTCGTGCTTTCTATGTTTCTGTACATCCCTTTTATTTCTTTATGCATCAATGAAAATGCTTAAATGTAATGAAACAGACAAGAAAAATTAGAAAGGCTCTTTGAACTACTTCATATTCCTACTGTCCTTCATGTAAAAAGTCTATGAACCACAACAATAACAAGCATGGAAAGATATTCTCCATTATGTAACAATTGAACCTATATCTCAGTGGTATCCTGCTTGGTCTTAGGATCCACTCAATAGAAAGGAATTTTATTAATTAATTAAAAGAAATAAAGGGTATGAAGTCGAAAGAGGAAGGTTTTGCAAGTAGATCCATATAGAGAAAAAGAAGGTGTATGGAGGGGATGGATCTGATCTTATTTCATTGTATAGATTTGAAATTCTCCTGTAACAATTTAAAGTAAAACAATTACATTCTCTATGATATTCTTCTTCATTTTAATATGAATTAAACGATGGTAATTGGAGAGCCTCAATATTTATAAATCTAGCCAACCACTCTAGCTAGTAAGCTCATGGACTCTAGGGAAGAATTTACCACTGCCTCCTCTCTAAGCTAGTACAATGTCTAACTGACTTCTAAATACTTATCCTTACACCCGACAAGAAAGGAAGCTCTCCCCTCTCATCAAAGAAAAAAAATTATTACAGAAATATACAGCTAGTCAAATGCAGCACATATAGCCCTATTGCTATACCTATGGGTTCAAAAACATTAAAGATGGGGCAGAAAGATTGTAAGAACCGAGGTATTGGATGTGAAATGGTTACCTCAGTATGTGAGGAAGCAGAACCATCAAAATAGCAACAATAAGGTCACCTAAAAAAAGACTTCCATAATGATAATACCAGTTGGCCTGCCAACACCTCATAAGGCCCCCTCTAGAAGATGTGCTAAAAACAATGAATTTCTCAAGAGAGAAGGAGTATCAGTTTTTGACAAGGATGATCCCCCTGATAGTTTACCCAAATCTAAGTCAATGTAAAGCACATATATATACAAGCAACATTACATGGATATATATGTGTGTGTGTGTGTGTGTGTGTGTGTGTGTGTGTGAGATATGTAGAGTAATGGTCAGATGGTCAGGGAGGCATAGTAATTGTTGTAGGGGAAAGGGAATTGTGTTGAGATGTTGTAAACATAGTATTCATATATAAAGTTCTATTTTTATAATACTTTTATTCATTTTATGTGTATGGAAGTTTTGCCTGCATATATGTCTGCTCTGTGCATGTGTGATAGAGACCAAAGGAGGGCTTCAGATCCCCTGGAACTGGACTTATAGACATTTTGAGTAGACACATGGGTCCTGGGAACTTAACCCAGGTCCTTTAGAATTTCAGCCAATGCCCTTAACCATTGAGTCATCTCTCTAGCCCCATTAAGTTCTTAAAAATTAAAAATTTAAATTTTCAAAACTACCTTTTAGAATTTATATTAAAATATCCTACTATCTCAGGTAGTACTATGTCCAATTTTCTGAGGAAGTGTCAGACTAATTTCCAGAGTGGTTGTACCAGCTTGCAATCCCACCAGCAATTGAGGAGTCTTCCTCTTTCTCCACATCCTCACCAGCATCTGTTGTCACCTGATTTTGGATCTTAGCCATTCTGACTGGTATGAGGTGGAAACTCAGGGTTATTTTGGTTTGCATTTCCCTGATGACTAAGGATAGTGAACATTTCTTTAGGTGCTTCTCAGCCATTCTGTATTCCTCAGTTGAGAATTCTTTGTTTAGCTCTGTACTCCATTTTTTAATAGGGTTATTTGTTTCTCTGGAGTCTAACTTCTTGAGTTCTTTGTATATAGTGGATATTAGTCCTCTATCAGATGTAGGATTGTTAAAGAACTTTTCCCAATCTGTTGGTTGCTGTTTTGTCCTATTGACAGTGTCCTTTGCCTTACAGAAGCTTTGCAATTTTATGAAATCCTATTTGTCAATTCTTGATCTTAGAGCATAAGCTATTGGTGATCTGTTCAGGAAATTTTCCCTTGTGCCCATGTGCTCGAGGCTCTTCCCCACTTTCTTTTCCATTAGTTTCAGTGTATCTGGTTTTAAAAAATATATCCTACTAACAATTTTGTGAATAAATAGAAAATCTGAAAATGCTAGACAGATAAAATAGTTTATTGTTCCATAAAAGACACATTTAAAAGATTACAGAAAGAAAATGTATTATTATAAAACTCAGTTATAAACATATATAAGAGTATATTGAATATATTAGTTAGTCATATATTGTCTATAGAGGAGGGTAATAGTACAAATTAGGTTCATCACAGAAAGCACTTTTACAAAATAAAAATATATTGGCTCAACATGTACTTTGAAGGCCAATGCCATTTTAAAGAGTTATTCATTTTAATTGTATGTTTTGAGTGATTTTCTGCATGAATGCAAATGCACTACATAAGTGACTGTTACGTGCAGAGGTAAGAAGTGGGAACCTTGTGTCCTGGAACTGAAGTTACAAATGATTATGAGCTGCCATGATGTGCTGGGCAGAGTGATGCATGTTAAGGGGGGAGAAAGTGAAGATACCCAAAGTACTAGGCATTTTTACATTATGTTTGGACTGCCTCACATGTTTTGAGTAATGCAAAATGAACAAGAGGACAGAAACACATATGGAGATACAAAAGTTTAAAACTAACAAGAATCATTAAATATTTTTGCCTTATATTTTCCAAGTCACAGAATAACAGAACTAAGTCATTTTCATGAAAAATGTGTACAGATACAAAGTTTTGATCCATCTGTAAAAACTGTACCAAAATAACTCGATAATCACAAGTCATAAAACAGCAAAAATGTCTCCACTGTACAGACAAGTTTTTTGCATAATCAACAGAGACTTTTGAGGACCAGGTGTCTATCACACAGATGGCATACTGATCTCATTTATCACCACTGCAGCATCCCATCAAGCACCCAGCAAATGTGCTAGCTCACATATTTTCATAGTAATCATCATTGTTTAAATTTTTGTTATATTATGACAAATTCAAACATTTTATTTAGCTTGGAAATAATTTTGCCTTACCTGATTTATATTAAAGTTGTCTTAATTCCCAGTTTACTAGATAACCTTAATTTTATCATGAAATTGTTTACTAAGCTGAAAAGTAAATTGTAAGAATTGATGAGTGTATCTGGAATACATTGTGTATTATCTCTGGTTTTACATAGATGAGCTTAAAGAGACCATGTATATAATACGATGGGATTTCGCTTGGTTTGATCTTATATAGGTATTATTCAGGTGACCATAGCTGATGGGAGTTCATATTTTTAACCACTGCTCATGACCCATTATATTTTACAATCTTTTTTCTTTTTTAAATTAAATTATTTTATTATGTTCCAAATATTTCCCCACTTCTCTGTCTCCCCTCTCAGAATTCTTCATCCCATTCCCTCTCCCCTTTGCAGGGGAGGATGGAGTGAAGATATTTTACATTCTTTGTGTGTCTTCTTCTGCTGTGCTGTCTGCATCTTGCCATGGGGTTGATAAGAGCTGCCCTCCTTTCCCTAAGTAGCTAATAGCAGTCAATAAATAGCTTCTGAAGGAAGGAGAATCATTTTTCTTTGGGAGCATGACCAATAGAATGTTGCCCATGATCCCGCAAATGTCACCTTACCCATGCTTATATGGACATCACTAGCTGGAATGAGGGAGTTATTAAAAGGGAGAAAAGGATATGAAGTTGAAACAGGAGTGCTTTGCAGGGAGATCCATAGAGAGAAAAAGAGAGTGTATGGAAGTGATGGACATGATCTTATTTCATTGTATAGATTTGAAATTCTCCTATAACAATTTAAAATAAAATAATTACATTCTCTATGATCATCTTCATTTTAGTATAAATTAAAACATGTTAATTAAAGAGATTCAATATTTGACATTTATGAGAATTTAGAACATGTCAACTGTTATGTTTATGTAATATATCCTGTTTTTCACAAAAGACATCCAATGATGACTGTCCCTGAGGGACACAAAGGCTAATATGATGCTGCATTTTCTCATACAAAAAATTTGCTACTGAGATGTTTTATAATCTAATACATGGACCACATTAATTTATATGTTATAATAAATCAGAAAAGTTGCTGTAGCTCTTCCAAACCTGTTCTAGCCCATTGAGTGGTAAATGGGGCAAAAGTGCTCTTAATTAAATTCATATGTGGTAGCTTTTCTAACTAGCAATAAATGAGGATATTCAATGTTTTCTCTCCATTTCCTAGGAATATGCAACTATTTTCTCTAAGTGTTATTTATCTTGAGAAAGTAATTATAATAATTAAAGTATATATTATAGTGCATTTGAAAATGAAATGTTAAACGTGTCCTTAGCAATTCAAAAAGTATAAATCCTATGTAGTGGCTAAACTCACCAAGGGCTCATTATGTGACTATATTTTCTAACAGATTTTACTTTACAGAAATTTTTTTTCGGTGATTTTGCCCATACATATTTGTACTTAACTGGACAAGAATGCACCCAAGTTTTAAAATATTCACATTTTTTTTACAGCATAAACAATATTTTATAAAGTTAGTGAACTGTAAAAGAAAGAATGGTATCTCTTGACAAGAAAAATGAAGTGATCATTTTACTTAGAAGCTAAACATGTTTCTCCATTTAGTTTTCTGTATATATGTAAATTACTGCCAGGCTAATGACTTTAGATTCAGCTATGTCTTCAATTTCTCTGTATATGAAAGTCGCAGCATAATTTTGCATACAAGGTTATATTTATGATACTTTTTACTTATGAGAAAAAGTAAATAATATAAAGTTAATTAGCTAAATAGATATTATTTTATTCAAGTCTCTGCTTGGAGCTTAGGATAAAGAGCCCCCCTCAAAAAAGTGAGCACTAGTTGGTATTTCCTGAATGAATGGACAAAGAAGGGGTATGGCCAATTATCTAGGCCTCTTTGGAAAGCACTTTTCCAAAGATTGTAAACAGAGAACCCAAAACTATACATCATTTTCTTATATCATTGAAGCTCCCATTAGCTAAATCAATTTCATAAAGATACAAAAGATGTGTAATATATCACCTGGAAATTGACATCACAGTATGATCTAAGCACAACCCAATGACAGATGAGAGATGTATCAATAATGAGTGTTTCATAAAATACATTCAACCATAAATCACCACCAAAATATAATATATACTACAATTTACATGTTGTTGTTCTTTCAACAACTCACTGTAAATTTCATACACAACAGCAAAACTAAAAGTGCTGAAAAAATGAGACCCAATATTAGGCACTTATGTCATGAAAGTTGGGGATTGACACCCGTACCAATGGAGTAGGTTGATGCATTGAATTTTGGAGGAACTTTTGTTTGTTGTTTCAAGAGCATACATTTAATTAGTCATCATCCTTTTCCTTATTCATTCTGCTGTGAATGTCTAATACATCCCTTAAAAATTTTCATACCATGTTTGTTACCACATTATTAAATGTGCTAATTAACTACATTATCATTACAATTATGTTATTAAATAACATAATCTTATGTTAATTAAAGGATTTATAAAACTATAATTAATTATTCATTAAATAAAACAGAGTTGGTGAAAAATGAATACCACATACTCTTTCTAAAATTATTTACTCTTTTTGCTCATATTACTGTTTTTCAAAAGGATAAACTTTCTTGACATTTTCTTCAAGTTGACATTCAGTAAAGGCTACTGATATTACATTAACAATGAATCAGTCATCAATAGACATTCAATACAATAGCAAATATTCAGTTCTATTAATAGTATTGTATCTGTAGAACTTATTTGTCAGTAGAAAATATAAAAAATATATTTTGCACACACATTTATACAAAACATCATAAGGACTTTGCTGAAGAACTTAGGTTGACCAAAGCATACATTTGGCATGGACTTTGCAAAGTGAGCAATTTCCATGATACCTAGCAACTGAAGCTGAAATTCAGCGGGCACGTGCATTGTTTGATGTAGTTTAGTGGACAAAAAAATTCATCAGTTTTGCTTAAAGAATGGTCTTTCTTAGAAGGGGGACCAAAATACCCATGGCTCACAGTCAACCAATGAATCGAGCATAGGGTCCCCAATAGAGGAGCTAGTAGGGAAAGGACCCAAGGAGCTGAAAAAGTTTGCAGCCCCATAGGGTATCAATAATATGTACCAACCAGTATGCCCAGATCTCCCAGGGGCTAAACCACTAACCAAAGAGTACACATGGAGGGACCCATGGCTCCAGCTACATATGTAGCAGAGGATGGCCTTGTTGGACATCAATGAGAGGAGAGACCATTGGTTCTGTGAAGGCTCAATGCCCCAGTGTAGGAGAATGCCAGGTCAGGAAAGTGGGAGAGGGAGTTGGTAAGCAGGAGGAGGGTGAATGAGATAGGGGGTATTTGGAGGGGAAATGAGGAAAGGGGATAACATTTGAAATGTAAATAAAACAATTTAAAAGAAAAGAATGAGTCTCAAATCCAGGGAAAGTTCCTGTCAGTTAAATAGATGGGCTATCTTACAGAAGGGCCCAACTTTTACTTTTCCACGTTTTCCAAGCACTTAAAAGAATACAAGCTACCTCAAAGAGGCTCCAGGGTGAATACTTGATAAAACAATAGACATGGTGCTCATTAGAGAGGAATGGCACTTTATGGATCTTCCAGAACTCTCAGGCCAATTTATTGACTTGTGGAAACCCCTAAAATGCAAATGTAGTTCTTTCTATAATGTGAAGAGCAGCCGAGTAAGTAAATTGAAAGAAGAGTTTAAAAATTGTCTCATATAATTTGCATTTATTTTATTATTTTTAATCATTTCATTCACGGGTACACTATTTAAATCATTTTTATCCCAGCGTTTCTTCACACCAATGTCTTCCATACCCTCACATCCTCTCAAATGGATAGCCTCTTATTCCTTATATTTCTATTTCCATACCATAATCTGCTGTTGTTTCATTCCCTTCTTTCCTCACTCCTTCCCTTCCTCTTCCTTCCCTTCCTTCCTCTTTCTTCCTTCCCTCCCTCCCTCCCTCTCTCCCTCCCTTACTTCCTTTCAAATTTCTTTTTACTTTGAACCTTTTTTACTCTGGTAAGATGAATCACAAAGTAGTTTTAATTTGTACTTCTTTGATTTGAAAGATGTTGAACATTTAAAAATAGTTCATAGCCATTTGTCTTTCATCTTTTAAAATCTCTGTTTTTTCAATAACCCTTCATTTAGTTGTTTGGTTTTTTTCCTGTTAACTTTTTAATTTTTCTTTTAATTTTATGTTCTTTGTATATTATAATCCTTTGTCAGAATTCTGAGTTATATCCAAAAGTTATTTTGTGGTAAAATATTAGTGAATATATATATTTATTGCCTGTTTTGGTTATATTTAAATTATCTACTATATTATTTTTAACTTTGGTAGGTCACTTACTTTTAGAAACTATTAATTTCTTTGGTATTTTCAAGTTTAGTGGAGTATAAAATTTTGTTGCATTCCAAATGTTGACCCCTTTCTTGGTCATCAAACCCTGACCCTATTACTGATGCCATTTTGTACTTGCAGATAGGAGCATACCATGGCTATCCTTTGAGAGGCTATACCAGCAATTGACTGAGACAGATGCAGATACTTATAGCAACCCATTGGAGTAGAGAATTTTTAAATAATTTGCTTAGGCTTTCTGACTTTATTTAGTGTCTATCTTAATGCTCCTATATCATCTTGAATGCCATTAGTTTGGGTCTTTATTTCTTTTGGTTAATTGACATAAAGGTGTCTCAATTTTAAAAATCTTTTCAAAGAACTGACTCATAATTTCATTGTACTTTTTGCTTGTTTTTTTGCTTCTTCATCTGTTTCCATTTCATTAACATCAGGCCTGACTTTTATTGTCTCTTCCCATCTGTTCTTTTTGGAAGTTTGTGTTTTTTGATCTAAGACTTCAGATGCCACATTGTGTTGTTAACCTAAGATTTCTCCGTTGTTTTCACATAGGTACTTAATGTCATAGATGACTGCTGGACCTATTGTTTTTGTGGCACATAAAATTGTTATGCTTTGTCTCAATTCTCATTCATTACTATTACTACTTAATGATATAAATTAATATTTTGCTATATCATATATTTTACATAGAAATAATTTTATATATTAAAATACTATATATGATTATATATATAATATTTAGCAGGTAGTAGGTAATAAGTAATAGGTAATATGTAATATATAATATGTAATATATAATATGCAATATGTATTATGTAATGTATAATATGTAATATGTAATATATAATATGCAATATGTAATATGTAATGTATAATATGTAATATGTAATATGTAATATACAATATATAATAATTTATATAATTTTTTCTAGACTTATTGGTTAACTCAATTAACATCCAGTTATGTCTTTTGTTAGCCTCCATAAGTCTGACTAAATTATTTTTTGTTGTTGTTGCTATTGCTGTTATTGTTTATGTCCAACTTTACATTCATGATCAGATAGTATGAAGGATATTATTTCAGGTTTTCTAAGTTTATTGAGACTTACCTTTTATTCTAATATGTAGTAGATTTTGGAAAAGTGCTTTAAGTTTTGAGAAAAAAGTATTTTCTTTCATGTTTTAAAGGAAACTCATAAATACATAAATACAACCTGTTCAGTCCAAGCAGTACACATAGCATTACTTGTATGCATGTTTTCAGTGATGACCATCTGGTATTGGAAAAGCAATTAGTGTGTTCTTCCCTAGTTAAGACTATTTCCCCAGCTCTCAGCACTTCTTGGTTTTCTGTAGTTCTTTGTCTTAGGTTGAGGCCTCCTGAGCTATCCTACATACACATCGGCATGTCATTGGTGCCTTTCTTTATCAGGTCCTGTTTTGGCAGTCATATTGTTGAAACTTTATGGGTTTAGCTTCTGACATTCTAGGAGACACAGTCTCAGCAACCTCCCTGTACCTCATCTTCTTAAAATCTTGCTGCTTCCTCTTCCACAATTAACCCAGAGTCTTAGATGTAGAAGTTATTTTGTAGATGTCTCATATGGGAATGTGTTCCAGAACTCTGCTTTTTTTTTTTTTTCAGTTGTAGTTTTTTGTAATCATCTCTCTTGTAGAATATTTTCTTGATCTGGAGTGAGGACTACACTTGCTGTGGATATGAGGAACATATTTAGAAAGTAGTTATGAATTATGTAAATGGGTTGTTGTAGGTCCTTCCCGAAGATACATAACTTCACTAGTTCTATGTAGTTGGCAACATTTATATCAACAAACATTATTTCTCTTGTATTGAGTGTATTATTTCCTCTCTAATTAGAGAGCTGTTTATTCAAGGAACGAATATCACTACTGCATCCTTAGAGTTATTATGGAATTCTACTCACTGTTGTAGTTCATAGACTAGGTAGAACTGTTGACTGTTTCCTCCTTTGGAAGCTTGCAAGACACTTTTTGGTACCATGAATAGTAGTTCGCAGATAATAGGCAGTTCCAGCTCAAGAGAAAGCTCTGTGCTTGAAACACATTGTGTCTTATACATTAAGCACTTGCCTTTTACCTCTAGGAAGCAAACAAGAGAGTAGAAATAGCATGTATGTTTGGGATTCTGTGGGGCAACCCTTTAACAGGGCTTCCTATGCTTGGGGTTGTGTTTTGTTTAGGTGGGCTTAATTCTTGAAGGGAACATTGTCAACCTAGATGAGAAAACTTCACTTAAACTATTTCTCTCTCTCTCTCTCTCTCTCTCTCTCTCTCTCTCTCTCTCTCTCTCTCTCTCTCACACACACACACACACACACACATACACACACACACACACACACACACACACACACACACGGGGGGGGTCATGGGAGTGTGGGGATGTGGGGGTGTGGGAGAGAGAAATAGAGAGAAACAGAGACAGAGAGACAGAGAGAGGCAGAGAAACTTAGAGAGAGATTTATGTGTACCATATATATTTTTATGGATTTTTTTTTGCTTTAGGTGAATAACTAATAGTATGATTCTTTTGAATTTTTGAGATATCTTTACTAACATTTTACTTTCCACCCTCCTTCTTCTGTACTTAGCTCCCTCCCAGTCCTTTCCTATTTCCTTAATTAGATCACTTGTACTCCTTTATTCTCTTTCCTATGGTTCTCTAACATGTCTACATCTGCAATGGTGCAATTTTACTTTCCTGGGTACTGCAGGTAATTGATGGCATATACTCTCATCCAAATATTTGATGCTAGGGGCCTCTGATGAGAAATAACTTTGAATGTCTATTGTTCTTGTATTATCTTTTCTACTTTCATTCATTTACCTGCAAATTATATTTCATTTTTCTTCACAGCATAATAGTCATCCGTGGGGTATGTATACCACATTTTCATGATCCATTCTCCATTTGTATGACATGTAAGTTGTTTCCATTCCTTAATGTGAATAGAACTGTTATGAGTTGCTATTGTGGACAGAACAGCAGTGACTTGGGCAGAACAAGTACCTCTGGTGTACTATTTTGATTCCTTTGGATATATGCCAAGCAGTGGGTCATAAGGTAGATTTATTTTTAGCTTCATGAGAATTGTCCATCCTAATTTCCATAGTACTTACATCATTTTGGAATCTCACATTGAATAAGAGTTTCCTTTTCTCTTGCATTTGTTGTCAGTTGTTTTGCTGATCTTTGCATTCTGCCTAGAGTAAAATGAAATCTCAAAATTGTTTTGATATCTACTTTTTATACTTGTTGGAGATGAGGAACATTTTTTGAGACAATTCTTAGAGATTTTTCTACTTTTTGGAAGTCTCTGTAAAGTTCCTGAACCCATTTTTGAATGGGTCACTCATTACATTGTTTGATTGACTGACTGATGGATTGATTGATTGATTGTTTGATTTTTAGTTCTCTATACATTCTGGATTCTCTGTCAGATGTATAGCTAACTATGATTCTCCCCATTCTATGGAATTTCTCCTAACCTCTTGATTCTTCATAGCAGTTCAGGTCTTTTAGATATCAAAGTATATTTTCCAAGCTCCTCTAGCTGTTAAAGTTTCTTTTGGAATGTCAACTATTATTGTGGTGAATTTTCCTTTTTCTGTGCCATTTCTTTTCACTTTACAAGTTTAAATGTACTTATAAATTTATGTGTGGATACATATATGTTAAAAAGTAGTAACTAAAGAGTCAGAAAAAATAAATTTGAAAAAAGTAGGGGAATACAAAAAGATCTGGAATAAAGGGTGGATGAAAGGATGTAAATGCAATACTCACGAAATTCTCAAATAATAAAAATGAAAAACCCCCATGAAAAAAAGCATGCTTTTTATTTACATTTTGTGTAGATGGGTTTATGTTTTGGAGTCTATTTTAGTTTATTTATTTTTGATCAGATGAGTGTTTGTCCAACATTGAAAGTCATGTAAAAATTGGCTATTCAATCTCAATAATAATGTCTTTTATATTATTATTTCAGTGTTTTGTTTTAAGTAAAAATGAAGTTTCAAAAAGTACAAAGGCCTAATCAACAAAATTATCTGTTTGCATAGATAAAGTGAAAAAAGGAAAAGAAGCAAGTATCCGGGTATACTAAAAAGAAATAAGGACTTCACATAGAGAGAAACACCATGCAGTGTCTTACCTTAGAGTAGCTGCTATGGATTCTAGATAAATACAAACAATGTATGCAGTGTGGTATGGTCTATAATTAAGTGTTCCTCCCAAGTTCATGTGTTGAAATTCTAACCCACAGGGTGTGCTACTAAGTGATGAAGTCTTTGAAAGTGATTATTTGTGTTTGACAGAAGTCTTACTGATGGGATCCTTGTCTTTATAGAAACTATCTAAGAGATTGTCGTTGCTCTACTCTCTCTACAAAGACACAGAGACCATATTACACCTGTAAGAAGGTGATGTTGAGCTAGAAACTTGCTTTCCTGCAACATTCATTACCCTCTATTATCAGCCTCAGGAACTATGAGAAACAAGCTCATTTTGCTTCTGAGACATTCTGTTTATGATATTTTCTTATGGGTAATGACTAGACTAAGACAGATACTCCTCTTATGCTTATATGAAGGGATTCTGATCCTTAGGAGTGTAAAATCTTTATATACTTATTTATCCCTTGAATTAAACCAACAATGAGGGCAATAATATTGGAACAGCCTATGTGGAGTTGTAGCATGAAGGAAAAATCTTGTCCACTGAGTAGGACAGAATTCAACACAGTGGACATGGTGCATTGAAACCATTCTTTGTCTCAAAGGAAAAGAGGAGTGACTCTCAAGTCTAATTTTCTATTTGATGTCATCTACAGAAAGAATGGAGATAATGTCCAAAGAAACTGAAGGGAAGATTTTATCTAACATAGAGATGCCTCATTACAATGAATTATCTCTAATCATCTTGTTACTTTATCAGAAAAAAAGATTTTTTTCATTATATCCATATGTTACCCTGAAGTTTTCTTGCTCTCTGAATATATTTTCAAACATTGCAGTGTTTGTAGCAGTAATTTGGCAGCATTGGCCACCCTGGTGAACTCAGTCATTACTCAGAAGCAGCATTTAATCTCTGTTGGAGTATTCAGCATGCAGGTCTGTTTGCTTCTGCTGCATCTCTGCTCTCCTCATCTATGCCTCAGTGATTCCAGCTATGTGCTGATGCATTGTGAGAGGATTTCTTTTGCCTTCACTTGAAATGAAAAACACCAGCTGTTCAGATGTCTTGTTTTACATCTGCCCTCTCAGCCTGTTCTGCTTTCTAAATTCACAATTCTATCAACATCCTTAACATTCTTTCCAATATAATTGGGTCAGGATGTTAGAATTAATTTGACTGCTACCACTGCTTAATCTCCTATCAGATATTTTTTTTTCAATTTTTCTCTGTTAATGACTCTCTGGTTCATTTTCTTCTGTCTATTTGACCTGCCATGACAAGATTCTCCAATCTCTCCTTTTTTATATTTGCATTTATCATACAAGTAATATCTACACTGTTTCTAGACTAATACTTTTTAAACATTGCTTTCCACACCATATTCCCTTGATTAAAACCTTTTGCTACAACTGAATAGGCTAGCATATTAAATTCAAATGTCTAGACTTCTTAGGTAAGATTTCTGATTAGTCCAAAATTTCTCATTAACTGTCATCTGACACACTTAATACTCATATATGCAGATGTATGAATACCTGTAGGGATTCTGTGATGTATTGTCTAAAGGAAGTGTGTTAAAGGAAGTATGTTAAAGCAGGCATACTGTCACAGAATTATAAACCTAGCACTGTGCATATTGGGCCTGCAGGTTGATAAGTTCAAGGTGTAACAAGTTTCCAGACAAATACGTTTCCATAAAACATTGTTTCAAAAATGTAAAATTGAAAGCGACATTTATTCAGTCATATGTCTTTTAAGCTATATATGTTTGCTTTCATTAGTACATTCATTCAGATAAATTTTTATTAATTATGTTCTTTGTCTGATTGCTAAATGAATACAATGAATAAGGATTAAATTAATCACTAATTCTCTATTTTATTTTTATATTTATAATAGAACTATATAATTTCTTCCCATTGTTTTCTTTTCTCCAACCCCTCCTCTCTCTCTCTCTCTCTCTCTCTCTCTCTCTCTCTCTCTCTCTCTCTCTCTCTCTCAAGTTCATAGCACCATTTTCTTTACAATCTAAACACATAAGTATTTTTGAATTTTATATATATATGATTGTTCACTTAGACTTTGACAAGCAATTGGTGAATTCTTTCCTGGGAAGACCATTTCTCTCATTTTCAGCCTTTCCAGTTGCCTGAAGATCTTTGTCTAAAATTGAAGCCCTCTGGGCCTTCTGCCTCCCATGTTAGCCTGTTCATTGCTGTCATCCTTGTTCAGGTTTATTTAGGAAGCCATGTTAAAGTATTTAGGAAGCCATGTTAAAGAGAATCCCAGGGTGTTGCCTCTCTGACATTCTAAGATATACAAATTCCCTCTTTCTTTAAACCTTACAAACTCTGTCTGAAACTCTTCAGCAATGACTCATGAGCCTTAAAATTGTGTCCCAAGTGCATATACAATGTGAAAATATGAGCCACAATACTTTTTATTCTCTGCATTTTAATAGGCTGTGGTTTTCTGCAATGGTCTCTGTTGCAGAGAGAAGTTTATTTGCTGGAATGTAAGTCACAAGTGGTTGTAAACTGCCTGACATTGGTGATGTGATTCCAACTTGGTTCCTCTGGAAGAAGAATGAAGTCTCTTTATCCCAGAACTATCCCTATCACCCCATATTTTATGTTGTGAAAAACAAATGAGACTCAAAACCATTGAATGAATTTTCTCAGACCATTATCTGCTGATACAGGGTAGGGATTCTAAAATCCCTAAACTATGCCCATCTCAGGAAGACCACAAGGTGCTATATATAGTTCATTGTTCTTTAAAGCTCTATCTTATCAGTCTCATTGTTCAGATTTGAATCAGGAAGGCAGATATGGTATGGCAGTATCTGCCAAGCATGAACAAGGACCTCAGGGTTCTATCCTTTAATACCAAAAGAAGAAAAATGCAGGTATATAAAACCTTGCTTGAACCCATTTGGAAAAGAGCATTTGAGCATTTGGAGTCACTGGACCCTATAGCTTGCCTACACATATCCAAAAATAAGCAGAATGGTAAAACTAAATCTTCCACAGTAGGAATTTGCTAATGAGAAGGATTTGTTCTGTACACCTCTTATGTGGGCTTCTAAATTAATTTCTGGAACAGAAATTTTAAAATTGCATTAGCAATAATTGTGTTTTGGCAACTTAATTTAAAGATTGTGTAAGCATGGAAGTCACAGAGCAGTCTTCATGATTAGGTCTCTTGAATGAGGAAGCCGACATAAGACTCTCTGAAATGGAAGAACTCCACATCCAAAGCCCCTAACCTATATAAAATCAGGAAATGCCTTCTTAAACAGATGTTGCCTTTAAAACAAAGAATGTCATTTGAATATTTCCAAGATTAGTACTGGTTGAGCAAAACAAAATCAAAATTCCCAAGAGTGTCACACAGTTTTAATTTACAAATGTGGAATGCTAGAAACAGCGCCAAGCCATAAGCAAGGAGAAAATGAATTCAAAGCTTCCATGAAATCCACAAAGGACTAAGATCATTGGATAAAGCACCAGCAAAGACCCAGAGAAGAAACTAAGTACTGAGCCTCTGTGTACTTAGGACAGATGCCATTAGATGTTATCCAAGAAAGGATTTTAGAAATACACGGAAAAACCCCTGTAGGTTGAGTAATTGCAGACCTCTAGGAACTTTCGTAAAGGTAAAACTCTAATCACTAATTTGTCTGTGTATCTATATCTATATTTAAAAATACATGTCTAATTATCTATATATGTAAATTATAATTTTCAAAGGACTAAAACAATGACAATATATTTTCTTTTAGAAACTGCATATCTAATAAAATAGGGAAAAAAACAAAAGACTGCTAATCTAGACAATTTTGAACAGTAATATTTCCCTCAAAGATGGTATTCTGATCTGTATAGGAAGCATTAAAATAGTTTCATTAGGCATAAAGAATGTTATACAAATGTGGTGATACACACTAATAGTGCTAAGTACTAATTCATAGTAATAGTAACAGGAGCATATGTGAGACAAGAAAAGGTTGAATATCATTCAAACTGTTTGATTTTTCTAAAAAAGGCAGAAAGGATTTCTAGGTACTAATGAGAAATGAACCATTGAAAATATGTAATCTGAATGAACCATATCATGATATTTTGATGAACACTATAATATAATGCAGATACATTATAGAATTGAAACAAGAATAGGAAGCAAGCATAAGAGGAAAGAGAAAGGAAGAAAACGAAACTCTGGTTAATGCTGCAGATAGTGATGGACACTGGACTTACATCCACCAAAACTGTCAATTTAAATGTTAAGTAAAAATATATCCAAGTTATATGAATATTCATGCCAGAATCAATTGTCTTTTAGAATACGAAAATTCCAAATGACTGTTTATAACCCCTCTCTCTCTCTTACTCTCTTTCTCTCTTGCTCTCTGTGAATGTGTGTGTATAAGTGTATGTGAGTGTGTATGTATATGTATGTGTAAGTGAGAGAGAGAGAGAGAGAGAGAGAGAGAGAGAGAGAGAGAAAGAGAGAGAGAGAGAGAGAGAGAGAGAGAGAGTGTGTGTGTGTGTGTGTGTGTGCATGTGTGTATAAGTATCTACGCTTGTGTAAACCTGGAAATAAGGAACAGTGACATGTTCATTATGGCTTGGGTTTTGAAACCCTAATTATGGCCTATGAAGAAATAAAGAAATAACAGAGGAGAGGCTGATATTTCTGTCTATTAAGCTCTCAGAGAAGCCACTGAACTCTGGAAGTTCAACGTGTTTACAATATATAGTTGAAGAGGAAGTCAGGGTTATTTTATACAGAGGAACAGGTTTAGCTAATGTGGATATGAACTATCTCTATGTGAGCAAATTTTTGGCAGTAAATATTTGGGATAGAAAGCTATGGTGCATATTTTTTGTATACATTGTCAACATTCTCATTCAGACTGGGGACAGAATTGCCACTCCTCTGAGTATCACCCTAGGAAAGTTTTGCCATTCCCAATGGGCTGCTGTAGTCCTTGTATGTCCATGCACTTTCTCGAGTACTTTACTGTTTCCCTATATCCCCTATTGTCTTAGGTCTTACATGATAAGGAAATATCTTCACAGTTAGTCTTAGGGGAATTGACTATTGATCCCAGCATGTAAAGATGATAAGTAAGATTGTAATTACCACTGTGGCAAACAAAATCAAAAGAAGGTTTTAGCAAGTTAACATGATTAAAGTTTCAAAGCTCATTGATGACACATTTGAGAGAGAATAGCAGAAGAAACTAAGCTGGTCATAAACCTTTTGCTTTTCTAGGATGTGCTGACTTCATTGGGCTATATCCACACTACCTTTATTGTGGGTACAACCACAATACAGGTGGGTCCCAATTAATGACTGATTAGATATACTTTCATTTTAAAGAGAGTTGTCACACAGAAGTGCTAAGCAATCTGGAATCCTTAAAACCTGTCTCAATAGGAAGGCTGTAACCTGCTCTGAAAAGTTGATTGGAGCCCACTGGGACACCAGTTGGTTAGTGCGATTCCTTCCAAAAGGGAAGGAGTTATTAGTGTAAACAGGTATGTAAAGATGGATTAAAAAGGACAGTCCCACTAACATTCTTTCCTGACTGGTACTATTTGTATTGATATAATTACAAGACACATCAGAAATATAGCAACTGTGTTATCAGGGTCAGGTATTCAAGAACTTGGGTAGCATTTAAAGCCACCAAAAATTCCCCTTTCACTATATGTCTCCTCCTTCTGCAAACTTCTGCTCTGTTACTATTGGCAACCATTTTCAGCCTTTTCATGGTACAGAGAGAGCTCTGCTGTGACTATGGTGCTGAGGTCACCCTTTCCTCCTTACATGGTGTAGGCTTCAGCTGGACAGGCTGTCTGTGCTGGCCATTGGAAAAGGCCAGGTCTCTGAGTGTCCGCTCACAGCTTGAACAGCTAAGCAGTTAGATTGACCCACAGCTCGTGCAGGCTTCTACCACCATTCATCTGCCACCTTCAAACTGCTTGGTTTTCATGAAATGTAACATAAAAGCAGATAAAATGAAAGCAAAACATGAAGTATGCTCAGGTCTCTAGTGCACACATCTTTCCATCAATTTTCTCTTGTCTATTATTATTTTTCTCAGGTAGCCAAACTTGGTTTTGTACAACCAACACTTTAAAATGTGCTCCCTTATATCCCTTTAATTGTTTCTATTTCCTTGTGTCTTTCTTTACTTTTAATTACTTCTTTCCCTTTATTTCTTCCCTTTCCTTTCTTAGTATACTTCACTCAGGAAGATTCCCCTGAGTTTTTAACATCTGTTCCTTGTGGTCAGGGTCCACATTTAGTTACCTGTTCAGGTGCTACTTTGCATGGCTAGTGAATGAAGAAAGGAGAGACATGCCTACAAAATTAACCTGCAATTGTGTGGGATAGCATCACTCTGATTGAGGAACTACCATGTACAGGTGAGCATGTTATTACATACAGCAAAAGTGTGAGGGGCTATTGTACAGGGCAAGACATGAAGGCAGGGTTACTGCATACAGATAAATATGAAACCATGTTACTGTATCGAGCTGAACAAGGAGGCAGGCTTAACTAATCTTGGTAGGGACAGTAAATGCAAGGAAGTAGTCTACAGGCTGTAAATATCCACAGCAGAGAGCTACATTGGATATTTTTCACACACTGCACATTTTGACTCAAACCAGAGGAAGGAATTTCCACTCCTCTGAGACCTACCCCACAAAAGATTTTTCTGTTCCTAGGAACTGAGGCCAAGGTCATTGATTCAGGACTTCATTTGATCCCTATGGAACAGTGTTAAGAATAAATAAGAGAACTACTCACTAGTAAAATGAATATTAATCCAAGAAGATATAACAACTTTATATTCATTTTTGGCCTAACAGGAACTGTATATTGAAACCTTCCTGGTCATTGATGGTCACTGTAGCACACATGTAAAACTATTTATTTGTTTATTTGGTTTTTTTTGGCAGTTTGCATCTGTTGAAGTTAAAAGAGCTTGTCCTCAATGGGAGGACTTTAGTTACATTTAAGCTTGTGTTTGCCAAGTCTTGTTTTTGAAAAGTGTGATGTTATCTGGGCAGTGGTGGTGCATCCTTGTAATCCCAGCACTTGGGAGGAAGAGGCAGGTAGATTTCTGAGTTCGAAGCCAGCCTGGTCTACAGAGTGAGTTCCAGGACAACCAGGGCTATACAGAGAAACCCTGTCACACAAAGCCAAAAAAATAGTGTGGTGTTCAACTTTTGTAAATGAATTAATTTTAAAAGCATATTTTCAAATCATCACAGAATCAAACAAAATCTAACAAAAATACAAAAAATAAATCACCTAATGGCTTTGAAATATGATGTGTTTCTGAACAAGTTAAGCAATATAGAAGGTTTCAAAAGAAAACTTTTTAAATATTTAACTAAACTAAAACTACAATAATATGTGTAGTCTCTCTTGCACTCATTTATACAATGACCTGCAACACAAGTGTGGTGGTTTGAATATGCTTGGCCCATGGAAGTGGAAGAGGTGTGGTCTTATTAGAGAAAGTATATCACTATGAGGTGGGCTTTGAGGTCCTAGTGATCAAGTTCTATCTAGTACAGAAAAGACCTTCCTCCTGGCTGCCATCAGAAGTCTTTTCCTGGCTGCCTTTGGATTAAGACTGTTGACGCCCCACACCATGTTTTCTGCATTATTTCATGCTTCCCACCATGATGATAATGAACTGAATCTCTTAAGCTGTAAGCTAGCTCCAATTAAATGTTGTCATTTATAAGAGTTATGTTGGGCATGATGTCTCTTCACAGCAATGGAAACCCTAATATTTCAGTATCTAGTATTTGCTATGTGGATATCTGAAGATGGTGAGTTCAAGGACAACATCAATGACTGAGAGTGTTCCAAGCAAGTTTAGAATATGATCCTGCCTCAAAAATCCCATATGCATAAAATGTATAATGTTTATATGGATATGTATACTATATGCTTATATTTAAAAGTAAATTTTAAGCTATTGACTTCTAATCTAATGAATGTAGATCAAAGCATTATTACAACAGTGGAAATTGAATATAAAAAGTGAGAAATGGTAATTATTGTAAAACAATACATTTGAAGAAAGAAAATAACAAAAATTAATGAACCAAAAGCCTTTTATGTAAAGCTATCAATATAATTGATAAATTTCATACCAGGGCTTTTTAAAAGACCCACAAAACAATACAGAATTAGAGAAAGAGAAATTACTATTGATCTCAATGATGAAAACACAAGTAAATACCTTTAAGAATTCTATAATCACAAATTCAACAAAGTAACCAAAATGAATGAAGTAATATCTGAAACACACAAAGCAACATTCAAGAATATATACAATCTGAATGGTCCTATATCTTCAAAAATTCTGGAAATATAAGTATAGTACTTTAATCATGTTTTATGATTATTATTATTGCCATAACAAAAAATTGAATCAAACAAAGTTATAAACAAGGCCAAATACTTTTCTGAAGACTGTAAAGCTGAGTCACTACTTGAAAATCAATGTGATTCATTACATTAATAGGTTAAATAAGGAAGGTAATGAGGTAACAGTCAGTGAAAGGAAATCACATTAGTAAAATGCATGATCAATTCATGATTAAAAACTCTCAAAAAATATAGACAATATGTGAAGTCCTGTATCCTAACAACAGACATCTATAAGGAAATGTAATTATCATTATGATGAATGTGATGAACTGGAAGCTTTTTTTTCTAAGTCAAAGAACAAGGCAAAAGGACCCTTCTCATCACTAATACTTTTAGTAATACTTTTCACAAAATTTAGCAATTATGATACACTCGGAAGAAATAAAATATCTATAGAGAAATGAAACTGTCTTACTTTACCAGACATTATTTGTATAAGAAAGTCAAATACATTATTAAGAAACTGGATATTTTCACAGCATCCCACATATCTTTCCAACCATAATGAAGTCATTTTAAAAAATTTTCCAGGCATAAATTCTCTATAGGGGATATAATTTTACTACAGTCCAATTGAGTATGGACAACAACTATTGAAAATTTACCTAACATCAGAGAAACCTCAAGGGTACAGCCTTAAATAAGAGATCAAGGCCCATATCATCTTTGATAGGCCAGTGTTGTTGAGGTGAATATATGTGTGGTAGCAGAAATGGCTATAAGGGGATTGTTAAATTTCAGTCAGAGAAGACACGTATGCGTGAAAGAATGTGGCACATTACAGTGATCACCAGGATTGTGGTGGAATTTTTAGAGTGTGGTGTTACATTTTAGTGTGTTTGTATGGGGAACAAACTCAGGTCCTCTGGATAATCAGAAAGTAATCTTAAATGCTGAATCTTCTCGCACTCCCTTGCTATTCTTAAATAAATCATTATTTTTTTAACTCTAAGTTTAGTACACTATGGGTAAATAACCCAGTATAAATGGACAAACAAACAGGTCTACAAGCACAGATGTAGTTTATTATGTTTTTTTTCTTATTTCATCTTATAGGTAAATAAGTCACAGTTCATTACAGTTTGATTTACTTAAGTCAAATACATTGCTCATTTGTTTTAAATTTATTTCATACCACTAATAGGGGGATAAGAGTAAATTGTGAGAATAAAGTGATCACCTGATTACAATAAATCTATTAACTAAATTTATCAAGTCTATCGAGTACAACTATGATATAGAATGATGGTAACTATAGTAAATATGTTTTATCATTTCATTTTCTTTATTTTGAAAAAATACTCAATAATTTATTTTTTCAAGAAAAGATTTCAGATTGCTTCCCATAAAAAAAGTCCATGTATACTTTCCCTTTTATGCCATTCATTATTCTGAGGATATATCTATGAGATATATCTATGACAACTTTTAGAGGAGTTTGATTCAAAATACATCTTAAGCAACAAATCTTTGAATTTCCCCAGATTTAAACTCAGGTCTTCTAAGATTCCACAACCTTCTGTGTGCTTCCTCTTGTAGCACTGATGTATCTATTACATTTACGTTCTAATATGTTTTCCTTTATTATTGGTTATTTTATTTATTTACATTTCAAATGTTATACCCCCTCCTGGTTTCCCATTCACAAACCCTCTATCCCTTCCCCATCCCCCCTGCTTTTATGAGGCTGCTTCCCCACCTAACCACTCCTGCCTCCATTTTCAATATTGTGCCATTATTGAGATTTATTTTTTAAATACTTAAATTTCTATTTCAAAACATGTTTCCAAGTATGTGTTGTTTTTTCCCAATTTCACTATAGTCATTAACGTTGATTTTTAAGGGAAGGATGCAAAATTATCTATGATGTATCTAATATGTATCTAAGAAAGTGATTCTCCAATACACACACACACACACACACACACACACACACACACACACACACAGACACACATTCTGATCTCTGTTATTATCATAAACAAATCTGGGTTTCACAGATAAAATATTAGCTAAACACAAATTTTTGAGCATTTTATTAAGTGAATCATTCTAGGATTTTATTTAGCCAGTGTTGAAGATTCAATAATGAAGTAAGATGTAGAAGTTTTGTATATTCTACTCTGTTTAAAGCAAAATATAAACACCAAGCCAGCACAAAACTCTAGCTTCAATAATGTACTTCCTGTAAGATATATTAAGGCAATGGAGTGACAAGGTGAGTTAGTGAATAATTCATGTCTGACTACAGAGTCTGTATTGTTTCACAGTAAAGATTACACTCACCAAATATACTATCCTACTAAATAGAAATGTATAATACTAACACACACATTAAAAGCAACTATAGTCTTGTTGAGATATAAACATATAAATTACATCTACCAGAGTACAGACAATTATTTGTGGTCAAAAGGTAACTATGTATGCCCTAAACAATATGTTCTATAAAACTTAGAGAATATTTCTTAAAACTAAGATTCTCTGGAATTTCATTAAAAAGAAAATGACTGCAAGTTATAACCTTATGGAGGATAGTTCTGAGCTCATGAAAAAGGAAGTTGATGCATTTTACACTACTGTCCTTCTTTTGGAATTCCCCAATGATGTACTCAGTGGAAGAAATCATCTGCTTTGGGAGAAGCTTGAGCAGAAAGACTGGTTATAATCCTTTTAGGGAATTTTATAATATAGTCATTTTCTATTCTGCTTGCCTATTACAATCACCTGGGAAGCTTTATAAACACTGCCTCATGGGTAATTTCCCCAAAGATAGAGATTTAATTGGCTTCATGATTTTTAAGAGATCCCTGGGTGCTTATCATGTTCAGTCGAGATTGAGAATCTTAGCCATAATGTGAGTGCAGGCAAGAACTCTGAGGAGAGCCAGAGGCTACACAAAGGCATGCAAATGCTTGGATTTAACAGACTAATCATTGCATTAAAAATATACTCCTTTGAGGAAAGAACATTTACACAGTAGTGTTCTTTTGTTTTCAGTCTAACTTCATACATGTTATAAACACATAAATAATATGTTTTATTAAGGTATATTTGATGTCATAAAAGCTTATCTATTAGCACACAATACAAATTAATGGACTCTCTTGTAGCTCAAATGATCTTGTCAATCCTTTAAATATGGAATTATTTGCTAAAACTTCTGAGAAGTGAGTGTTTATTTAACTTTCTCTGAGTACAAAATATGGCTCACAAAGAAGCACTAATTCCATTTGCAATTAGCAATCAGCTATTGCTATGATAGCTTGAAAACACTTGAGAGCACACAAAATGGGGGTATTGTAGACTATTTTGTTTACACCACCTATTGTCTTTGAAAGAAATTTCTTTATCTAAGGGCCCAGTGTGTAACATGCAATACATTATTATTTTATCTTGTTTTTGCATAATAGTTGTCATGAAAATTAAGCTAAGTTAACTTACAGTACAAGTTAACCTTATTTTAAAGTTTTTAAATTTTAATAATTATAGTTAACAATACAATTACTGTCATCCTACTAGGAAAGGATACTGAGAATCTTAGAAATGGTGGAATAACATGACTGCTTTATCAAAAAAATAAAGTCTGTTTCAAGAAATATAATCATGATTCCTAGAGCAATGTCTGAATATACTTATAATACAATACTTGACCATATCAATTTAAGAAAAATGCACACTAAGGAATTGGAACCCTATTAGTCACTAAAAGTCCTGTGTCCTACACATCAATTTATAAGCATAAAATACCACTCAAGTGAATGATCCACACAAAATTATCTGTTCTTGTTTTCATATTTTGCCTGTTGTGCCAACAATTAGCACATTCTGTTGCCAGCTCTCCAACCAGCTCTGAGCAATGACATTCAGTGCTTCTGAGCTTGAACGGAGTCACAGTTTTGAATGCATATGAGAATCACAAAGGAACATTTCACTGAAAATGAAAAGCAGATAAAGACTGGCCAACAGAATGAGACATTTTCAAGTTTCTCTGAGCTTAGATTCTCAGTAAACATTTCAATTAATTTTCTATGACATCTTTTTAAGCAGAAGAATTCTGCCCATAACATCCTTTTCAGGAAAGAAAGAAAGAAAGAAAGAAAGAAAGAAAGAAAGAAAGAAAGAAAGAAAGAAAGAAAGAAAGAAAGAAAGAAAGAAAGAAAGTCAGAAATAGAATGGGTAAAACCAGCTACTGAAAGCTGAAATCAAATGGCAATGGCCATAACTAAAATGTGAGAAACTGAGCAATAGATTTGAGTGCATGACTACCCACTTATCAAAATAGTAGAATACTTTGTTGCTATGGTAAAAGGGTAGCAGACAGACATTTTGAGATTAACTCAGCAGGCCTAAGGACCAGTCAATGGCAGCAAGCAGTCACTCTGCATATGTCATGTCACTGGACTTGATGCTGATTTCACAAAACCTTAGAGAGATGGAGTACAAGAATGAATGCCTGCCTCCTGCTCACCCACCTAGTCCCCTCCTCCCCCCTTTTTAAGTAATAGACCAACCACTTACTTTCAGGCTCCTTTGTTTAATGCTGTTAGGCAGCTCTGGCCTCACCAGGGAATTGAATTTCCACTGAATTGACTGGAATTATTCTGAAATATAAAGGAAAATCATTTTAACGTTGTTTTCTCTTGCTTGAATTTCATTTCCTAATAAATTTTATTAAACTCTGCTTTATTAGCATTTTCAATCAATTTCAGTATTATCACAAAAATGATTTGATGGGTTAGTGAAACTGGTAATGGAGTGAGATTAATATACCTTCCTTGAATATTTTAATCTTCTCTCTTCCTTCTTCCCATTCCCATCTTGCTCTTTATTTGTACTCGGATTCTTCTCTCACCCCTCAGTGTTACCTTTGCAGATTCATGCTCTCCTTAATAATTCAAGTCTTATGGTCACTCACAGGCAGAGTGACTCTGGCCACAGAAAATTAAAGTGGTTTTGAACATTAGGTGACCAGCATCTAGCTGTTCAGCATTCATTGGGATAGTATAGGTCAGACTGTCGCTGCTCCACTCTCTACTCCCTCCTAGGAGAATTAAAAATATTGAAACTACTTTTTTGAACTTTCCAATGTTTCAAAATGAGATTTATGCTTATTTTATATTTCTAATATAGTTTGAAAGGATATAAAATACATAAAAGATGCAGAACAATAAAAATCATAAAGTAAGTGTTATTTTAAAAATTTAAATTAAAACACCCACACATATACTAATTATGTGATTTAATTATATATTTTTGTCCAGTTTACTTATCTTAGAACCAAGGTACAAAGACTGAAAAGATAAATACAATTACAGCAATTTCAATAATTATACATTTTGTAGAAGAAAATATATTCTTTTCACATTATTTCCTTGGTAACAACAGTAAGCCAAAATAATAAAGGCTAACATGAACATTTTCTTGTGAGAGGCATAAATGGAATTATTTTCCCAAATTACTATTGATTACCTAAAATCATTTTCTATAAAGGTCATTTTAAATTGGCCATGCTCATTATTCAAGAGCCTATTATTCTGATTTGAATTGAAATGGGCATTTCTTATTATAACCTATATGGAATGATACATTATGTATTATTATAATTTCAACATGTGCATTTATATGAAATACTGAAAAGTAATATGAGTGATTCTAGAGAGTTTTAACTATATAAATGAATGCAAATTTTGCTTCTATAAAATTTTAAGCAAAATTTTCCATGGGCATTTAGCAATTTTGAAGTTATTAGCAATGTGAAAATAAAGCCAAATGAAGACAAAAACACCAGCCTTCCTCTCACCAGCTCCTCTTGACAAACAGACATAATCAGACATAGGCTGCAAAGTACTACTTACAACCATGCTTATTTCATGGCAAAACGTTTTTAATTGTTTCTGATGAATGTCATCATGAAGTAGTGATTGGTACCCTGATGCAGATTCTGTTTTACAAATGTAAGTTGATGTGAAGATAGTGAGCAGATGTGTGGGACATTCTGGCATCTAGAAGTGTGTTGCTGAGAAAAGTTCAGGACTGATCTTTCACATTCATCTTCCTTAAAGCCAAACCCGTTATCCCCAGTGCTCTGCAAACATTCCAAATTTGTCCTAGGTGCATAGTTTACTAAGTTTCTCCCAAGGGCCAGAATTTCAGAAAACCTCATAACTTATGGTCTAGGAAGTTTCCTCTTTTATTTCCTCTATTTATCAAGTTCTAGGACGAGAGAGTTGAGGTTGATGAAAGTCTTGATTTACTGACTTAAACTTGAAATTAAAGTATGTATTCATTGGTGAAAAATTAAAATACACATTTCTGACTAAAAAGTTTAAGTTAAAGAGAAACAATATCAGTTGTATAAAACATTTAAGGAATAATTCTCCAAGATATTTTTTAAATGTACTTGGCTTTGCATCTTTTACTGATGCCATATACATTTTTCCTCTTTAAGTTGTATCCTAGTTCTATTATTTTCTATTATTATTTTATTATTATTATTATTATTATTATTATTATTATTATTTCTTCCTATTATTGTGATAAAATACAGAACAAAAGCAAATTGTGGAGGAAAGGCTTTATTTGCCATACAAATTACCATCTATTATCAGGTAAAGTAAGAATGTGGAAACAGGAACTAAAGCAGAGACCGTGGAGGAATGCTACTGACTTGCTTGCTCTCCATTTCCTATGGGTTGCTTAGTCTGATTATACAACTCTGGATCACCTGTCCATGAGTGGCACTTCCATGAGTGGATTTAGGACCAACCACATCAATCATTAATCAGAAAAATGCCAGACTTACCTATAATCTGATGCAGGTATTTTTCTCAGTCGGTTTCTCTTCTCATAGGACTGCAGGTTGTATTCAGTTAACAAAACAAAACCAAAAAATAAAAACCAAAAAACAAAAAGCCCTAACAAGGATAAGTTGGATATCCCTTTTTAACATGTAAATTTCTTAAGACAAATGGCAAATTTACAATTTTAAACATTCAGATTTTTCTTTCTTTCTTCTTGTCCTTTTCCCACTCTGTAAAGTCAACTCCTCAGACTTGGCAGCAAGTGCCTTCACCAGGTGAGCCAGTTCTCATGGCTCCCACATTTGATTATCCTGTTTTCCTGGTTTTTTAAAAGAATGTTTTATTCTCCTATCCCTGCTGCCTCCTTCTCCTACCAACCTTAATCTCTTTTCTGCCTTTTCCATGTGACCTTTTCTTCTCCACTGGCTTCTTCCAGAGCATCTCAGTTTCTCTTCTTGCCCCTATACTGATAGAACAACTTAATTCTTCCTTTCACAATGTAAAGGTTTAGTGCACATTGTTGGACAGATGTTTCATAGAAGGGAGATGTTTCAGTCTCTGGGCTGGTGGAGTATCACTTGACTTCCTAAATAACCACTTTATAGGGTCTTGCAATTCATATTAACATCTAGAGACCTAACAATGAGAACTCATTTAGAAGTTTTTCAGTGACAGAACTTAAATAAAAAAGAATAATGTTTACCTGTATTTTGCTCACCTTCAAGTGGATAGGATATTCTTATCACCCTAGTCCACCTTTTTAGCTTTGTTTCCCTACACTTGGAACTCTAAATTTAGAATAATCTTATGTACTTATTAATAGATGATTTTGGAAGTTGAGTGTTTTGGTGCCACCTTCTGGCATAAATTATTGTGTAAGATATTTAAAAATCTAACAAAGGCTCCAATGGTTAAATTAGGTGCTGTTAAGTTTGTTCAGTGTACAGGTTTCTGCTTTGGTGGTAATTTACTTGAGCTGAAGTCAATATTGGTTTGAAAATGGGATACTAACTGGAGCTATAAGATAACATTGTTCACTCTCAGTTCGATACTTAGTTATGCAATAAACCTACATGAAAAGACAGAAGCTAATAACACAACTTAGTGATATTTAACTTTTAAACTATTTTCCTATCCAGTTTTTAAATTTACTAATTGATCTAAAATATCATTTTCTTCTGATCGAGGAAACGTAGGACTCAAGGCTGAAAGGTGGTTCAGATTAATTGCACTTGACCTTTTATTTTACTTTTCACAGACTACCTCAAGAGGATTAATTATTAGATATTAATAATTAGCAGGTTAATTATTATTAGAATGCATCTTACTGCAAAGTTTATATTTGTTATTTTTTTCTTGTAACAAAGTACACGAATAAAAGTAAAACCATTTTTCCCACAGAGATTATGAAGAAATTTTTACATATTCATGACAACTTCCTTTCTAAACAACATTAATATTACCATGGCAGGATTTAAAATCATCACAAGTTGAGCCAAATAAGTGAACTTTGAGCTTGCTACCATGCAGAATTTTTTTAAAATTGTTAGTAAGAATGCATCAAGAAAATCCAATAGAATGTCCCATACAATAACAAGAGAGTTTCAGTCTATAGATATTAGCATACCATTATTGCCAATAGAAGTTAGAATTTATTCCTTTACATACACTTGAGTTATGAGTTCAAATATATGATAAAGAAGCCTTCTCAATGTGAAATAAAGTCTTCTCCCTCAAGCCTCTCTGATCTCTTTTCCAGTAACTTTTCCTGAGCAGTTAATTTATTTTCTATATAGGCTGTTTCTACAAAAGGTAAGAAAGTTTCTGTCTGAGATTTTATCACAGAAGTCACAGAGGATTTTGCAGCAAATGCAGATTATCAAAACATCTTTCCTTTTATTATTTTTATATAGAATAAGGAAAGAAAAAAGAGAGTGACTATCAAGGTTTACTAAAGTCCTATGAAATGGCTTGGGAAAGTAATTGATTACCATAGCTTCCTTTTTTCCTACTCTGAGCCTTTATGAGCCCAGATTTATTCTGTGCATTTTCCTGTGTTGTCCTTGGTTCCTCTAGTTCCTACAATCCTTCTTCCCCCTCTTTTGCAGCTTTCCCCAAGCTCTGCCTTATGTTTCTCTGTGGATTTCTGTATTTGTTTCCATCAATTGCTGGAGGAACTCTCTCTGATGATAACTGAGCTAGGCACCAATCTATGAGTATAGCAGAATATCTTTATGATCCAACCCTTGTTCTATGTATCCACTACAGGCAGTGTCAGAGGTGGGGTCCCTCTCTCCCTTTCAAACTTGACCAGTGGTTGTCTACTGCCACGATTTTTATGCCACTTTTAATCCAGGACATCTTGAAGGCAGGAAAAATTGTAGGCTGAAGGTTTTTATCACTAGGAAGGATTCCTAGTCTTTCCACTGGAAGTATTGCTTGGTTACAGGAGATTGGAAATTCAGGTTCTGTATATCCCCCATTACCAGGATTTACTCTATTAGATTCCTGGGAGTTTCCATTGCACTAGACTTCTAACTCATCACATAGATGCCCCCAATTTTAGTTGTCTTTCCCAGTACTATCTCTCTCCATTCTCCCCACCACCTACTCCTTCCTATTGCCTTCCCCTCTACTCCATACAGACTGCTGCCCGCCCAGGATGGCTAGTCTATTTTCCTTTCACAGTGAGACTTATGATTCCCACCTGTTACTTAGCTTCTGTGGGTTTGTGGATTGTAGCATGCAAAAACCAGTTTTTTAATCTACTAATAATAATTAAAAAATCCTAATACAATAAGCAATAAACATAATGCTTCCAAAATACTTAAGTTATTTAATTTAGCACTTAACTCATACTATATAAATACACAAAATAACTTAAATATTATTAATGCTTTATAATTGCTGATTTTCAATAATTTCTCCATGTATTAGAATGGATAATTTCTACATTTAAACTAAAATACTTTATGCCATCTTCTAACAAATTAACTATCTCTTCAGTTGAAAACAAATGTTTTTCAATATTGTATAGTCATAATTTTACTTACTTGTATTGTTGTAAACATTATGAAGGTTGGTTATCCATTTCAGAATCAAGAGTTTAGTTATGAAGATTTATAGGGAATTAGTTTTTAGACCAAACTGAACAAGGGTTGTAAAAGCAGGGATATTCCCCTTTAGTGACAGCTGACTGGGACGTTTCCATTTCATATCTCTCTACAAAAGACTCTCTGAAGAAGGGTGAAGATGGGCTGTTTCACTGATTGTACTTCCTCATTACTGCTTTTCAGATTGGTTTATTATTCCCATGACATTCCTCATCTTTCTTAAAAGTGACAGCCACCAACAGCTGCCCTGCTTCTTCTGGTTGGTTTGATTTCTGTGATTTCAATTTAAAAAAAGAAAGAAAGAAATAAAAGAAAGATTTCTGAAATAAATTTGATAATTCGAAATTAGATTTATTGTAATTGAAATTACCTATATTGTAGCAGGATTATCTTTAATATCAGTGATGGTAGCTGGTCTCTTATACATAGGAATTTGTAAGTAATCATGCAAGCTTCTTTGTAGGAATAATTGTTTGTGGAGTTATAAGGATAGCTCAGTTGTTAAGAGTGCTTACTGTACTTCTAGAGGATCCCAGTTATTTCCTAGCATCTAATATGACAGTTCACAACTGCCTATCACTCTAGATCCAGGAAAACTAACATCCTCTTTTCTAATTTCCATGAGTACACAAACACATGTAGAGTTTATTCACACAGAAACATACATGTAAGTCAAAGTTATATATGCATATATATATATATATATACACACAATTAGATAGATAGTGATAGAGAGAGATATAGGTATAGATGTAGATGTAACTATATAGATAGTTGTAATGATAAACAGAAAGAAATAGCACAGTGTCAAAAAACCAAAAATAAATAAATAAATAAATAAATAAATTTCACAGTATATATAAAATCCAGAACTTGCCAAGTTTGGAGAGTTTGGGCTGTTCTCTGAAAATTAGGTGGGGGAAGTCACCATAGTCTTACCATGCAAATCATTTTATCATAATAACCGTGTTTCCCAGTTATAGCAGATGTTATTTAAATTGCTGAAATATTAATATCTTTCAGTATGTCTTGCACATAACTGAAGTATGAACCTTTTTGTTCTATTTGAATTCAGTAAAAAACTCAAATAAGAGAATATTGAAATTCTGAATATTTGGTATTGCATTTTTAGGAATAACATATTCTGAAAATCAATTTCTGGTCATCTTAATAGTGTAGATTTTTATAAAAATACCAAGCCGTATTAATACCATCTTACGTTAGTGATCTATCTTGATTTGACTTATCTTCATAATTTGAATAATAATAAATGCCTACAGTGGATTTGACTGGCTTATGTAATGATATTCAGTAAATGAAATAAAAAATGAATGAATTGATCTAAGATAGGGATTTCACCAGGAGGAAGTTTCTAGAGTAAACTTCTTTTTGAACTTGAGAAGCCCTTTAACTTCTTTGAGTCTTTGTTTCTTCATGTGTGAAATAAGGGGTTTAGAGTCAATAACCCTTTCAATCTTATCAGCTTTGAAATTCTCTGAGCATTTGCCTCTGCTAGCCAGATGAATATGGATGTAATGGGATACCTGATTGTGTTAATTTCTTTTGTTCTCAGGGCTATAAAAGAATTTCAGGATACCTAAATAAAAATGGACAATGATCCAAGTACTGTGTGAGCCATATTTGTTTCTAGTGTTATTATACAAGTAGATTTTGTGTTTCCAATTAAAGGAGTAAGTTAATGGCACCCTTTGGCTAGGTCTTGCCCAAATTTTATGTAATAATATGATTCATGAACAGGAAATCAATAAGGATATGAAAGACAAGGAAACAGATGCTGGTGTTCTGAGTTTAATAAAGAGGGACCCCAGAGTTAATGTAGATAGGATTAGAGAAAGTGGAGTCCATGATATTCAGGATCCTGTGATTAAATGCTGTCATTCAAAGATAGTATATGTGTTGGTGTATGTGTGTGTGTGTGTGTGTGTGTGTGTGTGTGTGTGTGTGTGTGTGTGTGCACGCAGTCACCTGCATATCTATGCGCATACGTGGTATGGTGGAGGAGGATGAAGATGTGGAAATATTCATAATAGCTACATTGTTTTAATCTCAGAGTGGGAATCTCTTCAGCTGGATACTGGCAGAGAAGAACCAAATTTCTGCCTTATTATAAGGCATGGACAATGGGAGTGCTGGAGGCAGCGCTTACACTAGTTTGAAATAAAAAATTACAGAGGTCATTTTAAAGTCACATACCACAATAAGTCCACTAGTGTTGTCATACTATTATAGAAAAAGTAAATCATTTTATAAGAATTTATTTTATAATTCCATTATATGAGCTATTGAGAGTTCAGAATCGGGTTTTACTTTAAGAAATTCCAGATTTGTTAGGCATTATGGTACACACCTTTAATCTCAGCACTTGGGAGGCAGAGGCAGGCAGATCTCTGAGTTCAAGGTAAGCCTGGTCTACAAAATGAGGTCCAGAATATCCAGGGCTATACAGAAAAATCCTGTCTTGAAAAGCAAAAATAGGAAAATGAAGCAAAGCAAAGCAAAACAAAACAAAACAAAACTCCCATACTTGCCCATGGAATGAAAATTATTCTGTATTATTTAGGCAAAAGATCATTTATTTTGTGCTTAGTTTCCATGTGTTTTTTACAATGGTGACATATTTTTGTTAGTGTTCTCCAGTTAAAACTTTTCTCTTAATTTTCTCATATATCCCTTTATGCAGATTAAACAGCAAGTACCTGGGTATAGTTTTAACATTATTCAAGCTATGCATTTTCTGATCCTTTTGTGTTTCTGGTTTGGTGTCTTTAACTCATTGATAGCTGTTAACAAGCAAATAATCTCATTTTGGTTATTTCCTTTTTCACTCTATTTTTCTCCCCCAATTTAAGTTAAGAAACCTTTCTTGTTGACATTTTCATTGATGATACTATATGATATGGTGAACCAATCAAATATACTCTTCATTTCTGTTACATTGTTTTGTGTTCTTTGCATTTGAGGTTTTTCTAGGAGTTGCATTCTCTTTATATTAACCAAATGTTCCATAAGTTATTTATTTTAACTATTTTGATCTTTTACCTATAATTCATAGTTATTGAAAATATACATAATAACTCAATATTGAGCATTTCACCAGCTTTCAGTCTTAAGACCAAATACTAAAGTATTTGAGTACTTAATACATAAGTACTTAAGACCAAATACTGAAGTAATTGAGCCTTTAATTAATATTCATTTTGTATGGTATCTTTTTGTTTATTATAGACAAATGTGGTTTAAAAAGTCTTTAGTATATAGTATATAGTATACATGTTTCTCTTGGCATATTAATTTGTTTTCTACTTCTCATATCTTTTGAGAATTATCTCTGATTTCTCAAAATCTTAGCTTCTCTAAGGAAGGTAAGATCTAATGTTATCAGATTGTATCATGTCTTATTAATTTGGTATTTATGGAATCTATAGTGATTTTCAGATTAAAAAACAAAATAAAAATGTGCAAAAAACCCCTGCTTTGCTTGTACCCTTTGTCTCTTGTTTCTTGGTGAGAAGAATGGGTGATTAGTGGGGAACTTCTTGTGAGAGGGTAGATTAGCTCTAGAGCAGTAGGGCTGTAACAAGACTCAGTGGATTTCTATCCTCATATATATTGGGCTTTGTAGAAGATGAAAATAGAACTACACGTAGAAAGCAAGGCACAGGATTTAAGGCACAACAAAGGAACAACATTCTAGAGTTACACTGGTGCCAAGTGTTCCCCATCACCATGGGCCATTGTAAATTCAGTGTGAAGTGTATGTACCTAGCAATGTATCTGAGTCATAGATAAAGAAAACTGAGCTCCTGTGATCCCTATTATGGGGGCCAGTTTATGTACATGCTCATTCTCCCATACAGTTAGAGAGAGTATTTATCTTAGTAGGTTGGAAAAGAAACACATTCTGGCTATAGGAGGAGAAATTAAAATATTGTAGAGCTATTAAATAAATACAGAACAACTGTTTGTTAATATTTATGTGCTTAGAAATAAGAGCTCTGAAAATAGTGTAAAATTTATTATTAAAAAACCTAATAAGGGGATATTAATCCAGAATCTCAGAATACCCTAGACAGAATTCTCATATCAATAGATTTCTAAGAAGATGGAAGGAGAGACCCCTGGTCCTGGAAAGACTGGATGTAGGGGAACACCAGGACAGAGAAACGAGAGGGGGTTGAATGGAGAAAAGAGGGAGGGAAGGGGGCTTATGGGACTTTCGGGGAGGGAGGAAACGGGAAAGGGGAAATGATTTGGAATGTAAATAAAAAAAAAACTTAGAAAATAAAAAAAAGAAGGGGGAGGGGAATGGGATAGGGGGTTTCCTTAGGGGGAAACCAGGAAAGGGGATGGCATTTGAACTATCCAATAAAAAATTAAAATAAAAGAAAAAAAGTATATGGGAAAAAAAACCTAATAAATAAAAAGATAGCATTCACACCAAATTAATAAGACTCAATATCTGCAAGTTGAGTCTTACTATGTAATAACTCTTACTACGTAATAAGTCGAAGAGTTTTTGACATTGGAGACATTGGAGACATTGTAGCTTTAAACTGGATCTTACACTTCACTATCAACTGTATTTTATGCACTTATCTGCTACTAAAAATAAACTTTAAAGAGTTATATCTGGGTAAGTAATTAGCTTTATATCCTCTTTCATAAGTCATGTCTGTTAACTGAATTCAGTCTTTCTCCATTGCCTAATAGTGGGATTTTCTTGTTCTCATTTCTACATGTTATTTTGTAGCCACACGTACATTTGTTTACACATATGCATATATTACTTGCCAGATTCCACATGAGAGAACACATGAGGGTTTTCTTTCTGAGATTGTGTACCCTCACTTAAGATTATACAGTGTAGATAATCATTTTTGAGAAAAGATTGTTACATTTTCTTTATAGCTAAATTATATATACATATATATACACATATATATATATATTTAATATTCACTGAACTAGTGGTGGCTATTAGATCGATCCATATTGATTCCAAGACCTGATATAGTGTATAAAGCAGCAGTAAACATAGGGACATTAAAAAGAAGAAATACAAGTTATTCATCAATGTGTGTGTCTTATTCACGATTTGACCCAGTGGGCATGGATCAAGTATTCAGTTAAAATTCATTAACAATAAATAAACAGCTCTTATAGTGTGTTATTAATATTGGCCCAAGTTAGAGTAAATGTCCACTATGAAAGAGATTGCACCTAAATACATAAAATGAACAATTGTGTATGTTTTATTGTGTATGCTTTATTAACATGCATTAATGAAGTGATAAAGGCAATACTATAAATAGCTCAATAAATATCTGAGAACAAATGCATTTATGGGCTTTATTGGGTACATTTCTATTACTGTGATAAAACAAATGTAACTTAAAGGGTAAGGAATTAATTTGGGCTTACAGTTCCAGGAAGTTAAGAAATCTGTTACAGTGAGAAGAGTAGTACGGTATAGCATGCCTGGGCTTCTGGAACAAGGGCTGCAGGATCACATCTTAATTACAAGTCTGAAAGAGAAAGGACAAACTGGGCATATGGCAAGGCCCTAAACTTTCAAAGTTGCCTCCAGAACATACTTCCTCCTATAGCAAGGCCATAGCCCCTAAGTTCCCCAAAACACAACCAACAATGGGGGAATCAAGCATTCAAATGCTCATATTATGGGGAATATTTTCTTTTTATTCAAACCACACGGAGAGAATCTTAGCCTTCTATTGATATGATTAAAGCATCAGGACCAAATGAAGTTGGGCAGTGAAGGGATTCTGCTTATAGTTTATAGTTCATCAGGAAAAGAAAACAGCAAGGACTCAAGGCAAGCACCTGGAGGCAGAAACTGAAACAGAAGCCATGGAAGAGAGCTGCTCACTTGCTTAATCCCATGGTTTACTTAGCTTGCCTTCTTTAATATCCCAAGACCATCAGTCTAAGACTGGAACTACCCACAGTTGGCTTAGCCATACCACATGAATTATTAATTAAAAGTGTTCTGCACACTTGCTTATAGGTCATCTAAATGTAATTATTTTTGCAATTGAGTCTTACCTTTTATAGATGATCTAGGTTTGGTCAAGTTCACAAAAAGCTAGCCATTTCAGTCAGTTTAATAAGATTTTATAGAATAAGCTTGATTTACCTTATATAATCCTACTAGCGTCTAAAAAGTCATAAATATTTGAAATTATTTTTCTTATTGAGTACAAACATTTGTATCTCCTAGGAGAAAATAATTTTAGAGTTGTTCACAATTTAATACAGAAGTATCTTTGAGGACTCTGAATTAATAATTAACAAAGAAATAAACTATCTCTTTTCTTCTAAACATCCTTGGGCAGTCTACAACCAAATAAACTTAAAGCAGCATTTTGAGCATATTTTGTTTCACTTAGAGCTTCAGATGAAAATTTCTCAGAGTTTTACATCCTCACATTAGCCTTGCTTTATTTAGTGACAGACACACTATGCAAGTTTATGTCTGTGAAAACAAGTTCCACATCAGTCAGATACTGTGTGAACTTGAAGCAATAATTCATCTACTGTGGATGAGAGAATTAATGTAATTTCAGAGACACTGGAGGACTGGATTAAAATAAAGTGTTTATTAAATGGTCACTACTGTTGTATTATTTAAATACTCATTTATGGTTAAGAATAGAACATAATAGAATCTGACTAGAAGATGATGTGCTATGAATAATGATGTGTGCGACAAGCAAAAAATCACTAAGTTAAGATTATTTATACTTCTGTAACATATCTTTCTGAAGGGTGTTTTATATTATCGGTTCCAATCCTTTGACACAACTAAAATTATGATCCTCATAACCTACATCAACCAACACATGCCTACACATATAATACACCAAGACATGTGCATTTAGCATATATACAAACCTACACAGAAATACACTCATATGCAATACACACATATACAAACATGCACACATATGTTTCATAGAACATACACACATTCTCTGCTCCTCCCCATTCCAGAGACAGCCGCATCTTCTTACAGTGCCAGCCTCATCCCATAGACAAGATGGTGAAGGTTGGTGTGAACGGATTTGGCCATATTGGGTACCTGGTTACCAGGGCTGCCTTCTGCTTTGCATCTGGTAAAGTGGAGATTGTTGCCATCAGTGACCCCTTCATTGACCTCAGCTACATTGTCTAGATGTTCTAATATGACTCCACCCATGGCAAATTCAACATCACAGTCAAGGCTGAGAATGGGAAGCTTGTCATCAACAGGAAGCCCATCACCACCTTCGTGAGCGAGAAACTGCTAACATCAAATGGGGTGATGCTGGTACTGAGTACGTTGTGGAGTCTTCTGTCATCTTCATCACCATGGAGAAGGCCAGAGCCCACTTGAAGAGTGGGGTCAAAAAGGTCATCATCTCCACCTGTTCTGCTGATGCCTCCAGTTTGTGATGGGTGTGAACCATGAGAAATATGACAACTCAACATTGTCAGCAATGCATCCTATACCACCAACTGCTTAGGTCCCTGGCCAAGGTCATCCATGACAACTTTGGCATCATGGAAAGACTCGTGACCACCGTCCATGCCATCACTACCACTCAGAAGACTATTGATGGTATCCCTGTATCTACCAGTGCTGCCAATGCTGTGGGCAAGGTCATCCCAGAGCTGAACTGGAAGCTCACTGGCATGGCCTTCTGTGTGTCCATTGTGGTTCTGACATGCCACCTGGAGAAACCTGCCTAGTGTCATGACATCAAAAGGTGGTGAAGCAAGCGTCTGAGGGCCCACTAAAGGACATCCTGGGCTACACTGAGGACCTGGTTGTTTCCTGTGACTTCAACAGCAAGTTTCACTCTTCCACCTTTGATGCTGGGGCTGGCATAGCTCTCAATGACAACTTTGTAAAGCTCATTTCCTGGTATGACAATGAATATGGCAGCAGCAACATGATGGTAGACCTCATGGTCTACATGGCCTCCAAGAAGTAAGAAGCCCTGGACTGCCCACCCCAGCAAGGACACTGAGAGCAAGTGAGAAACCCTCGGTTGTTGAGGAGTCCTTGTCCCAACTCGGCCCCCAACACTAAGCATCTCCCTCACAATTTCCATCCCAGACCCCCCTAGTATCAGGAGGGGTCTAGGGAATCCTCCCTATTCTACCGAATAACATCAATAAAGTTTGTTGCACCCCCTCAAAAATACACACACACACACACACACACACACACACACACACACACACACACACACACACAAACACATTCCTACACGTAAAGATCGTCTAATCTGAATTCCATTTTGAAAGTATGATATAAGATATGTTAAAAAACTATAGTCAGTTAGATATTTTTAATTTACGTCCTCTTAATTCTTTTTAATGATTTCTTTAACTTAGCATGTATATTTTAGAATTGTGTTATATAAAGGATTATAAGACTCAAAATCTGATTTTTTTGTTGTTGTTGATCAGAAACAGTGATTACACAAAATTGTATTCATATTTCTATGGCTTACAGGAGAAGAGATTTATTTCTTTTTTACCTGTGATTAAATACTAGAATTTCCATTCTTCTTTTACTCCTTCATCTCTGCATTTCTTAGCATGCATTTCTCAGGAGAAGAGTAAAACTTCATAAAATAAAATGCATTATATTCTAATGTCTCTTTATTCACATTTATCCAGAATTCAATAATGATTTTAGGATAAATTACTAATGGATATGAAGTTGATAGAAATTGACAATATTTATTCAATAGGGAGTCACAAGACAGCTATAAATCAAATTATCTCAAGATAACATTTTTATGTAAAACTCCTTGCTGTAGAGAAGTGTTTTCAAGAGGGGCCAATAAAACAATCAATGAAATCTCACAAGTGAGAGACACATCAAGTCATCCAATTTTTATGTCAGCTGGGAATAAGTGGATCACAGTTTAAATTAAAATATATTTTAGAGCAATACAGGAATATAAATGTATACATATATCATACATTTGGGTAATCATTGTGGGCTTTGCACAGAAAGTTATCGATGATAGACATAAGCATAGTAATTTTAGAACAGAAAATGACAAAATACCAAGTACTTTTTAATGTACTTTATGTGATTAAAATGTGACCATGTTGAAATTTTATATAAATCTACACTTAAAACAGGACAAAATATAATAAAACTAAAAATATACTTTATAAAAGGTTTATTTAATTAAGCTGTGCCCTAGTGTTGGAGTATGGCTTAGTTGTTAGGAACCTAAGCTGCTTTCCAGAGGACCTAATATTGGATCCTAGCACCCACAGCAGGTATCTTACCTATAAGTCCAGTTCTAGATAACCTGACACCTCTATTAGTTTACATGGCATCTGTACACAAGTGCAGACACAAAGATACACAATATAAACTTAAGTAAAAAATTTAAAACTCTAATATTAAAAATTATTCTGCATATATTTAATGATATTTAAAAAATAGTGTGAAATCTATTTAGAAGATTCACTGGAGTTTACAACCTTCACATTTTACTAAACATAAAGGTAATTTTTGTAGACCTAAAAATTGAAATAAAATGGAAAACCATCATTAGTAAAACATGTCTTTGAAAAGCTACTGTGCTGAATAAACATCCTTTTTCTGCTTTCAAATAAAGAAAAAGGAAACTTTCAAAACAAAAACAAAAGCAAAAACAAAAACAAAAAATAACGCTCTATACTATTTTTATTGCTATGGTAAATTATTCTAATATGTATCAATAAAGTATATTTGTTTAAATAGAAGTTTCCATACTTTACTGATGATATGGATATGTGTTTGAAACACTTCAGCAATAATATATATGTATATATTGAATTACGAAATAAGTAAATCTTAAACATCTTCAAATGTGTGGTACATTCTTTAAATGGGAGTTGTAAGCAGTTCAATTTTAGACTATATTTTTTCTATTATTTTATTCTATCAATTTTTTTCTATCTTTTTAAAAGAAGAAACAAAATGTGCAATAAGACGTAATAGGATAACACCTAAACCATAACACTGAAGTTGAACAATGTAAACCAACAGAAAGAAGAGAGCCCAAGAAAGGCATGAGAACCAGAGATCCACATGCTCATTCACTCAGGAATAGTATAAAATCACTGAGCTGGAAGCCATAACATGCACAGATGCTGAGGATCTGGGGCAGACCCATGCATGTGACCTTGGTCTCTGGGAGTTCATTTGTGTGTTGATCTTGCTGTAATTTGAAGGTCTTGTTTCCTTGGCCTTGGTGTTCTCTATTCTCTCTAGTTCTTATACTCTTTTTGTCTCTTCTGGCAGATTCCCTGAGTTCTGAGGGGATTGAGGGGAGGGATTTGATGGAGACAACTCATTTATATCTGTATTCCAAATGTGTTCTCTGTCTCTCTCTCTCTCTCTCTCTCTCTCTCTCTCTCTCTCTCTCTCTCTCTCTCTCTCCATAATGTCTGGCTGTGGACATTTGTTCCAATTTTGTGTCTCTAGTGTAGTCTAAAGGCACTGACTGATCTATGACAATAACAGATACAAATATGAGTCATTTTATCCCAATTTTTTCTTTTTTTATTAAATATCTGCTTTATTTACATTTCAAATGTTTTCCCCTCTCCTCTTTTGCCCTCCAAAATCCTCCTATCCAAGCACTCCTCCCGCTGCTCACCAACCCACCCATTCCCACTTTCCTGACCTGGCATTCCCCCATACTGGGACATCAAGCCTTCTCAGGACCAAAGACCTCTCCTCTTATTGATGTCTGAAAGGGCCATTCTCTGCTACATATGTAGCTGGAGTCATGGATCCCTCCATGTGTACTCTTCGGTTGGTGGTTTAGTCCCTGGGAGCTCTGGGGTTATTGGTTGGTTCTTATTGTTGTTCCTCCTATGGGGCTGCAAACCCTTCAGCTTCTTGGGTCCTTTCTCTAGCTCCTCCTTTGGAGAACTTGTGCTCATTCCATTGGTTGTCTGTGAGCATCAACTTCTGTATTTGTCAGGCACTGGCAGAGCCTCTCAGGAGACAGCTATATTCCAAGGTTTTAAAGACTAGTTGCACTTATTTTTTTACCTTAGGTCTCTAGGCTATTAGAGGCTCTGGTTCCTCGTCACATAAGGAGTGTCAATAATGGGTTGCATCTTGTAGAGTAGGCCTTAAGTCAAATCAGATGTTGGTTAGCTACTCACTCACTCAAGTTTTGTGTCTCACCTGTCCTAGCATATTTTGGAGGCAGGACATCAGTGTAGATGAAGGTTTTGTGGTTGAGTTAATATTTTCTTTTGGTAGCCTTTAGAGTAGCTTCATATGTTAAAGACACTTAAGTATAGGAGTAAACATTCTATGTAGGGTAGCATCAAGTCTTCCTCTATATGCTAAATAAGTTGTTTGGGTATTGTTCTTAGCAATGGGGTCTTGCTGTCAGTTTTGGAGCAACCTATTGTCATGGTTATGGCCAGTATATGCACATGTTCATTCTCCCATATAGATGGAGAGAGTAATTATCTTACCAAACTGGAAGACAAATACATCCTGGTATATGAGAGGAAAAATTAAAACATGATTGTAGATGCATTAATGAATATGAAAATACTGTTTGTTAATATTTATTTAATTAGAAATAAGAGCTCTTAAAATCATGCAGAATTTATTATAAAAAACCTAATAAATAAAAAGATTCCATGGATACCAAATTAATAAGACTCAACATCTGCACATCACAGTAGACTTCAGTAAACCTGGAAGAGACTCTTGGCATGGAAACACTGTAGCTTTAAGCTGGATCTTACATTTCAGTATTAAATGTGTTTTATGCATGTGTTTGCTACTAAAAAAATAAACATTAAAGTGTTGGATCTGGGTAAACAATTAGCTTTATATCCTCTTTCATAAGTCATGTCTGTTAGTTGAATTCAGTCTTTCTCCACAAAACTTGGGTAAGTAGCTAACTAACATCTGATTTGACTTAAGGCCTACTCTACAAGATGCAACCCATTATTGACACTCCTTATGTGACTAGGAACCAGAGCCTCTACATAGCCTAGAGACCTAAGATAAAAATAAAATGCAACTAGTCTTTCAAACCTTGGAATATAGCTGTCTCCTAAGAGGCTCTGCCAGTGCCTGACAAATTCAGAATAATGGGTTTTTCTTATTCTCATTTCTACATGTATATTGTAGCTACATGTACATGTGTTAACATGTATGCATGTTTCTTTCTAGATTCCACATGTTAGGGAAGCATGTTTTTCATTCTGAGATTGTCAAACTTCGCTTAAGAGGCTAGGTTGTTTAGAGAGGACAGCCATTTTTACTATGTTAATTTTTCTCCATGATCATGTGGGATCTTTCCATCTTCTGACATATTCTTCAATTTCTTCTGTGACTTGAAATTTCTGTCATACAAGTCTTACACATGCTTGGTTGAAGATAAGCCAAGATATTTTATGTTATTTGAGGCTATTATGAAACATGTTATTTCCTTGATTTCCTTCTGAGGTTTTGTCATTTGCGTATTGGAGGGCTACTCATTTTTGTGATTTAATTTTCTAACCAGTTACTTGGTTGGTTCATCAGCTATGTGAGTTTCCTGGTAGAATTTTTAAGGTCACTTATATATGCTATCATATCATCTGCAAAGAAATTATTTTTACTTTCTTCTTTCCAATTTGTATACTTTTGATCTCCTTTAGATGTCCTTTATTCTAGCTAAGAGTTCAAGTATTGTATTGAATATATATAGAGAGAGTGGACCACCTTGTTTTGTTTCTGATTTTAATGGAATTGCTTTGAGTCTTTCTCTATTTCTGTTGATGTTGGATATCAGCATGCTATAATCTGTCTTTATTTTGTTTAGGGATGTCCCTTTTAGCCATATTCTCCCCAGGACTTTTTATCATGAAGTGATATGGTATGTTGAATTTTGACACTGGACTTTTCTGTGATTGAGTGTTTTCTGTGTATAGTAATATTGTCCGGCATCTATGGTCTCTTAGATTCTACAACACATCTGCCCAGATTCTTCTGGCTTTTAGAAGCATTGAAAAATGGCAGTAATTCTAGTAAGTCTACCTTAATATGTTACTTGGTCTCTTGCCTTTGTAGCTTTTAATATTCCTCCTTTGTCCCGTATATTTAGTATTTTGATTATTATGTGTCAAAGGTACTTTCTTTTCCTATCCCATATATTTGGTGTTCTGTATGCCTCTTGTTCCTGTTTAGGCATCTCTTCTTTAGGTTGGGAGAATTTTCGATGATTTTATAAAACATATCTCCTGGCTCTTTGAGCTGGTTTCCTCTCTTTCTATTCCCATTACTCTTAAATGTGGTCTTTTCATAGTGTTCCAGATTTCCAAAATGTTTTGCATCATAGATTTTACATTTTCTTTGACCAATGTGTCCATTTATTTTATTGTATCTTCAATTTCAGTGCTTGAAATTTGTCTTCCATCTCTTGCATTCTGTTGCTGAAGCTTGCTTCTGTAGTTCTTGTTTAAATTCCTAAATTGTTCCTGTCCAGAACTCTCTCAGTTTGTGTTTTCTTTATTGTTCTTATTAATGTTTTCAGGCCATTAACAGTTTTATTCATTTTTTCCATTGTTTGTATTTTACTGGATATTTAAAAGACATTTTCATTTTCTCTTTAAGGACCTCTATCATATTCCTAAAGGATGTTTTAAGGATTTTGCTTGTGCTTCATCCATGTTGCAGTTTTCAGGGCCTTCTGTAATGAGGTTTCTTTGCTCTAGAGGAGACATATTGTCCTGGCTATTATTAATTTTGGTTTTATACTGGAGTCTATGTATTTGGGATTGGGAAAATGATAGCTCTAGGTGCTAATATCTGTTTATTCTTGTTGGATGGGTGTTTTATTTCTTGGATTCTGGTTCCTCTGTGAACTTTGGGAGAGTCTGTTTTCAGTGTGTTGCTTCATAGGAAACTTTCTGTACATGAGAACCTGTGATCACTGGTGATTCCAGGTAAAATATGATTTTATGTATTAGGAACTGACCTTTAAGAGTAGAAATAGTCTTGGAGTCCGAAGGGGTAGACAAGAAGAAGAAGTACAGATTGTTTTCACCAGGATCTTTTTTTCTCTCTCTCTCCTTGGAATGGGGCTAGGGAGAAAAAAATACTTTTCTACAGTTGGTGATGAGACATGGGGCCTGGCTGGAGCAGAACAAAAGAGAGAATAAGATATAAGTCAGCCTACCTCCTTCCCTGTAAAGAGTGGCCTGAGGTTTAAGATGGACTGCTTTGTCAGAGGTGGGGCCAAGGTAGAGCAATAAGTTGGGAGAAAGAGGTTAGGAGGAGAAGATCTGTGGGATTTACAGAAGAGAGGGAGGGGGCACAAGGAATGCTACAGCAAGTGTTCAGTTTAAGAACTATGGGTAAGTTTGGGGGATTGTTTCTAGAGGAGTAATGGGAGAGATGAATACCTGTCCTGAGCCTATCAGACTCGATCAATGACAGGATGACCTCTACATTAGCAAGAAGTGATTATTTGAATTAGGGGATGGAATAAAGTCACAAGTGCAGGGATGGGGTTTAGGAAAGGAAGATCATTGGAACCTAATAATAGAGATGTGGTAAAGAGAGCCTGGTACAGATGTTCTACTTTAGAGCTGTAGATGAGACTGGGAGACTGGATCTGGAGAAAGAGAGGGAGAGGTAATGATCTACAGTCAGACTACCTGCTTACCTGGTCAGAGTAAGACTATTTCTTTTTTTGACTTTAGATTTAACAGTTTAGCCAGCTTCATATGCGACTAGTGTACAAGAGTAAAACATTCGTTATTTTTCTCAAATGCCCATGAGGTTGATATTGATTCAGGTTGATATTGAACGGAATCTGAATGGAATGCAATGCATGGTGTTTTATTTGACGATAATTTTCTTGAATATCTATGTGTATTTATATATGCTGCATATCTGATTATTATGGCTTCTCTGGTTGCAATATTTTGATCCTGTTTCTATCCATACTGCAAATATAGAAGTTATGCACAATAGGTTAAAATCCCAAAGTTCTTGTCATCCTGTTGCATTATTACATTTGACAAATGCTGGGGAGCAGATATTGCTCTCTCTCTCTCTCTCTCTCTCTCTCTCTCTATATATATATATATATATATATATATATATCACACAAATGTTATGTAATTGCTAAAGAATAAGAAACATCAAACCCAACATTTCACCCTCTTCTTTTGAGTTTGTTACTGTCCTCAGAACAAAAGTTATTCTGAGCTAACACACGCTTGCTGTTTTTTGGTGCTGCATTCTGGTATATCTTTCCAACTTTGCCTGTCATACATTGAATAGCATCTTGTCAACCTGTAACTATGTGAAGAGTACTTGAAAATGGTGTGTAGTCAGGAGACTAACATGATTGGGAGTAGCATTGCCTACCTGGAATGAGAAGCAAGACCCTAGATAGCATCATTCTTATTATCCATATAAGGAGAAGTATGCTACTCTAAATAGTGAGTATAGGAGATCAAGAGTGAGTACAGGAGATACAGAAGAAACAAAGAGGTCATCCAGCACTTAGAATGAAAGTGCAAAGAGGTCAGGAGATCTGTGAGATGAAGTAGAGTCATTAGTACCCAGCTGTTCAGAGAATTGAGCTCACAGAGTAGAAGGACTGCCTACAGTATGTGAAATAGTTGAACTCTTCTGTGGGGTTGAGGAAGCAGGTCATGAAAGATCAGGGCAGCACTTTGAAGTACTTAGAAGGACTATAAGAAATGGGTAGAAAATAGAAATTACCAAGTAGGAAGAGACCTGTTGTTATATAGAAGAAGGGCCTTCTGTTAGATCCAGGCTAGCCTATGGGAAGAGAATGACTGCCCTATCTTTTGGCATTAGGCTGGAGAGACTTATGTTATTCTATGGAAAGAGAAATAGCAGGCCCATTTAGCCATATAAGCAACAGTAGTCACAGAGGAGCCCAACTAGCATTTGGTATGGGAACAAGCATATTGAGGATTGTTTGAGAATTAAGTCAATAGATGTATACATTTGAATTCAGGTAGACCTCCCAACTACACAATAGTTTCAAAAAATTGTTCCCTAATTGTGGGTGAACAAGAACTTATTCAAGGTAAGTAAGTCATAGTTTTTAAGATAGACCAGAAGGCAGCCCATAAATTATTGGGATTATTTGAGAAGGATTAGAAGGTATAACCTTGTTGGGGGAGGTGCGGTACTAGGAGAACACTTTGCACTATCAAAAGACTCTCAATGATATTCTCTCTCTCTCTCTCTCTCTCTCTCTCTCTCTCTCTCTCTCTCTCTCTCTCTCTCTCTCTCTCCCTCTCAAATGTGTTCATGAGGGTTGGGGATAGCAGAAATAACATTGGAGATGTAGCTAAGAGCTTCCAAATATTGATAAAACAAACACAGGGAGGAGGGAAGGTGGGATGGAGGGAGCAAGAAAGAGGGAGGGGGAGGGAGACAGAGAGGTAGAGGAAAAGGGAGGGAGGGAAAGAGAGAGAGAGAGAGAGAGAGAGAGAGAGAGAGAGAGAGAGAGAGAGAGAGAGAGAGAGAGAGAGAGAGAGAAGACAAAGTCCACTCCAAGTAACATTCCTCCTCTAAGAAGGCCAGACCTTCTTAATCCTTTCTAAACAGTTTCACCAACTGAGGACCAAACATTCAAATATATGAGCTTATAGTAGCCATTCATTTTCAAACCACAGTAATAAAGAGAATGTATATTCTAAAATAATATGTAAAATATATTATATTATATACATTATATTTATATATTATAAAATACTATATAAAAGATTAAATTTTCTTCAAATTATATTATGTGAGAGTTCCAGAAAAACAATAGAATCTATGTCTTTCATAGAACAGAAAGAAAATTTGATAAACAATAAGAGTTAACCTGAATAATTCAGGTGACCTATCAAAATATTGGTGAACTTTGTGTGTATATGGGGAGGTATGGATTCATTTCCCACCATAAACATCCAAGGTACACTGAAAGATTAGTGCTTGGAACCACCTATTAGAGTTTTAATATGAATAAAGCGATGGAGAACAGACAGAAGTCAAATTAAAAGGTTGTCTCTGACTTAAACCTGTGCAAACATAGTGAAGTAAAATTTTCCTAAACTTTTCGATGATACAGTAAAATGAAAGCTATAGAATTTTCATTTACATTTAAGGCTAGACTTTTTACACAGAAACCTAAGCTACACTTGAGAAATTTAAAGGGGAAAAAAGTCTCTATTCATTTCCTTTCCTTATCTTTGTTTCCAGAGAGACAAAGGGGGCAGATAGTTCCATTTGAGCTAGTTTTTTTTTTTTTTTTTTACAGCCTTTTAAAAATTTATTTATTTATTTATTCAATGTACTGGCTGGTTTTTTTTATTTTATTTTATTTTATTTTTTTAATTTACATTCCAAATCACTTCCCCTTTCCCGTTTCCTCCCTCCCCGAAAGTCCCATAAGCCCCCTTCCCTCCCTCTTTTCTCCGTTCAACCCCCTCTCATTACTCTGTCCTGGCGTTCCCCTACATCCAGTCTTTCCAGGACCAGGGGTCTCTCCTTCCATCTTTTTAGAAATCTATTGATATGCTGATTGTGTCTAGGGTATTCTGAGATTCTGGGTCAATATCCCCTTATCAGTGACTGCATACCATGTGTGATCTTTTGTGATTGGGTTACCTCACTAAGGATGATATCTTCAAGTTCTGACCATTTGCCTAGGAATTTCGTGAATTCATTGTTTTTAATTGCAGAGTAGTATTCCATTGTGTAAATATACCACATCTTCTGAATCCATTCCTCCGTTGAGGGACATCTGGGTTCTTTCCAGCTTCTGGCTATTATAAATAAGGCTGCTATGAATATAGTGGAGCATGTGTCCTTATTGCATGCAGGTAAAGTCTCTGGGTATATGCCCAGGAGTGGTATAGCCGGATCCTCCGGAAGTGTCATGCCCAGTTTTCTGAGGAACCGCCAGACTGCTTTCCAGAGTGGTTGTACCAGCCTGCAATTCCACCAGCAGTGGAGGAGTGTTCCTCTTTCTCCACATCCTCGCCAACAACTGCTGTCTCCTGTGTTTTTGATCTTAGCCATCCTGACTGGTGTGAGATGGAATCTCAGGGTTGTTTTGATTTGCATTTCCCTAATGACTAAGGATGATGAACATCTCTTTAGGTGCTTCTCAGCCATTAGATATTCTTCAGGTGAGAACTCTTTGTGTAGCTCTGTACCTGCATGGTATTGGTACAGTAACAGACATGTAGATCAATGGAACAGAATTGAAGACCCAGAAATGAATCCACACTCCTATGGTCACTTGATCTTTGACAAAGGAGCTAAAACCATCCAGTGGAAAAAAGATAGCCTTTTCAACAAATGGTGCTGGCTCAGCTGGAGGTCAACATGCAGAAGAATGCAAATTGACCCATCCTTATCTCCTTGCACTAAGCTCAATTCTAAGTGGATCAAAGATCTCCACATAAAACCAGACACACTGAAACTAATAGAAGGGAAACTAGGGAAGAACCTTGAACATATGGGCACAGGGGAGAATTTCCTGAACAGAACTCCAATAGCTTATGCTCTAAGATCAAGAATAGACAAATGGGACCTCATTAAATTACAAAGTTTTTGCAAGGCAAAAGACACCGTCAAAAAGACAAAGCGGCAACCAACTAACTGGGAAATGATCTTTACCAACCTTACATCCGACAGAGGGCTAATATCCAAGATATACAAAGAACTCAAGAAATTAAACTCCAGAGAGGCAAGTAACCCTATTAAAAAATTGAGCTAATTTTTCAGAAATCAAATAATACTTCAATTTCCAACAATTTTTTTGTTATATTGAAATTATTTGTTTTCAATACTACCTGCAATTTATATTTCTATTAACTTGTTACACGTACATTCTTTTAGTTTTATAAAATTCTTATTTTTTATTTTTGGTGTCTCAAATGGATATAGATAATTCTTTAAATTTAAGTCCCACTCTCAAATTTCCTATAAAATTCTATTAAAAATCACAGAGAGAGGCAATTCAGATGTGATGGTTCATTCTTATATTCTCAGAACTTGGGAAGCTGAAACAGGAGGACTATTGTTAAATCAAGCCCACACTGAGCTTCTTATAAGACTATCTAAAAAATTAATAAATAAAGAAGTAAGAATTTATTTCACATTCTCAATAGACCCACCAATGATGACTATTATTAAACATAGCCTATGCATTTCTTATAGAGAGGATTACACTGCCAGTACTCACAGAAACCAAGACCATAAGGGAAGGCATGTATTTAAAAATATTGATTTGTACAAGACCAAAAATTTCTCAAGGGTTAATTTAAACCTATTCTCTTTTATCAGCTTTATATGAGAGCTAAGAGCTACTCTTGTATATTGAATGCCATTGGAATTGTGCTAACTTAGGAACATGGTGTAGTAGGCTCTCCTCTAGGGTTCATGGCTTCATCATCCACAGGAACTTTTTAGGTTAACAGTGTGGGCAGGAGTTTCCCTCAATTGATTAAGTAAGGTCAAATAACTTGTGGGTTATCTTCAAGATACAAAGTACAATTTTCTGCATCAGACAGAAAATCACAGAAATCATAGTTGGTCAAAACGCAGAGAACATACAGACTGTTGCATGCCCTTATTCAGAAGGTATATACACCATACAATCCATAGGGCTCAGAGAACTTCACTGAAAAGGGGATATGGAGAAAAGGACACGAATATGAGCTCTGATACAGTATCTTGTGTACGTGATGGAACTGCTGCCTCTATTAAACTTATACAATGTGTCTGTCTAAACACAACCTTCACAGTTCAAATACTAGTTGTTATGCCAACAGGGAAAAGAAATAACATAAGGCTTATCCTTATATGAAGAAATATAGGCAATCAATAACTTTTAAGAGAAAAGAATGACTTTTCTCCAGCAGCAAATCCCTGATAGGTTAATCCAATTCCAAGTGGTCATTCCAAGATATGTGACCATAAAGCAATGCAAAATGGATATATATATATATATATATATGTATAAAAATCTCTCTCACACTTTCTCTCTTGCTGTGTGTGTTTGTGTCTGTCTCTGTCTGTCTGTCTGTCTCTCTCTCTCTCTCTCTCTCTCTCTCTCTCTCTCTCTCTCTCTCTCTCTCTTTGTGTGTGTGTGTGTATGTCTGTGTGCATGTGTGTGTGCATGGTATGTGTGTGTGTGTGTGTGTATGTCTGTGTGCATGGTATGTTTGTGTGTGTGTGAGTGTGTGTGTGTGTGTGAGTGTGTGTGTGTGTGTGTGTGTGTGTGTGTGAGAGAGAGAGAGAGAGAGAGAGAGAGAGAGAGAGAGAGAGAGAGAGAGAATAATTATTGAAGAATATGTCATGAAATTGAGAGGGCTTTGGACTTTGGAGAGGTGAAAATGTGGTAAAGAAGTGATGTCATTTTAGCACCCATGTATGAAAACCACAATAAAATAAAAAAATTCAGTAAGTGTTTAGAATAGGATTAATATCCAAGATATAAAAAACCACTAGAATCAACAAATGACCCATTCAAGAAATTGTTATGGGTATGAACCAAATGTTCTCAAAAGAAGAAAGAAAATGACTAAGAAATATCTTAAAAATGCTGATTGTCCTTAGCAATTATGTAAATGCAAATCAAAACAGCCTTGATATTTCATCTTTCCCCACTCAACAACACTAAGGTAAGAAAACAACTGATCACAAACACTGGCTAGGATGTGGGAAAAAGGGAATACTCATTTCTGTTAATAGGTTTGCAGAATGGCACAGCTACTCTAGATATACATGTGGGGAATTCTCAAAAACCTGAAAGACAATCCATCATGTGATCCAGTCATACAACTCCTTGGCAAATGTCCCAGACACTCAGCATTCTACTACACAGATACTTGCTCAACCACGTCCATTACTGATTTAGTCACAAAAACTAGAACATTGAATATCCTCAAATGTCCCTTAACCGATGAATGCATGATGAGGAGTTGACACATACACACATTGGGATACCATGCAGGTGTAAAGAAAACCAGAATACTAAAATTTATACTGAAATGGACGAATCTAGAAAAGAATATATTGAGTGAATTCCAAGAAAAGAAAACTTCACATGCCTTCTCTCATACTTGGTTCCTAGATCCAAATCTTCAGATGTGAGCAAAGAACCTGGGGTAACTGCAAAATCAGGAAAAGAGAAAGGGACCATGGAGTTAGGAGAAAGCAGGGGGCAGTAGAGAGGGGAATACAAGGACACATTTGATTCAGGTGAATACATGAGTAAAACTGGGCAGAGGGGATGTTAATTGGACAATGGGAAGGAGATAAATGTAAAAGGAGTTGGGAAGGGAGCATAAGTTACAGAGGATGTCTGAAAATGCTGTAATAATATTATTATTGTTTGTTTTCCTAAAGCTACATACAACACATATATGTTGATGCTAAACACAACTATTCTGTTTACATCATGTTATTCCACTTGGGCTTTCAGTGCTCCTCAAAGAGACATAGATTATCAAAACAAAATCCAATACCAGGCCTGAGAAGTCCCTTGCTCTTATGAGTTGTTGGTCATGAGAGTCCAAGAGACTCCCAAAACATCATAGGCTATAGATGTTGCCCGAGGTTGCTAAAGACTGAAGGTAAATTTCTATTGCTGAAAACACCTCACACTATAGACAAAAGTTCTGAGAACCTGAACTTGATGTGACTAGAAAGCCTTCTTCTATGCACTACTAAAAATCTAGGATTTAACTTTCATAGTAGTAGGAGATGCTTTTGAGAGAGACAGAGACCTAAAGTCCTACCCTGGTGTGAAACCTGAGAATCACTGATCAACAGCAATTCAAGAAAATCTCAAAGGTATAATAATTCACTATATTTGGTGGTAAACAACAGTTCTTTGATTGAAATTAAGGTGTACTACGTAGGAGAAAAATCACACCTGTCACAGGTAACCTACCCAGCTTCCCATGACTAGTGAGACATGGATGTTAGAAAGGAACAACTGTCACTTTACTAAACCAATGTAGTATTTCTAAATATAAAGTATTTATCTTTATATCTCACCACTCATCACAGATCTCTTTGCAAAAGATGAAGCCAGTTATAGAAAATGACAATTAGTTCAAATGGAGAGAAAAAGTGATGATGGGGTTCACAGTTCCAAATTAATACAAGTACAAAGCAACTTCAGCTCATAAGGCTTAGTGTACAATGGCATGATGGAACAGAAAGATTGTAAGAGCCAGGGTACCAGAAAATTTGCTGTTACTTCATCTCTCTCAGAAATGACAGGTTAATTCATCAAATATCAACAATGTTCCTGTCTAAACAATAATTGGAAGAAGTACAATAGCAATTACATGCCAGTGTTGTAGGGGAAAATTTCATGGGTTTCTACAATAGAAATTGAACTACAGGCATCTAATAATGCTGAGAGGGAACACGGTCAATTGTGATACATGCAACTGTAATACCTATAAGTACCAACCATCTAAGGACCAGGTAACTTGTGGAATGCTGGGAGTTGTAGTTCTTGGAAAATAGCAAAACCCTCGTAAGAAAGTAGTGTGGTTAATAGGTTTTGCATAAAAATACCTACAATCAAGTGTCTCAGAGTGACCCAGTTCTAAGATCCCAGGGAGTGGTACTGACCAAAACACATCTTAGTAAATATTTAATAAAGCTTGCTTGAAATTTGGCCAAAATGTTGAAACTGGATTTTCTCAGGTGAATCTTGGGATTAACAGCAACATGACTATATTAAAAAGAAAATAACTAAGCTTTAATGGAAAGATTGATATAAAATTAGTACACTATGTAAATAAAAGCCAAATTATTCTGTATTTAGAAGATTTTTTTTCTTTTAGTTTTTATTACTGATACCTTATCTCATTGATTCCACATTCTCCTAACAGAGAGGAAGTCTCTCCTTAGTTTAGTAAGATAAAAGAACAATGAGTTCATGCATGTGACATTATTTTAATGTTCATATGACATTTGCCTCCCTTGGCAACTTGAATCCAATAAGAGATGACACCTTTTCCTCTTTTGTCAGCATTTGGTTTTGCAGGTTTTATTAGTTAAATCTGTTTTTCGACAAGTTCATAACTGTGCATAATGAACTTTGAATTTTCTCAACCACTCTCCCTTCCTTCAGGCCCACCCTAATCACGGTCCTCCTTTCTTTCTCACTTACTCACGCCCATGCCTTTTTGACAACATTTGCATAACCTTGCCTTTTTGCTTCTCTGAGGGAAGTGGGAGCATTTCCATTGGAATCCTTTAATGATCTTATAATCAAGAATTAAGCATATGAGACTTTGGGGAAGGGGGGAACAAGTAAGAGGGAAATCATTTGAAATGTAAATACAGAATATACGTAATTAAAAAAATTTAAAAAAAAGAATTAAGAAATGTTATTTTTTTCCAGTGTTATAAAAAAGGTAGACATCTAGATATCCAGATTTATAATGCTTTCACACTCTAATTTTTTTTTTGCAGAAGTTTGGTGATATGGATTAAAATATAAAATGATAAAACAATTTAGATGGCTTTATTAAATTAGAAATAAATGTCACTTTGTTTTATGAAAGTATGTTTCTTTAAAATATATAGCAGCTAAAGATTTTATTAACACATTACAAGAATCAATTAAAATGTATATATTCCTGTGTTGAAAGATTGCTTATATTTTCCTAGAGTTTACAAGTTGAGCAAATTGTACAGCAAAAATATTTTCATTTAAAACCTCTACAACATTTAATAAGAATGCTGTAATTCATAGCAAGTTTATAGAGAGGCACAATACAGTGGAACATTATCTATTTGAGTTTTATTTTTCTTTTTGTGTTTTATAAATTATTCATCATGAAGCACTTACTTTCAGAAATTAACAAAACTTCACACATAAAATAAACTGGTCCAGGAATTTAAAACATGGCATTGTAAATAATGAATTAAAAGCACTTTAAGAATAAAATCAAATTACATGGTAAAGTGATTAATTTTATAAAGTAAACACTCTGAAAATGTGTTACATTGTAAAATGTCACTAGAGTACATTAGGAGAGTGTTCTGAAGCATCATTTGTGTGCTACTGTAACTAGAGTAACCATGGTACTGAGAGACTGTAAGTAGAGGTAAAGCATGGTACCAGCTCTTCGTTTGCACTATTGACTGTGTCGCCTCATTTACATGGGGCACCTTAACACACAAACCACCTGCCACTTGTACTTGACCAAGCAGCTGGTACATCTGTTGTTTACAGGAAGCTAGCCTCTCTTCCTGAATGCTGCCAGAAGCACTCATAATGCACAATACAAACTGTAATACATGTTATTGTTCATTAATAGAGTAGAAAGATAAATATTTTCAGTGGCTTCCAAATATGCTATTATTCTACTTAATATGACATTAATAGAAATACTATAAGTGTTCTATATCAGCAATGTGACTAACGATTATAAAATTTGACACAGAGCTGATAATGTTGAAGCCTTTCTAAGATTACATTAATCATTCATGAGACCAAGATGCTCATTGGTCAATTTCACTCTGAAGAAATCATTTAACAAGGATGTACAGGATTTTATCCAAAAGAAATTGAAACTATGGTATTATACTGAGACATCTATCTGAGAGGACTCAGTAGGCCAGCAGTCTCAGGCTGTAAATATCTGGGAGCAGTTATCTGGAGTTACTAGATTTCCCACACACTTACCAATCTATAGTAGTGCTTGGACCAAAATTAGGCTTTCCCAGTTTCCTCTAAGCCTGACTGATGGAAGAAGGCTTTGCTATATTTACATGGTTCTGAGGCCCTGATCCTTGACATGGCTATGTGCATCCCAACAATATACATTCACTTAAGACTTATCTACTTTTTACACATTCACACAGGGCTGCTTGGCTCTCCTTTTTCAACTCCTAGAACAACTCTGATTTCTTTCACTGGCTATCCTACGATTAAGCTGATCCAAATTAATATCATCTGAAGGCACTATTCAATGTCTCCTTTTTTTTTTTTACAGCCACCTGTAGCTTAGGCAATATAGCTAGAGAAATACTGTGATGGTAAGATCACATCATGCCAATCTCTGCTTAGAAACCATTCAAAGTGTAATTTGCATCAAATTGGAAGTCTACTCTATGAATTACTTGACATGTTTTATTTCATTTTCATCTACTTCTCCCAAACTTAGGTACTGAGCTCCAGTCTTTATCCACTTACAACACAGACCTCTATCTTGTCATTGTTCTCACTTTACTACTCTTTTTAATCCAAATTCTCAAGCAAATGTTCTACATCCTAATTTCATCCTACAGAGGGTCAGGGATTCAACCAACATCTGACTCAGTGGATGATGCCCTTTTCAAGCCCCAAACCATTAACATGGACAATTTTTCAGTTTATATCTATCCAGTTGCTGAAGCCCTTCAAACTCCCAACTTGCTTTTTTTTTTTATTGTTTATGAGTTATGTAATGCATTAAATGTGTTTTCATCAATCTACCTCAATTTCCTTTCCCTCCATTTTCTCCCCTGTTCCCTTGTTTTCTCCCTGGATTTTCCTTTCAGATTTCATGTTTGTTTATTTGTTTCAATAAATTTATTGTTCAAGACCATGGTTTGATCTCTACAACCCCTTTTGGGAGTCTTATAAAATCCTAAAATGCTAGTCCAATATATCTGATACTTTTTTTCTGGCCTTTGCCAATTTTGATACATATGTGCACATACATACATACATACATACCAAGACACTCACACAGTCATATACATAAATAAAATTTTAACTCTTAAAACATAAAGAAGATAATGGTATGTGTTATACATGTTATTTGTCAAGTGCACCTCTGTTGAGAAAGGAAACAGAAAAATGGAAAGCTGAAGTGGAATTTTCTGATTTCTTTGGAGACTCCATTGTGTTATGTGAGGTTTTCTGGAAACCGTCTTGTGAGAGGACGGTTTTGCTGAACCAGCTGTATGGGAGGATGTTTCCCTGAGAAAAGACATGGTGTTTTCATGGAAGCAGCTTGAAAGAGGGTTTGTGATATTTTGCTAGAGCTTGAGAGAACACATGATGTTTGGAAAGGATATAAGTATAACTCAACATAGAGTGGATGATGCTGTGCAGTTCTTTGCTGCTCACTAATTGGCTTTTGCTGATGCTAGTCTTTGCTGATGATGCTATATGGTATTGGTTCACCTTGCCATTCTTTGCAGGTTATTGTTTTTCTTGACTTCATAGAGAGAAACACCACCAAAGAACTGGTGATATTCTCGTGGCTTCTTATCACTTCTACTGACTTGGGCTCTTTGACAGAGCCTTAAGATTTATTCTGGAATGGCCTGTCATTGCTAATATGAGAATGGTGTTTGTGTGTGGATAGAACTGCTACTACTGATTTATACTGATTTCTATTGATTCATGTGAGCTGAACTTCTGATATTCTGACAACGCAGATTGAATTCGCTACACAGAACTATTTTTAGACAAGTCCTCATCCTCTTTTGCTCTATTAACCTTTACTTTTTATGTAATGGCAATTTTTTTTTTGTGAATGGTGGGCTAGAAGGGAGATTAAAGCATTTAAGAACTCTTATTAAAGGTAGGCTTTTAAAAAAAATCTAAGCCTACTGAGAGCTTCTGATAGTTGAGTATGTATATGAGATACAAATATTGAAAACATATTTTTACTGTTGCAACATATTCATTTGCCATAAATCACAAAATCATGATAATATTAAATTCCTACAGTTTTCTCAAGTTGTCTGCAAGAACAGTATGTGCTCTTAACAACAGAGCTCTCTCAAATATCTGAGTAGAATTTTTGTTTAGCATATCACTGATTACCAAAGTTGTTGCCAGTTGAAAACAAAGTATGCTCTCATTTTAATAATTGTTCCCATGAAGCACTAGTTTAGTATACACCACCAAATATTTAAGAGTTCTAACAGATAAAACCAAGCATAACTTTAACATGGATATATAATAAAAGAAGTATAATGAACATAAGAGAAACTGTAGGAATTTAATATTATCATGATTTTGTGATTTATGGCAAATGAATATGTTGTAACAGTAAAAATGCATTTTCAATATTTTTATCTCATTCAGTTGTATTCATGTTAAAAATGAATCTTGAGCACCACCTCACATTATTTGAAATAATTAATTTCAAATGAGCTACAGATATAGACATGAAAGTAAAAATGGTGATGCCTTTGCATAAAACAGTATGTACTAGGAAAAGATGATGAATTTCTCACAATTGTAAAGATATTTTTTAAAAAAAAATAAGTACACTGTTGCTGTCTTCAGACACACAGAAGAGCATGTCAGATCCCATTACAGATGTTTGTGAGCCATCCCACGGTTGCTGGGAATTGAACTCAGGACCTCTGGAAGAACAGTCAGTACTATCAACTTATGAGCCATCTCTCCAGTCCCCATAAAACCACATCTTAAATGCTAAAATTCAAACTGTCATAATAAAAAATTACATGAGTGCACATATTTGAGAGAAAATCTGTCATATTGATTATATTCTTATCTCATATTTACCCTGGTGTGAAGGGGAGCAAACAAGAGAATAATGCTGATAAGATTTTAGAAAAGACGTGCAAAATATTTGGTATTCAAAAAAATAGAAGAGATAGTAATTTCTTTATTTCATCAGTTTTCAGGATATGAAATTGGTGAGACAGCAAGAGACACAGGCATATGTAGACAAAATCACCAAACTTCAGAAAGAGAAACACAATCCAGAGTCATTGAGGTATGGCTGATGTTGGGAAGAAATTTGCATTCTTCATGATCTATATTGAAGACTGGTGCAGATAAAATGCATACTCCTATTCTAGGGATTCTACCTTTCATGTTGATTCTATATTCACTTGTATATTTTTCTTATTTTATAATGAATATAGATGAGTATTATATTTTTAGGAAGGCACATCAATTATAAATGGTGCACTACTGTAGGACTTGTTTGCAATCCTGGGTGTGGTGTGTATATTGGGCAAATATGTGTGTGTGTGTGTGTGTATGGAAAATCTCTACATCTTATATTTAGTTTTGCTGTGAACATAGAACTGATAAATTAAAGTCTATATTACACACACACACACACACACACACACACACACACACACACATACACACACACACACACACACACACACACACACACACACACACACACCATCCAAGACTGTATTGAGATGTTTTAAGGTTAATTTTTTTTTCACTTTGCATTTACTTTAGTCATTTTTTTGGTATATATTTTTACTTTTAACATTTATTATTTTAGAAATTAATAGTGATATAAAAGGAAATATAATCATATCTGTTCTTCATTTCTCCTTTCTTACTCTGTTATGTCTTCTTTAACACATGCCCTTCCCCATGCTTGCAACCACCCATATATATCTATGCTGATGCTGGTTGCTAGGGGTAAGCAAGCTTCTTTGCAATGTTATCTGTGACTGCAGGCTCATAACTGATAGAGACTCTGAGGGCTTTAATGATAACCTCTCCCTGCTCTCCCCCAAAAGAGGCTGTCTAGACAGGAAGCTACTGAAGAGGGTGCTTAAAAACTTTGATAAAGACATTGAAGTGTAGCTCCTCATAATTGATGGCTTCTTGTGAGGTGGGTAATGGGGAAGACTCAGGGTTTTTTAGGGTTTGGCCACTGCCAGCTTGCCCATGTTCTAGTGAGTATAAGGGCAACATGACTTAGACTTGATATTGTTTTGTTGTTTTTGCTGCTGCTGTTTTATTTTATTTTATTTTTTTTATGAGGGGAGGCAAGAGGGCACAGTGTTGGGAGGGTGGACCTGTGAGGAATAGGAAGCAAGTGTGCTGGGTGCATTGTAAGAAATCTGTAAGTAATAATCAAGCTACACTTTCAACATTTATATGATATACCGAATAATGTTTTGTTCTATTTGTTCTAGATGAATTTGCTCTAGATACTTAAAGATCATGGGTTAGAATGGTTTGAATTTTAGCATACATGTCTGAGATCCATGAGAAAGTATGTTTGTAGAGTAGATTCAGACATTTATTTTATAACTGTCTGGTTCTATCCAGAAAAAGCGGTTTCCAATGGTGATTTTAGAAGGAATTGCGATGAGTGAAGTATTTCATAGCATATTATTGATAGTTTCAAGATTAGAAATAAATTCAATTTATTTTAATCCTTCTTACAGCTTGTTCTTTGCATGCTTGTTTTTTTCTATACAATAGGGCAAGTCCTTAATGACATGTTCTTCATGCTATTTCTTTTTTCTGTAAGACATATTTTCTCCTTTTACTACTCCGTAATTTTAATGTCTTATAGTAAGTACTATTAGAGTGAAGAAGAAACTGTCAAAATTAAAAAGGCTGTTATCTTCACAATATAGCAATAGAAATTTAAAAACATATGTTTTCGGTCAAATTGTTGTATTCCTTAGTAGAAATTTATTAGATTTTCTACTAAGAATGCTTAGGAAAAAGCATAATAAACATTACTTTCAGTTCAAATATTATTTTGTCATAGAATTTTTGGTACAAATAGATATAGACCAAATGAACACCTGAAATATTTGAACATCTAATTCTAATTATTACTTAATATTTAAATTGCGTTTCCCATTTTTGCAGAACACTTACTTGAGCTGACATAAAATGAGCACTGAGGCATTATAAACTTAGATTTAACATCCTAGGTGTATGAATACTTTCTTAAAGAACTTTTGGAGAAAAAGATCACAAGCAACTCAGTTTTCCTTTAATGCACAACTGTCTACATGGCAGTAAAATGCAATGAGTCTCTGTTGTTGGCATGCAAACATTGTAGCATTTGTTGAAACAGCTTTCTGTACTAGGGAGCAGAAATAGTTGAGACATATATTTGTTAATGAAAATAATTTGTAATATTGGTTTGGGGTTTGTTTTAAGGTTATTTCTTTGTTTGTTGGCCCTTGTTTAAAAGACAGGATATCATTTTGTGTCCATTAGCTGAACTGAACCTTACTTTGTAGATCTAGATGCTTGAATTCTCCTGAAGTGCTGAGATTTAAACAGTATATCACCAATCTTGGTATGTAATAATGTTTAATAAAATAAATGCAATTCTTAACTCTACGACATCTCAATGGTCTTCTATAAGATTCTAACTACGAAACCTAGGTCATCAAAAGGTATACCAATATTATGTATTAACATATTTCTAATGTGCTATTTTAACATGTTTATGTTTTGAAGCAATATTATTAGTTGTTACTGTGGGGTTTGATATATTTCACAGTCTCAATTGTTTCTGGCTTTACTGTCTGTTGATGGTGCTTGGGGAAGTAACAAGGCATTCACTGAGGAATTTCCATTCTTAGATAGTCTACCCCTCCTAGTTACATTGTTCCCTCTTTAGTAAATTCCAACAGAAAGGTCTGATGTGTCTTTTTTATCATGTCCTTTATAAACAGACAAGGTATTTATGATATGACTTTTCTATGTTTTTTACAATAAGTGGAAAGTATATGTCCTGAAGCATAGGCCTTTATGATCATAGCATCCAGGGCCATACAGAACACAAATAGAATTTATATTACGCTTTATGTAGAAACCCCTATGGAGCAGAATGTGGGTGAAACTGTGTTTATATACAAAGTATCCTACTGTGTCTTTTATGTTTTAGAAGTAAATAAAAGAGATATATTCCCATTGGTACAACTACTACTTCTACTAGTAGTAGTACTACTACTATTACTAGCTATTTCTAAAATACACAATGAAAGGCATAGCATTAATCAGTGGAATAGATGAATGAAGCAAAACAACTCCAATTTATTATGTGGTAAGTAATGAATGTCTTGACCTTTCCCTAATCTGATTAGTGACCTTTCCTGTAAGCTATTGGAAGAAATATAAAAGTAGAAACTGTATATATTTTGTGCATCAGATGATATGAGCTTTGCCTTTCCCTGTAAACATAACAACAGGGAGAATTTAGCTGCATCTCCTTTTTAGCTACAAGTATTTTGCTAATTCATTCCAAGAATTCACTAATCAAGAATGAGGTGGCTGTTCTCATTGAAAAACAATCAGCAGCACATAAAGTAAGTATCACTCTTCATTGTGCTAGTCTGAGGAGCAGCCATTAACCACTGTCCCCTGGTATCTGATGGCCTTGATATTTACAGTGTTCTGGGGACCCCTCCTATTGGTTTCTCTGCGCAGCTTGTTTAAAATGTAGAATTGCAGATGTCTCCAAAACTAATGGAATCTGATTCAGCACTTAAAATGAAAACAAATCCATAGGTAATTAGTCCATGGAAAAATTTAAGGGATATTGTTCTCTGTGACCTGAAGAACAGTTAAGCAGTCAATAGCAAAGCCATTAAAATGTATGAAATCAAGATATATTAATTACACAGTTAAGTACACTCTTTGGGTATAAATTCACTCTGTGCTCTCCCATCCATATTAAATTGTGTTTAACTATTGTGTAAACAACTTTCCCAAGGATGTTACATAATAATTCTAGTGAATTCAATAACAATGAAAACTCTTAGATGTTATTTCACTATTAACTTTCATGGGAAGGATGAAAAGGAAAAATGAAATATTAGACTATCTTTGCAACAATTAAAGGCAAACATTTTCTTCGGTATCTAACTAGGAGAATGTTAGGTTAGTCGTGTATCTCTTCCATTTTCTCCATTAAAATTATGCTAACTTCTTATCATACTTTTTAAATGCTCAAAAGATCACACATGTGCAATAAAATTTTAAAGGGAAGTATGACACACACTCCAAATATATTTCATAATGATTTTGAAAACTGAGAATTAATAAAGTTTCTTATATAAAACAAGAATAGCACAGAGGTCAAGCCTGAGAAAAATAGAGCATTTTGCTTTCATTTATGAAAGTCCATGGGTCAAGGGCAAGAATATTCAGTCATTATTTTAGTAAATTTCTGGTATTGTTCTAATTCAAACACTGATGTTATTGTCACCTATATGGAATTAAAGATTAGTTGTAGAATGTAGATAAGTTATGCATGAGAAAAATGCAATAAAATGTACTTCCACATGTGTTTCTTAGTATATGATCGATATGGCTATATGTTTGAACATGTCACATATATATGTGAGTGCTTTTCATGAATTAAAATCAAGAGAAAGGTTTGGGAAACTGCATATTCTATATATTGATTGCAGAATGGCAGTGAGCTTGGGTTTTCATAGAGAACCTGCATCAAAAATTAAGGCAGAGAGGGATTAAAGCAGACACCTTATATTATTTCCTGCCACCATCCTCCAATATTATAAAATCTATATGGGTTGGAAATTGATTTGTTACTTTTCCAAATAGAAGATCTATTGGTTTTCTAACCTTCGAGTGTTGTTTTTATGGATGTTTCTAATTATCTGGAGCCAGATCTTTGTTGAGTTTATTTTCATTGGCACTTTATATTTTTTGTTTTGAATTCCTTTTCTTAAGATGTTGCTAAACAAAATGATAAGGAAATACAGACATTTGTATAGAGTGGATATATCTATGACATCATTAATTTTTTGGTTTTTTTTTGTTTTGTTTTTTTATTTTTTGAGACAGGGTTTCTCTGTATAGCCCTGGCTGTCCTGGAACTCGCTCTGTAGACCAGGCTGGCCTCGAACTCAGAAATCCGCCTGCCTCTGCCTCCCAAGTGCTAGGATTAAAGGCGTGCACCACCACCACCCGGCGACATCATTAATTTTTAAGGAAGAGTAGAAAGAATATAAGACTACATGTTTGTGATCTTATAAGAAATTCAAAGCCTTTAAAGATCGTTACAAAGACTATACCTGGAAAATATCCTTCAAAGTATCAACTGTGAAGGAGATTAACAGCAAATTCTCTAAAAATGCAAGAAAAATATATGTGGTTCAAATTTAAAAGAACTGGCAACTGAAATAACACACACACACAGGTACACACACACATACACATACACCCACATGCACAGACACATACACACACACACACACACACACACACAGATGAATATACACAGAGAGAAAGCATTAACCCCACTATGGGAAAAAAGCACAAGCAAGAAATAAATGTGTCACTTTAGGGGAAAAATTGAACTCAACAGCTATAGATATGTTTAAGTTAAAAATAATATAAAACCATTTTTAATCTGGCTAAACGAAATTATAGAAATATGGACTATTGCAGATATTATGTAAAGAAGTTAGCAAGATTTGCTATGTTTTACAATAGAAGAGCCTCTTCCTCAACATTTACCTAGCAAGGGAAGGTAAATTAGATGCGATCTGAAACCATATGATTGGAAAGCCTTGAAGTTCATAAACAAGGACATTTTCTCTGGTTAGAGATGTAAGTAGGATCACAGCTATTCAGAAATTTAAAGTTGGAATCTGTGAGTACATCTTTAGGGAAGAGGGATTATATTATATAGAGATCCAAATTTAGAGACATATTAAGTGTGAGCATGAGAAACTCATTCCAGACCTGATTAGATACTAGGATATTATTGTTGAGTTATATAAAAATATAATAAAATGACACTGAACGGGATTCATTATTTAATGAAGGTATTGGCAAATTAAGAATCACTACACCAGTTTTATCTCCCCTTTGTTGGGTATTTAAGATAATGTCCTCCATGTTAGGTCCTGGGAACCTCTTGGGAACCTGGCATCTGGGACTTTCTAGTGACTACCACCTGTTCCCCCTCCCTTACTGCTACACACTTCCTTTCAAATCCCTGACCCTCTGTACTTCTCCCCAGTCTCCTTCTGTATCTAAACTGCCCCCCCTTTTCCTTTCCCCTCCTATCTCCCTTTAAGATCCCCCTCTCCCTCTACTTCCTGAGATTATTTTCTTCCCCCTTCTGAGTAGGACTGTAGCATCCACACTTTGGTGTGGTCTTCTTTCTTCTTGGGTTTCATGTGGTCTGTGAGTTGTATCATGGGTATTCTGAGCTCCTTTTTGGCTAATATACACTTATCAGTGAATCATGTGTGGTCTTTTGTTACTGGGTTACCTCACTCAGGATAATGTTTTCAAGTTCCATCCATTTGCCTGTGAATTTCATGAAGTCAATGTTTTAGTAGCTGAGTAGTACTCCATTGTGTAAAGATACCATATTTCCTGTATCCATTCATCTGTTGAGGGTCATCTGGGTTCTTGCTAGCCTCTGGCTATTATAAATAAGGCTGCTATGAACATAGTAGAGCATGTGCCCTTGTTATATGTTGGAGAATATTCTGGGTGTATGCCCAGGAGTGGATATTGAACCTGTAGAGACCATATCCTATTGATAGTCACGGCTCCCAGTTGAGGGATGGGACCATCCACTCACCTCAAAAATATTAATCCAGAACTCCTCCTGTCAAAAGGAAATGCAAGAACAAAGAGTGAAAGAAAGACTGAAGAAAAGACCATCCAAAGATTGCCCCATCTAGAGATCCATCACATCTCCATATACCAAACCCAGACACTATTGCTGATGCCAAGAAGTGCTTGCTGACAGGAGCCTGTAATGGATATCTCCTGAGAGGCTCTGTCAGAGGCTGACCAATACAGATGCAGATACACACAGCTAAATATCAGAATGAACATATGAACCCCAATGGAGAAGGGCAAACACTGAAGAAGCTAAAGGGGTTTTCCAACCCCATAGGAAGAACAACAATATCAGTCAACCAGACCCTCCCCCCCAAAGCTCCCAGGGACTAAACTACCAACCAGAGCACACATGGGGGCACCTGTGGCTCTAGTTGGATATGTAGCAGAGGATTGCCCTATAGGGCATCACTGGGAGGGGATTCCCCTTGGTTCTATGGAGGCTCAATGTCCCAGGGTAGGGGAGTGCTAGGGCACTGAGGCAGGAGTGGGAGGGGACGTGGGGGAGCAACCTTATAGGAGAAGGGAGAGGGGGGAGAGGATATGGATTCCCAAGGGAAAACTCAGAAAGGGGAAAATATTTGAAATGTAAATAAATAAAATAACCAATAATAATTAAAAAAAAAAGAAAGAATCACTACACCAACATCTTTTGGAGTGAAGTTCAAAAGAAATTATAAGGGTGACCTGATGACAATACTTGATGATAATATTGATGAATGTCAAACACTATCTTAGAAACATAGCTATATTTCCTTACATATTTTAGGTTTTCAAATGATGCATCTTCACCAAATGACTTACTCTGCATGTAATAGCACTTGTCATCAAGCTTGATGCTCTGAGTTCTATCTCTGAGAATCACAAGCTATTAGAACAGATGTAATTCCCTCTGACCTTCATGTACACTAAAGTAAAAACTTAAGGGTTCCCTGGAAAGTTGACTAGATGGTGTTTTGTTGGGGCAAACACTTGAAGGTACATTTAGCTGTAGTGGACACAAGTGAAAGAGTAAGACAGACTTGTGAAGAAATGTGTAGGTAAAACAGACACAGGTGAAAAGATATCCTGCTAAAGCAAGCATGTGAAAGGAGACGTAATGAAAGATCCTTTGTGAACAACACACATATTTTGGTCTGCCTTACGTTGTGTAGTTGAGATGTATTTGTTGAGACTCCATGGAGAGAAATGCATGAATAAAACTTCTGGTGGCATGTTAGAGTTTCTTGGCATTTCCACAGACTCAGCTGATTGATAGAGTGGCAGCTGAGACAGGTACCAGTGCTGAGACAGCACACCTGTTGAGGCAAGATCTACAGAAGACATGGGATGTTAAGAGGTTATAAATAGAACTTGATGGACAGTTACGGAGGAGGCTGAGCTTGGCTAAAAGAACTGGCTGTGTAAGTTTGTTGGTATGCTGATCTTTGATTCTCTGAGAGAGACAAAGTCAAGAAAATCTCCTGGCCTTCTGTCTGATTCCTCTTGCTGACCCATGCCGAGGCTAAGACCTGGCTGTCTCTGGTAGGTAGTGACACTAATGCTGATTCATGTTTGCTATCCTGATTTCACCAAACTGGACTACTGGTGTATCTGTAGTGTTTTTAAGAAGATCAAGCTGTTGCTACTGACATGTGAACTGAACTGCCAATTTTCAGATAACATTGACAAGAGTTGCTCCAAAGAGCCTTTCTAAACAGGTCCACTTCTCCCATATCCTTTCTCTCCCACTATCGCTTGAGGGTGATGGACTAAAAAGAGGTAAATCATTTGAAAACCATCATTAAAAATAAGGTTTAAAAAAGTAAAGTTACAATACAGTAGCAATATCTTTGCATTCACAAATATATCTTGTGATGTCTTTTTCTAAATGATGCATCTATAATATTTTCATACTAATCTACCAAGATAATAATTAAATATTTATTGCCAACACTGTACTATAATAACATATCTTCCAAAAGTATAGTTACTACTGTTTTACAATGAATAAGAATCTTAAAGGAATAAAGCTTCTTAATTTTAAAAACCTATTATAGAACTGAATTTTTTTCAAAAGCTTCATATATTTCTAGAAAATGTTTCCACAAGATGACTCTTCATTAGATCATTTTTCTAGACTTGTAAATATTAAATTGAATAAATCATACAATAAAACAGTATCCCTGCTTTGGTGTTAACACAAACAAACAAAACCCATGTCCACAATCCCTCATATAAGGGCATGAAGCTCATATGTACAAAGTTTTCATCTTTCAGACATCAGGTTACACAGTCAAATGAATAAGCTCCAAGCTCCCCTATATTCTTAAGGAGGAGCATAGATTTATTATTATGGATAATTGAAAGAAACATTTTCAAAACAATAGAACAATGGTGTTAATATATTACATATGAATCTAGAATTTCAAATATTTGGAATGCATAGTCATTATTGAAAGTTGAGGTCAGGCACAGAGAGAGAGAGAGAGAGAGAGAGAGAGAGAGAGAGAGAGAGAGAGAGAGAGAGAGAGAGAGAGAGAGAGGAGGAAGAAGAAGAAGAAGAAGAAGAAGAAGAAGAAGAAGAAGAAGAAGAAGAAGAAGAAGAAGAAGAAGAAGAAGAAGAAGAAGAAGGAAGAAGAGGAGGAGGAGAAGGAGGAGGAGGGAAAGGGAGGGGAGGGGAGGGAAGGGAAGGGGAGGGGAGGGGAGAGATAGAGGAGGAGAGGAGAGAGAGGAGGGGAAGAGAGAGAGAGAAAAGGAGGGAGGGACAGAGGGAGGGAGGGGATACTAGACTTGAAATGAAATCAAAGATGTTGACTTGGCTTGATCATATTTGTTCACATATTGGTTTGGCTCTATGATTGTCTCACCAGTGTAGAAGGATTCACATTTCTTTCTTTTGTTTTGTTTCATTTGATGTAAATAAAATCTTTTGGTGGTAATAAAACCACATTGTTATAGCCGTGAGGGTTTAATAAAATATTTAAAACTTACAAAGTGTTTTCTGCATTGTGAAAGGTTGTAATATTTAATAATTTCTGTTAGAGTTAACTTTTAGGGGAATAGGCTACAGCAGTACAAAGAAACTAAGAAAGATGAAAGATAACTTTACTATGCCACTGAATTTTGAAAGTACAAAGAACTAGTAAAAGTTCAATTACAGACAAAAAATGAAAGAAAAGGTAGAATGGCTGACATGCCAGCTCTCCTTATTTTCATTTGGAAGAAGACCATCTTTTATATTACACTGTTTTAATTGACTTTATGTAATCCAAATATTATTGGACAATCTTTTCTCTTCATCTATACATGAAAACATTATTTTGAATAATAAGAAATTATTTTTCTGACGGTTAGGAAACTTTTCATTTGCTTTTAAATATTAGTTTACTTTGATTATGTGTGTATATTTAAGTGGAGTCACATGCCCTGAGTCTGAGGTTATAGGTTGCTGTGACTTGCCAGACCCAGATGCTGGAAAGCAAGTTCAGATCCTCATGAAGCCTGACACATACCCTTACTGCTTAGCTTTCTCTCTACACATACTTCACTACTTTTAGTAAAGTTATTCTCTCTTAATAATGGAAGAATTTCAGGTGGGTGACTAGAAACAATACATTTAATGTAAATACATTATGACCAGTCTACAATAAATAGTTCTTGTAATCCTTCCTAGAGAAAAGCTTTACTAAATTCCAGTCACGAACATTTTACATCATCTCATTTGAGGCATATCGTAGAAATATTTAAGAGTCACCATTCTGTAGCGACTAAGGAGACAATAATTATATTTCAGTATAGGGTTTTATTATTTGGATAGTAATTAAAACTAAAACCAAATAAATTATATTCTCATGATACTATGATACATCATTAGTATGGTGTTCATTAAGAATTTGGTTTTTTGAGGCTGGAAACACAGTTCAGTTGGGGGAATGCTTTTCTAGCATACATCAGCTCTGAGTTCATTGCCCAGGACCACATAGACCAGCTGTGACTTTTTTTTTTTGATACACTAGGAGGTAGAAGCAAGGTCGTCTCAAGTTCAGAGGACTCTTCAGAATAGCCAAATTGAGGCCGGTCAGGCTGTATGAAAACTGGTGGATGTTCTCTCTCAAATGATAGAACAAGAAATCATAATTTCTGCATTTAGTTCTAATCTGACCCTCAATATTTCTTTGGCTTTTTATGTTTTTGTGGGTTCAATTCCTCTCAAAGCCATAATTTAAAGATCCACAATATATAATGTGTGTGTGTGTGTGTGTGTGTGTGTGTGTGTGTGTGTGTGTGTGTGTGTGTTCAACATTAAAGAAAACCTCAAGCCGGGTGGTGGTGGCGCACGCCTTTAATCCCAGCACTTGGGAGGCAGAGGCAGGAGGATTTCTGAGTTCAAGGCCAGCCTGGTCTACAAAGTGAGTTCCAGGACAGCCAAGTCTACACAGAGAAACCCTGTCTCGAAAAAACCAAAAAAAAAAAAAAAAAAAAAAAAAAAAAAAGAAAACCTCAAGCTCTTAGTTTATGCTACAAGGGACTCAAATATATATCCCATAATTAAAAACAAAAACTTTAAAATAATTTCATCAAAGCATTGTTGAAATATTTTATGTGATGATCACCATTTTCTGGGAGGAAAAGATTCTCTGATGAGAAATGTTGGATTTGGCATGAATGTAAAGTTAAGAGTTACAATATAGTAAGAAATTATATGGTTCCAGCAAAGAGACAGGATTAGATTTTTTTCTAATGTGAATGACCTCATCAGACCCAGGAAAATGGCTACGTTCTCAGTACCAGGTGTGATCGATATTCTTGGTTCTCAACTAAGACTAAATCTGGAATTAATTGAAACCTAGGTGACTGGGTATACCTGTGACGAATTTTCTTACTATATCATTGAAAGTGGGAAGACCCACTTTCAATCCAGATCTTTTTGAGATGGGAAGATCCACCTTAATCTGCATCCCACCTTCTGATGCAGGCTATATAAAGGACATGGAGCATGGGTACTTTTGCTCTCTTGCTGCTTGCTCTTGCACTGGTAAATTTCTTTCTTTCTTCAGGATTTTGGAGTATACAGAAGACCAGCTGAGACATCAGCCTCGTGAATTGAACAACAACTGCACTAGACCCTGGGAACTTCTGTTTTGCGGCAGCCATTGTTGGACTAGCTAAACCACAGCTTGTAAGCCATTCTAATAAATCCTTTTTGTATATTTATTCAAGTCTAAAAGATTCATTAGTGTAGAGAACCCTGAATAATAGACTGCTTTTGATTTCCTTCAATTGAGCAGACATTAAGTCCAATTAGATATTGGTTATCCATGAAAGGGAAGTATCATTTTTGCACCTTCATTGGTATCTTGTCATGTTGGTCATTTTGATTCATAGATGTTTCAACTTGATAAAACTGTTTACTTGTTTCTCTCTCTTGGCTGCTGTGTAGTGTTATCTAATACCATAGAAGTTTGTGTGCAGGTAAGAAGCTTTCAAGGCAAATCCAGATCCAATCATCCAAGTCTTGTGTCCTAAGTGTCATGTTTTACAAAATAGGGCACACCCTCAATACCTAAGAGGCAACTAAAGATGCCATCCTTATTCTAGAATGTTTGGGGAGTCACTTGGACTACTCCGACAAACCATTCAAAGGAAGATTTCTTGTGCCTGGTACTGTGTTTTTGTCAGTCTGTATTTTTTTGTGGGGAGTATTCTCAACCCATGTAACATAAATTACACACACTGTGTAATTCACTGTGTAATTTACTGTTTAGCTATATATATATATATGTGTGTGTGTGTGTGTGTGTGTGTGTATCTAGTTTTATATATGTATGTATATATATTATATATAATTTTACATAAAATATAAAATAATATGCTTCTTAGAGGCTTTATCAAGTAATCTTAATGTTATTTGTCCACCAGCAGAACTTCTTTGTATATATTGAATTCCATCTGTCCTCCACAGTTGGAAACCCTTCCCATTTTTCTGTTTTTCACATCATTTTACCTATATCCTGCAAGTTTCTTTTAAAGCCTCCTGTTCCATGTCTCCTGTTCCTTTATACATTTCTGGTTTCTGTAGATGCTCTGTGTTGTATGCTTACATTCAAGGATTTGGAGCAAGAAACCACAGATGAGAGAGAAAATATGGCTTTAATTTTTGGGGGGTTGGGTACCTCAGTCCACACCATCTTTTTAAGTCCATCCATTTACCAGTAAATTTCATTTTATTTCATCCATCGCCAAATAAGCCTTTCTTAACAGTGAAGTGGGAAATTCTGGTTTGGTTGGAGACTAAGTTGTATCATGTGATGCTTTTCTGGAAACTGTCTTATGAGAGGATGTTTTGCTGAAGCAGACAAATGAGGGGATGTTTTGCTGAGAACAGATATGTGGTATTTTTTCTGAAAGTTGCTTGGCAAAAGGGAATGTGATGCTTTGCTAGAGCGGATGTTGTGATGTTTGGAAAATGTATAAGTATAATGCAGTAGAGAGTGGACGATTTTCTTACATTGGGTCACCTTGCTTTCTTCACTGACCTTATCTTGTCATGACTTCACAGGGAGAAATGCACCAAAGAACTTCTGGTGGTATTCTTTCTTTTTCTTGTTACTTTGTCAGACTTGTGCACATCAGTGGAACCTCACAGTTTCTTCTGTCTGGATTGATCTGGTGCTACTGATTCATTTTTGGTGTTTTTGACTGGACTGCTGACAAGGAAGATTGGAATTTTCCCAAAGAACTATTGCTAAACAAGTCAAGAAAATCCCATTTCCTATTAACTTTTCTTTTCCTCTCCCTCTGGAGTGTGGTAGGCTAGAAGGGAGGTTGAAGTCTTAAAGAATCATAATTAAAGTAGGTTTTGAAAAATTCAACCCTACATTACAGAAAGTGGCAAGAATTATGTAAAATGACAACTACACACAAACCATATATCAATGGGTAGTAGGAAGACCAGTCCCCATAATTACATTTCCATCATAGATGTTGCATCTATGGCTCAGAGAACATTTCATAAGAGGGAAAGAAAAATTGAAAGAGTGGGAAAACAAGGAAGTCTGCTCTGAAATAGTCTCTCATTATAATAGTTTATGGCTGCATAAACAAGATTAAAATAGTGTCAATATCAATGAACATATTGATATGAACAAATCATTTGCAAGGGTGAAAACTCATGGGGTCATCCTTAGAGACCAAGAGCTGTAGGCAAGTAATGACCCCTGAAAGAAAAAGCAGTGGCTTTCTAGAGGATGAGTTGTTTTATTGGTTATTCAATAAATAGTGGTCAGTCCTGAAACCAAATGCACACAAGCAAAGAGATAAATAAATATGTTTGTGTTTATGTATACACACAGTACAATAATAATCAAAGAAAAGTTAATTGAGATTCTAGAAACTTAGAAAGTGGCTGGAGGATGGGTTGCTTGTAGGGGCTAGAGGGAAGAAAGACTGAGCGGAAGTGATTTAATTCAATTTTAATTTAAAATATTTAAAAATATTTTCATATTTAATATATTTAGTTATAATGTGAGTCAACTAATATAGGAATATTTTTGCCTAACTGTATCACTTATTTTTAACTTAGGAATTACACATAAAATTTTACACTTAACTTCTTATGTCTCTTTTAACTACATTAAACCAATCCGATGTTGAAAGTTTCCAAGGACATTTATGCCTTTTCAATGTGCATGTTTTTCAATTTTCACACACTTCTGTTCAGTACTTCATTTTCATTCTGATTTCCCTTCATGGGTATTCTGTATATTCCTCTCTGCCCCTAGCATTCAGGACACCAGTGTTCTGTCTTTTGTAGGAGGGAGATAAATAACCAATTAAAACATAGCATGAAAATGGTCTTTTGATTTCATTGAACTGAGGCTATTGTAGGGATTCAGTTCACAGAGTTAATACATACTTAATGATTTGTGAAGTATAAAGACTTCCTTAAGAAACCAATAAAATTATCTCTAAATAAGACAACAGAGAACACAAAGCACAGAGCAGACCTTTCCGCAGTGACATGTATCTGCCCCATGGGTTCTCAGGTGAAACACAGAAATTTGCATCCTCATCTCCATAAATATCAAGCAATAATTTTCTAAGTGTCACCTGTAAACTTAGTCACTTAGTGTTAAGGACATTTTTATACCCTCTTTAAAAAAATATAGCACAATGAAAAACTGGTAACATTTCTCAAATATCATATAAAGTAAGTGAATGGAGCTGTTGGATTTAAGCTATTTTAAAGAGAGTAAGAGTATGCTTGCATTTATAGACTTGAGGCAAGTACAGAATGCTTCATCTGAATGAGTGGAAAAGTACAAAGAAGGAGTGGAGCTTCTCAGTGTGTGGGGGGGCAAATACATCAATGGAAGGATGCATATCAATGGGTGGAGGCAAGGACATGGAAAAGAATGCTTCTCAGTGGGTGGAGGAAAGTACACAGAAGGATGATGCATCTCAGGAGCTGGAGGCAAGTGTACAGATGGAAGATTGCATCTCAGTGTTTGCAAGCAAATTCTCATATAGATGATGCCTTGTACTGGGTAGAGGCAGTTTTACAAATGGAATAATGTATCTTAGTGGGTGGAGGGAAGGACTCAGATGGAAGGTTGCATCTCAGTGTGTAGAAGCATGTGTATGAACAATTACACCAGGATTCTACATGCTTTGTTCTGTTTGTAAAATTTCATAATTTTCCTTCAACTCTGGTAAAAGTAGATAACTATCAAATGAACTGAAGGTAATTTTTTAATATTTTAATTGGAATAAGGTTAAGATAAAACATACACACATATTACAGGATAAATAATGATAGCCAATAATGATTATGGTAGTTAGGACCAAAATTTCAAAAATTTGTTTATGTATGTGTGAGACAACACAAATTAAATAAAAACAACTATTAGTAAAATAATATGTGATATGAGACTTACAATGTCATTTGATTTTATTATCAATAGTTATAGAAAAAAACTGAAAGTTTATCTGGAATAATGAGGTAGTAAAATTAATATTTTATACATATTTCAAATATGATATTAAACACACAAAATCTGTTGTTGATTCCCACAGCATAGTGCACTTCTTAAAATGTGTTGAGGGCAAGGTGATGTTTGTCTTGACCACATTCAGTTAAAGTTCACCACATGCAATTCCTTGGGTACTATAAATTACTCAAATTTTCAAACATTTTGTATGTCACCAGATGCCTTATTTTCATAGAAATCAATTTTCCATAATCTCTAGAATGATTAAATTACAAGTACCATTTTGTGAGTTGCATATAAAAATCACTAAGTTGTGAAATACTTAAGTCTAATTATTTTCAAGTGTTCCCTTATGGGAGAAAAAATATGAGTGACAGTAATGTTAAATGATGAAATATTAAACAATCCTGTTTAAAACACTGTGGTTAATTTGCCTGTGTGTGTAATTTGTACAGTGTAAGTATTGACTCCTAGGAGAAATGAATCATGCCCCGTCCTTCCTAATTGCAAAACTGTCAAACTCTTACCTTGGCAAGCAATGCCCGTTTCGATGGCTGCTCAAAGAAATCGGTGCTGATGAGAAGACTCATGCCAGGAAGTTTAGCAATTAATTTCTACATTGATCTCTGGAATTCATCCAAACTATTCAACACTGAAAAGAAACTTGCCATACTGTCATTCAATGAATATAATTCTAACCAAGGTAATGGCTCGCTTGAGAAAAGATAAAATTAACTAAATTTAGCCTATTTTAATATCTATTATGTAATGCATATTTGTCATAATGAAAGATATTTCTTAAAAAATTAAATAAATGAACAAGATTATTGCTTGATATACTATAATCTACCTTAGATCAAAGTATAATCTTAATATCAACATGGAATCATAATGAAATGTGGACAGAACTCTTCCTTTGTATAGATTTGATATAGAGTCTTGTCTCATGCAAGAACCATATACACATTGTCAGTGTTATCTAAATATTTCTCACTATTTACCACTTCTTTTTGACTATGTTATCATTCAGACATAGATACTAAAACAACTATCTTCACATTTGTGTCTCATATACCTATTACTTTTTAAATTAGTTTTCCAGAGCTTCCATGGCAAGAAGACCAGAAAGAAATTTACTAGCCACTGGTTTTAAGATTATTAGAGCTTCAGAACACTTCATCTGTTCTTGATGGCTTGATGATTGACTTCATTTGGCTGCCTCCTTTCTGAACCTATGTGATCTATTCTCTGTTCACACGTATCCCAGTATCTCTCTATGTATCCAAATTTCTTCTTTTCACTAGAGCAACAATTACAATGGGCATGGTCATTTATGTAACTTCATTTAATTTAAAGATCTAGTTCTAATAATGTTTAATTTAAAGTAGCTTGTCTTCCCACTATGAATGTACAAGAAGCATATTTCACTCATAATTACTATTTTTCTTGCAGAAATAATATTCTTCTACATGTTGACTCAGACCACCACTATAAATTTTAAACAAAGATACAATGTGTCTGGCAGGCTGAAGAGATAGATCAGTGGTTAAGAGTTTGTGCTGCTCTTTCATGGGACATAGTTTAGTTCTCAGCAACCATGTCAGCACCTGTAGCCTCTACTCGAGAGGAATTTCACAGTTTTGACCACCATTGCCACATGCATTCATGTACACACATACGAATGCATGCACTCATGTGCATACACACACACGTGTATGTGCGCACGTGTGTACACACACACACACACACACACACTATTAAAATATTTTAAAATATTTTTTAAATGCAGAAGATGTAGTCTTCTTCATGGAAAAGTACACTGATTGGTTATCCAATGCCAAATGGCCTGCTCTTGGTGTTGATAAATGCTCCTCACTGTCGATCTGAATTAAAATCACCCCCTTTTTATTATTCACCACCTAACTTTATGGTACAGTTCTTTTATTTCTAATTTGTGAGCCTGTCGCTGCCAATACATAATCAACATAAGACTAAGGAATTTTAATTCCATTCCTGATGGTGACTGGAATAGGACCTACTACTTTAGATAAAGTAATTGCTGGAATAATTAATTAAATTGGTTGACAAAAATATTACTGATATTTTTGAACTTTAAACAAAATATATCTGTATGGAAATAATATTCCTTGTCAGTTGGTTTTCTGGTTAACACAATGGCCTCTCATACACATGGTCAATTGCTACAGAAATGCTTTTGCTTGTTTTCATACTCGATGGCTTATGTTTGCAAGTATTTTCAATATTACCTAGTATGTGATGGATACATTCAAGAAAAAAGATTACTTTCTACCTATTATATAGTTTGTTTTATGCTTAATGACAAAAAGTGATGATAGATAAAATTCCACACACAAGAAATAAAGAGATTTGGATAGATTTGATTATAAATTGCATAGATTCTTCTGTAAAATATTGAACCAAGCATCTACGTGAGCAAGTATTGAATTTCTCTGAAAAATCCAGGAACCAGGACTAACTCCATCTAACCTTTGGGATGTGATTCTTGGATTCTTATGATTCAAATTAGAAGACGGTTTAGTCAAGATGGACTTGAAGAACATACTCATTGGTCATGCCATAGTCTTTATGATGTACATGTGAGTCTGAGTACTGAATTTCTGTTACCATGGTACCACGGCTGTGAGAACTTCTATTTACATGGACAGTCTCATTTAAATTGTTGGTTCTGGTGACTTGAATATTGTATACTGGAAAGACATCTCAAATGTTCCTATAGTTGGATCAGATATGAAGTGCACCTTATGTTACCCACATGTTTGATAAATCTAGATTTTAACCAATGTGTACTTGATATTTTTATTTTATTTTTTCATTTTTCTTCCTTTTTGCTTGTTCTTGAAATACAGCTGTGGAATGTATATATCTAGATATTGGCTTCTACAAGTAATTTGGTTGAAATAACATTTTGATGGTATTTACTTTGAAAATACTCTAACATTTACTCTGTTTACCTTATTATACAAAGGAAATAAGTGTGTGTGTGTATGTGTGTGTAGAAAGATAAATTCCATACCTAGAATTTTGCCTGCTTTCTATAATTATGGAGTCAGATAGATATTATGATAATTTGTCTTTGCAACTTTATTTTTATTAGATAACAACGTTAAGAGAATTTCTTACTGGTTACAAGTAAAATTTTATTTGATATAAAATTGGTATTTGTTATCTTAGTGTTGTATTTGCTGTGATAAACCACTACAACCAAAAGAAAGGGTTTATTGGCTTAAGCTCCACAGCATAGTTCATCATTTAAGGAAGTCAGGACAGGAACTCTAATAGCTCCTAGAGGCAGGAGCTGATGCAGAAGCCATAGAGAAGTGCTGCTTACCAGTTTGTTCCTCATGGCTTACTCAGCCCCTTTTTTCATAGAACCTAGAATCACCACCCTAGGAATTGTATGGCCTTCCCCATCTATCACCTCTTAACAAAATGGCCTATAGTCCTACCATAGTTAAGAATTTTCTTAACTAAGTTTTCCTCTACTTCGAAAACTTTAGCTTGTGTCAAGTTGACAATAAAATACCCAGCACATTTGCTTTCTTATCATGTATTTTCCTATCTTTTCAAAACATAAAATACATTGGGATGACCTCGGACTATCCTGCTCAGATTAATGGAATTCTTCTCATCTTAAAGGACTCAGAATCTCTGTTCCACATCCCATTAATTTAACTTAGTTTTTGTCTTAAATTTGTATTCAGCAGTTTTTACTTTCCAACACTTAAAATTGCCCCAAATTCACAAATTAAGTTGAGAGAACATTAATCTCAGACATTATTGCAAAACTTTTCCCTTAAGAGTTTAATCTTCTATTACGCTACACTGTCTTGTAAGCACATTTGACATGATACCAATCTGAAAATATCACACACACACACACACACACACACACACACACACACACACATTAACTGAACTCTTTTTTATATCATTTTTGAGATGTTGTTTTCTTTGGATCAACTTTACCATTTGATTAGATCCTTGTTTATGTCACTAATGAAAATCTACCTGCATATTGGTTCATTGCAGAAATCTCATTTATGTTTACTCAATATACACACATTTTAAAAAGTTATCCATGAAGAATAATTTGACAAAATCACTGAAATTTTTGTAATAGCATATTTTGGTTATATGTCTCTAGTTCATCTACAGATTTACTTTAAGCTACTTTTCCCTATTTTTCATTAATTTATTTACATTCCTCCCTCTCCTCCCTGTCCCTCTCTCTCAGCTCACATCCTCCCCCCCCTGTCTCCCATCCCTTTCTCCTCAGAGAAGGGGAGGACTCCCAAGGATATCAACACTACTTACCATATCAAGTTGCAGTAGGAATAGGTGCATCTACTTCTATTGAGGCCAGACAAGGCAGCCCAGTTAGGAGAAAAGGATCCAAAAGCAGGCAATAGTCAAAGATAACCCTTGCTCTAATTGTTAGGGGGTCTCATATAAAGGCCAAGCATCATATTTGTTACTTATATATAGGGGCACTAGGTTTGTCCCATGCATGCTCTTTGGTTCATATTTGAATCTCTGTGATACCCTATGACCTTTGCTTAGTCCATTCTATAGGTTTTCTTAAGATGATTTTGTCCCCTCTGGCTCCTTCAAAACTTTTCCCCATCTTCCACAAGATTCCCCACACTCTGCCTAATGTTTGGCTGTGGGTCTCTGAATCTGTTTCTGCCAGTGGCTGGGGGAAGTCTATCAGATGACAGTTATGCTAGATTCTTGTCTGTTGGTATAGGATAGTATCATTAATAGTGTCTGGGGTAAGCCCTCTCTCTCAAGGGATGAGTCTCAAGTTGGGTCAGTCATTGGTTAGACATTCCTTCAATTTCTACTCCATCTTTATCCCTGCACATGAAGGAATAATTTTGAGTTGAAGGTTTTGTGGGTGGATTGATGTCTCCATCCCTCCATTGGAAGTCTTGCCTGGTTATGGGACGTGGCAATTTCAGATCCCATATTTCCTATTGCTAGGAGTCTTGGTTAAGCTTCCCCTCAAAGGTTTCTTGGAGTTTCTATTGTCCAAGTTTTCTAGTTTTTCCAAGAAATTCCTCACTGCCACCAATCCCCATTCTATTGTCCCTATATATGATGCCTCCTGTTCCCCTCCATACTCTTTGTCTCATTATTTTCCCTCTCTACATCTACCCCTGATATTTATTTTATTTCCCTTTCTCGATGAAACTCAAGCAACCTGCCTTGATCCCTCCTTATTCAACATCCCTTTGGTACTGTAGATCGTAGCATGGTTATCCTGTAATTTATGGCTACTAACCACTTAAAATTAAGTGTGTACCATGTGTGTCTTTCTAACTCTGGGTTACTACACTCAGGATAATCTTTTCTAGTTCAACCCATATGCCTGCAAATTTCAAAGTGTCCTTGTTTTTAAGTGGCATTCTATTGTATAAATTGACTACATTTTCTTTATACTTTCTTCAGCTGAGGGACATCTCAGTTGTTTCCAGTTTTTGGCTATTATGAATAAAGCTGCTATGAACATAGTTGATCAAGTGCCCTTGTGGTATGGTTGAGCATCTTTTTAATATACTCAGGAGTGATATAGCTGCGTCTTGCAGCAGTACTATTCCCAATTTTCTGAGAAACTGCTAAATTGATGTCCAAAGTGGTTGTACATGTTTGCACTCCCAACACCAATGTAGGAGTGTTCCTCTTGTTCCACTTTCTCTCCAGAATGTACTGTCACTTGGTTTTTTTTTTTTATCTTAACCATTCTGAAGGGTGGAAAATTGAAACTCAGAGTCATATTGATTTACATTTCCCTAGTGACTAAGGATGTCGAACATTTCTTTAAGTGCTTCTCAGCCATTAGAGAGTCTTCTGTTGATAATTCCATTTAGATCTGTACCCCATTTTAAAATCAAGTTATTTGCTTTGTTGATGTCTAATTTCTTGAGTTAGGTATATATTTTGGATGTCAGTCCTCTGTCATATGTAAGGTTGGAGAAGATCTTTTACATTCTGTGAGGTGCTGTGTTGTCCTTTTTACAGTGTCTTTTGCCTTACAGAAGCTTTTCAGTTTCGTGAAGTCTCATTTATTAATTGTTGATCATACACTTGAGCTGTTGCTCTTCTGCTTAGGAAGTTGTCTCCTGTGTCTATGCATTCAAGGTCATTCCCCATTTTCTCTTCTACAGATTTATCATAACTGTTTTTATGTTGCAGTCTTTGATCCAGTTGGATTTGGGTTTTGTGCAAAGTAATAAATATGGATCTACTTGCATTCTTCTACATGTAGACATCCCGTTAGACCAGCACCATTTGTTGAAGATGCTTTCTTTTCTCCATTGTATAGTTTTGGCTTCCTTGTCATAAATCAAATGTCAATAGGTGTGTGGGTTTATTTAGGTGTGTGGGTTTATTTAGGTGTGTGGGTTTATTTCTGAGTGTTTGATTTGATTTCACTGATAAACATGTCTGTTTTTATGCCAATAACATGAAGTTTTGATTACTATTGCTCTGTAATACAGCTCATATGTACTACGTTGTAATACATTGATGTTCATTATAGTACATCTCGGATTCTTTTATTTTACAGGATTACTTTAGCTATCCTGTTTCTTTTTTTCCAGGTAAAGTTGAGTATTGACTTTCAAATATTTTTATCTTCACTGCTGTGTTGATTTTTCTCTTTTTATTCTGATTACATAATTTAATAACTTTGTCAATACACACTTGTGTGACTTAATCTGTCATCCTGGATCATTCTATTTATCATTCTAAACACCTATTTTACCCCAAGTCCTACTACATTTTAAATCATATTGTCTATGATTATATGGGATATTGCTCCTAAAATCATTCCATTGATTAATTTATTATTGCTATTTTAGTTGAAAAATAATTTTATTATATTTATGACATATAATGTATGTGATATTTTGAATCAACATAAAATTATCAAATTAAATACTACATCATTTGTGCCACATTATAACAACACATTTGGAAATTATTCTTACTTTTATAATATAATATGTTATATACTACATTCATTATGCAGTACCAAGTGCCATGTTTTATTATATACTTGAAAACACAGTTTACACCCAAGTAATTCATCATAGTAGCATTATAGGCAATATTTCTAGTTTCCAAGTTCTACATTTTTAAGAAGAGAGAGAGAGAGAGAGAGAGAGAGAGTAGGGCAATCTGAGTACATCCAATATTTGCTACTCAGATACTAGGAAAATCATTTTTACCACCTTCCTATTTCTTTCTCATGCTACTTTTACCTCATGGTGAGTAGACTTTCCCCAACTGCCTATATTATTTATAGTGAGAGTTTATTGTGGCATTATTTGTTTATTTATAATGACACTTTTGATAATATAGTGAAACCTCCTGTATATATGATCTCTCCCAAATGAATATATAAATTTTGCCTAATTTTAATATAAATAAAACATTTGCAGACATTTAATTCAAATATCTGAAGTGTCTCTTCACATTTATCAGGTTGCACTCTTCATTTCCTAAATTTTCAATGTCATATTCTTTCCTTCTCCCTACCTTAACCATATATTTTCTGGTTAATATCAAATACTTAGTTATTTATTAGCTTCACTGCCCTGAGTAAGACATCTTGTTATCTACACAACAAAGAGAAAAGTAAAAGTGATAAATGTGAGAAAATGAGGGAATGGAGAACGATTTTGTGATTCAGTCTTAATTCATTTTCTTCACTTTGAATTTATAGCACAATTTTACTCCAACAGATGAGGAAGAGTAATGTGATTATTATGATTATTATGATTATTACTTATATGATTATTACCATGCACTTTTGCTTTAGTCTAGTTCAAACCTTGTGAAAACCTGCATACACATTTTTAACATTGTGCTGCATTTAGAAACTGTATTTCAGATATTTTTGAATTAGTGGATAGGAGATAACACCAGTGGGTAATGTTAAATGCAACAGTGCACAAATGCTCTAAATCAGATGGTAAGATTTGAGCTTGTTTCCATTGCATTATCATCTCTAACTCTGTTACTTGAGTTCACATGACCATGTATCAAAAACATGTTTAGCAGTTAGTTTATGCTTCAGAAGTGGTGAAAGCCTAGAGGGCTTTTTATTTTATTTTATTTTATTTTATTTTATTTTATTTTATTTTTAGAGGTTATGAAGATACAGATTGTAAGTCTACAATCCTAATGTGGCTTCTTAGGGAATTTCTTTAATAAAGACCATTTAAGACAACTGGTACACCCGATTGATACATTGTCAGTACAAACCTTGCAAGAGTGTCATCCCTAATCATAGAGAATGGGATACTATGAACATTATAAGTTAAATATTTCCTTTGTAAAACCAACAAAAATTGAGGAAATGTTCATTATTTCCTTCTTTGTTTGCTATCTGTCCTTTCACTTCTGAATAATGAGAAAGATGTATAGTTTCTTATTCCTGAGTTTCCATTGTTTTTTCTTAACTCATTAAGAACCAAAAATGTATGTTTCTTACTCTGATTTATATGATATAATAAAATGTCTGATAAAAGTTTGTCTATTTTATTTTTATTCATTCCAGATCATAAGCTTAATAAGATACTGTTCAATGTCTTCTTGGTTTGTATATTGATAGAGAGTTTGCATAGATACTTAATGTATATTTAGATGTGAAAATTAGTTATTAAAATCTATATCAAAATAGTTTTGTCTATTTTATATGTTAAGACATTATAGCATTTAAAGACTTATTTCTGTAATAATGATTATGTCATAGAATTAAGACAGTACAGGCTTTCTTTGTTCTTAGTTCAGTGACATTATGCTATGCTATAAGAATAACTTAGTTCATTATTTTATTACTTAATAATTATTAAAGTGAATTTCAGACTCTCACTGATAAAAGAATGTAAGAGCAATCGGGCACAATAGGGTTTACTGGCATTTTGGACCTATTAGTAAGCAAAACATTATTCTATATAGTTTTGTGAAGCCAACATGGTTGCCATACTGAAAAAAAATTTTTTTTTGTTTTGAGAAATTTCGCTTTCTCTTTTCTCTTTTTTTGTTTATTGTATTTTCTATATTATTTATTTACATTCCAAATGATTTCCCCTTTCCCGGTTCCCCCTTCCCTGAAAGTCCCATAAGCCCTCTTACCTCCCCCTGGTCCCCATTCATCCCACTCCTGCTTCTCTGTCCTGGTATTCCCCTACATGGCTACAATGAGTCTTTCCAGGACCAGGGGCCTCTCTTGGGACTTCTTCTTGGGAGTCAATTGATATGTGAATTGTGTTTTGAGTATTACGAGCTTCTGGGCTAATAGTCACTTATCAGTGACTGCATACCACGTGCATTCTTTTATGATTGGGTTACCTCACTTAGGAAGATATTTTCCAGTTCCAACCATTTGCCTAAGAATTTCATGAATTCATTGTTTTTAATTGCTGAGTAGTATTCCATTGTGTAAATATACCACATTTTCTGTATCCATTCATCAGTTGAGGGACATCTGGGTTCTTTGGCTTATGCTCTAAGATCAAGAATTGACAATGGGACCTCATAAAATTACAAAGTTTCTGTAAGGCAAAGGACACTGTCAATAGGACAAAACGGCAACAAACAAATTGGGAAAAGATCTTTAAGAACACTACATCCAACAGAGGGCTAATATCCAATATATACAAAGAACTCAAGAAGTTAGACTCCAGAGAGCCAAATAACCATATTAAAAATTGGGGTACAGAGCTAAACAAGGAATTTTCACCTGAGGAATACTGAATGGCTGAGAAGCACCTAAAGAAATGTTCAAAATCCTTAGTCATTAGGGAAATGCAAATCAAAACAACCCTGAGATTTCACCTCACACTAGTCAGAATGGCTAAGATCAAAAATTCAGGAGACAGCAGGTGTTGACCAGGATGTGGAGGAAGAAGAACACATACTGAAAATTTTATTCACTTACATATATTCAAGTGAGTAGTGATCTTATTAAATTGGAATTTAATAGTTATTGTTTCTAAGTAATATTAATTCATATGGAGAATGTAAATTTTGTCCTTTCCTAATCTTTGCCTTAAAAGTACAAGTCATTCAAATTCAATCGATAGTCATAAGATTATATAATTGTTATGTAAATTGAGATACTCATATTCTAGGCACATGTGCTATATTTGTGTTATAATTACTGGACTTATAGAACATATTTCTAATAAGTAAAATTATAATTATACTTCCCTTCTCATATAATACTTTGGATCTGCTTTTGTTTATTTTGTCATTTTAAATAGAAGCAACAATTAATTAAGTAATTGGAATACTCTTGCAAATGTATTTATATAGGTGGTGAGGTTTTTGTAAATTATTTTATTCCATTTTAAAACTATCACATTTGCCAATTCTGGGTAGAGTGTTTTACATGGTTAAAACCATGAAAAATCTCATATTTTGGGCAAAAATATTTGGTTCTGTTTAAAACCCCAAGAGGTGCTGTGTCATAAGCTTACTTCTCATTCTGCCCAAGAACGTGTTACTATGTGGAATATAAACAGAAATGACTTGAGTTTTATTTTGAACATGGGAGGATTTGAGTAAAATACTTCTTAAAGTTAGTATACTACACTGTTTTACTTTAGAAGAAGTACTCAAAATAGATGTTGTTTTATTTTCTATGGCATGCAGTTCTGAAGAAATTGAATACAGGTTTTTTGTATCACAAGCATGCTTTGAGTCCTGCATCTCGGGGCCGAGGTGAAAGGAAACAGATGCTGGATCTTTCAGCCAAATGTCTTCAAAGGGATGCATACTAGAATTAAGCATCACAGCATCACCTCCACAGTCCCTGATACTCTGGAGCTTTTACTCTGGTTAAACATGAAACTTGGGAAGATCATTGGGAAACAGTTTGTTGTGACTAGGAACAGCTTCCTTTGTTTTGAGTCACATTTGATACTACCCAAATATAACCATTTTAACAGCTCCATAACAGATTAAGTTTGACTTTATTAAAATCCCCTATTGTAACAGCCTGCAGTTACATACCAACGAATTATCGGGTTCACTGGGGATAAAAACAGAGTGACGAGGGAAACATGGACCAAGACAACCTTGATGTTCGAAGTCCATGGTTTATTGGGGGACTGAGGATTTAGGTTTCAGGCAAAATCCTTCCCCCAAATTCCAGGGTGTGTTCTGGGGAACTGGTCTGGCTGTTCACTAGGCATTGACTTTACTGCTTGGGCAGCTGGGCAGGTCACCTGCTTAATTCAGGAATTCATAGACCTGGAAGAACAATGAACTTCACCTTCACTCCACCCTAGGTGGAGCAGGATTGTGACTAGCAAAGAATTTCCTCTCTCAAAAGCTAGGAGAGGAACTTCACCTTGGTCAACGTCAAGTTCCTGCTAGGTGACATGACATCCCGATATGGCTCTTTACACCCTATAACCTGTTCAATGTCAAACTGTGAAATTAATTCAGAGAATCAGTTTAAACAAACCAGAGAAAATAAATAAATATTAATGAAGGGAAATAGATAAAAAACAATGTGCTCAAAGTCAAAGATAAAATTTTATGACTGAATGCCATAGTGGTGCTTTGTTGCTACTTTGTTTCTAACCCAATTACCTGGTAAAATTAAATGAAAATGAAGGTAAAATATACCCTAATCTATGGGACACAATGAAAGCGGTGCTAAGAGGAAAATTCATAGCCCTAAGTGCTGCCAAAAAGAAACGGGAGACAGCATACACTAGCAGCTTAATGGTACACCTGAAAGTCCTGGAACAGAAAGAAGCAAACACACACAAGAGGAGTAGAAGGCAGGAAATCATCAAACTCAGGGCTGAAACAATCAAGTAGAAACAAATAAAATCATACAAAGAATCAACAAAACTAGGAGTTGGTTCTTTGAGAAAATCAACAATATAGATAAGCCCTTAGCCAGACTAGCCAGAGGGTACAGAGACAGTATCCAAATTAATAAAATCAGAAACGAAAAGGGAGAGATAGCAACAGAAACTGAGGAAATTCAAAGAATCATCAGATCAACACAACTAGAAAATGGACAATTTCCTAGACAGATACCAAATACCAAGATTAAATCAGGATTAAAGAGACCATCTAAACCATCCTATAACCCCTGAAGGAATAGAAGTGGTCATTGGAAGTCTTCCAACCAAAGAAAGCACAGGTCCAGACGGTTTTAGTGCAGAATTCTATCAGACCTTCAAAGAAGACCTAACACCAATACTCTTCAAACTATTCCACAAAATAGAAACAAAAGGAACACTACCCAACTTGTTCTAGGAAGCCACAATTACACTAATACCAAAAGCACACAAAGATCCGACAAAGAAAGAGAACCTCAGGCCAATCTCTCTTATGAATATTGATGCAAAAATATTCAATAAAATTCTTGCCAACAGAATCCAAGAACACATCAAAATGATCATTCACCACGATCAAGTAGGCTTCATCCCAGGGATGCAGGGATGCTTCAATATAAGGAAATCCATCAATGTAATCCACTACATAAACAATCTCAAAGAAAAAAACCACATGGTCATTTCATTAGATGCGGAGAAAGCATTTGACAAAATTCAGTATCCTTTCATGTTAAAGGTCTTGGAAAGATCAGGAATTCGAGGCCCATATCTAAACATAGTAAAAGCAATTTACAGCAAACCGGTAGCCAACATCAATCTAAATGGAGAGAAAATTGAAGCAATCCCACTAAAATCAGGGAGTACACAAGGCTGCCCTCACTCTCCATATCTTTTCAATATAGTACTTGAAGTTCTAGCTAGAGCAATTAGACAACAAAAGGAAGTCAAAGGGATACAAATTGGAAAGGAAGAAATCAAACTATCACTATTTGCAGACGATATGATAGTCTACTTAAACGACCGAAAGAACTCCACCAGAGAACTCCTACAGCTGATAAACAACTTCAGCAAAGTGGCCGGATATAAAATCAACTCAGGCAAGTCAGGAGCTGTCCTATACTCAAAGGATAAGCAGGCTGAGAAAGAAGTAAGAGAAATGATACCCTTCACTATAGCCACAAACCATATAAAGTATATTGGTGTGACTCTAACCAAACAAGTGAAAGATCTGTATGACAAGAACTTCAAGTCTCTGAAGAAAGAAATTGAAGAAGACCTCAGAAGATGGAAAAATTTGCCATTCTCATGGATTAGCAGGATTAATATAGTAAAAATGACCATCTTGCCAAAAGCAATATACAGATTCAATGCAATCCCAATCAAAATCTCAACTCAATTCTTCATAGAGTTTGAAAGAGCAATTCAAAAATTCATCTGGAATAACAGAAAACCAAGGATAGCTAAAACTATTCTCAAAAGTAAAAGAACTTCTGGGGGAAATCAGTATCCCGGACCTCAAGCTGTACTACAGAGCAATAGTGTTAAAAACTGCATGAGGGGGTTGAATGGAGAAAAGAGGGAGGGAAGGGGGCTTATGGGACTTTCGGGGAGGGAGGAAACGGGAAAGGGGAAATGATTTGGAATGTAAATAAAAAAAAAACTTAGAAAATAAAAAAAAATAAAAACATGTGAGAAGATGTTTCACTAAAAAAAAACAACAACAAAAAAAACTGCATGGTATTTTTACAGTGACAGCCATGTAGATCAATGGAACAGATTTGAAGACCCAGAAATGAATCCACACTCCTATGGTCACTTGATCTTTGACAAAGGAGTTAAAAGCATCCAGTGGGAAAAAGATAGCCTTTTCAACAAATGGTGCTGGTTCAACTGGAGGTCAACATGCAGAGGAATGCAAATTGATCCATTCTTATCTCCTTGCACTAAGCTCAATTCTAAGTGGATCAAGGACCTCCACATAAAACCAGACACACTGAAACTAATAGAAAGGAAACTAGGGAAACACCGTGAACATATGGGCACAGGGGAGAATTTCCTGAACAGAACTCCAATAGCTTATGCTCTAAGATCAAGAACTGACAAATGGGACCTCATAAAATTGCAAAGTTTCTGTAAGGCAAAAGACACTATCAGTAGGACAAAGTGACAACCAACAAACTGGGAAATGATCTTTCCAACCCTACATCCGACAGAGGGCTAATATCCAATATATACAAAGAACTCAAGAAGTTAGACTCCAGAGAGCCAAGTAACTCTAATAAAAAAATGGGGCACAGAGCTAAGCAAAGAGTTCTCACCTGAAAAATATCTAATAGCTGAGAAGCACCTAAAGAGATGTTCAACATCCCTAGTCATTAGGGAAATGCAAATCAAAACAATCCTGAGATTCCATCTCACACCAGTCAGAATGGCTAAGATCAAAAACACAGGAGACAGCAGTTGTTGGTGAGGATGTGGAGAAAGAGGAACACTCCTCCACTGCTGGTGGGATTCCAAGGTGGTACAACCACTCTGGAAAGCAGTCTGGCGGTCCCTCAGAAAACCTGGTATAGCAGGTTCCTCTGGGCATGACACTCCCGGAGGATCCTGCTATACCACTCCTGGGCATATACCCAGAGGCTTCCCCTGCATGCAGTAAGGACACATGCTCTACTCTGTTCATAGCAGCCTTATTTATAATATCCAGAAGCTGGAAAGAACCCAGATGTCCCTCAACGGAGGAATGGATTCAGAAGATATGGTATATTTACACAATGGAATACTACTCTGCAATTAAAAACAATGAATTCACGAAATTCCTAGACAAATGGTCAGAACTGGAAAATATCATCCTTAGTGAGGTAACCCAATCACAAAAGAACACACATGGTATGCAGTCACTGATAAGGGGATTTTAACCCAGAATCTCGGAATACCCTAGCCATAATCAATAGATTTCCAAGAAGATGGAAGGAGAGTCCCCTGGTCCTGGAAAGACTGGATGTAGGGGAATGCCAGGACAGAGAAGCAAGAGGGGGTTGAATGGGGAACAGAGGGAGGGAAGGGGGCTTATGGGACTTTCGGGGAGGGAGGATACGGGAAAGGGAAAATCATTTGGAATGTAAATAAAAAACTTAGAAAATTAAAAAAAAGATAGTAAGGAGAAAAAAAAAAAAGAAATCTCAACTCAATCAGTAACAATCCAAGCCATAAGCCTAGATTGAGCAGATCTTCCACTACAGTACTCTATTCCCATCTATATTATCCCATATAACTTGTGGTTTCTCCAGAGCACTAGCTTCTCTCTCTGCAGTCTCTCCGTTGATCCCTCATAGCTCCTCCTCCTTCCTGGCCATCCTTTTTTTCCTCCCCAAAACTCTCAGCTCCTCCCCCTTCCTCCTGCCCAATCATTGGCTCAAACCTTTATTTGAAAATTTAAGGTGGGGAGAAGGTTCAGAAGGCGTCTCCTCATCTACAGCTCCTCTGAGGAGTGGAATTAGCATTAAAATACAAGCCCAGGGCTATCCACAACAGTGCTGGACCTGCTACTTCACTTTCTTGCTGGCAATTCATCATCATCATCATCATCATCATCATCATCAACAACAACAACAATGCAACAACAAAACATTATTTTTGCTGTTACTTTGATAAGGAGAGATTATATTTTGCACTCTACTCCTAACTCAGAAGTCACTTTTAACCTATTGTTTTAAATCAGCAGAAAACCTTCCACATGATTTTAATGAAAAAGTCCCCAAAATATATTTTGTTAGGATTAAATTATGTTATTTGTCTACCTTATTTTCAATTGTTCTAGAATGTTGTATGTTAAACATATTTTCAATTTTCTGTATGTCGTATTTATTTTTTTCTGTTATAGACAAGTAGAAAAAGATTAATCACTGCAAATTTAAAAGAGTACCCTAAAATTAAGCAACAGATATCTTATTTATCTGTTTCTGCCGAATGCCAGGTTTGTTTTCAGCTTGTTTCTTTTTTCTTTTTATTAGATTATTGCTGTATCTATATTTCAAATGTTATCCTCTTTCCTCATTATCCTTCTGAAAAACGTCCTATCCCATTCCCCTTCCCCCTACTTATCAACCCCTTCCCACTCCTATTTTCCTGACTTGGCATTCCCCTACACTGGAACATCAAGCCTTCACAGGATCAATGGCCTGTCCTCTTATTGATGTCTGAAAAGTTCATCCTCTGCTACATATGCATCTGGAGCCATGGGTCCCTCCATGTGTACTCTTTGGTTGATGGTTTAGTCCCTGGGAGCTCTGGGGTTACTGGTTAGTGCATATTATTGTTCCTCCTATGGGGCTGCAAACCTCTTCCGCTCTTTGGGTCCTTTCTGCAGTTGAAACCAGGATAAATAATTCCCCATTACCTTAGTGTACAAAAGGAAAAATGAATATTACAAGTCATGAAAGCCCATGTATATGTCAGAAGCCTGAGCTTCTGGACAGTCTACCCAGACAGGCTGTCCATGTCCTCCTCCAACAGGCTGCAGGCTATTATCAGAATACACAGATGGGGCAAATTGTTGTGGAAAGACAATGGAAAAAAGATATGTTTAAAGTGAACTTTGATGTCTCATAAACACATGCTGAGAATTTTGTTTTTAACAAACAGAAATAAGGATTCTAACATAAAAGTTGTATCACATTAAAGCAGCAAGATTAAAACAAATTAAAAATAAAATAAAAACAATAAAACAAACAAGACAAACAAAACAAACAGAAACAGTAGTCAGAGTAGAAGAGACCAAAAAAGACAATTTAGATTGCTATACAAAATAGACTTGCTTATATAAAAGCCTTAAATGATACTAATATGTGTTTTATAATCACACTAACTCAACTCTGGAGCACTGTTTTCTCAGTTTTGTGTAGCAGGAAGGGCTGAGTTAGTCTCATGTTGAGGGAAATATTAAATAGAACTGTCAAGTTCCCACACTTGCCATGCAACTCTTTGCCCCGGCCTCTTCCTCTAGATTAGTCTCAACATTGACCAATCATGGCCTTCCCAGCACCAGTTTGCTTGTCTCATAGCTGCCCATAGCTTCTCAGACATAAACCCCTATGCTTGGGAGTCCCAGATCCCAGTAACCCAGTAAAAGAAAACTCTGGAAGCTTATAATTAAAAAGTCAGATGTATGTATTAATAAATTCTCAATTCACAAGATGCCCATACAATAATTTCAGAGCCAATTGATAAAAATAAAAGCTACCCACCTAGATTAGACAAGTTATTACCATTATTCTATCCTTTATGATATCATATTTACCTGTGGCTATTTAACGTCACACAGAATCTGAATCTTCTTCCTCTCCTCTCCCTCCTTCCTCTGTCCTGTCTCTGCAACTCTTAGCTCTGCCTCCCTTTTTCCTTTCCAATCACAGCCCTCCAGCTGCACTAATATTTAAACTAATTGGACAGGGAAAATCCTGCCACATATCACCCTTTCTGTTTAAATAAATTAAAATAACATCTTTTCTCTTAAAATATAAATTGAGCACAACTATTACCATTTTGTAATTTATAAAGTACAAGATAAACCTAACACCCAGTCCATCATTTTTTTCCAACAAAATAGAACATTGTCATCTGTCTTAACTAAAAGACTTATAATTTTACACCTGACTTATGTCCTGGCTTTAGGTTGTATGCCATCTGAAAACCATCTTCTCATATCTGTTCTCTCAATGTAAATAGCATGGGTTGGCTATGAAACTATAAGTCTTCAATCCTCTTAGAAATCCACTAACATCTAATATTAATTGGAAATATGAGAAGCACAAAGCATAGCTTTCAGAACTGAGACAAATTGTAGAGAATTCATGTAATAAAATAGACATCATTCCCAGGAAGATGTTTCTTACAGTAACACAAAGATATCCATTTGTACTTGGAGCTAATTCTTACTCCACACCACTGCAGTGTTGTCTTTTAACATTGTAACCATATGAATTAGTGGTGAGAAAATTGATTGTACTTCCCTCTCATAAGACACTGGATCTGAGTACACAAGCTGACCCATGGGAAGGAATTCCCAATGTCTTCCCCTGGAAAGAGAGAGAGAATGGCTTCTGTTGGAACCCAATCCAAAGGTAGCTTGAAGAAGTATATATTGGAAGGAGAAAGAGAAATTAATGAGGTAAGGAGAGAAATCAGAGGAGAAACAATCCCATGCCAAATCCTAGGTGATGACATGGGTAAGTCATCCATCATAATGTTTTCTTCTTTTGACACTGATTTCATCATTCATAGCATTGGAAGGGCTATGAGGAACAATCTCAGATAACATGCTTCTGATGAAATGTATAATGTCAACCAGCACTTGTTAATTCATCCTTCTTTTCATATCATATCTAATAAGTAGAATCAAGAAGACATTGGCTGTTGTTCAGATTTAATTTTTTACAGAACGTATTATAAGAAAGTTCTATGCACTTGAATTAAACAAATATTTTCTTTTCAGTGTATATTTTGTTTTTGATATTATTCAGTTATGTGTTGTAGTTGATACATAAAGTAAAAATTTCTGGTTTCTTTGGAAACTCAGGGTCATGCGATGTTTTTCTGGAAAATGTCTTATGAGAGGATGTTAAATACATGAGATGTTGTTTTACTGAAAACAGACGCATGGAAGGACCTGGAAAAAGGGCATATAATTTTTTGCTAGATTAGATGCTTGAGAAAAAACTTGATGGTTGAAAAGAATATAAATATGACCCAACCGATTTGTATAGAACATTGTATGGCTTTGGTTCACCTTGCTACTCTTTGTTGGTCTTCATTGGACATTGCCAACACCGTGGCATTTTTTGCTTTGCTTTCTCCACTGATCATTGTTTGTCTCATAGAGAGCAACACACCAAAAAAGTTCTGGCGGTGTTCAAGCAGCTCTTTGCCCCTTCAGTGGACTCAGGCCAAGCCTTGTGGTTTCTCTTGGATCGAACTGCTATGGCTGATTTGTAAAAGTTGTTTTCAGTGTTGGCAATAGACCTAGTTACTGCTATTGACTCATGTAAACTTAACTGTTACTATCCTGACAGCAAAGATTAAAATCACACCGAAGAAGTATTTCTAAACAGGCCCATATTCTCTTTTGCCCTATTAACCTTTCCATATCCACTATTTCTGGTGGGTGATGGGCTAAATGATTTAAGTATACTTATTAAACTAGTTTTTACAAAATATAAGCCAACAGGTACATAACTAAAATCTAAAAGTTCATCCAGAATGGGAATATTTTATCAATTTAAATCTTATGCCCAGATAAAAATCAGAAAATATAGAATTTGTGTTGATATATTAAGATTCCAAAGATCCTGATGTTGCTCAACATCCCTAGATACACCCCAGGTTTGAATATTATGTCTACTATACTTCAGCATGGAGAATTCTTGCTGGTATTGTTAATTAAATAGCATCATGCTACATTGCTCTACTTCTCTTTTGAATTCTGGATCTTCTTGCTTCAGCTTCCCAGGTGTTGGGATTATGTGCTGTTATTTTGACCAGTTTGATCACCACAACCAGTTCTTTTCCTTCTTCCACTCCTTACTTTTTATATTTCATCAATGCTGTTTCTGTTCCAGCATCCTGCACATGCCTGATTCCATCATTTCTAAGACTGAATATATTTCTTACAGCACTCATCATGGATTGTTATTCCATAGCAATAAAAGGCACTACAGAAATCAATGAACCTATTATTGATGAATTTCTGAATTTCTTCTATGTTAACCGAAAAGACATGTTGGTCTTTTATGGACACATCACTAAATAATACAACATTATTACTGCTTCTCCTGGAGTCTTCTTTCATAAGCCTCTTATCTTTCAGTTTGTATACCACAGATCTGTATATTTTTGCCTTCACCCTGAAATATTCCTTCTCTTTAGCTTTCTGCTAGCCAGATTTGTACTATCATTGCCAGGGTCCTTTGCTTTTTTGATATAACAAAGTATATATATATATATATATATATATATATATATATATATATATATATATATATATGTAATTTCTACTTGAGTACATCTAATTTTTACCCACTTCTAAGGAGCCAGATCCCATTAGACAGCTATAAAAATGTTCTGTATTTATTCAAAATCATTTTGATGGGCATTTACGTGTTCATTACATTTCCTTGTAGGTATTACCTATCATAGAGAAAATATAGTGTAGTTTCAGGGAACAAAGTTGTCCATGAAACTTATCAAAGGCTTGAATTTTAACAACTTAAATTCCTATCTATATGGCAAATGTATTATTCTACACTTCAAACTGCTTGTCTCCCTCTGAAAACATTGCATACCTCACTTTTGTCTGTTCTAGATATTAACTGCAATTCATTTTACATATCACAATCTTGCAGAACATTATTTAATTACAAATTGGGTCATGCCAAATAATATGAAGAACGTTATCTCATAAATCTTTTGTTTTTCTCAATCTATCCCCACAGTCTTACTTCTGATTTTAGTCTCAGCATGAGTTCTACATCTCAGTCTTCATGAATGCTTCTACCTTGCTTTTTCCTCCTGTGGAATCTATTTTCCACACTAATTCTGGAATGACCTTTCTAAACAGTGCATTTGATCGTGACACTCTACTGCCCAGAAGCCCTGGGTGTATTCCCAAAGCTTTCAGTCTAAAGTTAAAGTAGATTAGCATAAAACCTTTATCTCATTTTCTCTCTTTAGATCATGTTTATTCTTTTTTACTTACATATAATTCATCATACAATACTTGCATGCACTCTATAAACTAAACAGGACAACTTCTGAATTCTATGTATTCTGTTATCCAAGTCTTTCTCAATTTAAACACTATTGACCATACAAGTTTTTTTCTGGACTTTTCTTCCTAAATTAGAATAGTTTTTTACCTGAATTCTTGTGAATTTGAGTGTGTTTAAAATTATGTTTACACTGCATTGCAACAGATGTCTTTAACTATATTGCAACTTAAATCTCCAGTGTAGTGAGTGTATTTGAGGTTTTTTTTTACATTTAAGTTCTTCCTGACGGTGAAAAATATGTGGTTCATGGGGGTGTTTTAATGAATGATTGCATATTTGATCAAGGGAGTCTGAAATCATTCAAATATATTATGTAAGTGTATAATATCCAAAGCACTAAAATACATGTTGCTATGAAGAGATTTGAGTAAGAATATGAAGTAAAGAAACAGAAATAGTTCTGGTTGAAAGATGGGTTCAGAAGCAAGGTGGCTGGTAAACACACTGAGATTGACAGCTGAGACCTAGTTTGATAAAATCCACAGGACTTTGTCTCTTTTCTTTCTGTCATTCATTCTGTCTCTCCCTGTCATTATTTTATCATTTGAAAATACCACATTAAGAAGTTTTCAAAACACAGCCTATTTCATTACTGTCAGTATATGCAATATATTGTTTTGCTTGTCCTGATTGTTTCCCATTACATTATGAGCCAACATTTAGCCACTTTCTAACTTGAATCACATGCTGTATATCTTTTTACAGAAACTCAGCCATCTATAATTCTTCTCCATGTTCCACAACATCAATTTTAATTTATTTTCTTTTTCCTGGCATAGTATATGTTTTGTAACTTTAACTTGGGTATCAAAGGTAATAGATTTTTATTTATAATGTCTATACATTGAAGCTATCATTTAAACTTCACAGGATTTCATATCTGAAAATCATCTTTCCCTTTTTTGTTCTTCTTCCTGATAAGCTTATCGAGGGCAATACTGTATTGTAGATGAAAACACAATCTAATTGATAAGGTTTAGAATGATGGGGTGTATTCTTCATATGCTATTATATAAATGTTCCAAAGACAACAACTGTGTAGTAGAACACTTGGTCTCCAGCTATTTTAGTAGGTGACACAATACTCTCTTTGGATCCAGGTCCTCACTGGAAGATGGACCCTACATGTTATTACATTAGCCTATAGGGTTATTAATTACCCCCACTTTTTGGTCTCTGCTCTTTGGTCAGGCTCATATAACTCATGCTAGGTATCTGCATATATCAAACTATTGTGGAGCAAGAAAGCTGTGTGACTAGGGGAGAGATGATGGAGAAAAATAAAGTCAACCCATGTTCAAACCCTAAAAATATCATCTTGAGACCAGCAGGAGTAGGATTATTTCCTCTATGCTCTGGGCCTACACATCCCAGTGCACAAAAGCCTTACCACCCCACCTCCACTACCCTTGAGGGAGTCACATAGCATGTGGCCAAATAAATAGTTAAATTCTCCCTCTCACTATAAGGACATTCCCAGTATGCACCTGGAATTCCTCTTCATGCAAATGAAGCATTCCCAGCCCCTCAGCTCAAGCCAATGATCTTGAAAAACCCTTCCAACACTTTCAGGTTTATATAGCTCTTGTTCACCCACAATAAAGATTGCTATTTCGCTGAAAACAGTCTCAAGAGGCTATTTCTTCTACATGCACATCAGCTGAGATCCTGCTAACCTATCTGCCTGGGTAGCTTCTTTCCTTCCAGTTCAGCCCAGTACACTATGGTGCCTTGATTCTCTGAGGGCAGAAGCAGACACAGCTTGACAAACTACCACCTTGTTTTTCCATCTTGATGGACTCCACCCTCTCATCTGTAATAATAAACCCTTTCTCAATTAAATAGTTTCTATTATTTTGTTTCTACAAGGAGAAACGTACTTAAGAAGTATTTTATTTGGCACTGTGTAGATTGTTTGGGACTTCTGTTTCAGCCATAGCTAGAAAAAAATGGTCGTTGAGGGGTAACTACAAGATTTACAATGCTTAATTCACATAACCTTAGGATAGCTTTAGAAGTATAATAAAAACAATACATTTTATTTTATATTATTGCTCATGATTTATTTTACATGGCGTTTTCTTAAACACATGAAGTTTGTATATATGCATTTGTGGTTCTCCTTATATTTGTCTTCTACATAGATAATCTATCAATGTTTAAATATTTTAAGTGTTTTTTAAATTTCATTGCTCATTAGTTGATTGCCATGAAATTGCATTTTCAGTTCATCACCATGAGTGACAGGATGTCAAGTGGAGGTATTTTAATACCAATAAAAATGGTAAATTATGTATCTTGATGGTTAATGAAATACTAATCAACAATTCTAAAAGCCTAGTTACCTCTATTGATATTCACTGGCATTCTCTGAATCCATTACATAATAAAGTATACATGTAATATATATATATATATACATATATACATATACATATATAATTTACTTTTATAGAAATTAAATTTCATCTCTGCATTTTTATTTTGAGTTCTCTAGGTTGTAGATAGTTTATCATACTTCTGTTTTTAACATGTATTTGCAGATATTCTGCACAGCTTAGCAATATTTTCTATTTGAAATAGTATTCTCATCAAATGAATGGAATGTAATAGACAAAAGTTAATCAAGTCATTGATCATATCAAATGTATATGGTCAGCATGATCCTATTTGATAATTTCTCCTCTGAGTGACTTTACTATTTGTGTCCTCTTCAGAAAGCCTTTTTCATGTGCCAATGAGTTCAAACTTCATTCTTTGCTCTCTCTTCTATCATATTTAGTGTTTCTTACCTTATTTGAAGTTGAGTTTTGTGCACGGTGATAAGTCTGTGAAGAAAGGTCATTGGGAAGTAATATTCTGCTGACTCCTAATTCATCTTTGTATTCTTATATTACCAAATATTTCTGTTTTACAACTTTCAAATTTTCTAACAGGTAATTTATATAATTAAGTAGAAATAAAATAAACTATTCCATATCTTTACATTGCTATTTCCCAAGGACATATAGGATTAAAGTAGCTTGCCTGTTATGCATTTGGTTGTTTTACTACCCTTACCTTGTATACCCAGAGAAAGTAAACGTGTGGTACTCACACCTCTAGCAAGTAGACTAATGATGTTTTTAAGGAGAGGCTTACCTACTACATTCTTTGTTAATTTATCCTGACTATAATAATTTTTCCATCAAATAAACAGAAAATTTCTAAGATAGATTCCCAAATAATGTCACAGAACATTAACAAATTCTCAAGAAATATATTGCATATATCTCATAATTTAAGTTCTCACTAATATGCATAAGATTCCATAAACTTTACATATAAACTTGATGTATTTTTCTGAACCAGATGTGCATGCCCAACATGAAAGTACAAAGAAAATCAAGTTTGATGCATTAGAATTTTCTTGGCTTCATCTGAAAGTTTTAGCCAGCTAAGATCTCTAATATCAACATGACTTAACAATCTTATATAGTGGTTATACCAGGACTTAGGTGATTATGCCTGATGTAGATTGAATATACTTTAGAATATACATAGCTCTATTCATGTTCATGCAAAATGACCAAATTATAATAGAATAAACATATCTCAAAACTAAATTTTATTAAAGTTGTTTAATAAGTCAATATACTGTGGTTAAAACAAGTAAGTTGTAAGTCAAGAAGTACATTCACATTCAAAAATAATCCTGTTTTGTGGTGCATGTTTTAAATTTCATATAAGGGATACAGTTGAAGTGATGTTTGGAAAGAATAGGATACTATTTGGTACATGTATGATTTTCTAAGATTATAGACTTAAGAAAAATGATGAAGTTTGGTGTTATGGTTGAAGTTTAAATGACAACTGATTCATGAACCTATAATAGCACAATTTTTCAGTATTGATTATTCTTGGTCAATCTCCATTTTTTCCAACATGGATATATTTAAGATTCACTGTTATTTTACATTTTTGCATTTTGTTTTTTATTGGTTATTTTATTTATTTACATTTCAAATGTTATCCTCCTTCCCAGTTTTCCCTCCACAAACTCTCTATCCCATCCCCTTCCCCCCCCTCCGCTTCTATGAGGGGTATCCCCCACCCACTCACCTATTCCTACCTCACTGCCCTAGCATTTCCCTGTGCTGGGGCACTAAACCTTCACAGGACCAAGAGCTTCTCCTCCCAGTAATGCCGAATAAGTCCATCCTCTGCTACATATGCAATGGGAGCCATGAATTCCTCCATGTGTATTCTTTGGTTGGTGGTTTAGTCCCTTCTTCCATTGGGGTCCCTGTGATCATTCAGATGGTTGGCTGTGAGCATCTGCATCTGTATTGGTCAGTCTCTGACAGAGCCTCTCAGGGGACACCTATATCAGGCTCCTGTCAGCAAGCACTTCTTGGCATCAGCAATAATGTCTGGGTTTGGTGTCTGCAGATGGGATGGATCCTCAAGTAGTGCAGTCTTTGGTTGGCCTTTCCCTCTGTCTCTGTTCCACTCTTTGTCCCTATACTTCCTTTAGACAAAAGCAATTCTGGGTTAAATTTATTGAGATGGGTGGGTGGCCCCCTCCCTGAAACAGGGACCATGCCTAACCTCTCAATATGCTCTCTACAGGTTCTCTCACCCCTTTGCTGAATATTTCAGCTAATGTTATCCCTGTCACTGTTATTTTAAAATTTGTCCCTCAATCAAAGAATGAATAAAGGAAATAGGACATATTTACACAATAGAATTATTACTCTGCTCTTAAATACTGACATTATGAAATTTTTAGTCAAATGGAGGCAACTACAAGAAATTCATTCTAAGTGAAGTTAAACAGACCCAGAAAGACAAATATGATATGTACTCACTTATAAGTAGATATTAGCTGTTAAGTAGATGATAATCCATAATCCATATGCTTTATAATCCATAGACCCAGAGAGGGTAGGTGAGGAGGAGAGCTTTAGGGAGATGTATGGATCTCCCTGGGAATGGGAAATACAATAGATTTTGTGTGTGGACTCTGAGTGGGTGGGGATGAGAGAGGAAGAGGAGATAAAGGAAAAGAATGAAGTGAGAGATGGCTGGAACTTGGGGGCATTTGAGGGGGACAGGGTGTGGAAAACTAGTGTAGCAGAAACATTTTGGTATCTATAAGGGTGAGCCTGGTGAAGACCTTTAGGATCAGACTCCAAGATCTGTTGTCTGAACTGGTCCTCTATTATAGCCTGTCAAGACTTCCAGTGGTAGGTTGCATCTGGTGAAATTATTGGCCAATGGGTTCTCAAGGAGAGTTTCAAACATTCCAGGCTGATGGTGAGACAGAGGATTGCTCTATAAATACTGATAATGAGTCCCCATTCCTAAGGACATCATCCACATTGCTCATTGAATGCAGAGAGGTCAAACTGATGGCTGCATGGAGCCTTCTCCCCTACACTGTAGTCTCTGGTGTGAGAGGTACTTTGCAGGTTACCAAAAGAAAGCTGGACACCAACACAGCCACAAAACTTCTACCTATAATCTTTCCTGTCTGTAAGATGTGTCGGGCAATGCTGACACAGAACTTGTTGGAGTGGCCAAGCAATGTCTGATTTAACTTGGTGCCTATTCCACAAAAGAGAGTAAATGCCTATACTACCTGGGTGGCCAAAACCAGAGAATGGATATTCCAGAGTCCTAGGGTAGAACCAAACACAAATGGTCTAAACATGAGAAAGAGAGAGAGAGAGAGAGAGGGAGAGAGACAGAGAGAGAGAGAGAGAGAGACAGAGACAGAGACAGAGACAGAGAGACAGAGACAGAGAGAGACAGAGAGAGACAGAGAGAGACAGAGAAAAATACAGAGACAAAAAGAGACAGAGAGAGAGGAAAAGGAAAAGAGGAAAAAAACACCATAATGATTCCTAATGATATTCTGCTATGCTTATAGATCAGTGTCCTGTCTAGTTGTCATACTTTCTCTGGCAGTAAGTAGCTGGGAGCAGGTACAGAGACCCACAGGAAGACTAATATATGTGTCTATGTCTATGTCTGTGTCTGTGTCTGTGTCTATGTCTATGTATGTCTATGACTATACATATATACATATATAAAAAGTATATGCATACATATATACATATATACATTTTACACATATACACATATACATATATACATATATACACATATACATATATACGTATATACATATCTACGTATATACATATATACATATACGCATAAGCATCAAAGGGGATGGAGGATACCAGTAGAACATGGCCCAGTAAATCAACTAAGCAGGCCTCACATGGGCTCCAGAGACTGAATCAGAAAGCATAGGGCCTGCATGGGTGTACACAAGTTCTTCTGCATATATGCTAGGGCATTTGGCTTGGTGTTTTTGTGGTGCTCTGAGCAGTGGGAGCAGGTGTGTCTCTGAAGCCTTTTGATTGCTCTTGGCACTCTTTTCCTCTTATTGGGTTTCTTTGTCCAGCCTCTCGATATGAGGACTTTTGCTTTTTATTTTTGTATTTTATTTTGTCATGTTTTGTTGTTGTCTCTTGGAGGCCTGCTTCTTTCTGAAGAGAAATGGAGAGGGAGTGGGTCTGGGAAAGATGAGTGGTGGGGAGAAGGGAGGGAACACTGTGGTTGGGATGAATCGTGTGAGAGAAGAATCCATTTTTCAATAAAACATCAACAAACAATAAAACATTCCAACTCTTTTAAAATGTAAATTGAGCTTCCACTGTGTAAATTGTTTCATTCTAATCATGTAATAGAAAACAATTTTGCTAACCCTACTGCTCTAAACATAATAATTAAAAGTACTATGTATATTATCTAAAAAAGAAAGCCTGAAATACACAAAAGTAATAAATTCATTTATAAAATGTAGCTCCTCATCTTCATTTCACATTGTCAAATTCTGAAATTAAATATTGCAATAGGTAAAGAATTGTGAATTTGAAAAACTTTCAGCTTTTTCTATCAATTTAACAAACATACATAAAAAATAAAATTTGAAAATGTATGCAATTATCAACTTGAAATTTATAAAATGCATAATCCATTCACAGTATTAATATTTAATTTATTATATATTTGCTTATATTTGACAAAATAGTAATTACATTTTAATGAAAAACCCATCACAGTTTGGCCAATAGCATATTTCAGTTGATTCCTTATTTCTGTTTAATGGGTTTTTATCAAGTTTAATATTTTTTTGAAGAAAGATGTAATCTGATCACACTATAGCTATCTTATAGAGTCAAAATGAATTCTCATTCCTTCTGGCATGAGGTGCTACCAATAACTATTACTCGAGCTATATTTCACATCACAGTTGAAGTTGTATTGTTGTATGACGTTTAGGGATCTCAATAAATTTTTGGTGAAAGAACATTTGATTAATTTTATAAAACAAGAATTGTTGAGATGCAATACACATTTGTCATGGAGCTTACTGATTTTAACCTACACTTCAGTAGTTAGTGCTATCCTCAACGTGGAAGACCCTCACTTTAATTAATTTGCTACATTGTCATCTCTAGCATATGATGATAGTGAGTTGGTGTGCTTTTCTCTGGGAATACCATTTCCTCATGTCTCAGATTTCCTTAGTTACCTGTAGCTCTTTGTGTAGGTTTGAGACTCCCTGGGCTTTGCCATTCCACTTGGACATGTCTATCGGTGGCTTCCTTATGCAGCTCATATTTGTGTAATCATGTTGGTGTGATTTTATGGGTGTAGCTTCTGTCTTTACTAGGACACACAAGCTCATAATTAACTCCTGGGTCCTTTCATGCTTACAATGTTTCTGCTGCCTCTTCCCTGAGCTTTAGGTGTGGAAGTGTTTTGCTCATGTATCTACTGGGACTGGTCTCTACAGTTCTGCATTTTGATTACCTGTGGTTTTCTACGATGAATTCTGTCTAATGAATAAAAGAAGCTTACTTAACGCAGGGTGAAGATTCTACTTAAATTCCTCCTATACTTTGATAAACATGTGCTTCTTCCCTGATATAGATCCTATGACCTATCAATCAAAACAGTACTTTCTAAACTAACCTAAAGAACATTATGTTATATAAAATCAGTCAGTCACAAAAATACGTGTAGTGTTGATCTCATCATATGTGAAAGTTTTAAAATATGATCTCAGAAAGAGAAAAATTTTTAAATTAAGAGTTGATCTAGGTGTATTACAATTAATCTTTAGCAGTGCTTCCAAGTGTACTTCAGCATGACTGTATCATTAAATACAACTATGTGCCCAGAAAGTTCTTCTTTTGGCTCAGTAAAGTACAGGAGTGTCCACTTGTAGGCTAGTTCCTGGTTGCCTCTACTTCCATTGTGTTGTGCAGCTGGAAGGAGTTTTACAGGTAAACCTGAGTTGTCTCCTGTTATCTTCCTATTTAGAAAAGAAGCTATGTTGTAATATTCAAATGCGTTTAGTAGGACAAAAGCTAGGAAGCATGATTAATGGTCTCTGCTATTGATTTCTCTTTTTTTGCATGAATATCAGTTTAATAATTTCTTTTTGACTTTGGGGGACATTTAAGAAATGGTTTTTGTTCATTTTCTTAACTAAGATAATTAACTTGAATGTCCCAACAATAATAACAATTACAATCCAGTTTCCTTTTAATCTTCATTTTATTTGAGAAAGAATTTTGATTTAAATACTTTGTAAGCATTTCATCATCTTTGATAAAAATGATGATGTAATAATAAATATTCATAAGAAAGCTATACATTTTTGCATTAAGAAAGGAGATAGGGAAATGAAAAGATATCTTGTGTGATATGGAGTTTAAGGTGCTAATAATGCATTTATCTGAAATATCCTCATAAAATTGTTCTGGTGCTACAAAGATATAAGAAAGAAAAGCAAATGTCCTCTAGCAGAAAACAAATATTTGAGATAGAAAATTGAGGCTCAAAGTCAATGAATTTTTTTTCCCAAAGATGATAGTTGCTGTAAATGCCTCTAAATCTCTTTATCTGTGTGAATTCTACGTTAAGATTCCAAATGCACTTAGCAGTTGAGTCTAAAAACTTTTTGATATGTAAACTATAGTGACTAAGGTACCACAAGATTAAATGGTGTATATACAATTTTGAGTCACAAAGGCGAAAAACATAGTTAACAGACCATTTTATCCGAGGGAAGACACATTGTTAAAGTCCTCACAGGCTACCCCAGACCAGTCCCTTAAATCACTGTCAGAGAAAAAGCCTCTGTGCCTGACTATACTGCCCTTCCAGGTTTGTTCCCAGGCATCTTTCTCTGCATGGCTGCTATAGCAGCAGCCAGCATGCTCATTCCAAGGAGGATATTAATTATAGAAAATGAAAGTTGGAATATATTTTTGAACGATTGTGAGGGAATTCCACTGTTTTTTGTTACGTATGTATGTATGCATGTATGTATGTATGTGTGTATGTATGTATTTTACAATCAGATTTTATTCCCCTCCCTGTCCACCTTTTGACTGTTCCATGTCCCATACCTCCTTCCCATGACCCTGTCTCCATGAGAATGTCCCCACCCCCCAAACCCCACCCAATCAGACCTCTAAACTCCCTGGAGACTCCTCCAGTCTCTTCAGGGTTAGGTGCATCTTCTCTGGATGAACCCAGACCTGGCAGTCCTCTGCTGTATATGTGTTGGGGGCCTCATATCAGCTAGTGTATGCTGCCTGGATGGTGGTCCAGTGTTTGAGAGATCTCAGAGGTTCAGATTAATTGAGACTGCTGGTCCTCCTACAGGGTCACCTTCCTCCTCAGCTTCTTCCAGCCTTTCCCTAATTCAGCCACAGGGGTCAGCAGCTTCTGTCCATTGATTGGGTGCATCTGACTCTCAGCTGCTTGTTGGGTCTTTCAGAGTGCAGTCATGATAAGTCCCTTTTGGTGAGTACTTCATAGCCTCAGTAATAGTGTCAGGCCTTCGGACCTCCCCTTGAGCTGAATCCCACTGTGGACCTGTCACTGGACCTTCTCAGGCTCCTCTCTTATTTTCATCCCTGCAGTTCTTTCAGACAGGAAAAATTATAGGTCAAAGTTTTGACTGTGGGATGGCAACCCCCTCCATCACTTGATGCCCTGTCTTCCTGCTAGAGGTGGGCTCTATAAGTTCACTCTCCCTACTGTTGGGCATTTCATCCAAGGTCCCTCCCTTTGAGTCCTTAGAGTCTCTCATCTCCCTGGTCTCTGGTACATTCTGGACAGTCTCCCCAAACTCCTACCTCCTGAAGTTGTCTCTTTCCATTCTTTCTGGTGTCTTTCAGGACTTAATTGTCACTGCAGTTCATGAAGACAGACTATACAGGCTATAAAGTGAAAAAAGGAAGATATTTAGAAATGCTTCTATGGGGTGTTTGTTTCATGTCTTATATAGGTTGTGATGCTCTGTGGTCAAGATGAAAACAGATAGAAAATCTCTCCCTGGCTTTCACCAAAACTAAACAAACTTTTTATTTCCATATGCATATTGTTGTTTTACTTTAAAATGTTTTCTATAATTTTATATTTATGTTTTACCTTATTTACTTATCACATGTGTATGTGTCTGTGTGTCTATATGTGTACATGTATGTTTGTATATGTGTGGGAATTCTTGTGTCACAGTACCTGTGCATGACTCAGTTAAATTAAACTGGGTCATCAAGTTTGGTGGCAAGTATTTTACCCACTGGACCATCCTGTTACTATCTTTTCTCCCTTTCAAACATTAAATGTCATAGACAGTCTTTATAACAAAGTACTCAGGTTAAACATTAAGAAGTATGATTTAGTTTCTGAATGCAAAAGAGCAAAGCAAAGCAAAACAAAAACCCAACAAAACATCCCCCCTCCCCAGAAATGCATAGAGAACAAGGTTAAGTACCTGCAGTAATATAGGGCATGCTTCACAAATGAGCAGAAGCAATAGTTATTTCTCTAAGGAGTTTGAAGCTATTCCTTGGACTACAGTATGGCTGTACCAATTCCAGAGGTTAAAGATACACCAAATAAAGAAGAGAAATAAGCTTGCAATATCAACCATCCCATCTCTCTAGACACCTACCTGCTCAGTGAAGAAGGGGGAATGAAATTTCCCAGTTGTTCCCACTCATGTCAGAGCAATTCACATGTGTTCTGTTCTTGGAGACTACCACCTTCACAGGCCCTGACCCTAGTTGCTAGGTGTGGTAGATTACCACATCTGCATTTCCTGGGAGAAACAGCCATTTATGCACTGCTTTCTTCGATCATACTTTTGCAACAACAAACATCTTATGACTTGATTCTGCTAACATCTGGTAAGGCAACTGATCTCAGATGCGTTTAGGTACCCCACTCAGAGATGTCAAAGACTCATCAATGTATCTGGGCTTCTCTAACTTCAATTTCCTTACCTTGAAATCATTCAGAGGTCCTTGAACCTCTGACTATAAGACACAGACAGTCTACCCTGTATAGCTCTGACCTTCAGATAACCTACGAATCAGTTAGGTGGTATGACCATGTGTTCTCAGCCTTAAAACAAAAATTAACCTGCAGATAACCTGGGAATCAGATAGGTGGTATGGCCTTAGAAAATGTCTAACATCCCATAGGCTCTGTGATGTCCACTTTACATCTTTTAAACACTGAAAACTATCTCTATTCTCCTTATGGAATTTATATAGTGGACACATTATACCTAAGAGCCACGAAAGTTGTATGTCAGCTGGCAGTAAAGTGCATTTAACCTGAAGCCTGGGCGACAGAGACTCCTTCAAATACTGCTGATGTTGAGAACATACATGGACACCTAGCTGAGAGTGGTTTTACTCATAGGAAATAACTCTGAAGTGATCAAATTCACCACATAAAAGATAAAAGATACAAAATAAAAGTTTAAAAACAAATTAACACTGAAATAACATATATTACCCCACAAACTCCCTTTACCATTGATTCTTAAGAACAAAATTGACAATATTTACTCCTTTGCTAAAATAAAGAAGTATTGATTGTGTATACAAAGAAGTTCTCTTTGAGGACAAACACAAAGTTAATATAATTTTAAAAAATATTTTATGTTTTGAGATATAATAGTTATCTTTTACTTAGTTAAAATGCAATTGGAGTATTTGAGACTAAACCGATCAAATCATCTTTTATTATACCTAATTTCTTCTAATTTTAGTCTATTTAGATTAAAAATTGTCTTTTGTGCTGAGTTCACTGGTTTCATTGATCATTTCTCGTTCAGAAACAAATAATGACTGACCGGCTTTTTGAATCTTAACAATTTGGACAATAATTAAAGGAATGAGAATATAAAACTCAGAGTAGGAAGTGGCACCAAGGTGAGATACTGTATTATAACTGAGCAAAAAGTTGGCCATATCTCGTCCATCCTTTTCTTTTTAATCTTTTATTAGTTGTGAAGGATTTATATTTGATGACTATTTTTATATGGCTTCTAAGTAGGGACTGAATGATAGCTGACAGCAGGAGAAAGATGAGTAACACTCTCCTGATACACTCTTCATGCTTAAGAGGCTGTTGCCAGACACTGTAGACTCCAGCCCTTGCCAACAGTTTTAGATTGTGTGATCTACAGCATCTTTTATAATTATGTAATTATTGTAATCTTGCCAACACTACCACTATAAGATGCCTTATACTCTTAATTTGTTCAGAAAATTAGTTGGCAAGAATTCTTCTCTATTTTAATTTCATATTTTTTTCAGATTCATTAAATTTCATCAGCACTGGATGAATGCTAGTTCACTCAACATGTTGTTTTGATTTTTATGAATCTGAGTAGTCTTCGGTAAAATTGGTTACAAATAATCATACCTCATAATGGAAATTGAAACTCAATGTAGAAGATTAATAAATTTGAATTGCTATTATAAAAATGTTCTTTCTTTTATGTTTTCTTATATTATATTTTACATCTCTGCCAAGAACATATCCACATCTCTATCCACCCAACTGTATGTTGACTTTTACACAGAGAAACAAAAACATTAAACTTAAAGATCAAACCAAGCAAATAAAATTAAATACCAACTACTCCTGGGCATAAGGCCTGACTTGAAGTATACTTGAAATATGCCATAGGAGAAACTGATTTTTCTTTCCCCAACAGGTATCAATGGCAAACATATTACTGGACAAGGATAGGACTTTGTTTCATTTTAAGTAGTAAAAGTATGTAAAAAAAAAAAGCACTTCAAAAAATGGACAAAAGAAGCAAGCAGGCACAGATATTTTAGATATTTGACAAAAGACTTCAGAGCAAAATTCCCCAGAAGAGATATAGAAAGATACTGCATACTCATTAAAAGAGAATTTACCAAAAAGATTTGTATTTTAAAGACTTATGCACCAAACAAAAAGTTACTGAAATTAATGATAACAATAATAAAATACAACAACACCACTACAGCTAACATCACTATAGACCATAGTACAGAATGAAAGCAGTGCTAAGAGGAAAGTTCAGAGCCCTGAGTGCCGCCAAAAAGAAACGGGAGACAGCATACACTAACAGCTTAATGGCACACCTGAAAGCCCTGGAACAAAAAGAAGCAAATACACCAAAGAGGAGTAGAAGGCAGGAAATCATCAAACTCAGGGCTGAAATCAATCAAGTAGAAACAAATAAAACCATACAAAGAATCAACAAAACGAGGAGTTGGTTCTTTGAGAAAATCAACAAGATAGATAAGCCCTTAGCCAGACTAACCAGAGGGCACAGAGACAGTATCCAAATTAATAAAATCAGAAACAAAAAGGGAGAGATAACAACAGAAACTGAGGAAATTCAAAAAAATCATCAGATCCTACTACAAAAACCTGTATTCAACACAACTAGAAAATCTCGAGGAAATGGACAATTTCCTTGACAGATACCAAACACCAAAATTAAATCAGGATCAAATAGACCATCTAAACCGTCCTATAACCCCTGAAGAAATAGAAGTCGTCATTGGAAGTCTTCCAACCAAAAAAAGTACAGGTCCAGATGGTTTTAGCGCAGAATTCTATCAGACCTTCAAAGAAGACCTAACACCAATACTCTTCAAACTATTCCACAAAATAGAAACAGAAGGAACACTACCCAACTCGTTCTATGAAGCCACAATTACGCTAATACCAAAAGCACACAAAGATCTGACAAAGAAAGAGAATCTCAGGCCAATCTCTCTTATGAATATCGATGCAAAAACACTCAATAAAATTCTTGCCAACCAAATCCAAGAACACATCAAAACGATCATTCACCATGATCAAGTAGGCTTCATCCCAGGGATGCAGGGATGGTTCAATATAAGGAAATCCATCAATGTAATCCACTACGTAAACAATCTCAAAGAAAAAAACCACATGGTCATTTCATTAGATGCGGAGAAAGCATTTGACAAAATTCAGTATCCTTTCATGTTAAAGGTCTTGGAAAGATCAGGAATTCGAGGCCCATATCTAAACATAGTAAAAGCAATTTACAGCAAACCGGTAGCCAACATCAATCTAAATGGAGAGAAACTTGAAGCAATCCCACTAAAATCAGGGACTAGACAAGGCTGCCCTCTCTCTCCATATCTTTTCAATATAGTACTTGAAGTTCTAGCTAGAGCAATTAGACAACAAAAAGAGGTCAAAAGGATACAATTAGAAAGGAAGAAGTCAAACTATCACTATTTGCAGACGATATGATAGTCTACTTAAGCAACCCAAAGAACTCCACCAGAGAACTCCTACAGCTGATAAACAACTTCAGCAAAGTGGCAGGATATAAAATCACCTCAAGCAAGTCAGTAGCCTTCCTATACTCAAAGGATAAGCAGGCTGAGAAAGAAGTAAGAGAAATGATACCCTTCACGATAGCCACAGACCATATAAACCATGTTAATATTTTGATAATTTTGTTTTTTCTATCATAGTTTATACTGCTAAAAAGCTATGGTTTTCACAACTACATTGCTATCGTAAACTAATGAAAGAAAATGTGGTGGTCAACAGTAAATATAAATATAAAGATTCTTGTGGAGAGATTAATTTGAGTTCATGATAAATAAAAAACTACAAAAATATGTTATTTTTCATGGGGTTATGCTTTATGCATCACGTGAATTGGATATATGTTTCTTGGTTTGAAATAAATAAAATTTGGTTAATCAACTCAATACATAGTGAAAATAGTTTAAGTTTACAAATATTGCCAGAAAATTGAAAGAGTATTATACAGCAGTGGGTCATAGTTAGTCTCCATATTATATTTAAAACAGAAAGCATTTTTAAATATTTAAATGCAATAAATTTAAAAATAAATTCATTGGAATTATTAGATATGATTAGCACCTGAAGTTGTTTAATTTTATTCATAAGTCATGTGCAACAATTGTTTTATTTATACATTTTTATTTATACCACTCCTGGGCATATACCCAGAGGCTTTACCTGCATGCAATAAGGACACATGCTCCACTATGTTCATAGCAGCCATATTTATAATAGCCAGAAGCTGGAAAGAACCCAGATGTCCCTCAACGGAGGAATGGATTCAGAAGATGTGGTATATTTACACAATGGAATACTACTCTGCAATTAAAAACAATGAATCACGAAATTCCTAGGCAAATGGTCAGAACTTGAAAATATCATCCTTAGTGAGGTAATCCAATCACAAAAGAACACACATAGTATGCAGTCACTGATAAGGGGATATTAACCCAGGATCTTGGAATACTCTAGACACAATTCACATATCAATAGATTTCCAAGAAGATGGAAGGAGAGACCTCTGGTCTTGGAAAGACTGGATGTAGGGGAATGCCAGGACAGAGAAGTGAGAAGGGGTTGAATGGGGAAAATAGGGAGGGAAGGGGGCTTATGGGACTTTCGGGGAGGGAGGAAACGGGAAAGGGGAAATGATTTTGAATGTAAATAAAAAAAAAACTTAGAAAATAAAATAAAATTAAAGAAAATATTAACATGGTATTGAAACAAAGAACACAGAGACTAGCTCAGCAAACTGGAACTTCCATTTGGTTTATAGATATATTTGACCCAATGTCCTCGACAACATAGGAGCTTCTTCTGCAGTTTCTGTGTGTATAGCTCTGTTCTAATTTCTCTGGTGATTTAGAACTCCCCAATCAAAAATGCTATGTCAAAATGTTTTGTAGAATAGAAGAAAATATGAAACATAGAGGAATGATCTGGCATAGCCTAGTTTGGTGAACATGTACAGTAAAGAAAGCTGTGTCTTCTGAGTCACCTTTTTGTGTAAATCTCCTTTTATCACTTCATGTCTCTTCACAATCAGATATTCATGTGATTTTAGTGACATGCAATTGAATATAAGGTTCTTTATAATTCAAAGTTATCAATATAAATAGAAAAATCATTCAAATAGTACTGCCTAGCAACTAGACACTCCTTAAGTGTAGACTCATTAAAAGAAAGCCTCCTTTTGGGTCTGAGTTACCTCACTCAGGATGATACATGGCATATACTCACTGACAGTGGATATTAGCCAAGAAGTACACAGTACCTAGGACACAACCTACAGACCTCAAGAATTGTAACAAGTAGAAAGGCCCAAGTGAGGAGGCTTCAATCTCACGTAGAAGGGGGAAAAAATAATCACTGGAGGCAGAGGGAGGGAGAGGGAATGGGGAAGACAAAGGGAAACAAGATCAGTTGGTGGAGGTAGGAGAGAAGTTCGGAGGGCCAAGAGAATGAATAGAGATAAGCAGAATTGGACTGTGGGGGACCCTCTAGGAAGTCTGGAGGACCCGAGACCTGGGAGGTGAGAGAATCTCAGGACTCAATGAGGGTGATTTTTGCCAAAATGTTCAGCCCTGAGGAGAGGGGACTCAAAGAGCCCACCTCTAGTAGATAGTCAGTAGATAGATAGTCAGGGTTCTCTAGAGTCAAAGAACATATGGGTAGTCACTATATGGCTAGGGAATTTGTGGATGACTTACAGCTTGTAGTCCAATTCCCCAACAATGGACTGTGGATGGAAGTCCAAGGATCTAGCAGTTGCTCAGTCCCACGAGGCAAGCAGGCAAGAAAGAGTGAGAGTAAATCTTCCTTCTTCCAATGTCCCTATATAGGTCTCCAGCAGAGGGTGTGGCCCATATTAAAGGTGTGTGCCACTGCGCCTTTAATCCCAGATGACCTTGAACTCTGAGATCTCCTTATCTTAATCTTCTGGAATTCATAGTCACTATGCTTCAAGATCTCTATGCCATGATCCAGGTTAAAAACTTGCATCTCTGAGTCTTCAGATTAGGATTATAGGTGAGCCTTCCCATTCTGGATTGTCGTTCATTCCAGTCAAATTGACAACCAGGAATAGCCACTACAGAGGGTCTCAAGCAGAGGAACAGTTACTATCTACAGTCAAATTTTCTGACCCTGAACTGTTGAATTGCAGGGACAAAATGGAGAACAGACTGAAGGAAAGACAGTCCAATGACCAGCCCAACTTTGAATCCGTCTCATGGGAGGCACCAAGGCCTGACACTATTACTGATGCTATGATGTGGATACAGTTCTCTCTGGGGACAGCTATGCCAGGCTGTCCCCAGAGAGACCCTACTAGCAGATGACTGAGACAATAGAATATACTTAAACCCAACCATTGAACTGAAGCCAGGGGCCCTAAGGTTGAATTTGGGGAAAGATTGAAGAAGCTGAAGGGGAGAGTGATCTCATAAGAAGATCAACAGTCTCAACTAACCCAGACTCCAGGGAGCTCCCAGAGACTCACTAACCCAGCAGCACAAAGCCTGGTTATGGTCCCTGGTGCATGTATAGCTGAAGATTGTCTGGTCTGTCTTTAGTCAGAGAAGATGTGACTGTTCCTCTGGAGACTTGAGGCCCCAGGGAAGGGGGAGGTCTGGTGGTGGGGGGAGAACCCCTCAGAGGCAAGGGGGAGAAGGAATAAGATGAGGAACTGTGGGAGGGGGGAAGGGAGGGGGGAATATAACAGGAATGCAAATAAAAATAAGAAGGAAGAAAGAAAGAAAGAAAGGAAGGAAGGAAGGAAAAAAGAGAAAGAAAGAAAGAAAGAAAGAAAGAAAGAAAGAAAGAAAGAAAGAAAGAAAGAAAGAAAGAAAGAAAGAAAGAAAGAGAGAAAGAAACAAAGAAAGAAACAAACATAGAAAGAAAGTCTCCATTATTACCTGAGCACCTGATTTGCATTTCCCTGATGACTAAAGACATTGAACATTTATTTAAGTGCTTCTCAGCCATGAGAGATTCCTCTGTTGAGAATTCTCTGTTGAGCTCTTTACCTTGTATTGTAGTTGGGATATTTGGTTTGTTGGTGTCTAATTTCTTGTGTTCTTTATATATATTGGATATTAGCTCTTTGTTGGATGCAAGGTTGTTGAAGATATTTTCCCATTCTGTAGGCTGCTATTTTTTTCTACTGACAGTATCCTTTGCCTTACAGAACCTTTTCAATTTCATGAGGTCCCATTGTTGATCTTAATGTCTGAGCCATTGGTGGTCTGTTCAGGAAGCTGTTTCCTGTACTAATGTGTTCAAGGCTATTCCCCACATTAGACTTAATATATACAGTGTTATATTGAGGTCTTTGATACACTTGGATTTGAGTTTTGTACAGGGTGATAAATATGGCTCTATTTTCATTCTTCTACATGCAGACAGTTAGACAGTACCAACTATTGAAAGTGTTTTTCTTTTTACATTGCATGCTTTTTGCTTCTTGGTCAGAAGTCAGGTGTTTGTAGGTATGTGGGTTTATTTCAGGGTCTTTGATTCAATTCAAGTTATTAGCCTTCTCTTCTTATTCAAAGACCATGCAATTTTTATTACTATTGCTCTGCAGTGCAGCTTGCAATCAGAGATGGTGATATTTCTAAAAGTTCTTTTATTGTTCATAATTGTTTTAGGTATCCTGAGTGTTTTATTTTTTTTCCATATGAAGTTGAAAATTATTCTCTCAACTTCTGTAAAGAATTGTGTTAGAATTTCGATGGGAATCTCATTGAATCTGTAGATTCTTCAGAATCTTGAAGTTCTTGTCAGACAGGGCCTTCTCTTGCTTGGTTAGAGTTACATCAAGGTATCTAGTATAACTATCTCATAAGAGGCTTGATTCAGCACTGAAAAGAAACAGATGCAGAGTCCCATTGCCCAAAAAGTTGGGGTTAGAATTGAGTGAGCTGGAGGAGTCAACTCACTTGAGACCATGGGGGCTCACAAAGGCTGAACCTTCAACAAAAAGCTTGCAGGGGATGGACCTAGGTCCTACACATATCTGTAGCATATACATGGTCTCCTAACAATTGGAGGAGGGACTGTCTCTGACTCTGTTCCTTGCCATTTGATCCTCTTCCCCTACCTGGATGACCTGATTATATCTCAATGGAAGAGAAAGTACTTATTCCTGCTGGGAGTAGATGGGAGTAGTAGTACTCACCCAAGGTGGGGTGGTATCCAGGGCAGGGGACTTCTCCTTCCCTGAGAAGAAGGGGCAGGGGTAATGCTGGAGGATTTGTAAGGGAAGAATTTGTGAGGAGAGGAGGGAGGGGTATGATGGGATATAATGTGAATAAAAATTATGGAAAGAAAAATTTAATTTCCTCAATAGAATAGTCATTACATATTTACATTCAAATAACTTTATTTTTTTCTTGTAGTATACAATGGAAACTCTTTCTGATTGGAATGCTTGCCATTTGCTAGTTTTGGCATTATATCAGAAATAACTGAGATAACCATTTATTGATGTTGACTGAATTTGGTTCACCATTTTAGAGAGTTCAGTACATAATCATTTGACCACATCATGAATGACATTGTCTACACAGAATAACAAAGAGGAATCAAGGGGTAAAGGAGGATTTTCACATTGGTATCCTCTGTCACAGACCACCCCAGCTGGGTATGGGGTTTCTTAGGACGTGGTTTTTTGAAGACTAGGTGGTTAAGGATTTGGCAATGACAAACAGAAACAAACACAGAAGTAGTTTGAATCTGAATGTATTTTGTAGCTCTCAAGCAAGGATTTTTATATATGAGAAGTAAGTATTACAATTTTAAAAGATGTGTCTAGTGAAGTAGTCGCAAAGAATAATTATCATAATTATTTTGCACAAGAAGATATAAAATTAATTAGGTATGATAATTTTAAGTGGTGAGCTTAAAGAATCAGTTATGAATGGAACAGATACATTATAATTACTAAACAGAATCAAATATAAAAAATTGCCTATAGTTAATGAAAAACTTTTAGGAGGAGTTTAAAAGTCTTTAAGGGCACTTGATTATGGCCCCTAGGTCTTGATCAAGTTAATAAATTTTTATGAGTAATTTTTATCTAACATCTAGCTTCTGTCTCATTGAAAATTTTTAAAGTTTAATTTAAAACTATATTTTAACAATGTTTTTCATACCACAATGTCAGAGTCAACCTCATCTACACATGCATAGCCATATAATTTTATATATTGTTGAGAGGATATTTTATCAAAGTATTATTTATAATTATGTAAATGATTATGAAACATGAAGCAAAGCGTTGAATCTCTCAGAAAAGAGGTCATGGCCAGTGCATTCATTTTAAGGAGTGGATTTTTATCTAATTTTCTTGCTTAAAATCTCAGCCCAGGCTATCAGAAACATCTCGTAAATACAGAAAAGAATAGAGGAAGATTAAAGCAGACAAACTGTCATGAGATCTACGGCTCAATATATTTTTCTGGCTAGAGAGTTCCACAACTGGTTTTAGGAAACTTCCTCCCTTTGAAGTCTAATGCCTCAGTCTGTGGAACTTGTCACACAGAATCTACTGGGGTTGGTGTGGCAATCCACCAAATAGTGGAAGATGGAGGGCTCTAAGACCCCAATATCACTCTCAAGTGACTGGCATTTCCTTAACTCATATCTGTCAAATCTTGGTTTTAAATTTGCTTCCTAGTGTATAAATTTATTCATTCATATTCTAGTCAAACTTGGTTATGCTGAGAACAAATTTGTCTTATATCTTTTGATTTATCCTTATTCAAACATAGCATCACAAGTTGATTATGTGGCTTAAATTTTGGAAAATATTTCACACATTCATCCAGTTTCTAGAGAACTTTTATAAAAAGTCTAGTAGGCAGAACAGTTATCTACAGTTATCTGTTAGCTACAGAGCCTTTTGATCAACTCACAATTTATATACAAAAAATCAATGAAATGATTCCTAACCTTATTCTGCTATACTCATAGTCTGGAGATTAGCCAACTGTCATCAGAAAGGCTTCATGTAGCACCCAATGGGAGCAGATACACTGTTGTTGACAACTTGATCTACTTCCTTGTTCTTATCTTTACTAAACATACCATAAATGTATGAGATCTGTGAATTTAATTTTGTCATTAAAAACTTTTATGTGAAATTTTTTCTTTGTGTATGTTGCATGTTATCATTTGTGATGAACCTATGTGTTCTTTCTATAATGTATATATACATATATACACACATATATACATATAAACATGTAAACTCATATATACATATATACTTATATATACATACATGTATATATTGTACCATATATTCACATATCCATATAGCCATATAGCATATATCCACATATCCATATACACATGCACATATACATATATGGACATGTATATACATATGTGTGTATGTGTTTATGTATGATGAATATGTATTGCTTCATATATATTATACATATGTATATATGTATATTCATGTATATATGTATACATATGTGTATATATTATATATAGAGACACACACAGAGAGAAAGAGAGAGTGAAAGAGAGAGCGAGAGAGAGAAAGAGAGAGGTTAATGATTTGCTTTAGATGTTTAGATGTCTCCATCAATAGCCCATCATTAGCTCTCCATGTTATTATTGTGTTTTTGGACACATGACACTTAGTGAACCTTTACGGAACTGGAAGCATACTGACTCTGGTTGTCTGACTAGCTACCTGAATAATCTCCCTGACTTATTTGTAATAATTTCTCTTCTTCAAATTGACATTTTTCTTCTCCTTCCTTTTAAATATTTTTCTATTGTGATTTTGTCAATGAGCTAATTTAGATGTGTGTGTGTGTGTGTGTGTGTGTGTTTGTGTGTACGTGTGTGTGCATGTATCTGTGGGTGGTGTTTTCTTGCTTGATAGGAAGCCCAAATATCAACATTAAAAACTACCTATGGTCTTTGTTCACTTTTTATTAGTTAAACAGTATTGTTGTATCTGTTGAAGCAATTTCTAAGTTTCCAAAAAGGCATCTGTTCATATTTAATTACAGACTGAGAGATATAGAAACTTTATATCAATTTTTATCATTGTCTTAGCTTTCCAGTGGCAAAGATTACAGAGAATTTCTACCATCTCTGATCTTGAATCCAAAGATGTTTATTAACAGCATATTTTTAATGGTGCCTTCACATTTGGGTCCTGTCTATATTCTTCCACTTATAGGTTAAAAGAGAAGCGTTGGCTTGGTTCTGTTTTGCCTTTCAATAGCTCTCATTGGGGAAATGGGATGAGAGGCTGTTTGCTGGATTACATATTTGGGGTCCACATGTGGTGAAAGAATCTTAAGTTTATAAAAGGATACCTCTTTATGTGTAGTAACTTAGAAGGAGTCCTGAAGAAAGCATTGGTTTTTGTTAAGCCAGGTATTGGGTTAGCTTATGTTAATAATATTATGCCTGTAAATTGTATTACCTTTGTGCTTGCTCCCTTAGGACAAATTCAATGTTATAGCTACATCTTGGAATGTATTTCTGGGTTTCTATTTTGTACTTTGTTAAAAAGATATCTTTCTTCATTTTGTTTTTTATCTTTGCTACTCCTATAGAATGTTAACATATGTAAATTAAAAGAATGATATTTGGTTGTTAAATGACATAAGAAAAATGATATATTAGCATTGCATGTCTTCTAATGCACCAATCTTTGGGGAAATGAATGCTGAGATTAACATGTTTGCTGTTCTTTTTTAAGATTTCTTTAATAATGCCTAAGAGAATGGAGCAAAGAGATTAAATTTTTATCCTTGAAGAGCATTAAATTCCATCTGGTTTGAAATTGTGAATGTTAAAATTGAAATTACTTTCACTCTAATGTTGCTATTAACATTGAGGAATAATTAATAATAACATTCACTTCACAATGTTAGTTTTGAGATAAAGAACAGATAGGTTTTTATCTTTTATCTAGTATAAAAGATTCACAAAGTTGAACATATTTTAAATATGTCATATACAGTTTAGATGCTATATGTTTATCTAACACTGTGATGTATTTTACACTTGTATATTGAGTTTGCTATTTGTGTATGTGTACATACATACACACAGACATAATATCTGTTCACAGTACTTTGCAGATTTGTTTGTAGTTATTGTGAACTATAGATAATAAATAGAGGTTAGACAATAAATAGAGTTGAGATCACCATACTATTTTACTTCTGAAACATTTCTAGATTTCTGAGGCAGATTGTTCTGAGGCTTCAAATCAAAGGAAGGTGCACTTTGTAGATATTTTCATTTAAATGATTAGGCAAATGTATCTAACCTAAGTGTGTATTCCAATAGATAGCTAAGAAAAGTCATCATTTCAGAACACAGGTAGTGAAATTTGCCAAATCCAAAATCATTCTTATGGTAGGCATTATCTTTGACAATATTTAGATATGTAAAAATTACTGATCAGACATTTCATACATTATCTCTTTTGAGATTGGATTGATGTTTTTCATGGTTCTTCTGGTATTTGGGGGATTGGAGGGGTCAACACTACAGACATAAATTGCTATTCTTGTAACTTCTTATCAATAATGCAACCACTCAAAATAACAGTACTATTGAAGCAAATCTTGGCTTAACTGGCTTTCATGAACATATTTTTGCTGTTTTTTTTGTTTTTTTTTTTTTGCAGTGTGACATTTAGGTAGAAGCATCTGTGTACAGCCATTGAGGAAAGGGTGAGAAGTCATGCTTTGGGTCAGAGCATTCATAGAAATTAGCAGGAATTCTTCAGCACTGAAGGATGGCCTCCTACCTATCATATCTTTGCTTAATCAATTTCTTACATTACCATGACATCTTATCTATTTATCCTAAATTCGAAGTGCATATAACTTTATTTGCTTGTTCATATTGTGACAGTTTGAGAGCATTCTCAGCCAAATTATGTGTCCCTTTGATAGACCCTGACCACAATGGAGATTTTTGTGACTACTTTCTTTCAAAAGGTGATCATTAATAATCTTCTAAGTTGTGTGTTCTTGAACCTATCACTCCTCTAAAGAGCTTTTATTGGTAAATATCTGAAAACAATAGATGAAGACGAATGCCATTGTTTCTTGGTATTCTAGGAAACCACATTGAACATACAGGTTCATATCAGTGAATACTGCATCAGACATACTTTTGTATTAGTGGCCTTAGGATGCAGTATCACAGCATCACTATTTGATGGGTTTGAACAAATAGAAAAGGCTTCTCACACAGTGGTAAAATCTAGAAGTTGGAAAAATATCAAAAGTACCTGCACAGACACCTTGTCAGCAAACCTATATGGGCAGACTTTTCTTCACTATGTCCAGATTTGATGTTGTTTTAGAAATATTTGCCCTGCACCAATTTCACTTCATTGTGTCCCTGTGGTGACAGCAGATATATAGATGTGTGTGAGCATGTGTGTGTTCACCTGCATGTGTGTATGCATGTACATGTGTGCATGTGCATGCATGGTGAATGTACATGCATGTGCATATATGTGTACATGTGGTGTGTGTGTGTGTGTGTGTGTGTGTGTGTGTGTGTTCTCTCTCCTGTCTATGTCTTTTTTCTCCACTTTTCCTACTATGGTTTGAATAAGAATATTCCCCATTAGGCATGCACATTTGAGCACTTGGTCCCTGGTTGGTGCTTCTGCATCAAAAAGTCAAGGAACCTTTAACTGGCACAGTGTGACTGAAGGAAGTACATTACTGGGTCATGCTTTGAGTGGATATAGCTTCACACTACTGCCAGTTCACTTTCTTTGATTGGAGATGTGATCTATCAGTTTCTTTCTCTGATAAGGAGTTTCCAACTCCTAGTATTCTATCCACAACACATGCCATTTTAGGCTGTTTCCTTCCTTTCTTCCATTATGTTTCTTTCACTTTTGTCTGTTTGTTTCTTTGAGATAGTCTTTCTGTAGAAGTCCTTGTATAGCCCATATTGTCTTCAAACTCAGGATTTATTTTGCTTCTTCCTCCTGAGTGGTAGAATTAGAGTATTGTCCTAATATGAGTAGCAAATTTTGGCTTTTGATCACTAAATTATGTTAAATGCACATCCATATTGTTTTAATAAGAATATAAATGAAGGAGCTACAAACATAACTTAGCAATTAGGAGCAGGTATTTCTTTCGAAGAGGACCCACGTTCCGGTGTTAGCGCCTATAGGGATGACTCCAATAACCTGTAATTCTACTCTGGTGTCTGTCTTCTGCTGGCACGTGCACAACTACTGCACACACACACACACACACATACATATTAAAATAATAAAACTTTTTAAAAATGATTCTTTGAGTTTTGAGATTATAGTTATTTTGTCTTATTTTCTTACTGTTCCAATTACTCCTACTTTCAAATTCATTTCAGACATGGAGAAGGTCACTATTCTTAAATATGAACTGTTTTGCATTAAATTGTGTGTGTGTGTGTGTGTGTGTGTGTATAAGCTGCTCAGTCTGTATAATGTTATTTAGATGTATGTGTTTCTACAGCTGACCATTAATATTGGTTAAACCGTTCATAGGCTCTTCCATTAGGAAGAGTACTGTGCCTACTCTCAGCTTTATTTAGTTGCTTATGATTCTTTGTGTAGGTTGAGACCTTGTGAGTCCCCTTCCTTCTATCCATCTCAGCTTGTAAGCTTTCATCTTACATGCTCAACTCATGTTTAGGCAGTCATATTGGTAAGCATTTCAGAGTGTAGCTTCTTAATCACAGTCTCACAGCAAACATCCTGTTGTTCTGATTCTTAAAATCTTACAATTTGTAAAATCTTTTCAAGAACATTAGTACACTGCCTGAGGCTATGTTGGATGGCTTGACAGGGAATGATGGGAGGTTAAAAAAATAAACAAAAGGTAGAGTAGCAGGAACGCTTGGTTCAGATAGCTGCATGCTCATATGGAGACATTGTAGCATATATTTAATATTTGTATTAAATATTTAGCATATTTATTATATGCTTTTAATATTCAAAATGTTGACTGTACACAGTGAAAACAATCCAACATATCCCAATATGCTCTTGCTTATTCAGTCTCTGGAGCATGGAAATGGTGGTCAGAGCCTTCTGTACAGTGTGCTCTTTTGACAAAGTTCTTCAGTTAGATAAAACCCCTGCTTCAGCAAATATTCCAGTTTCAGACATGGAAGAGGCCATGATTCCTCTTAAACATGGCTTTACTATGTCAATATAGGACTACATTATTCCCTAAATTTTTGCACTTTAAGGCTATTTATATTTATTTACATGTATTATGTAAATTTTATATTATTATATATTATATAATTCATATTTTATACAGTATAATAATTATGTGTACATATATTTATTTGTAGATAAAAGATATACACAAAAATTTGTTTATCCATTCACTCACTGATAGTAATTTTGTTGTTTCTACCTTTATAACTCATTTGTCTTAGTTAGGGTTTTATTGCTGTGAAGAGACTTCATGACCAAGGTAACACTTATAAGGTCAAACATCTAATCAGTGTTAGCTTACAGTTCAGAGGTTTAATATATTGTCATCATGGCAGGAAGCATGGCATCATGCAGGCAGACTTGGTGCTGGAGGATCCAAGAGTTCTACATCTTTATCCAAAGGTAGCAACATGAGACTGAATTTTGCAGGCAGCCAGAAGACTGTCTTCCATTGACAGCCAAGAGGAGACTAAATTCCACACTGGGCGGATCCTGAGCATAGGAGATCTCAAAGCCTGCCTACACAGTGATGCACTTCCTCCAATAAAGGCTCACCTCCTAATAGGGCCCCCTCTATGGCCAACTATTCAAATACATGAATCTGTGGGGGCCAAACCTATTCAAACCACCACACTATTGTATCCACACATATCACAGGTCAAATTAGCACAATCGCTTATTGACTTCTTCCCAATCTGAACAGTCAGACTAATGTACTTCTCACAGTCAAGACCCCTGATCTCTATCATCAAAAGAGTTGATTGCAGATACAATGTATGAACTTTTAGTCTTAAATTTAAGAAGATGGTATTCCCTCTAGGAGTGAGTAATTAGAATCCTGATTAAGAGAAAAAGGGAACTTAAATCCTTTGCTTTTTATGCTCAGCATAAACCTTGAAAGTTTTGCTCTTCAAAAAGTTCTCAAAACTTTTTGTTTCTCATCAAGACTATATTAGTTCTCAGAGGATTATTGTCCTAGTTTCATTAGGAAGGACCCTGTTTATACTAAAGGATGACTTTGGTAATTTCTCTGGATTCTTTCCATTTCCTTTATTCTTCTCATTATTCCTAGTTTTGCCTACTTGTATCATGTTAAATTACCCTCACGTCTCTAATGCATGCCTGTGTCAATTATAGGTGCATTATTCCAAATTGAAAGGGACGTTGTAGTCTCAGAAGACCACAAGGGGTGGAGAAATGCAATACATTTCTTATGAAATGCCTAGAGGGGATATACATTGCAGAAGCAAGGCAAAAAGTCACTTAGATGAGAACATTGGGCCTGACCTTTAGTTAGTGGGTAACTATGCTTCAGTGCAAGTGATTAGCACATTACTATTTACATGACATGAAGTTGGCAAGCATGAGATCATAGAATTCAAATGAAGTTATATAGGCAAAACAGTCCTAACAACTATAGATTACACACAAAACCGTTGACCTCCTAGTACAAGTTCTGAATCCACACTGTAATATTTTAAGACTTAGAGAGAAGTTAATGTTCCTATAAATTTTCTCCATATCATCTTGACTTTCTTAGCTCTTTAAATATTTTAATGGGGGGAGATTTAGTTTTTCTACAGACTTACATGTGACTTTGTAATTGTGTAACACTTATATTTGATTAAAATAGAAACCATTAAGAGATTGTATAAGCAAACACTCATATTTTTTCAACTATATAATGAAAATAGAGATTTCAGGGTAAATAATTTTAGTTTCAAACAAGCTAAATATTGAAAATTATTATGAAGAATATTTCAAGTAATTACTTAGACTAGTAGACCAATAAATACAGATGAAAACAAAATTTGTTTAATCAAAATCCCAAAATTTAACAATTAAGGAAAACAAAAATAAATTAATTATAAGCTAATGAAGAACAAAATATGAGTACTAATTTTACAAAGATGGAATATTGCCTTTTGTCTATCAATATTCATCTACACTTCTATTTGATTTTATTCACAGAATTCACATTATAACCACCCAGGCAATGCCACAATAAAATAATTTCCCATCCTCACAATCAGACTTGAGCTTAGGTGTTTGCAATTTGAAGTGACATTCTAAGGATTGTTACGAGGCATAATTTCTATTCTACAAATAGAACACCTAAAAATATTGCTTCATGTTACTTTGTTATATCACCCACTTTCAATTAACGATCTTTTTCTTATATTTTCCTCAGGTCTCAGAGCAGTGGCCACATCTTCTCGTTGTTTGCCCTGCTCAGACTGCTCCTTGGCCACACAAGATGGTGGCTTAACTTGTTCACCCTCCAGCTTTTGCAATTCCTTATCTTTTTAGACTTCAGCTGTCTGATATATTATGGACAAATCTGCTTATTCTTGTTATTTCATTCGTTGGCAAAACAATCCTTCACTATCTTCCACTATACATAAGACTAACAATTATTACCTTCCTCAGCTTGGCTGTGTGATGATCTTCATGCCCTCTCCCCTCTATTTGCTGTGGGTGGAAATTCTCAGAAACTCCATTTTATCACAAACCTTGAGCAGAGTTGACTCACTAAATATAATAGGTTAGATTGGTACAGGTCCAGCCTAATTAAATTTTATTTTGGGCTATCTTTTGTCCCCTTAATAGCCATTCCTTGCTCACCTCTGTGTCTGACCTAACATATTTATTACCCTCAGGTGAAACATTTTAGAATTTATTAATTAATCAGGACTCTATTTTCCATCAACCAGCGCTAAGAATGTCATCAGATAGGATCTGAGGCCTCTGGTATTTTCCGGCTTTGCAGTATCCCAGTTAGCTCACGTCCCTTGTTTCATGATTGTATTTGTTTTGCTACTATAAAAGTTTATGAAATGGTTTCTACATTGAAACATGGAATATAGGGTAGCCTGAAGCTTTGTTCTTGGACCATGATAATTCATTTTTAACTCCTGAATAAATGACCTCTTATTACCTTGAGAAGACATGTTTTTAACATGATATTTTCCAACGTAAATGAGTTGCTATCTGAGAACAGTCTTATTGTATGACTATTACTAGAAAGATTGGTTTAAAATGAATTTATGTACAGGTGTGAAAATTGTCCTGTTCGCACACTTCTCTGAGAAATACAGAGTATAGAGTAAGATGGTGAGAAGAGTTGTCTTTGTCTTGTCTGTCTGTCTGTCTGTCATGATTTTTCTGTGTCTGTCTTTCTATAGGTATACTTATCATATGTGTATACTTTATACAGGCATTTAACACACACACACACATATATATATTATACAAAATGTACATTATGCATCAGATACAAAAGTCTGGATTTCATCATTTTCTTTTAAATTAACTTAGAGCCAATAAAGTTCTAGTATTTCAATATATTTGTTTACTAGCTTCTGGTTTCAAAATGGCATGGTTATTTTTCCTCATTTCTATATCCGTTATTTCTATTTTCTGTGAGTTGCTGCTACAAAAGCTTTTAAAAAGGGAAAATGGCCACCAGCACCTGTCTCATTTTGAGAGGCAAGATCTTATCACTGACAGCTAATCAATAAAAACAAATGAAAAGTAATAACGTCAGACTTGAGAAGTAAGGTTTTTATTCCTAGCCTGAAGCAAGGGCTCACCAATACGTTAAAATCAATCAATCTCTCCCTCAGACTGAACCTAAATCCTAATCGTTAAATCTTTAAAAGTACCATATGCATAGCATCCCGCTGCTCCCGCTCAGAGCTCAAATAGAACAGACTGCCTCTTTCTCCCCCTCAGGCCCTCATAACCAAGACAGATCACCAGGGAGGATAACGCTGACCCTGACTGTGGAGAGAGCAAGCTTGTGCATCAGTTTTCCCACTAAAGAGATTATAAACAACCTCCATGCCCCCACCGCGATGAAAGTCATCCTGAGCTTTCTGAGGGGAAGCCAGTAAACTGACTAAATGCAGAGCTGAGTGGTGATCAAATACTCTACAAATGTGGCCCCAGGGGCCAGACTGGAGCTCGCTTATTCATCATAACCACGAGTACGTACCACAATGAGCAGAGTTTATGCGTTGCTTCATTGAAGGAGAAAAAAAGGAAAATCATAACGTTCACCATAATGGTAGGAAATTTTCGACTCCATGAGATTAGCACACACTTGATTATTTTAAAGACAGTGTTAAGAAACTCAGTCCCTGCATGTGTCCTAATTCTGCTTTATAATGAAAGAGCTCTGCCGCTCCCCTGTGCAAGCTCACAGATTGGCCTCATCATTTGATGAAGCTAATTAGAATAACAATGAACTTAAAATGTAAGAGTCTGTGGCTCACATGGGAGGAGACTGGATGAAAGTCATGGAGTGGTGCATTTCCCTGAGCTCTCCTAGATTATGTTATTTTATAACATAACTAATTTCCACTTCATAATCTGCTTACATTCACATGATCAGATTCAGAGGGCTAAAATATAAATAACTGCTATCATACACATCTTATTTTTTAAAAAGTCGAAAAAGAAATTCTCTGAATATGTTGAATATATTTTTATAATACTTAGGCCAAGAAAATAACTCCTTCTACCTGGCAGAAGAAACAATTTACTTTTCTAATAGTTTATGGATTTTAGTCTAGAATATTATAAAATTGAAACTATCTGCCTCCTTTTTTTTCCTTCTGCCTCTGGAATTTTCTGCCCTTGAGATATTGCCAACATTGTGATTTTCATCTTAGTGAGCCAAAGAGATAAACCTCCTTATATTAGAAGAAGTGAATGCATTAGTAGTAGGCAAACTTGGTACCTGTAAGGGTGAAGCTGAAACTAAGGTACACAAGTACACACAAAGAACCAGTGTCCTTTTTGCCAGGACACCATCATTCCTTCTAGTGTTTCAAGACTGTCAATAGTGTCTCTACACCCCATGCTACAAACCACTTTCCAGAATGGAGCTACCTGAAATCCACAATACCTTCTGGTTTTAGTGGGCATATATAATCTGGGTAAAATGTTTCCTTTTGAACCTTTAGCATACCACTGAGAGTCCTGACACTCATAAATAGTTGGAGCTTAATAAACCACAACTTTAATCTCTTATGTTTATGTTGTTATTTGTATTTTTCTAAAGACTCATTTGTCAGTAAGAAATATCAGAAGCTGTATTCTCTAAAAGGTAAACTTCAAAGCCAAGAAATTTCTATTCCTCAACTGTCAGTTTTCATCTTTATCTCTTCCTTGCTCCTACCTTATACTGTCTTTCAAACTACCCTTCAGAAGTAAAGTCCTAAAAGTTAATCCTTGAACTCAACCAGCCACTGGATATATTATTCATGCCAGCTCTCATTACTGTAATATTTCTCTTCCTAGCCATGTGGCTATTATAAAAATAGAATATCCAATGCCTGTCCTGCTTCCTTCATTCCTCGGTATCTGTGCTGCTAGTCATTCTATTTTATTTACCTTCTTCTAATGGGATAAATCCTAGTCATTAATCCATAGTTTTCTTAAGCAAACAATTTCTTTATGTTGCTTATGTTCTTCTGTATAGTCAATTGAGGAGTTATCCTCTTTACAAGTAAATAATACACTGGCTGCTCTTATTTCAAATTAACCACTGAAATGAAAATGAAGATATTTCTACGTAAATAAATTAAAATATATAAATTCCCGATGAAGTGAAGTGTTTTCTAAGAAATCACATACTTTCTGAAAGCTTCTAATTTAGCAAGTTATATTCAATTTTATGTCATATTTTGTTGTTATGTGAATATTTGGACATAACAGCACTTACATTGCAGCCCTGGCAAGATAGGTGAGTATTATTTTTATAAAAAACATTACCTAGTTAAGCATGCATTTCTTATTTTTCCACCAATGCACTCTGTAAGTTATCACAGTATTGTAGCTCTTCTGTCAGAGGAAAATAAATCTGTAAAACTATTAACCATTTTTTTTGTTACTGTAGGTTCTCAAATTGAAATGTTGGCAGATTGTCACACCCTTTCCCAAACTATAGTATCTATTGATTATATTCTTCATATCCTTCCAAGGGCTAAACGGCTGAGGACCAGAACCACTTTTTCTCACAGTCATACCAAGAAGCATTGACACCTACATGAATTACTAGGAATTCACAGGTCTATCTCTGAGCAAAGACATTCAGTTCAGTGTTTTAAATGTGTCATAATATGGATTCCCAGTGTATGTTAACCAAAATTTAGATAATCAAAATACTTTATAAGAATATCTTAAGACTATACTATATAACAGCCGTTCTCTACCTTCCTAATGCTACTACATTTTAATACAGTTGGTCATGTTGTGGTGACCTCCAACCACAAAATTATTTTGTTCTCCTACTGTTGTTAGTCATAATGTAAATATATGATATGCAAGATGTCTGATATATGATCCCAAAGGGGTCACAATCCAGGGGTTAAGAAATGCAAGATGGTACAACCACTCTGGAAAGCAGTCTGGCGGTTCCTCAGAAAACTGGGCATGACACTCCCGGAGGATCCGGCTATACCACTCCTGGGCATATAACCAGAGGCTTTCCCTGCATGCAATAAGGACACATGCTCCACTCTGTTCATAGCAACCTTATTTATAACAGCCAGAAGCTGGAAAGAACCCAGATGTCCCTCAACGGAGGAATGGATTCAGAAGATGTGGTATATCTACACAATGGAATACTACTCTGCAATTGAAAACAATGAATTCACTTAATTCCTAGGCAAATGATCAGAACTGGAAAATATCATTCTTAGTGAGGTAACCCAATCACAAAAGAACACACATGGTATGCAGTCACTGATAAGGGGATATTAACCCAGAATCTCGGAATACCCTAGACACAATTCGCATATAAATCGATTTCCAAGAAGATGGAAGGAGAGATCCCTGGTCCTGGAAAGACTGGATGTAGGGGAATGCCAGGACAGAGAGGGGGTTGAATGGGGAAAAGATGGAGGGAAGGGGGCTTATGGGACTTTCGGGGAGGGAGGAAACGGGAAAGGGGAAATGATTTGGAATGTAAATAAAAAACTTAGAAAATAAAAAAAATGCTGCTCTAAAAAATATCTATATTAGAAGGATTTCACTGTATTAAAGGATTATTTTCAATATATTAGAAGAGTGTCTTGTAATTTTATCGAATGAAATATTTTAATTTAATCATAGTAAAATATGTATAATTATTTAACATTTTCAACAGCATTTGAAATTCAACATTTTATCATTCCATTTATCCTAACATGAAAAAACAGTGATTCACACATTAAAAGTGCTGCTTATATATATATTTGTTAGCCATACTGGTTTTTACAAAAATGAAGTACGGACTTTGTGTCCTGTGGACATAATATATTTTCCTTGGATTAACCAACAGTATGAATATATTAAAGATATTGCAAGTAATTGCATATTAAGAACAGCCATTGCTTTTGTTCAGCAATTACCTGTAACATAAAGTAAAGTTTTTATTAGTGTCCATTAATATATCTGTCATGCTCAGATATTGAATAAATGTTGCTCATGTGGAAATGAACACTTAATATTAATAACTGGTATTGTATAATACTAAGTAAGATATCTAAGGGAACATTGCAAATAGAAATATACTATGGACATAAATTTGATGCACTAATATATACTATGAAATCAAAGTTACAAAGTTAGACATCCCTCAATAAAGTAATCATATACATTTCCATTTAGAATATAATTAATAAAACATACATAATAAAATATTATTTTTATTCATACATACAATCATGTCTTCTGAGGTTGTATGCTGACCCTGAACTCCTGGTTCTACAGTCTCTACCTCCTGGTTGCTGGCTTGTAGTGACTATTCCTGGTTGTCAACTTGACTATATCTGGAATGAACTATAATCCAGAATGACAAGGCTCATCTATAATCCTAATCTGGAGGCTCAGAGATACAAGTTTCTGACCTGGATCTTGGCATGGAGATCTTGAAGCATAGTGGCTATGAATTCTAGAAGATTAAGACAAAGAGATCTCTGAGTTAATTCATCTGGGATTAAAGGCGCAGTGGTACATGCCTTTAATCTAGGCCACACCCTCTGCTGGAGAACTACATAAGGACATTGGAAGAAGGAAGACTCACTCTCACTCTTCCTGGCCTGCTTGCCTCATGAGACTGAGCAACTCCTAGATCCTTGGAATTCCATCCACAGCTGCTTCTGATCATTGTTGGGGAGTTGGACTACAAGCTGTAAGTCATTGACAAATTCCCTACCACTGTGGAGACTACCTATATATTCTGTGACTGTAGAGAACCCTGACTAATACTCCAGCTGAAACCACAGCTGTATACCACCATTTGTAGGCTATATCTGTAAAATTTTGCATAAGTTCATTTACTATGAACCCTTCCTTTACTTCTATAATTTTACTTCTGTTTATATACATGTTTTATATAGTTACACCCTGTCTTAGACACTGTTCTTTCACAGTGAAGAGATACCATGACCAAGGTAACTATTATAAAAGAAAGCATTTAGTGGGTGTTTTGCTTGCAGTTTCAAAGGTCTAGTATTGCCATCATCCCAGGAAGCATGGATGTATGCAGGCGTCACCTGGCATGGTAGCTGAAAGCTACATTTAGATCTGTAGGCAGAGAGACTCTGGACTTTGCCAGGATGCTTGAAAGTGCAATGGCTATCACCAGTGACATAGGTCCTCCAAGAAGGCCACAACACTTAATCCTTCAAAACTTCCACTTCCTGGTTACTAAGCATTGAAATATATTAGTTAATGAGGCCATTCTTATTCAAATGACCACACATTCCCATTGAAATGGAAGTTTATATTTAGATCTGCATTTTTTATTTCCTACTTATTTTTCCTGACATTTTTCATGACCTTCCCAATGAGTTTTCATGAGTTTCTTTATTATATAGTTAATTCAAATTTATACATTTTATAACCTTCTTTCATACCTATGCTATGTGTATACTTTGAGCTAATATTTAAAAATTATTTTAGTTACATAAAATATAGTTGAATAAGTCAATTACCATATCACTTTTCTTTTATCGTCTACAAGTTTCCCATCTCTCAACTATGCTTTTTAAGTTAAAAGTATTGACTATTCTTCCTTTCAATTTAGGACCAGGCCAATTACATGGAAAGAAATACACAATGGAATACTACTCTGCAATTAAAAACAATGAATTCACGAAATTCCTAGGCAAATGGTCAGATCTTGAAAATATCATCCTTAGTGAGGTAACCCAATCACAAAAGAACACACATGGTATGCAGTCACTGATAAGGGGATATTGACCCAGAATCTCGGAATACCCTAGACACAATCTGCATATCAATAGATTTCTAAGAAGATGGAAGGAGAGACCCCTGGTCCTGGAAAGACTGGATGTAGGGGAACGCCAGGACAGAGTAAGGAGAGGGGGTTGAATGGAGAAAAGAGGGAGGGAAGGGGGCTTATGGGACTTTCGGGGAGGGAGGAAACGGGAAAGGGGAAGTGATTTGGAATGTAAATTAAAAAAATAAAATAAAATAAATAATAAAAAAAAATTTTATGCTGTTGGATAGAAATTTTGAAAGTTTTGATCTTAAATTCAATGACCTTGGAAATTTAGAATTGACAATTATTCCATTTTTCAGACCATTGATTCCTTGATACAGTTACAAATGTACCAAACAATCATTATGATAAATCACAGGACTCTTAAACAACAACAACAACAACAACAAATAGTTATGAAAATGAGGATACAAGAACATATCTCAACAGAGAAGATTGCAAGAGTGAGTTCTGGCTCGGGTGCTCTGCAAAAGCCTATGAATCAAATTCTGAGTCAGTCTTTCACTTTCCCCAAGGACTAACATTTTACACTGCTCAACATGCAGATTTCAACAAATAATGCAATAATTGATATTTTTAGTTCTGTTTGACACCTCTGAGTGGTTAACATTATGGCGTACTGATCTATTATGTTTATAAAGATGGTTTTTAATCTCTAAATAGTATAAATACATATATTCAAGCATCATGGCCACATGGTCAATAGCCTGATTGCACTCTGTAAGTTGCATATCCTCATGAACAAAAGGGTTAATATTCCAACATACTCTTGTACGTCTGTTTTACAAAGGATTTATCCTTTGTGTATTTCAAATAGGATTCTATATTATACTGCAATGTTCTTAACTGTCAAATTTTGTCAAATACTCCATTCCTAAGTGCCAAAAATTTGGACAGTTTTAAATATTTGCTGACTTCTCAGATTTGTTTCTCTTATATAAACCTCTGTGTATGGGTGGAGGTATTTATTAAAATTCCCGGGGAATGAGTATTTATTTGGTAGCTCTTTTTCTGGATCACAAATAATAGAGGCAGGTGTCTATTTCATATCCAGTCACCAATATTGAAGAACAAATTCAAAACTACTGTGTCTAAAGAGTTAGGTGAAGTTAGAAATTGAAACAAGTTTTATTAAAATTATCCTCTTTAAAAAGATAATTTCATTGAAATATAATTACATATATTTTCCTCTAACTCTTTCCTCCTAACCTTACTCCTCAAATTAATGGCCTCTTTTTTTTTAATTATTGTTGCTACACCACACACACACACACACACACACAAACACAGAAATTATGAGATTTGAGTTGTCAGTCCTCCCTATAAACTATCTAGCAATAACTATAGTACCAGACTAGAGAAACCTGTTTGAGTTTTTGGTTAGTAACCCAATTTACTCTCTAATATATGCTACAGCTCTTTGCCCAGTGGTTGAGATAAGTCTTAATTGCTGAAGACATCACATGCTATGACAAAAGATTCAGATGACTTGAGCGGGATCTAGCCTGAATGTCTCCTTCCTGTTATCTAGCCTCTACAGTTCTAGACAGTTCTACTCAATCGGCCAAGGAAAGGAAATAATCAAGTCTTCCAAATCAAGGAAGACTATGAACAGCAAAAATTATAATTATGTATGTATAATGTATCCTAAAATGACTTTTTTACTCATTAAAATTATTTTTAAATGTTGAAAATTACTTTAACAAATAAGAAAATTTTATGTGGACATTTTTGTAGGGTCCCTGTGGATTGAACCTAGCTAAGTAAGCATCTCACTATATGGCAATATCCTGGCTTATTTGGGGGGAATGTTAAAGGAAGAATATAATTCCTAACTGTCAAGCTCTTGCATTTTTCAAATTACTTAATAGTATGAAACAGATCAATGAATGATGTTACGAAGGTGTTACTAAGCATTTTCTGGAAACAGGGATTGACCTTATCTTTGAGTAAAACAAATACAAGACTTATGAAAAAAATAAATTTGTGTGAATATTCACTATGTCAAATAAAATAATTCTGTAGATGATAATGGTAGGGAGTGTTTCTATTTCCTAGTTCACTGTCAGCTGTCTGACCTGTATATGAAAATGCCTGCCCTTCTTGGAGGTTAATGCTTGTCATATAATTTTACTTGGTAAAATGCTTTGGCATTGATCTAAGAAGCCTTGCAATTCAAGCTTTCTCTTTTTACTATTTGTTTCTGCAATATGTTTTACAAAGTACTATTGTGGATTTACCTAACATGGTTTATGGTATTACAATAATTTTGCACGTGAATGGAAATTAAAATATATTATATTTTCAGTGGTGATTTGTGCCCTCAAGTAATGAGTTATTTAGTACCTATCACACTGGTAACTGTAGATCGGCCTCATAAACATCACTCTCAGTTTATTAATACTTGTTTTACATTTAAGAGTCAACTGTCACAACTCCAACACAATGTTAGCAACAATAATTGCATTCTTCCTTATTGACATTGCCAAAAGTTTGTATTCATGTGAATATATAGCTTATGTCTGCACATTTTTATGGAGGTCATTTTCTACAAATTTTATTGGGGGAAGAATCTGTCCTTGTATGAGTAAGCAGTTTCAAATTTCCATATCTCATAAATTATTCATTGACTTACATCTCGTCCATTTATGTTTTGTTTATTTATCACTGATGTAGTGATGAGCATTATTGAAAGGACAAAGGTTATTTGTCACAAGGGAGAAGAGTTCTCAAGTGTAAGGTTGTAAACATAACTTATGAACTTTTTCAAAGGTGGAGATGAATCCAAATGATTTCACTCTTTGGTAACTAAATTCATTTGTGAAAAGCTGGCATCAGAATAGGGGGATAATCATATGAGTATATTATTTCTTATTCTCAACCCTTTATTACTGGTGTTTTGTGCTACATTTGAAAATATTTAAATGCTGAATTTTGTTTAAATGGATATTCTTGATTTGTTAGTTCTGAGTTTCATAATGCCATTTTAAATTTTGTTTTTAAAAAAAATGAGATGCCCAGTTTTTCTTTAAAAACAAACAAAAAACAAAACAAAACAAAAAAACAACCTACTTCTCTTCGGAATGTCTCCTATTAAACCTTTCTCAAAAATAATTAAATATTTATTAAAATGTACAACAGTGCATATATTAAGACAACATTGCTTCAATATCTTGGTCTAGAATAGTTTGCAAGTCCTTGGTTCTTCTTTATTTAAATATGGGTGTGATTATACAATAAAATGAAGTGAGTTAGTATGAGAGTTAATGCTAGTTATAAATGTGACTGGTTTTAGGATCACCTAAAAGATACACTTCTAGACATGTCCATGAAATTGCTTCTAGATTTTGATACTCTATGGGTGCCAGTATTCCTTGAGCTAAGCTGTTAAATGAATTAACAGGAAAAACAACTTGATTGACAGAATTCATCGTCTTTTGCTTCTTGAACAAGGATATAACCTGGTATAATATGACCACCTGGCTAATAAATTGATGGACTGCATAGTCAAATTGTGAGTCAAAATAAATTCTTGTTTCTTAAGTTGCTTAAATTGGGTAATTTGTCTCATTGATGAAAAAAACAAAGATTCCACAGTTAGCTTTAATAAGTAATGTTCATGGCTAATCTGCATATTTTAAAACTGTAGTTTACAAACTTTAAGGATTTTAAATCTGTCAACAGCATCAAGGTTAGATAGTGACCTTCCCTTAATAAACAAAAGCAATGGAATGCCTCATGGCTATTTATGTGGATCAGTGGAGTCAGAGTTAATTACCCAGGAAGACACTCATGTCTCCTATCCTCATAGAAGACTGACTCCTCCAGGTAAACCACATCAGTCTAACTCTAGAAATGATTTCCATCAAATATAAAAGTTAGCCAACTTTAAGAGGGGGTCATGACCTAGTACCAGGATTGAACATTTTCCCTAATTAAGATACATTTCAGTGGAATCTTGAAGTTCTCGAAAGTCTAGGAAGTCAGAGGAAATTGACAGTTTAAAGCCTGTTACATGTTTAATCTTCAGCACAGATGTGACATAGGGGGAAGTCTACAAGGTCTGGTACATGGGTGGTGGGTGCTGGAAACTATATTGTAAAGTTTGACACTAGTACAATGAAATAACAGGAAAATGTTCAGCAGGATAGGGGAGCAATAAAAAGCATATGACTGAGTAAGTTGTGATTAAACAGAAATAATGAAGAATATGAGATTTGATGTAGGCAAGGCATGAATAATTCTATAACCCAAGGAGGGTAGAACATACACAAAACACACACACACACACACACACACACACACACACACACACACTTTCTTATAAACAAATTAGAAGAGCAAAGATGTGATGCCAGTTTCTCAAATTTATCACAAATCAGGACAAAGTTAGAAGCTTAAAACAAAACAAAAAGCAAAACAAAACAAAAAAGCAATCTTTTGTCATTCTGTTATTGAAGATCCTTCTCAATATGACCATATTCTATTTGGACAATTCAAAACGACCCATGTCATCATTAAATATCAGACATCTTTTGGAAAGTGCTTGTTTTTTTTTTCAGTTGAAGCTAAAATCCAAAAGTCACAAGTTTGCCTCCATCTTACATGCAACCCCACTCATCTGATTGCAGTGTCTCTTCCCTTCTTAGAAGCATTCATGTAATGCTGACTTAATACATATTCCAGAATTATTCACGATCAACATTTCTCATTGAAACCAAGTTTGGTCCTCAGTTTTTAAGAAGATTGTAAACCATCACTCACAGTGTCAGTGTTGTCTCATGACTGGTCAAGACCAGCTCTTATCATTTCATATCTATTCTTAGAGAATTAGGTTACCAGTGATGGATAGTGTTACACTTCTGCTGTTTCCTTTCATATTTTGTAGTACCATTCTTTCATTTATATAGTGAAAATTAGCACTAAGGATGAAAAATAATGATATGTTTTTGTACCCTGAAAGAAGGATATTTCCTACGGAGAGTAAGAAGAATTTTAAAAGCTAATGATACAAAGTTATTATTTGGCTTCTTTGATTCACAAAATTGGACTAAGCATGAAATTGTGTGTATGTTCACAGAGCTGCACATTGCCACATTTGTTCTTACAGGTGATCCTAGCTGAACTTGGAATAAACAAGAAACCATGTATATCAAGCTTAAACTTTAAGGCATTCAGAAACCAGCCAATCATACTTGGAATTAAGACATATCAAAATAGGTTCCACTGTGTTAAATAAAGCATGTTAAACTGTTGACTTTTAATCATGGGAGAGTTAGAAACAAGAAAATTTTCAGAAAAGTAATGATTTCACATAATCTACCTATGTAAACCATGTATTTCACTTTCATAAGTTTGATTCTTTCCTTCACTTTCATCTTCAGAAGGGTCTGGTTAAAATTTCCAGATATTTCTAGTACATATAATATGTTAAACATTTAAATTTTATTTAGATTTTTGTTTCCTTTTTTTTATTTTATTTTCTAAGTTTTTTTTATTTACATTCAAAATCATTTCCCCTTTCCTGTTTCCTTCCTCCCCGAAAGTCCCATAAGCCCCCTTCCCTCCCTCTTTTCCCCTTTCAACGCCCTCTCGCTTCTCTGTCTTGGCATTCCCCTCCATCCAGTCTTTTGAGGACCAGGGGTCTCTCCTTCCATCTTCTTGGAAATCTATTGATATGCGAATTGTGTCTAGGGTATTCCAAGATTCTGGGTTAATATCCCCTTATCAGTGACTGCATACCATGTGTGTTCTTTTGTGATTGTTTACCTCACTAAGGATGATATTTTCAAGTTCTGATCATCTATTTGCCTAGGAATTTCGTGAATTCATTGTTTTTAATTGCAGAGTAGTATTCCATTGTGTAAATATACCACATATTCTGAATCCATTCCTCCGTTGAGGGACATCTGGGTTCTTTCCAGCTTCTGGCTATTATAAATAAGGCTGCTATGAACATAGTGGAGCTTGTGGCCTTATTGCATGCAGGTAAAGCCTCTGGGTATATGCCCAGGAGTGGTTTGGCCGGATCCTCCGGGAGTGTCATGCCCAGTTTTCTTAGGAACCGCCAGACTGCTTTCCAGAGTGGTTGTATCAGCTTGCAATCCCACCAGCAGTGGAGGAGTGTTCCTCTTTCTTCACATCCTCACCAACAACTGCTGTCTCCTGTGTTTTTGATCTTAGCCATTCTGACTGGTTTGAGATGGAATCTCAGGGTTGATTTGATTTGCATTTCCCTAATGACTAAGGATGATGAACATCTCTTTAGGTGCTTCTCAGCCATTAGATATTCTTCAGGTGAGAACTCTTTGTTTAGCTCTGTACCCCATTTTTTAATAGGGTTACTTGCCTCTCTGGAGTTTAACTTCTTGAGTTCTTTGTATATCTTGGATATTAGCCCTCTGTCGGATGTAGGGTTGGTAAAGATCATTTCCCAGTTAGTTGGTTGCCGCTTTGTCTTTTTGACAGTGTCTTTTGCCTTGCAAAAACTTTGTAATTTAATGAGGTCCCATTTGTCTATTCTTGATCTTAGAGCATAAGCTATTGGAGTTCTATTCAGGAAATTCTCCCCTGTGCCCATATGTTCAAGGTTCTTCCCTAGTTTCCTTTCTATTAGTTTCAGTGTGTCTGGTTTTATGTGGAGGTCCTTGATCCACCTGGAATTGAGCTTAGTGCAAGGAGATAATCATTGGAATAACAGAAAACCCAGGATAGCTAAAACTATTCTCAAGAGTAAAAGAACCTCTGGGGGAATCAGTATCCCGGACCTCAAGCTGTACTACAGAGCAATAGTGTTAAAAACTGCATGGTATTGGTACAGTGACAGGCATGTAGATCAATGGAACAGAATTGAAGACCCAGAAATGAATCCACACTCCTATGGTCACTTGATCTTTGACAAAGGAGCTAAAACCATCCAGTGAAAAAAAGATAGCCTTTTCAACAAATGGTGCTGGCTCAACTGGAGGTCAACATGCAGAAGAATGCAAATTGACCCATTCTTATCTCCTTGCACTAGATTTTTGTTTCCTATCTGAATAGAATTGTGGAAGTTATTTATTCCTGAACAAAGTATTTACCAAATTTTATTTATGTGTGTGAAGAATTTTGTTCCTCCACGGGTGAAACTGAAGACTGACTGCTGTTTTGAGCTTCTCCTCACTCAAGAGATGATCGCTGTGGATGTTCTGAAAAATGTGGATTGTACATCCTGACTTATGAGTTCTTATCGTCAGATTCTGATGACCAAGTGCCAAACCTCAGCCCTGTAATGAAAGGCTAGCACAGCAGATGCAAATATTTGTAATTAGCTAAAATCAATGTTTTTGACCAGTCCAAATAAGCTTAATTTTTGGACAGAAAATGCAAATAGGATATAGTTTTGAAGCTTATCAAATGCATTTTATTGTTTCAAATATTGAAAGTATTTCCTCTGAGGGTTTTTCCTTCCTGGTGGCATCACAAATTCTGGCAGTCATGCTTCATCTTGTCAAGGAAGACACTTTCATCAACTCATAATGAAAATGGGCTTGACTAGAGCCTGCTGCAAACAGGATACTTTTGACATAGAGCTGACAAACCGTTGACACAGTGTCACACTCAAAAATTGTTCGTGTCTATATACCTTCTTCTAGAAACACTGCTATTGCCTAGTGGAATAAAATTATCTTTATTACATTTTCATATATGAGAATTAAAAATGAATACACATGTGAGGCCAATGTATACAACTTTCAAATGAGATCATTTAACAATTAAAAGAATGTAAAGACTTAACTAGCATATTCTTGGCTCTGAAAAATTATTTCAGGAAATAGAAATAGAAAACAAATTTATCTGACAGCCATAGTAATTCTACCTTGGGAAGAGTTTTACAAAAATAGTGTTATACTCTGTACTTTTATTTTATTTGGTCATGTTTGTCTTTCTTCTGAAAGAAGTCACACAGACACAGACACACACACACACACACACACACATACACACACACACACTGATGTTATATGAACCACAGGATCATAATGACAAAGGCTACCTATAATTCCTTTACCTACTTTGTCCTCTTGCTTGGGGAATGGTGTCCTTTCTTAGCTCTCCACCTATAAATCTCTGTATTTCAGAAAGTCATTTCCCAAATTTATAAGCATATGTCTTAACAAAAAAATATACAGTCTTGATGCTATCATAATATGCTGATGATGGGATATAGAAGGATAGATAGCTGGTTAGTTCTTACAATGATAAACCATAGGATGTCTCCAATGAACTACTTGGATCCAGTAAGTGCAGTAAATGTGAGTGCATATGAACATCAGTATTATGTGTTGACAATGAATATTCGCAGGTGAATACACTTCCTTACTAAATCGAGAGAAATCAACTGTGTGGTATAAGCATTGCAAGTTTCTTTTCCAGTAATTATTTTCCATATACTATTTTTTAAATGTGTGTGTATTTATCAGCGGTATGTGCGTGTATGGTCACAAGTTTGTGGATGTATGTGTGCATGGTTGAACACACATACGTTTATACATACATATGCCAGAAATGATGATGGATGATTTCTTAATCATTTCTCACCTTCTAGATCATGGCAAGGTCTTACTCTCAAACACAGAACTCACGAATTCTGCTAGTCTTGCTACTTAGCTTTGCTCAGGAACCTGTCTTTCCAACAGAAATACATTTAAATTGCAACCAGAAACTGCTATAAAAGGCATTTCTTCTAGAATGGCATGAGGAAATGGACTGAAATTTATTCAAGAAGTAAAAATTACTTCTGAAGACTGCCCCAAGAATTTTATTTACTCAATTCTAACAAGATAGAATAATTAGAACATATTTATCTCTGACTAAACTTAAAATTGTCTCAAGTCTATTTTAAAATGTTGATAATATATTGAATATAAAGTACTGATAACTACAGTTCCTTAGGGAGAACAAATTAATGACAGAAAAACTATGAAAGCCACCTGTTAATGCCAAGAGTAATTTCTGTCAACAAACTGCATTGGAAATTCAAGCAAATTTAAAATCATTTAGAAGTTTTCCCTGGTGTTTGACCAAAATTAAACCTATGATAATTGCTTCTTTGATCTATGATAAACATGTATTACATATGAAACATAAAAGCATAAAATCATAACATCAATCCAAAAAAACAAAAAGATCAGCAATGATCATAAAGTAATCACCTTAAGAGATCATAATAATAAATACATCTTTTCATAGGAGGATAGTGAAGTAAAAACAAAGTACAGAAAAAGTACATTTATTTCAGGAAGGAAAAGTATTTGTGTGTGTGTGTGTGTGTGTGTGTGTGTGTGTATGCACGTGTGTGTGCAAGTGCATGTGCATGTATATGCATGTGTGTGAATGTAATAATGTATTATATACTTATGCATAATATTCCATGCTTATATTAATTACAGAATATTAAAAATGAAAAAAGTATATCATTAATGTAAAGCCAATGTTCTTGCCTGAAATAAAAGAAAACCCAGGGAAATAAAATGCAAACACAGCTTTGAACTGTTGGGGCAGCTTGAAAATCTTACCTTATGTTCGTTTTATGTCCTGGAAATAGACTGTTGATTAGAAAAATACTGAATTGGCAATTTCCACCTATTATCCTTTGCAGGGCTGGGCTTGTGGAAAGATATTGTGTAAATTTAGTTTTATCATGGAATATCTTGGTCTCTCCATCTATGGTGATTGAGAGTTTCACTGGGTATAGTAGTCTAGGCTGGCATTTGTGTTCTCTTAGAGTCTGTATGAGATCTTCCCAGGATCTTCTGGCTTTCATAGTTTCTGGTGAGAAGTCTGATGTGATTCGGATAGGTCTTTCTTTATATGTTACTTGGCCTTTTACTCTTACTGCTTTTAATATTCTTTCTTTGTGTAGTACATTTGGTGTTTTGGTTATTATGTGACAGGAGGTATTCCTGTTCTAGTCCAGTCAGTTTGGAGTTCTGTAGGCTTCTTGTACATTCATCGGCATCTCTTTCTTTAGGTTAGGTAAGGCAAAGAACACTGTCACAAGGACAAAGTGGCAACCAACAAACTGGGAAAAGATCTTTACCAACTCTACATCTGACAGAGGGCTAATATCTAATATATACAAAGAACTCAAGAAGTTAGACTCCAGAGAGCCAAATAACCCTATTAAAAAATGGGGTACAGAGCTAAACAAAGAGTTCTCACCTGAAGAATATCTAATGGCTGAGAAGCACCTAAAGAAATGTTCAACATTCTTAGTCATTAGGGAAATGCAAATCAAAACAACCCTAAGATTCCACCTCACACCAGTCAGAATGGTTAAAATCAAAAACACAGGAGTCAGCAGTTGTTGGCGAGGATGTGGAGAAAGAGGAACACTCCTCTACTGCTGGTGGGATTGCAAGCTGGTACAACCACTCTGGAAAGCAGTCTGGCAGTTCCTCAGAAAACTGGGCATGACACTCCCAGAGGATTCTGCTATACCACTCCTGGGCATATACCCAGAGGCTTCCCCTGCATGCAATAAGGACACATGCCCCACTATGTTTATAGCAGCCTTATTTTTAATAGCCTGAAGCTGGAAAGAACCCAGATGTCCCTCAATGGAGGAATGGATTCAGAAGATGTGGTATATTTACACAATGGAATACTACTCTGCAATTAAAAACAATGAATTCACGAAATTCCTAGGCAAATGGTCATAACTTGAAAATATCATCCTTAGTGAGGTAACCCAATCACAAAAGAATACACATGGTATGTAGTCACTGATAAGGGGATATTAACCCAGAAACCTGGAATACCCAAGACACAATTCACATATCAATTGATTTCCAAGAAGATGGAAGGAGAGATCCCTGGTCCTGGAAAGACTGGATGTAGGGGAATACCAGGAGAGAGAAGGGAGAGGGGGTTGAATGGGGACCAGGGGGAAGGAAGAGGGCTTATGGGACTTTCGGGGAGGGAGGAACCAGGAAAGGCGAAATCATTCAGAATGTAAATAAAAAAATATAAAAAATTGGAAAGGAAGAAGTCAAACTATCACTATTTGCAGACGATATGATAGTATACTTAAGCGACCCAAAGAACTCCACCAGAGAACTCCTACAGCTGATAAACGACTTCAGCAAAGTGACCGGATATAAAATCAACTCAAGCAAGTCAGAAGCCTTCCTATACTCAAAGGATAAGCAGGCTGAGAAAGAAGTAAGAGAAATAATACCCTTATAATAATACCACAAACCATATTAAGTATCTTGGCGTGATTCTTACCAAACAAGTGAAAGATCTGTGTGACAAGAACTTCAAGTCTCTGAAGAAAGAAATTGAAGAAGACCTCAGAAGATGGAAAAATCTGCCATGCTCATGGATTGGCAGGATTAATACAGTAAAAATGAGCATCTTACCAAAAGTAATACACAGATTCAATGCAATCCCCATCAAAATCCCAACTCAATTCTTCATAGAGTTAGAAAGAGCAATTCAAAAATTCATCTGGAATAACAGAAAACCCAGAATAGCTAAAACTATTCTCAAGAGTAAAAGAACCTCTGGGGGAATCAGTATCCCGGACCTCAAGCTGTACTACAGAGCAATAGTGTTAAAAACTGCATGGTATTGGTACAGTAACAGACATGTAGATCAATGGAACAGAATTGATGACCCAGAAATGAATCCACACTCCTATGGTCACTTGATCTTTGACAAAGGAGCTAAAACCATCCAGTGGAAAAAAGATAGCCTTTTCAACAAATGGTGCTGGCTCAGCTGGAGGTCAACATGCAGAAGAGTGCAAATTGACCCATCCTTATCTCCTTGCACTAAGCTCAATTCTAAGTGGATCAAAGATCTCCACATAAAACCAGACACACTGAAACTAATAGAAGGGAAACTAGGGAAGAACCTTGAACATATGGGCACAGGGGAGAATTTCCTGAACAGAACTCCAATAGCTTATGCTCTAAGATCAAGAATAGACAAATGGGACCTCATTAAATTACAAAGTTTTTGCAAGGCAAAAGACACTGTCAAAAAGACAAAGCGGCAACCAACTAACTGGGAAATGATCTTTACCAACCTTACATCCGACAGAGGGCTAATATCCAAGATATACAAAGAACTCAAGAAGTTAAACTCCAGAGAGGCAAGTAACCCTATTAAAAAATGGGGTACAGAGCTACACAAAAGTTCTCACCTGAAGAATATCTAATGGCTGAGAAGCACCTAAAGAGATGTTCATCATCCTTAGTCATTAGGGAAATGCAAATCAAAACAACCCTGAGATTTCATCTAACACTAGTCAGGATGGCTAAGATCAAAAACACAGGAGACAGCAGTTGTTGGCGAGGATGTGGAGAAAGAGGAACACTCCTCCACTGCTGGTGGAATTGCAGGCTGGTACAACCACTCTGGAAAGCAGTCTGGCGGTTCCTCAGAAAACTGGGCATGACACTCCCGGAGGATCCGGCTATACCACTCCTGGGAATATACCCAGAGACTTTACCTGCATGCAATAAGGACACATGCTCCACTATATTCATAGCAGCCTTATTTATAATAGCCAGAAGCTGGAAAGAACCCAGATGTCCCTCAACGGAGGAATGGATTCAGAAGATGTGGTATATCTACACAATGGAATACTACTCTGCAATTAAAAACAATGAATTCACGAAATTCCTAGGCAAATGGTCAGAACTTGAAAATATCATCCTTAGTGAGGTAACCCAATCACAAAATAACACACATGATATGCATGCAGTCACTGATAAGGGGATATTGACCCAGAATCTCGGAATACCCTAGACACAATCCGCATATCAATAGATTTCTAAAAAGATGGAAGGAGAGACCCCTGGTCCTGGAAAGACTGGATGTAGGGAAACGCTAGGACAGAGTAACGAGAGGGGGTTGAATGGAGAAAAGAGGGAGGGAAGGGGGCTTATGGGACTTTCGGGGAGGGAGGAAACGGGAAAGGGGAAGTGATTTGGAATGTAAATTAAAAAAATAAAATAAAAAAAAATAAAAAAAAAATAACAAAAAAAATATAAAAAATAAAAAAAAATTGAAAGATTAAAAAAAAGAAAAATACTGAAATTCTTATTTAAAGAAAAACAGCAAATATTTTAAAATATAAATGTATAATGTAAATTTATAACCCTAATTCTCTCACAAATTAAGCAGTTGAAAATGAAGATAATTATGAAGTCAATCTCAATCCAACATCATAAAATAAACTATATAAAGCAATATATAAGTCCCTAAATGCAAATGAACTGCTATACCTGATGGATAAATATGAACAAATTAATTTAATTTATGCAATAAATTATACATATGAAGATGATATAGAACAATATTTTATATGCCTTTTAGAACCTTAGTACCTAAACTGGAAATTATGTTATAATTTTTTTTCAAAAATTAAAGTTGTAGCAGATTTCATAATATTTTAATACCTTGCTAGAATAAGTAAAAAGAAAGTAATAGATACTAGAAACTTTTCCTTATTTTCCTATCTTTTAAACCAATTTCTAAGTTTCTAATGATTCCCAGTCTTTTAAACACTGCAGTCACAATGTATTATGGGAGATAAAAAATTATTGTAAAAGAAAGAAAGAATAGAGAAAGGAAGGAAGGAAAGAAGGAAGAAAGGAAGAAAGGAAGGAAGGAAGGAAGGAAGGAAGGAAGGAAGGAAGGAAGGAAAATGAGTAGATAGATTCCTTGCAATCCTTATTTATTTTAAATGTCATTAACTTCTTTAAAAAAATCTATCATCTACAGTATATAATATTCTTGATAGATAATAATTTCAAAATTACAGAAACTACAAAGAAAGCATACTGTACTAAATTACTAAGAATGTACACAAAATGACATTGCATCTCTCAAATCCAGAGTGTGAACTCTTTAGGTGTTCATCATCTCCAGTGCAGAAAGAGAACAAGTAGTTACTCCTAAGAGTCCTGAACACTATGAGTCCTGAAGAAGGCAGCATAGGAGGTGGAAGGAAACAAAGACAGACTGGACACATCTCAGAACAAGCAAAGATGCCTGATCTTAGAAACTGTATTAAGAGTAAATGCAAATGCTTTATAAAATGTACTAAGAACAACATATCTTAAATGTGTAATTTAAACTGAAAAGTTCTAATAATAATCAACTGAAAGCTCAGAATTTCTTTAGCATTAAAAGGTCATTTTGCAGCAACAAATAATAACTACCAACGACAAAGATGTTAAATGTATTACATATAAAGTGACAAATTAATAAATAAAATGCAAAATCTTCTAGATGTCTATCTATAGCATACTGTTTTTCAATACCTAGAGCAAACTGAGAGAAATGAACAGGAGATACAGACTGTTGAGTCAATACAGGTCAGCTACATTCTCATCATAATTTATAGACAATGTATCATTATGAATCTTGAAGTTTTTCTTAAAAACTTAAAAAACTTTATTTGTAGCTCACTCAACCTACATCTGCAGAATACATACTTTACTTCATGTTGTGCGGCTTAATTTCCAAGATGTGCCATTAGCTGGTCACCATTTTAATCTGGATTAAATAAAAGCCACTCATCTAAATCACTAGCTATAAATCAGTTTAGTTAAACCTTTTAAAGAAGTTTTTAAAAAATATTCTAAATTTTTTTTTTCCTGGCTTTTGTAAACAGATCAGCAAAGCACATGGATAAGCCAGTGTCTATAGTAAGAAACAAAATCCTTTGGGTGTTTATTTCCTGCCTCTCTGACTTGAACAATCTTTCTGTCCCTAAGTACATTTCTTGAGCCTTAGGTGTAAGAGTTCTATAGTAGATGTATCCACTGGGACTAGACACTCCACAGTCAGTTTTCTCTTCATTTTGACCAGATATAGTTTTCTGTAATCATGTCCATTTGTTGCAAGTTATGTTTTTAAAAAGTATCCTAAGAGTAGTAATTTAAAACATAATAAATGCATTTGGAAATAATGTTGCTGGAATGTTAAACATTAGAATGTGTTTTGCACTGAATGAAGATGAAATACAGCCATTAGAAATTGTGCATTTATCTGCATTAAAGCAAAAGAAATATCCAGTAATTTCCCTAATTTCCTCCAAATGATGTAGAAAATGGACATTAAAATGACCATGAAACAATTATAACAAAAGAAACAGTAAAGACTAAGGAATCATATTCACTATATAAATAGAAAAAATAGAATATAAATGAACCAATATTTTAGAAGATTTAACAAACTGGTTAAACATAAGACAGAGTTAAAATTCTGATTTTTTTCCAACAGAGGACAAAGTGAAATTAGAATAATGTTGGTGTATCTCATAAATAAGGAGCAGTAAGAATTTTATGACAATAAGTGAAATTATAAATAATATGGATAAATTCTGCAAAATGTAACAACTACTGGAAACTAAGAGGGAATAGTTGTGTTAGATTAAGTCTATGAACATTTGAAAAATGGCTTTGAGTTTTTTGATATGGTTGCTGGGACCCGAACTTGGGTCCTTTTCAGAACATTTTATGCTCTTTCCAGCCCATGTTGCCCAGATTATAGATTTTTCAGTTATTTTGTGCAAACTATGGGACACATATTATGACGATACTTATTAGTGGAAAGAAGATAAAAGAAAAAAAGAACCCTCAGTAGTAGAAAAAGATCTTTAGTTATCATCAGTGAATAATTTTATTTTCACTTTTCATTTTTATTAAGCATAAAACCTAAGTAGACTTGCATATTTCAGGAGAATTTCTGAGGACATGTTCAAAATGACAGTAGAGTTTAGCATCCCTAATTCTCCCCAAACTTGTTCTTCCTAGGTTAGCTTGAGAACATGATACACAGGTGTATGGACAATCAAATACTGAAATCCTTGATATTTTATATCAATGCTTCATCAAGAGTGGAGTCAAAGCACATACATTTCCATAGTGCATCCTGTCTTTGTGTGGCTGAATTAAGAGTGATCCAGAAGTAGGAAAGAGTGAGATGTTGGTAGGTGGGCAGGGAATCCCAGAGGGTTAGGGATACATGTGGGTAGGCTCCGTCCCTTGGTCTACTGCATATCCTAGTAGGAAAAGCATAGATGGAATATTCCAGACTATTCTCACCAATACAATAAACCTTTTAGGGGACACAATGGTCTCAGATTCAGATAATGTATTTTTCTTTCCTCACCAATGTGAATGTTTAAGGCTAAAGCCCTTACAAGACACAATACAGCCTTCTTTTTTTTCTTTTTTTTAATTTTATTTTATTTTCTAAGTTTTTTTTTATTTACATTCAAAATCATTTCCCCTTTCCCGTTCCTCCCTCTCCGAAAGTCCCATAAGCCCCCTTCCCTCCCTCTTTGCCCCATTCAACCCCCTCTCGCTTCTCTGTCCTGACATTCCCCTATATCCAGTCTTTCCAGGACCAGGGATCTCTCCTTCCATCTTCTTGGAAATCTATTGATATGCGAATTGTGTCTAGGGTATTCCGAGATTCTGGGTTAATATCCCCTTATCGGTGACTGCATACTATGTGTGTTCTTTTGTGATTGGGTTACCTCACTAAGGATGACAATACAGCCTTTTTGAAGTCCATATGCATAGAATGCAATGCTCTAAAAGGCTGTGAGGGGGATATATGGAGGGCCCCGCGACTGAGACCATTCATTCTCTTAGGGAATGACATGGTTGTACTGCATTATTGTTGAGGCTCATATATTCAAGTTACAGTTTTACTGCAGGATAAAAACAAACAAAAACCAACAACAACAAAACCACTGTAGTTTTGTTCTGGTTTCCATTTCTT